>QRDG01000305.1:33359-633359 GCA_012064385.1 Puccinellia tenuiflora | reverse complement strand
ATGGGTATTTTTTAGTCTCAAACCCTTACCCTAATAGGGTTTTTACCCGTAGGGTACGCGGGCACAGGGTACCCATTGCCATCCCTAACACCAACATACTTTTTCATAGGTTTAGGTTTGTTTAGGCATTATACAAATGGAAAACCAGGTTTGATACCCTTTGGCACATTCTAGCCTCCGGTATACCCGCAGCGGGACACTTCATCCCACACGTCCAGGAATCTTCTAAGTGTTATTGGCCGAAAGTGAGGAAGATCACACCGGGGAGCTATGCCTTGCCCCATTTGGTGGATCACACCTTACAACACACTACCACACATATCATAGGCCCACGTGCAAGTTTTGGTGGGATTCCGGTGCTCCGGAGCTCATCCCCCCCCCCCGAAACAGCGTCTATGGGCCACAGCGGTCTACCCCCCCTAGATTTCTCCGCGCGAGGTTCCACCAACATACTTTTTCATAGGTTTAGGTTTGTTTAGGCATTAGACAAATGGAAAACCAGGTTTGGTACCCTTTGGCACATTCTAGCCTCCGGTATACCCGCAGCGGGACACTTCAGCCCACACGTCCAGGAATCTTCTAAGTGTTATCGGCCGAAAGTGAGGAAGGTCACACCGGGGAGCTATGACTTGCACCATTTGGTGGATCACACATTCCAACACACTACCACACATATTGAAGGCCCACGTGCAAGTTTTGGTGGGATTCCGGTGCTCCGGAGCTCATACCCCCCGGAAACGGCGGTTTGTGGGCCCCCGGCGGTCTACCCCCCTAGATTTCTCCGCGCGAGGTTCCACCAACATACTTTTTCATAGGTTTAGGTTTTTTAGGCATTAGACAAATGGAAAACCAGGTTTGGTACCCTTTGGCACATTCTAGCCTCCGGTATACCCGCAGCGGGACACTTCAGCCCACACGTCCAGGAATCTTCTAAGTGTTATCGGCCGAAAGTGAGTAAGGTCACACCGGGGAGCTATGCCTTGCACCATTTGGTGGATCACACCTTACAACACACTACCACACATATCATAGGCCCACGTGCAAGTTTTGGTGGGATTCCGGTGCTCCGGAGCTCATCCCCCCCCGAAACAGCGTCTATGGGCCACAGCGGTCTACCCCCCCTAGATTTCTCCGCGCGAGGTTCCACCAACATACTTTTTCATAGGTTTAGGTTTGTTTAGGCATTAGACAAATGGAAAACCAGGTTTGGTACCCTTTGGCACATTCTAGCCTCCGGTATACCCGCAGCGGGACACTTCAGCCCACACGTCCAGGAATCTTCTAAGTGTTATTGGCCGAAAGTGAGGAAGGTCACACCGGGGAGCTATGCCTTGCACCATTTGGTGAATCAAACATTCCAACACACTTCCACACATATCCTAGGTCCACATGCAAGTTTTGGTGGGATTCCGGTGCTCCGGAGCTCATTCCCCCCCGAAACAGTGTATGTGGGCCACGGCGGTCTACCCCCCCCCCCCTAGATTTCTCCGCGCGAGGTTACACCAACTAGGGATGGCACCCGCAGGGTATGGGTGCGGGTGGAGCCACCCCATACCCTTACCCGTGCCTCCCGAGTTTGCCCATCACCCGTACCCATACCCGTAAGCGGGTACAATATTTTCCCATACCCTTCACCCGACAGGGTAAAGGGATACCCGCGGGTGAAAATACCCGCATTTACAACACATATCAATTGAGACCAAAAAAAGCTGAGATAATATGACCATACATAGTCATAAACAATAACACATAGTCCACACTATTAAATTCATTAACTCACGACAAAATATAGAAATAATTTAACCATACATAAGGCCATAAAATAAGAATTACAATAAAGTGTTGACACTATAACAAGTTCAACCAAAATAAACTCGAGCAATCCAGCAATAGGAAAAAAAAAATCTGTGACACATCATCGATTGTGGCTCACCATGAGTTGAACCGCCTACTGCCTATGCGGGATTAGAAAATTAGGTTAGTTTAATTAAACTAAGTCCCACTTGATAGAATTTATACGGGTACCAGGGCACGCGGGTATGGGTTATGCAATCCAATGCCCGTACCCGCTCTGCCCGATGGGCACAAGATTTTCCTATTTATATACCCATGGGTATTTTTTAGTCTCAAACCCTTACCCTAATAGGGTTTTTACCCGTAGGGTACGCGGGCACAGGGTACCCATTGCCATCCCTAAGCCGGATGCTTGTTCACCAACTCATATGCTCTTCAGTGTTTGAAAGCAGATCAACAAAATGCAATCTCCATGGCATTAGAGATACAAGATCAATATTAATATTATGCTTACAACTGATTTGATGCCTAATAGTAGAATTAGCAAAATTTGGCTTTTCATACATTTAAATATTCATAAGCCAATTATCATCAAAGCATAAGTGGAAGCATAATTTGTTTTTAATGAACACATACCTTGTCCTGTTCTCCAATAGGACTAAGGACGATGGTACCACACCACACCGTCCATGTTCAGATAATGTCTTAGGGCGATAAACAATTATAGGCCATATATATTTGCCTCAAGGGCATGTGTAAACCATCCACCAAAGTATGTATGGCCGAAATAAATAAATGAATCGATAAATCTGATTTTGAACTCCAAGAATTTCGGCTGTTATATTAGCAATAATATTGCAACTAATCAAATGTATATTGATTTGGTAATACCCTTCCATGATGTAAAAAATTATGATGCATCCATGGATCAAAATAAAACCATGGGGGGTAACCAATCATACCTGGTGGTGAACTCCATGACAAAGGCATTGATGACATGGATGAAGAATATGAACGATGTGCCAACCGAAGATTTTTCTTGGGTGATATAAACCTTCGGCTTAACTGCTTGTTAGTTTCATTCTTCTCTTTCTTTATTCTTTTGGAATTTCTCATGACGGTAGTTTGCACATCATTCTTGTCCTTGCAGCTCTCCTTACAAATCCATGCCATATTCTTCTTTTTTAGTTCTTCTGTACTAAGCCTTTGCAATTTTCTATCTTGCCAAATAGATAAGCCGAGTGGGCATCCCGGCTGTAATTTTGGTTTTTGCCTTGGTAACTCTTTCTTGAAATTGGGCACTTTCAATTTTTCACACACAGATTTGGCACTTTGATCTTCAATAATTAATTGTTTCATCTCCTTGCCTTTCGTAGCCAAGGTCAATTGGACCGGCTCTTTGTTACTTGAAACTGAATCTGAAGTAGCACACTTGCGACCATCCTTTTTCACTTGGTATACTTGCTTGATCACTTATTTCTTCTCCCTTGAGCTCCAGTCCGATTCATTTTCATTGAAACAGTCTTTGATGTGTGATTGTTGATCAAACCATGATTTTCTTGGAGCTGCACAATTTGGATTAGATGGTCTAGAATAAGATGGATAATGTGCCCATGTATCATACCTGTCCCATGATGAATATGGATAAAAATTAGCATAGGGAGGTGTCCATGTCATTGGTATTGGTAGCCCAAAAGAAGAATATGAATATGCTGCATTGAACTTCTCTTTTCGCCAACTCCAGTTGTCAGACTTATGCCTCGGGGGGTAATCTTGATGCTTTCGCACTACTTGACCGATAAGAACTTTTCGCTTCACTCTCCTTTTGATATTTTTCCAATAAATCTGCGAAAGTGACTTTAGGTTTCTTACCCTTGTGCTTATAGCGGCTTTTGTCTTTTTTGCTCTTGCATGCATCAATCTTCGAATTTCCTTGTTGCCCCCCAGTGCTTGATGTCATCGGTGTAGCTTCAATGGAATGCCCGCCTTCAAGAATATATTTTTGGTGTGCCCCTGGATAATTTCTTTCCTTGAAGACTTGATCCCACCATCTTCAGCGTGTACCTGCTCAGGTTTGAATGAATCGGCTTGAGGTAGCCGATGTAATAGATTTTTGCCATCAGGACCAATAAAAATAGACTGGTCATCTATATGAGTCTCAACAAAATTCAATCTTCCTTTATCTACAGCCGATTGTACTATTTGATGAAACATGTTGCAATTCTCAATACTATGCTCGAACGAATTATGCAACTTGCAATACATTCGTCCTTGTACTGATGTCTCTACATGATGATCAAGAATCACAATATAATTATTCTTCAGCAATATATCGAAAATATTATAACACATGCTTAGACTGAAGGTACACTTTTCATAATCGAGCCGATCGTGTTGGGAGAACGACTTTTGATTTAGGCAACCGAATGGTCCAGATTTGACATCACCCCATTCGGCAATGCTTTGCCTTTTGCAATTTTTCTCCGATGCTTTCGAATAAACCATCATACTAGCATCGGCTTTCTCAAGATATTTTAAGCTTGGCTTTATATTTCTAAAACCAAAATAATTAAAACACACATGCCCCCCTGTTTTTTTGGCAAAGCTTGCGTGTCAAAAAATAATTTGCATAATTCTTTGTTGTTAGCACGATGTCAACACTCCATCGGCCATATGCTCTTTGGGCGATAACCGCACATCGGCCATACATGCTAAGGACGATAAATATATCGGCCACAGTGGCGGAGCTAGGGGGGACCAACTGGGGCCTTGCCTCCCCCCCTATGACATGATACATCAAGGTAATTTTATGCATAAGCCAAGTATATAAATGAGTTTTAGGGAAAATTAGCATGGTTGGCCCCCTCCAATGAATGATTACCATGGTTTGGCCCCCCTTGAGCTGTATTCCTGCCTCTGCCCCTGATCGGCCATTGAAGGTACGAGCTTCTTACCATTTTGGTAGAATTTATTGAAATAATTCCTGTTGAGAGCTACCACTTGCTGCTTGATGGACACAAAATTCTTGACGTACCTCTCCCATAGAAAACCTCGGTTGTCCTTCATCTAAGTGCTCTAGAAGAACATTCGGCGATAAAGGTCATCACCCATTAATTTGCATGTAACAACAATCCGTCGAATGGTTACATTCATCCTCTTGTTTGGATTTTGCATAGAATCGACAATAAGCTTCTTCTGGTTTTCGCTGCATTAGATTTTTCATTAGTGGCCGAAGCGGTCAGCTCCGATCCGGCCTTACCTTCATTGGCGAGACAAAGCATCGGCTCGTGGGAATATGTGATACATTATGATTAGCACAGTAGCCGGATGCTTGTTCACCAACTCATATGCTCTTCAGTGTTTGAAAGCAGATCAACAAAATGCAAGCTCCATGGTATTAGAGATACAAGATCAATATTAATATTATGCTTACAATTGATTTGATGCCTAATAATAGAATTAGCAAAATTTGGCTTTTCATAGATTTAAATATTCATAAGCCAAATATCATCAAAGCATAAGTGGAAGCATAATTTGTTTTTAATGAACACATACCTTGTCCTGTTCTCCAATAGGACTAAGGACGATGGTACCACACCACACCGTCCATGTTCAGATAATGTCTTAGGGCAATAAACAATTATAGGCCATATATATTTGCCTCAAGGGCATGTGTAAACCATCCACCGAAGTATGTATAGCCGAAATAACTAAATGAATCGATAAATCTGATTTTGAACTCCCTTCGCCCGCCTTCGACGGCTCGCTCCGCCCCACCGACAGAGCCCTTCGACGCCCCCTTCTGCGCTTCCTTGCCGCTGGTAGCCAGGAGCCCAACATCGATTTCACAACACAAATTTTTCAGTCAGACAACAACAGCACAACAAGCACATTCAGTCAAGTGTAATGGCAATACAGAACATGGAAATTCATTTTACAGTTCAGCACAACACAGCAGCAGAAAGTTGAACACATACAGACTGTAGTAGTACTTGAAAATAAATTGTAAGAGGGAAAAATCTGAATCATATATTACAAGTATATGGTTATAAACTTATAATAGCAAAAGCTGAAGAACTGAAATTTCTTGGTTATAACAGCAAAAGGAAAAAAAATCCTGAGCCATATATTACAAGTACATGTGCTCCTGTAGGTAGCACGCCACACAATTTCACAACAGCAATTCTGCAAAATAGCGTACTACAAGGCTGTAAACAGCACTACCAGCAGGTTTAGTAGACGGGTTCAGCAAATCAGCAAAGAAATGCTCAAAATGCGGCACCACATTTTTTTTTAGAAATGGGGTTACCCCAGCCTCTGCATTGAAAAGATGCATACGGCTCCTGTATTTCTTTTGTTCAACATAAACTGGCACAGAGCCTTACAACGAACGAACATACAAGCTGAAGCCACCAAACAGTGGAAACACCACAACTAGCACAAACGATACACAAAAACGGGGACTTGTTCCTCGTCCTCAGCCATCGTCGGCTCCCCGACGACTCCAGAGATAGTGCCTTGTGCACACGCTCTGTCCATCGCCTCCTCCATCTTCCACCAACCCACCTCCAGCTTGTAGAACGAAGCGAAGACCCTTGCCAGGTCTGCTATCGACGTCACCACGATGCCAAACAGCACCACCTCCCTGCTCTCGTCCATCATCATGCACCAAACGTCGATACTCCGCAGCACCTCGCTGCCAAGGCCCGTCGTTGTTGATGCGGTCGATGTATGCCGCACCACCACCTATGTGTTACCACCATCAAATCATCTGCTCCAAAAACGATGCCCTCAAGAGGGTAAAAGATGTCGAAACACCTCCATCGCCCGATCTGGGAAACCTGGATCTGAGGTTTCCCCCGGAGCAGAATACGAGTGAGTAGACGCGGGCTGCAATGGCGATGCCTTCATCAAGGTAACGGCGCATAAACGCCGCCATCGCCCACCCTGACAGAAGTCGGGGCTCGGTTTTCACCGGCATCTGTGCCTCCCCAACTCGCTGCCATGACCAGCCGGGCGGCCCCCTCTGACGGAAGAGGAAACCACCACCGCCATGCCGGGGCCAGAGCCACCGGCTTCCTCAAGCTGCGGGTGGAGCCCAAGATCACCATCGGAAACCACCGACATCGGAGCAGGCAAGATGCAGCTAGTACGGTCAGATCAGATCCGTCCGCCACCCGCCGCCAGCATCCAGGCCACCCTAGCCGTCGCTCCGCCGTCGCCTTGCCGGTGCTCGGCCCTAGCAGGCGCCGCTGCGTCAGTTCGAGCCAAGCCGAGGAGATCCGCCGCCACCACGCCAGCGGATCTTTGTCGGGCGACGCCCCTGGCGGCGGTGGCCAGAGAGATGTGCACGGGGAGGAGGTCGAGGGCACGGGGAAGGGGCGCCCCGGCGCGGCGTGACGCCGTCGTGCGGAGGTTGGTTAGGGTAGGATGGAGCTGGGTGCAACTGACTGAAGATCGATTTGGGGCAAGGAGATTGCGTCAATGCGGCACCACATGGTCATCTGCAGCGTGCCCCCTCTTCCCCATCCATCCTCTTTCGGGATTGTTCTTTCATCACTGTAGCCTGTAGGAGGAGATAACGCACCTGAGCGCACACCACATGTACGATGCAATGGAAGGTCTCCATGTCACCGTCACACATGTGCTCCACCTAGTGACAGAGAAGGTGCTTCATCAGGTGTTTGATCCTTACTGCGTGAATGAGGTGTGTGTACATGATCTTGAGGTGTGCATAAAATGTTACAGAATACCTCTAAAGCATTATCCTATTTACCTAGATTGCATAAGCTCAAGGATTTGAGAAAATTCAGAATGCATCAGAAGTCACAATAACCTGCATGTAAGCCAATAGTGAATCTGTAACAATCATATCTGATTACCTAATTACATGAAGAACAGTAGGGCACTAGGGCGGCGTCAGGAGATTTTCTACTGTGAGGATGAAGGCTCTTCATTGAAGGGGAGGGATTGGAGGCGGCTCATCAGCATCGGGCTACATTGGCAGGGAAGTGCGCAATAATGGCTGCTTTATTACAGAATTGTCTAGGACATGTTATGTGGATCACGCCAGTTGACATGAAACCGGAAAGCTTCATTTCATTTCATTTTATCCCCTTACATGCTCGACTAGGTTATCATGGGCTACTGAAAGAGGTCTCACTTCTGGCTTTTTTTCCACCTCGGCACGGCTTCAGTACTGGTATCTCAGGAGCATTCACGGCTGCTGCTCAACTCGCTCTATCATGTTAGTATTATAGAAAATTTCAGCTGCGGTGATCAGTGGCGAAGGTAGACCACAATATGATTGGATTCATCTCTATGCTTATAGTATAATATTTCACTAAAAATCAATGACATGACTAATCTAATGAAGGATTTGGCAAAAATTGTTGGTTCATTTGCACCCAACCGTTGTGTGCTGGCTCTGCCACTGGCGGTGATGTACTGATATAAAGTAGCTCATATCCGTGAAGGATCAACGACGATGAACTCGGCGATGAAGCGAGAACCCTGCTGATAATTCATGAGGATAAGGATTTTGATGAAGAAGATTCTGAAGTTAAACTAAGGACACAAGGGGACTAATGATACGTCTCCGACGTATCTATAATTTTGATGTTTCATGCTTGATTATATATCAGTGCCACATGTTTTTATAATGTTTTTATATCATTTTGGCATAATTTATGAAACTAATCTATTAACAAGATGCCCAGTGCCAGTTCCTGTTTTCTGCTGTCTTTTTGTTTCAGAAAAGTTGTTCTGAGAAGTTTCTCGGATTGCTCTCAAAATTTACGGGAATTATTTCCAATATGAAATGAAGACGGAGCCCGAAGGACAGCCGGAGGGGAGGCACAGGGGCTCCAGGAGCCACCTGGCCGCCCCCCTGGCCGCGCGTGAGGCCCACCTGGGGCCTCTGTCCATCGCCTCGCGTCGCCCCTTCGCTTATAAATTCCCCTCTGACCTAAAAACAGAGGAGAACCGATCACAACTTACAGAATACGTCTGAGGCCGCCGCCATCTCAAACCCTAGTTCGGGAGGGTTCAGAAGCTCTTCTCGGCACCATGCCGGAGAGGGGAATCGATGCCGGAGGCATCTACATCACCATGCCTGCCTCCGGAGTGATGCGTGAGTAGTCCACCACGGGACTACGGGTCCATAGCAGTAGCTAGATGGTTGTCTCTCCTCCTTGTACTCCATTGCTTAGATCTTGTTAGCTGCCTATCACGATCAAGATCATCTATTTGTAATTGCTACATGATTGTGTTTGTATGGATCCGATGAATTGTGGAAGTCATTACTTTTGTTCAGTTATGTGTTTCATCTATGATCTTGCATGCTCTCCGATGCTAGTGGTTGCTTTGGCCGAGTAATTGTTAGTGTTGTATGAGGGAATATTTATGCTAGATAGTGGGTTCGTGCCTCTCTTTGTCCGAGTTTGGTTACAGGAATGGTCAAGGCTAGAGATGTGCTGTTGCCACTAGGGAGAAAACAACAGTGTGATTTCTTCGTGTTATCTACATTGCTTACATTATGCACTTTGCTTATTGCAATGATCTGTTTCTTGCAACTTAATACTTTTGGGTGACATGCTGGATAGCGAGAGTGGATTATTAGTCATAGATGCAGTTGGATGACGGTCTATGTATTTTGACGTAATGCCCATATTAGATGAAGCGGTGAACTATATTGTTTTATGATAGCCTTGTTGTGCGCCTACAATTCTGTCAATTGCCATGCTGTAATTTGTTTACCCATCATGTATATCTTTTGAAGAGATACCTCTAGTGAATTGTGGACCCCGGTCCTATTTTCCTACATTGCTTACAACCGTTTTCATAGCTTTTCATCATCATTTACTCGCTGGTCATATTTCATCATCATATTTTACATCCACACATTTAATTCTTTGTGTTTGGCAAGCCAGAGAGATTGACAACCTCTCTGTTTTGTTGGGGCAAAGTATTTTGTTTGTGATTGTGTGCAGGTACGTGTTAATCTACAAGCGCCGGAGTGGATTGACACCTTGCTAAGCCTTCTCCAAGTCCTACTGGATTCGATAACCTTTGTTTTGTAATCAAGGGAAAACTTCTTCTGTGCTGCATCATACCTTCCTCTTGGGGTCTCCCAACAACACGCCATCAAGAAGTTTTCTGGCGCCGTTGCCGGGGACTTGGAAGCTTCAGCTAGGGGAGTTTCACACATCCTTTCACTTTACTTTGTTATTGTCTTGCCTAGTATATTTTTTGTTAGCCTTGTTTTGCCTTAAAACTGAAAAACACAAAAAACCTAAAAATTCCAGCTACTTGTTTAATTCGGTTCACTTTGTTATCATGACTAGTCCTTCAGATATGACGTCTTTGGGAGAGATTCTTACCTTTGAACAAAAGGTTGGAGAGAGTTTTAAAAATGCTTGGGAAAGAATTTCAGAACCTTATAAGAAAATGCAGCCCAAAATTGAATTGGGAGTTCTCCTAAAAATTTTCTACTTTGGTCTTACATCTGTGTATCAACACGCTTTAGATATTATGGTGGGAGAAACCTTCTCTGAATATGATGCAATTAAGGCCTTTAGAATTGTGAATGGGTTAGCTATTTTTCCTATGATAGATAAAACTGATAAGGTTATTGAAAAATTAGATAAGATGGAGAAAGCTTTAAATGATCTTGCTATAAATGAAAAGAGAGTGTTTCAGAAGCTAAGCAACCCCTTGCTTTAATGAAAGATGATTGGGAACCTTTTATTAAAATTGAAATTGATCACCAAAACTTTCTAGCCTATTGTGATCTAGGTTCCACTGTTTCAATCATGCCAAAAATGGTGTATGACTCTCTTACTTATAAGAATATGATAGATTACCCATTTTATCATTCTTAGGCTAATGGAACTATTTCTAAGATTCTAGGAAGAGCTAATGGTATCCCTGTTGTCTTCCGAAATAAAATGTTCCCCATTGATTTTATTATCTTAGAGAAATTTCAAGGGAATATAGTTTTGGGGAGGTCTTTCCTTAAAGCTGCTGAGTGCTTTATTAATGTTAAGTATGGATATATGAAGATCAACTCTTCCATTAACCGAAAGATGTTTTTCCCTTGTAAGGTAAAAGATGAGCTTATTAAAGGGGGGTAATAATTTTGATATTGAGGAATTTGATAAAACTTGAATTTGCCCTTTCTGTCTAGCTAAAAGGCGTTAGAGAAATGCGCTTATGGGAGGCAACCCATTTTTACCTTCTATTTATTTTTGGTTTATTTGAGTTTTTGGTGATGTTACTTCTGCAACAACTCCCTTGTATCTTTTTGTTTTGGTTTTTGGTGCCAAGAATAGCCTCTAAAGAGAGGAAGACTAATTTGTGAGTTTGCTGTCCAGAAACAGATTTCTATTCCTCACAGTTCGAAAATCCAAAAAATCACAGAACGTCATCTGTGGCTGACAATTTTTGAAAGAAAGAATCAGGGTTTTGTCTACCTTTTTCTAGTTTTAAGTTTTCTTATTTGAGGTCCAGAAGTGCCTCAAAAAAATTCATCTCTACAGTCTGTTCTGTTTTTGACAGATTCTGTCCTCAGTTTTGCATTGCTTCTTTCGCGGGCAAAGTGAAGTTTTTTCAAAGCTAGAGCTTTACTTAGACCTTTGTGACAGTAGATAATGTTTTAAAAAATGAGTTCTTGATATGTGCTTTGGAACTGAAGGAAGATATTGTTTTTATGGACTAACCCCTTAATGAAGTTGCTATAAGTTTTGCGTGAAGGAAGTTTTCAAGTATCCAAGTGCGAGGTGATGAAGGAAGATCGAGAAGGAATAAAAGCATAAGCTTGGGGAGGCTCACCATGGACCCTCCTCTAAAATATTCAAGAAGTTACAAGCGTCTAAGCTTGGGGATGCCCAAGGCATCCCCTTCTTCATCAACAATCATCGGTTTTTCTCATGGTACCATATTTTTATTCCTTTACACATTATGTGCTGTTCTTGGAGCGTCGGTTTGTTTTTTACTTTCAGTTTGTTTGTGTTAGTTTTCTGGTCCTTGCAATAATTTGGATCCATGCATGCTTTTTTGGGAGAGAGACACGCTCCGCTTTTTCATTATACACTCCTGTGCTTCACTTATATGTGTTGAGTGTTTAGCCTTTGTCTTTTATACTTTTAGCTCTTGTTTTCAAGCATCTCTTGTTCAGAGCTACTAGCTTTTGTAGTTAGGAAGTTTTGCTCATGTTGCTTCACCCTTTTAGTTTTGTTTCAAATAAGTTGATTGGTGTTTAGGTAAGTGGAAATTACCATGTAGGAAGTGTAAAAAGTGTTGCTTAATCTTGTAGACCATTGTCTTGAATCTTTGATACTTGGCAATTGTTTAGAGATATGATGTAGATTAAAGCTTAAACTTGAGGATCATCTAGTAAGAATAGATTAGTAAAGAATTACCGTAAGGCTTTAAAATTGTGGTGCTAGTACTGCTTGGTAGTTCTCAAAGTCTAGATATTCTTTTGCAAAGAGTTGGTTTGGCTAACAAGGTAGACGGTGTGAAGTCTAGTGGTTATGCATGCTGTATATCTGTAGTCATTCATTGAACCAAGTTGATGTTATGTGTTTTCTTGATATCTTGCTAAGCCCAAAAACTTTGTACTGAGAGGGAATACTTCTCGTGCATCCAACTCCGTGAGAAAAAATCTTTGCCATTTGTGTCCACCATACCTACCTACATGTGATATTTTCCTGCCACTCCAAGTAAAATTTTCGTGTGCTATCTTTAAAATATTCAAAATTCTCCTTTTTGTGCCTCTGTTTTTAAGCTCATGAGGAAGCAGTAAAAAGTTGGTTATAACTTGTGACAGGCAAGGTCATTTCTCCCCTTTCACCCGGTGTTGATGGTTTACGTCCTCACTTGAATCAACCCGAGAGCGGCTTAAGAAAAATATAAATATAACTCACCATTCTCCTCCACACAATGAAAATCTGAGAAATCATCTCAAACATTGGTTAGTGGTGAAACAAAGGAGAAAGAGGAATGTACTCGGTCCTCTAAACCAGCCGCTCTCACAAGTCTAAAAGCCTTGATTGTTATGGGGGACTAGCTAGTTTCTTTGCTGTGAAGTCGTTGACGAAAGCATGCATGTCTCAAAACTGTTTTACTTCTATCAAAAATCAAAAAATAAAAAGCTCTAGCACATGATTAATCCCTGCTTCCCTCTGCGAAGGGCCTTTCTTTTACTATTATGTTGAGTCAGTCTTCCTCTTCCTTCTAAACTCCTCAAGCAATCACTTGGTGTCAACTTTGGTTCATGTTTTACTTCATGTTATCTTTGTGTCTAACTGTGAAAACTTTGTATTGACTTTATCTTGAGATAAACAAGTTGCAAGTTGAAGCTTTATGCTGAAGACTTAAATCTTCCTTTGTGTTGGCCAAACTCCTTTGTTGAATCAATATTGCTTTGTGATTTATCAATCAATGTCAAGTGTTATTCTTTTAAAACTTGAAAGTACTCTTTGCTAGTAGATTCTTATTTAGATGTTTTACCTGGTTAATCATTGTTTGTTTCATTCAATGAACCTTTGTTTTGGATCATCGCATTCAGTTCATATGCTTTACATGATTAGTTGTCATGATTGTTATTGGTAGCATGTCACTTCAAAAATTATTTTTTTATCACTTACCTACTCGAGGACGAGCAGGAGTTAAGCTTGGGCATGCTGATACGTCTCCGACGTATCTATAATTTTTTATGTTCCATGCTTGATTATATATCAGTGCCACATGGTTTTACAATGTTTTATATCATTTTGGCATAATTTATGGAACTAACCTAGTAACAAGATGCCCAGTGCCAGTTCCTATTTTCTGCTGTCTTTTTGTTTCAGAAAAGTTGTTCTGAGAAGTTTCTCGGATTGCTCTCAAAATTTACGGGAATTATTTCCAATATGAAACGAAGACGGAGCCCGAAGGATAGTCGGAGGGGAGGCACAGGGGCTACAGGAGCCACTTGGCCGCGGCCCCCCCTTGGCCGCGTGTGGGGCCCACCTGGGGCCCCTGTCCATCGCCTCGCGTCGCCCCTTCGCCTATAAATTCCCCTTTGACCTAAAAACAGAGGAGAACCGATCACAATTTCCAGAATACGTCTAAGGCCGCCGCCATCTCAAACCCTAGTTCGGGAGGGTTCAAAAGCTCTTCCCGGCACCCTGCCGGAGAGGGGAATCGATGCCGGAGGCATCTACATCACCATGCCTGCCTCCGGAGTGATGCGTGAGTAGTCCACCACGGGACTACGGGTCCATAGCAGTAGCTAGATGGTTGTCTCTCCTCCTTGTACTCCATTGCTTAGATCTTGTGAGCTGCCTATCATGATCAAGATCATCTATTTGTAATTGCTACATGATTGTGTTTGCATGGATCGGATGAATTGTGGAAGTCATTACTTTTGTTCAGTTATGTGTTTCATCTATGATCTTGCATGCTCTTCGATGCTAGTGGTTACTTTGGCCGAGTAATTGTTAGTGTTGTATGAGGGAGTATTTATGCTATATAGTGGGTTCATGCCTCTCTTTGTCTGAGTTCGGTGACAGGAACGGTCAAGGCTAGAGATGTGCTGTTGCCACTAGGGAGAAAATAACGATGTGATTTATTCGTGTTATCTACATTGCTTACATTATGCACTTTGCTTATTGCAATGATCTGTTGCTTGCAACTTAATACTTTGGGTGACATGCTGGATAGCGATCCCAGAGTGGATTATTAGTCATAGATGCAGTTGGATGACGGTCTATGTATTTTGACGTAATGCCCATATTAGATGAAGCGGTGAACTATATTGTTTTCTGATAGCCTTGTTGTGCGCCTACAAATTTGTCAATTGCCATGCTGTAATTTGTTTACCCATCATGTATATCTTTTGGAGAGACGCCTCTAGTGAACTGTGGACCCCGGTCCTTTTCCTACATTGCTTACAACCGTTTTTATAGCTTTTCATCATCATTTGCTCGCTGGTCATATTTCATCATCATCATATTTTACATCCACACATTTAATTCTTTGTGTTTGGCAAGCCGGAGAGATTGACAACCTCTCTGTTTTGTTGGGGCAAAGTAGTTTGTTAGTGATTGTGTGCAGGTCCGTGTTAATCTACAATTGCCAGAGTGGATTGACACCTTGCTAAGCCTTCTCCAAGTCCTACTGGATTCGATAACCTTGGTTTTGTAATCAAGGGAAAACTTCTTCTGTGCTGCATCATACCTTCCTCTTGGGGTCTCCCAACAACACGGCATCAACTAACGAGGAAGAGTCTGAAGCTCATGATACCGAGAATGATGAGGAAAGTGAAAGAGATCACAAAATATGAACTTTGGGTTCTAGTAGCTGTACTGCAATCAATTGAGACATGCTACATTAGTGTAATATGTTGCGTTTTTTCACATCCCTTCAGTCTGTGTTGTTTGTTGGTTATTATATCAGGAAGCACCCATGTCCTTTCAGACACACCTTCTTGTCATTCCATCTCATATTTTATTTTAACACATGCATCATCAGAATTTTAGATGGTGTACAGCAAACAAATTCTTGTAAATTTTGGCCAAAAGAAAGTGAGTATAACCGCACACGCATATCCAGATCACATGTTACGAAACCAATTTATCATTCCATCTCATATTTGGTTTTAACATATTCATCATTCAGAACTTCAGATGGCAATGGCCTTGCTGAAGGTATTGTTTTGGAGAACCTCTTTTGCGATCCGGGTATTGTATTTTGGTGGTGGTTAGAGTGTTGCTGTTGCGAGTGTTTCATCACTCCGACGGGGTCTTTGTTTTAATTTTCTCTTTTTTTTTAAATTTTTTTCTTGGTTGTATGCATCCTGGATGTCTTTCGATATCTTGTTGGTGCAGAGCCTGGATGTAATTGGTATCTTTGCGATATTAATATATTTCCTTTATCAAAAAGAGAACTTCAGATGGCGTACAACAAACATATGATGGTAAACTGGGGCAACTTTTCATAATCCGGAATGCTTAACTTTTTTGAACTTAAGCTTACCGTTTCATAATATAAACCACTAGATCCCTACTGAAGTCTGACATAAAAAAATTCGGAAGGGACGTGTATTACGTTCCACCCTGTTTGTGGTGACATGTTCTTGTAGAGGAGTATGTACTCCAGGCATACTTTGAATATTCTGGTTGTGCTTGTTCTTGGTTCCTGAAGCAATGTTGAACTCAGTAGAGCTACCCTAGCCAAGAGCTTTGCCGAGGGCAGTCCTGATGGAGGAATCTGATCTCCAACCGAGTCTTCTATCACCACATCAGCTATCTTCCTCACTTCCTCAGTGGCATGTCCATGATATTATTTTAAAACATTGTTGCAGATAAAAAGTTTCAGTAGGATTATGTTAGATACTCTTGGAGCCTCTTCTGGAAGAGAAATACAACTCCCAAAATAGTTAGCCAGTTCACATTGCGAGTGATAAACAACGAAAATTTACTATCATGTAACGAGTGACTAACTCCGCTTTAACAATCAAACATGTTTGTTTTCATGTTCTACAATAGAGGCGACAACCCTGTTAACAGGTCATGTTATATGAAATTAAATTATGCCTCACCATAGCAAGGGTTGAACATAGAACCGTACCCTGCATTCCTGATACCCTGCCCATTGCGTAACCAGTGTTATACAAGATAGTTTCTGTAATCCAACTGGAACTTGAACTCTTTCGGTAAAAAAAATTCAAACTTTGGATATGGTGGTTGGTTTCAATTCAAAGCCCCCTACAGTTATCTCTCTATTTTCTTGGTTTCTCTTGATTTTCAAAGAACAAGCGAGATAGTTAAAGGGGTAGTAGCTAAACCAATAAAACTAATAACACACGACAAAATAGAAATTGAGTTATAATGCTATAGTACCCAAATACGTCAATGCATTGCTCGTGAACAACCATTTTTTGTTGTGCTTGCTCCATATATGAACATGATATAATGATATAAATCAAACCCAAATCATAAAACAAGTACTTTGTAGTAACCCCATAATAATAATGTGTCATTTATATTGTTGAAAAAGAGAAATTTTACTACAACACCACCTTGTATATTGACATCTCTTTCGCATCACCCACTATTTCATAACATATTTCAAAACTTAAATGTAAAAACTAGTTGCTCATATATAAAATTGAACATGGCATGGATTACAATGTGTTGAAAGAAATGTTAATAATGGTAGATTTGCGGGCATGGAAGCCAGGGCGGTGTGGAATCGCACCGCGCCCATGTACGCACTCACCGGAGATAGATGCCGCCACCGCCAGGTCTGACGTGGTCATCGTCCGACTGTCGGTGTTCAGCTGGGCACATGCGTTTGCGAGCGGCGCGGTCTCCACGGAAACGGCGAGGGATTCGCCCATGCTCGCGAGGCATTGTCCCGTATCCCAAAGAGAATCAAAATATATAAAATTTATACCAAACTTTAATACTTTTGTAGATCATTTTTTTTGCTTGTTATAGTGTATTACAAATATAATTTCTATTTTTTATAATATTTAACCACATAACCTGCAATGCTACTAAATACTAGTTGATGCATTTTTTTATATTGGATATCGTTGTAAGCTATTATACTATATGTTGTAACCAAAATCCATTCTAACACTATTTTATACCATGCATAATGTATATAATTTATACACATGTTTATGGTAATATATACAAAGAGTATGAACTAAAAAATATCTCAACAATGATTTCTCGTGTATGATTAAGTAAGCATATTTATATAAAATTTTAGAGAATAAACTGAACCAATGACATTAGAGTATACACATGTTTAAAGGGTTAGTATAAATGCAAGATGGTCTATATATCTCAAAGCATGTTTATCTTTGTGACTTGAAAATGTCTCATAACGGAGGGGAGTATCCTAGATAACGAGCCTCTAACCAGATGGAGTATTGTGTCCTTAGATTACTTTCAGTCCGGGCATTGTTGTTGGTGCCCTCTACGACATGAGTATGTCGTCACGGTGGAGGGTGCGACTAGCTGAAGGGAGCCCTTTCCAAAGATAACTCGCGCAACGCGTGAACGACGCGTGTCGCTAGCTGGCATCGTAGGGAGGTAGAGAAATAGAATTTGTGTACGTCCACGCGAACAGAAACCCGCGTCCAGCGCGTCCGACACCGTGAACCGATCGCTGGCTCGTACGAATACTCCGCGCACTTGTACATGCTGCTGTACAACTTCTTACCCCCGCGCGTACGAGCGATTTTTTATTTTTTCATCCAAACGTATGAGCGACCTGATTCTGGATACAAACAAAAACATTCAGTGTACGCGTACGATTGCATGATCGGGTTGTACTCGCATACGTACGAGCGACTTTTAAAAAAGAAGAAAAAGACATGATCTACAAATCAAATGTGTACTTCGTATACAAACTACACATAATAGGGAGTACAAATTAAATCTAAAACTCTCTTGCATACCGGTATATAAATTTGGGTGCTTGCCATCCCACCCCCAATCCTAACTAATATATACAAGTTACAAGTTTTTCTTAATCTAGCGGCTCGGCTTCGTCCCCCGTCGCCGCTACCGCGTCGTACGGGGGGACTCAGCCTCGGGGCGTTAGGGTACGGAGGCTTTATCGCTCGTCGACGCTATCGCGTCGACGGCGATGAATCCTCCGTACCCTAACGCCTACGCTAACGCGCCACCTGGAAGTACAGAGTATATACAATAGAAAGTACAGAATAGTGCGATTCGGATGTACATCCGCGCGCACATCGGTGTACATCCACGCGAACCTGCTGTACGTCCGCGCCCAACTCACCTGTACATCCGCGCGCACATCGTCGTACATCCGCGCACACATCGTTCACTACGGGAAATACACAAGTCGCCGACGGCCGTATTATACGCCGACGGCCAAATGTCGGGGCCGTCGGCGTACAAGTAGAGTTTGGGAAGCCGACGAACGGGCCGTCGGCGTACGAAACCCCGTCGGCGTAGACATTCATACGCCGACGGCCGCCGTCGGTGTACAAACTCCCGTCGGCGTAGAAGCCCCCACTAACGGCCGCCATGACGGCGCTGGAACGGCCGTCTGCCTATGAAGATACGCCGACGGCAATGCCGTCGGCCTATATTTTCTGTTTTTTTTTTAGATACGCCGACGGCAATGCCGTCGGCATATATATATATATATTTTTTTTTGAGATACGCCGACGGCAATGCCGTCGGCCTAGCTCTATTTTTTTTAGTTACTCACCGTTTTGAGCATAACTTTTGCATTGGAAGTCGGATTTCGATGTTCTTTAGCTCATTTCGAAGAGGATAAGTAGATCTGCATCATCATACACATTGCTCAAACTATATTCTTCAAAAAAAAAATCCTGTTTTGACACTAAAAAAATGAAAAATGGGTTTTTTATTCAACGAAAACCCTAAACCCCTTAGTTAATACTATTTTACAACCAAGATACACCAATGTGTCAAATATTGCCTCATTCCGACATTTTTTGCTATTTTAAATGTTATACTCTAGCTAATTTCAGTCGAAAACCATACATCTTTGCATCTCGTAGCTCATTTCTGTGAATTTTTTTTATAAAAACCTCCATAACTCATGTTTATAATTTTTTCCAGGTGGTGGGTCACATAAAAGGATGCCATGTGAAGGTTTTCCATTTTTTTGATTTTTTTTAAATTAGTTATGTCTAACCCTAGCCCGAAACCGAGACCGTAAACCCTAACGATAAACCTAAACCTAACCGTAACTTCGATCCAACAAAAACCGTCAAAGATCTCTAAAGAAAGTATACATTTTGGATCTAAAAGTGATTTTTTCAAAAAATCATGACCAAACTATGCGGCACTCGTAGTTCAAATCAGACCCACTTCCAGCGAAATCGGCAGGAACTTATTTGAAATGTTTGAAATACCCAAGTATGTTTTTATATCCAAACCCAAGGTTAAATGCACTTATAAGATGGTCTACTATTTTCTATTTATTTGGATGTTCCTCTTTCGGTGAGCCGTTTTGGTAGCCGCTTCACAAAAAAAGCCTGTTTTGACACTAAAAAAATGAAAAATGGATTTTTTATTCAACGAAAACCCTAAACCCTTTAGTCAATACTATTCTACAACCAAGATACACCAATGTGTCAAATATTGCCTCATTCCGACATTTTTTGCTATGTTAAATGTTATACCCTAGCTCATTTCAGTCGAAAACCATACATCTTTGTACCTCGTAGCTCATTTCTGTGAAGGTTTTTTTATAAAAACCTTCATAACTCATGTTTATAATTTTTTCCAGGTGGTGGGTCACATAAAAGGATGCCACGTGAAGGTTTTCCATTTTTTTGATTTTTTTTAAATTAGTTATGTCTAACCCTAGCCCGAAACCGAGACCGTAAACCCTAACGATAAACCTAAACCTAACCGTAACTTCGATCCAACAAAAACCGTCAAAGATCTCTAAAGAAAGTATACATTTTGGATCTAAAAGTGATTTTTTCAAAAAATCATGACCAAACTATGCAGCACTCGTAGTTCAAATCAGACCCACTTCCAGCGAAATTGGCAGGAACTTATTTGAAATGTTTGAAATACCCAAGTATGTTTTTATATCCAAACCCAAGGTTAAATGCACTTATAAGATGGTCTACTATTTTCTATTTATTTGGATGTTCCTCTTTCGGTGAGCCGTTTTGGTAGCCGCTTCACAAAAAAAAGCCTGTTTTAACACTAAAAAAATGAAAAATGGGTTTTTTATTCAACGAAAACCCTAAACCCTTTAGTCAATACTATTCTACAACCAAGATACACCAATGTGTCAAATATTGCCTCATTCCGACATTTTTTGCTATGTTAAATGTTATACCCTAGCTCATTTCAGTCGAAAACCATACATCTTTGTACCTCATAGCTCATTTCTGTGAAGTTTTTTTTTATAAAAACCTCCTATAACTATCAAGGTTTTTGTGATGCAAAAGATGATATGGATGAAATATTTGAATTCCTCTCATTTTTCTAATCGATTTAGGTATTTAATTTGTGAAATTTCGATTCACGGATTTAAAGATACGAATTATTCCATATTAAATGTAAAAAGGAAAATAATAAAGTAAAATTCATTTTATTGTTATTTATTCGAAATATATTATTACATAATCATTGTTACTTTACTCAAACAAATTTTTAAAATTTAAACAACGAAAAGTGTAACATCATAACCGAGGGGTTAATATGATTGATAGGGTAGTAATATCAGTAAGTTCTAATTTCTCATTTGGAAGCTAGTTTGGAAGGAACTCAAAAGTTAAGCGTGCTCGGGCTGGAGGATGGGTGACCGAACGGGAAGTTTGACCAGGGTAAGTACTTTGACCTATAATTAAGTGTGCAATTAAGAATTAAGTATGTGACTAAGTTGAAAATTTCGAAATATAAATAAAAAGAATTAAAAAAAGTTAAAAAAATTCAAAAAAAAATTTAAAAAAAAATTCAAAAATTAAAAAAATCAGCACTCATAGGCCGACGGCAATGCCGTCGGCGTATGGTGCTCTGACGGAAACGGTCGGATGCCGTCTTGTGGGGCCCACACCACGTACGCCGACGGGGTTCGGATACGCCGACGGCAATGCCGGTACGCCGACGGGCGAAAACGCCGACGGGAAGACACCGACGGCTGCCGTCGGCGTATCGATACGCCGACGGCTTTTCGTTATACGCCGACGGCTTTCGGCCGTCGGCGTCTCGTGCGTTTCCGGTAGTGGTTGTACATCCGCACGAAAGATAACAGAAAGTACAAAACTACACATGATGTACAACTACAATGCTACCGAGTGTACAAACTATATAGAACCGGTAGTACAAAAAAAGTTTCTCGAAACCTATTAACATGGGATTTAGTTTTGAAGATCTCGACGCGAGGATCTCAAATATGAAAACGGTTCGTAATTCTAAAATACGATTCTAGAGATATTTCATTTTAAAAAAACGAATCTAAAAATAAATGCGTTTCCACCCATCCGTACTCCAACCGGTGGGATGGGAAAATCCCACCAAAACTCTCTAGTGTTGCCACTTGTCACACATGCAAACACCCACGGGGGGGACCAAACGAGGAGAAGGAGCCACTTGGCGCGAGGAGAGCGGAGGAAAAGTTCCCTTTGCGAAGGGAACCCTTTTTTTAGTGATTACCCACGGTAGATGGTGATGAAGATAAAGATACCAGATAGGCCCATCTGGGCAGGAAGACGAAGGACTTGACCATGGGGCCCATGGAGCCCAGGAAGATACTTGTTTTCGTTCTTCATGCACATCCGTGTTGCCAAGTGTCGCCTTCTCGTTCCTCCCCCGCAGCGGTGGTCTGCATGTCCGCCAAGTGTCACAACGAGAATGAAAGTGGGATGAGAATGAGAGAAAGGGATACGTGAGGTGGGAGTTTAGTTTTTTCTCTTTTACTTTTTAAACTAAAGTTTAAAAACGAAATATCTTGAGAACCGTTCGTTCAAATGACGAACTGTTTTCACTTTGAACTCCTTGTGTCGAGATCTTCAAAACTAGATACCATATTGATATATTTTGACGAACTTTTTTTATACTTCCAAAAGGGTTAATTCATGTACATCGAGTTTCAACGTATGCATACTCCGGGTTTCAGCGTACTTTACTTTAGGTTTTAACGTACTTTGTAGTATGTTTTCTGTGTAGTTGCCTCCGTGTGTGTCTGGTTATTGTGTACTCGATGTTCTGTATACTCTGTACACCCTATTTTGTGTACTATGTACTCTTTGTTTTGCGTACTTTGTACACCATGTGTCTGTTCACTGTACTATATAAACTTTGTTCCATGTACTATGTACTTCCTGTTCTGTGTACTCCGTACTCACATGTGCTATGTACTATGTACAAAAATCATACTAGTTTTGTAAGTATGGGAATAATACAACCATACTAGTTTTGGAAGTACAAAAAAAAGTTTCACAAAACATATCAACATGGGATCTAGTTTTGAACATCTCGACGTGAGGATCTCAAAAGTTAAAACAGTTCGTAATTTGGACAAACGGTTCTCAAAATATTTTTGGTTTTGAAAAAATAAATCCAAAGAAAAAGGAAAAAAAATCTATCTCCCAACCCTCCCATATCCCTTTTTTTTAACACGTGTAGTTTATTGATACTAGAGATTTTTTTTTCTTTCACAAAGGGAACCCTTTTCTTAGTGGTACCCAAGTCAATCAAGGGAGGAGTTTCTACTCCGGCCACTAAGCAATAGCTCTCGTCGAGTATATCAATGCTGGAGGCTGAGGCGGGAGAAGCTCACGACACAATACAACACAATAAATTCTGGACTTACATTCCAGATATCACCCTATACTCTTCTTAGTGATTTTTTAGATGCAAACTAGACAAATTGTCTTGATGACACTGGTGGATTTGCTATATTCTTTCGGCCCAATTTAATCTCATGTTGTGCAAGAAAGCAAGTTACTGTATCACGTTCTAACAGTGAAGTAGAATATAAGACATTGGCTAATGCCACTACTGAGTTGATTTGGGTAGAAGCACATTACTACGAGAGTTTGGAGTTTCTCTTAAGGATAGGCCATGTCTTTTGTGAGACAATCGTGGTGCTACGTACTTGTCAGCAAATCTAGTTTCCGATGCCAGGACAAAACACGTGAGATTGACTATCATTTGGTCACAGCGAGGGTGGTTAGTAAGTTGCTAGATATTAAGTTCATCTCTACTAAAGATCAAGTAGCTAATGGTTTCACTAAAACTTTAGGTGCAAAAGATTTAGATAAGTTTGAGTCTAATCTCAACCTGTCTCCATGTTAAATTAAGGGGGTTGTTAAACTTGTAATACCAAATACGTGTATGTTGTGATGTAGACATGTATTACACCACACGGACAAGGACACGTAAACAACATGTATGCCTTTACGGGCTCGCCCGGCTCGTGTTATAACGCGTACCTGGTCCCTCCAACGAGAGTATCATTTCCTCGCCGATTAACACACACAAATCGGAAGGTCATTTCGAATCTCTTGTACCACACCGTTAAGAGGCCGCCTCACAGTCCGAGCACCCCTCACCCCCACCACTTGATTGACGCCGTACCGTGTTGCTGCAGGACATGAATCCTCTGACGTGTCTATCCTTGGAGGCCCGACGTCTAACAGGTGGGCCCGATGTCTCAATGACTAAAAGATAGAAATGCCCACATGAGGGGATCTCCGGCCGACCTGTCTCCTAATGGTTGTTATTGGCGACCAATCCCTGCGAATGGAAGAACTAGGGGTGTTGTGTGTGCCCACCCGTTCATTGATGCATGGTGTTTAATCACTACAGGAATGGCGCTCTACGCTGACGGCCAGCGGCTACGCCGACGGCTTTTTGTCGGGGCCGTCGGCGTAGAGCCCGCGGATGCCCTGCCCTCCGACTTGGCCGTCGGTCTAGAAAAATCCCTCGGCGTATCCAGGCTACGCCGATGGCCACCCTCGGCGTAGGACTCTCTACGCCGACGGCATTGCCCTCGGCATAGATATTTGGTCTATGCCGACGGCATTGCTCTCGGCATAGCTCTCTTTTGATCTATGGCTACTCACCGTTTTGATCATAACTTTTGCATTTGAAGTCGGATTTTGATGTTCTTTAGCTCGTTTCGAAGAGGATAAGGAGATCTACAACAATGTTACCGAATTGGAATTTTCAAATTATTTTTATAAATACCATTTTTTATTTTCTAAATGTCAAAAACGACTTTTTTGTGAAGCAAGTACACAAAATATGATGCAAAATGGCACCCATCCAATTTTCACACAAATTAGTCCATATTTAAAGTATAATACAAAAATATTATGAATTTTCTCCCTTTCTACCATATTTCGCACATTTAAATGACTTTATGCCGATTTTCGAAAGTAATTCAAATTTGAACTACAATTGTGTGATAGTTTGCTCTGAAATCTTTCCAAAAATCATTTTAAGGTACACAAGTAGTGATTATTTCATAGAACCATCCATAGTTTTGGAAAAACTGAATTCTTTCAACGGATAGCCTATTGACCATTTTGACCATGTTTTTGAATAACTCAAAGAAAATAAAGAAAATCTCAAAAAAAGAAATCCTTTGGCATGGAGTCCTCTTATGTGTACTAGTTGACAGAAAAAATTATAAACTTGATTTTTGTCAAACTTTACAAAAAATCACTTCACAAAAAGGTCTATCATCTATAAACATATATGGGTTTCAAGTCAAACGATCAATATATGACCATTTTCGTGGCATAGTTTGTGGTAATGTTCCCATATTTGGCACATATGTGTATCTTGGTATGATCAACAATGTTACCGAACTGATTTTTTTCAAATTAGTTTTATAAATATCATTTTTCATTTTCTAAATGTCAAAAATGACTTTTTTTGTGAAGCAAGCACACAAAATATGATGCAAAATGGCACCCATCCAATTTTCACACAAATTATTCTATATTTAAAGGATAATAGAAAAATATTAGGAATTTTCTCCCTTTCTACCTAATTTCGCACATTTAAATGACTTTATGCCGATTTTTCGAAAGTAATTCAAATTTGAACTACAAGTGTGTGATAGTTTGCTCTGAAATTTTTCCAAAAATCATTTTATGGTACAAAAGTAGTGATTATTTCATAGAACCATCCATTGTTTTGGAAAACTCGACTTCTTTCAACGGATAGCCTTGTTGACCATTTTGACCATGTTTTCGAATAACTCAAAGAAAATAAAGAAAATCTCACAAAAAGAAATCCTTTGGCATGGAGTCCTCTTATGTGTACTAGTTGACAGGAAAAATTATAAACTTGATTTTTGTCAAACTTTGCAAAAAATCACTTCACAAAAACGTCTATCATCTATAAACATATATGGGTTTCAAGTCAAACGACCAATATATAACCATTTTCGTGGCATAGTTTGTGATAATGTTTCCATATTTGGCACATATGTGTATCTTGGTATGCGCAACAATGTTACTGAACTGAGTTTTTTCAAATTAGTTTTATAAATACCATTTTTTATTTTCTAAATGTCAAAAACGACCTTTTTTGTGAAGCAAGTACACAAAATATGATGCAAAAGATGATATGAATGTCATATTTGAATTCCTCTCATTTTTCTAATCGACTTAGATATTTTATTTGTCAAATTTCGATTTACGGATTTAAAGATACGAATTATTCCATATTGAATGTAAATAGGAAAAAATAAAGTTAAATTCATTTTATTGTTATTTATTCAAAAAATATTATTACATAATCATTGTTATTTATTCAAATAGATTTTTTAAATTTAAAGTTTAAAAAGTGTAACATCATGACCCAGGAGTTAATATGATTGATATGATAATAATATCAGTAAGTTTTAACATCTCATTTGGTAGCTAATGTGCAAGGAATATAAAAATTAAGCGTGTTGGGGCTGGAGCAATTTAAGGATGGGTGACCATGTGGGAAGTTTGACCAGGGTAAGTACTTTGATCTGAGATTAAGTGTGAAATCATAGATTAAGTGTGTGTCTAAGTAAAAAAATCGAAAAAGAATTATAAAAGATAAAAAATAAAAAAAAAGTTAATTTAAAAAAAAGAAATTTTAAAAATATGCCGATGGCACAGCCGTCGGCGTAGGGAGAGCTATGCCGACGGCAAAGCCGTCGGCGTAGACCTACGCCGATGGCTTTTAATACGCCGATGGACATACGCCGAGGGCAGCCGTCGGCGTAGTTTGTGCCGACGGCCTTTCTTCCTATACCGCCTGTTTCCCGTAGTGAATGTAGAAAATGCTCACAGTCCGCCGAATGCTTGGTGCATGCATGGTCCCCAAACGAAACAAACGCCGACCGCACGATCATGATCCCTTTGGGGTCAAAGTTCTTTTTTTCCTAAACCGATTTACTATTTTGAGTTGTAGTAATATTAGATACTAGAAAGATACCCCGCGTAGCAGCGCATTGCAGCGGGTATCTTCAAAAATATTTTTAAATGAGATTAAGTGTATAATACGCATGAACATGGAGTGGTGGTCTCACAAATCAGACGGCTAAAAAGGAATGGCATGGTCGTCCATCTCTACATATTAATGATAGTCTATCTCTACATTTCCAATAAAATTTATGAATGATAGTCTCCGGGTCCCCCATCTGGTCGCCTCATCTGTCCCGTGCTAAAAAGTGTGACGTGCATAGATTTCATGTTAAGTTAGACTAACATTAGTGAATGTTATTGTTATCTTCGTGATATTAATATATAATCTTTATCGAAAAAAATATTAGTGAATGTTAGTGACGATGACATGGACAATTGGATGGCTAAAAAAAGTAATGTAGATAGTTTGTATATTGAGATATACTATGAAATTGTTGTTTATTTAGCCAAATGAAAATTAGTTAAAGCCGTAGGTACGATTAAATTAGTAGGCTGAAAAAACTGATTATGTTGATAGATTGCATGACATGTAGACATAGGTAAAGTATGATGTGGGCAATTGAGTGGCTAAAATTATGGATGCTAATAAATGTTAGTGGGATGAGGTGGACAATTATACGGTTGAAAGTATATAGTTGAGGTGGACAACTAGATGGGTTAGAAGTATGGATGAGGTGGATAGTTTGCATGTTAAGATAGAAAAATTATAAATATATTTTAGTGGGGTTTAGTCTTATAAGAGATATAGATAGATCGAGTTGGACACTATGGTGATGGTGGTGCTATGTAATTCTTGTGCACACTTCTTGGCTTACAGCGTGCGCCCCTCTTTAGGTCAAGCAGGAGGATGCACGGACGCCGACACGGCCGGCACGTGACCACCGTGTCCTAGTGCTTGCATGTCCATGCGCAGTCACAGTACGACACACCAAACATCCAAGCACCGTTGCCCATGCCCACGCCCATATCTGCGTCCATCCAGTGAGCCAGCTGATTGGAGGACGCCTATTGTTGATTATTTGAGGGATTCAGGTCAGAAAACGGATAGGACTGTTTGGCGGCTGAAAGTGCATGGTTGATCCCATGCATGGTTTTGGTAATTAATGACAATCTCTATGGACTAATGTTTTGTATTGAGCTATATTTGTAGGTGTGTCCATTTGAGTTGCTTGATCTCCATTTGTTGGAATCAAGGTTAAGGGAAGAAAAGATTCGTGTTGATCAAGGCTTTGTGCGGGTTGATCAACTCTCAAGTCCAAGTGAAGATATGCCGACGAGTGCTTTTCCCATCTTGGTGTGTGGGGGAGCGTCTTGTGATTCTTCATCAAGAGAAGCGCAATCAAGAAAGATGGTTCGTCTAGAGGAGATGAAGATCGTCTTCATCGACCTCAAGTGGATTTATGCGCAAGGCTAAGGTATGATCTTGATAGGGTTTCTATTTTACCGGTCTCATGATGTTTAGTGAGAGACCGGGTTATAGGATAGATAGCCGTACTATCAAGAGGGGCTCTCGACCGAGTATCGTGATCGTATCGTTCGTGGAGAGCTCAAACCTTTGCATCCATGCAATCATCTTTATTGGTTCTTATTTGGCTTTTATCCATGTGAGAATTTAGAGCTTGTGTTCATCTCCATACCAAGCTCTAGTTCATCAAAAATGGATCTCATGAATATCTTCTTGCGTTTTTGATATCGGAGGTTTTACCGGTTTGTCTCTTCTACGAGAGGTCAAACTCTCTCCTTATGTTTTCCTCCTCACATGATAGACTATGATGTGTATATGCATGATCTTGTAGGGCTTGTGATTATCTTCAAAACAAGCCCAAGATCATAGAAAACGGAGTCTTGATGAAAAGCTTGTGCGTTTTTGGTGTTGGAGATTTTGCCGGTTCATCTGCTTGGAAAGGTCTCACCATTCCATCCCTTTGCACAATCTCCTTGGCTTGTTTCAATATTTCGACTTTTTGTAGTGTAAGCTCTTGTCGTCCTCCTTCCAACAAAATTGGATTCACTCGATTCGGAGTTGCCACACAAAAAGTTATTCAGTTTCAGGGTTTGCCAGTTTTCTCTGCTGGCCGGAAGTACCGGTCCCTGGACCGGTACTACCGCTGGGCACTTCCGGTGCCCAGTTCCGGTCCCTCTTCCGCTTATCTTTCCCAGGTACTGGAACCGTGAGTTTCCCCGAAATTTGGACCGGAAGTAGAACCGGAAGTACCGGTCCACCGGAAGTACCGGTGAGCTTGGCGGTACTTCCGCTACCTACTTCCGGTGGAAATTTCCGGAGGAACTTCCGCTTATTTTTTCAGGTACTGGTTGTCTCGGAGTCTCCCAGTTCTTTGACCGGAAGTTGCCCCGGTACTACCATGACACCGGAAGTACCGGCCGCCTCAGCGGTACTTCCGGCCTTGCGGGTTTTCGCGTCTGGAGTTAGCCGTTGGGGGATGTTTTATATGGGGTGGTAGTACCGCCCTTTGGGCCGGTACTTCCGGTCCTGCGGGTTTCTGTGCCCCAACGGCCAGATTCCCAGGGATCCTTTTTAAGGGGTCCTTCTTCCCCAACGGTTCAATGGATCTTGGTGAACCTTTTGCTCTCTCTCTCCTCCATTGTTGCACATCTTTGAGAGCTTGATTCCTCCACTTCCCTCCTATGATTCTTGCCCATCTTTAGGGAAACAAGAGAGGAGATCTAGATCTACCATTCCACCAATCCATTCCTTCTCTAAGTGAGAGGAACCTAGTAGATCTAGACTTTGGAGTTCTTAGTGTTTCTCTTTGTTCTTCCTCTTGAATCCCTTCATAGCATTAGTTGCTTTGGTTGGATTTTGGGGTGAAGGACTTGACCACTTAGTGTGTTCTTGCCTTTTGCATTTGGTGCATAGGTTTGAGTTCCCCACGGTGATACGTGGGATTGAAGGTTGAGAAGCTTGTTACTCTTGGGTGCATTGTGTTCCCAAGAGCTTGTTGCCTCTTGGGTGCATTGTGTACCCTAGACGGTTGGAGGTGCCGCGAAGACTTCGAGTTGTGAAGCTTCGGCACGAGTTTGGGAGCCCCCAATTGAGTTGTGGGTGTGTGCCCCAAGAGAAGTTGTAAAGGGCTCCGGAATCCGCCCCGAAGGATTCCGATAGTGGAAGGTGAACCAATCCCTTGGGTGAGGTTCATAGGAGAATAGGGTGAGGCCTTTGTGGCATCTTGAGTAGGCCTCTTGTGGCAAGCTCACACCCCTCCAACGAGACGTACTCCCTTAACAAGGAGGAACTCGGGAATACATCCTCGTCTCCGCGTGCCTCGGTTATTTCTATACCCGAGCTTTACTTATGCAATTTACATTGTGATAGCCTTCGTGCTTGAAGTTCATATCTTGCTATCTCCTTGTTGCTTGAATTGCTTAGCATAAGTTGTTGGTGCACATAGGTAACCCTAGCATATTAGGTTGTTGGCTTGCTAATTTAAACACATAGTTTTATTCCGCAATTATCAAGCCCCTAATTAGAAAAAGTTTTAATCGCCTATTCACCCCCCCTCTAGGCGACATCCGGGCATTGTTTGTTCTTTCAGCGGCTTGCTTTTAAGTATACTTTGATAGATGACGAGTTATATCGCCGAACAGCCGATGGTCTTCTTCTAAGGTGCTTGGACAAGACCAATCCCGGGTTGCTATGGGGGAAGTACATGCCGGCCTATGTGGAACACATCAGTCGGCTCACAAAATGAAGTGGATGCTCAGATGAGCCAGGTTCTATTGGCCGACAATGATTAATGACTGCTTCAAGTACTATAAGGGGTGTGAGGCATGCCAGAGGTTTGGAGATGTTCAGATAGCACCGGCTTCATTGCTTAATCCTATAATAAAGCCGTGGCCTTTTCCAGGATGGGCATTAGATTTTGTCGGTATGATCAATCCGGCTTCATCCAAAGGGCATCGATTTGTATTAGTTGCTACTGATTATTTCACCAAGTGGTCTGAAGCAGTACCCCTCGGGAATATGATCCACAAGGAGGTAATTCAATTCATTACAGAGCATATTGTTCACCGATTCGGTATCCCGCAAACTCTCACCACAGATCAAGGTACTTCCTTCATGACTAAGGAGGTGAAACAGTTTGCCGAATCACTCAGGATCAAGATGCTCAGCTCATCTCCGTATTATGCTCAAGCTAATGGACAAGCCGAGTCAAGCAACAAAATTTTGATCAAGTTGATTAAGAAGAAAGTACAAGACTACCCGAGGAGGTGGCATGAGGTACTGTCCAAGGCATTGTGGGCTCACAGAATCTCAAGGCATGGTGCAACTAAGGTGACTCCTTTCGAGTTGGTATATGGACAAGAAGCCGTTTTACCAGTAGAAGTGAATCTGGCTGCTTTGAGGTTCGCTAAGCAAAACGACTTGTCGGCTGAGTACTATCACAATTTGATGATGGATAACATAGACGAGGTAGCCGACAAACGTATAAGGGCTTTGAAGGACATTGAGAAGGAGAAGTTGCGGGTGGCAAAAGCTTATAACAAGAGAGTCCGACTTAAAGATTTTCAAATCGGCGACTTAGTCTGGAAGGTTATACTGCCAGTTGGCTCTAGAAGTCGGAAATTTGTCAAATGGTCACCAAGTTGGGAAGGACCACTGCGAGTCGTAAGGATTGTACCCGGCAACTGATTATGTTGATAGATTGCATGCCATGTAGACATAGGTAAAGTATGATGTGGGCAATTGAGTGGCTAAAATTATGGATGCTAATAAATGTTAGTGGGACGAGGTGGACAATTATACGGTTGAAAGTATAGTTGAGGTGGACAACTAGATGGGTTAGAAGTATGGATGAGGTGGATAGTTTGCATGTTAAGATAGAAAAATTATAAATATACTTTAGTAGGATTTAGTCTTATAAGAGATATAGATAGATCGAGTTGGACACTATGATGATGACGATGCTATGTAATTCTTGTGCACACTTGTTGGCTTACAGCGTGCGCCCCTCTTTAGGTCAAGCAGGAGTGCAGGAGGATGCACGGACGCCGACACGGCCGGCACGGCCGGCAGCGTGACCACCGTGTCCTGGTGCATGCATGTCCATGCGCAGTCACAGTACGACACACCAAACATCCAAGCACCGTTGCCCATGCCCACGCCCATATCTGCGTCCATCCAGTGATCCAGATCGATCCTTTGCATGACTTCTCGACAGGATGCATGCATGACACGGCCTTATAAATCCGGAGCCAAACGGACTGCAACTAGCCAAGCCAACTAAGTCTTCCTCCATCACCATCTCCCTCGCCGGTCTCTACTCCGACGACACTGTCGACTCGCCAGGTCCGAGCTACCTACCATGGGCAACAACAAGGGCGCCGCGGTCGTCGTGCTCGCGCTCGCCCTCTGCGGCCTGCTGCTCGTCGCGGAGATGCCGTCGGCCGCGGCGGCGCCGTGCAACCCGAGCTCGCTGAGCCCGTGCGTGGGCGCCATCATGATGGGCGGCGCGGTGACGCCGGGGTGCTGCGTGCGGATGCGGGCGCAGCAGCCGTGCCTGTGCCAGTACGCGCGCGACCCCTCCTACCGCGCCTACGTCAACAGCCCCAGGGCGCAGAGCGTTGTCAGCGCGTGCGGCCTCCCCAGGCCCAAGTGCTGAACGAACGGCGGCCGATCGTCCCGACCCCCGCCGTGGCCGGCATGGCATGCCATTGCCAGGGGACCGGTGGACGTTGGTGGTCTACGACGTGACGTGTAATGTGTGGGTATAATTATACGGTCGACACCATCGACCCGTACGACGTGTGTGTACGGCTGACTGATGGACGTATAAATAAACGAGTTATTCCGAGCTGCGGGCATGCGTACGTGCTTGAATGTGTTCTGGCAGCTGGTTCTGTAAGTTTTTATGTTCTACCATCGCATATGAATAAAGTTTTTCCTCCACATGAATGGTAGTTTAAGCTTGGGCTCGCATCATCATAAATTAGGTGCTTTAATTTGTTTTTTTTTCCTCGGCTGACGCTAGCTGTATATCGGTGCATTATGTTTTTTGCATTTTGGTTGTGTGCATCTTACTATGTACTATATTTGGTTGTATCGCCTCGTTGCGGTGTTTGAGTCCTTTTTAAGGAACGCGCGAGAGTGCACAACTTTATTTTAGAAATGGATAGAAAGAATCACCATACAAAACGTCCACAACAAACACAAATGCATACGCCCATACGAAAGAGTTGGTGGTCGCCGGCGAGGTCTATGTTCCAGCTCTTGTGGCGTGGGCTAGGTGCTCCGGGTGAAAGCCCCGCACTGGTCTCTGGCCGGTGCCGACGATGACGACGTCTCCGTGCGTCGCTATTCCTTCCTGAAGGCATCGTCGTGGAACCCCGGCCCTCTCCACACCTCGAACGCCAAGGTTCCTTCGGGTGAAAACCCAAACTCCGATGGAGTGGGCGGTGGCGGCGTCTACGTCGCTCTCTTCATGAAGGCACCGCCTTGAAGTCCTTGGTGCTTTGTGGGAGCCTGTGCAACATAGCTTGCCGGCGAGGTTAGAGGATGCCGGGGCGGCGGCCCCGGACGGTGGTTGTGCGCCGAGGCGGCGGCCTCGGAAGACATTTTGTGACCTTTTGTTTTGTGGATTTTTTCTCTTGATTTTCTTTTCAGTTCTTCATTTGCCCAAGGGCTATCTTGTACATATTCTACCTGCTATTAATCGAAAAGCCAGCAATTGCTGGATCTTTCAAAAAAAAGAAAGAGGGGAAAATCTCACGAAAAAACCTATGGTCTTCACTTTTCTACGCAGACTTGGCGGTGTCGCGAAACACCCCGCCGTTTCGCTCGAGCCAGATGGATCGAAGTACCAGGAGCATAAGACTCTGGATTTTGACCATTTTTATGTTTTTTTTAGATAAAAAGGGCCCCGCCCCGGTTCCATTTCATAGAAAAGAAACCATCATGTCTTACATCTGCATTACAGCACTCGAGAACGATTAAGCATCGCCCCAGAAACTAGAAAGGAAAAATAGCAAGATGATTCTCTGAAGCTAGTGCTCAGAGAACCACAGTCCAACGAGGGAGGACACAGAGAGCTTGCAGCAATGACGAGGAGGGATCGTCGGCATCGTACGGAGGAGCTCCGCACCAACACCCACGGCAGCGCCATGCCCCTAGAGGGAGCCTTGCCACCAGCTCCGGCAGCCCACGCGCGCCCCAGAGGAGACACCGAGAAGAGCAGCACTGCTACCGGGGGTACGCCCCAGCACCAACCTTGACAACGCCGTCATAGGACTCCACGAGCAATCCGGACAGTACCTCCAAGGAGGGGACGACGACAGCTGCTACTGTCTGCACTAGCAAGCTAGAGCTAGGGTTTCCCCCTTGCTCGGGAAAGGGCATGCCGGAGAGAGCCTAGATGACGCCTCGAAGGAGGTGACGGCGCCCGCAGGCGTCGTCGTCATCCGCAGCTGCATAGGGATTTCTCCCAGCCCTTCCAACAACCCACAATCCACAGACAACCAAGGCCGGAAAGTACATGTCACCAGCAGGGCGGCGCCGATCACCTTGACCAGACTTGCACCTCCGCACACCCCAGGAAGCCATGAAGACGCCAGCAAGGAGCAGACGCTCCAGCCGGCGGCGGCCCACCCGGCCCTCGCGGGCCCAGATCGAGCCCGCAGCCCCGACCGCAGCCACCCGAGCCCGCCGCGATGTGCTCCGGCCACCTCCGCCATCCACCACCACCGCCTTGTCGCTGCGCCGCCGGAGAAGACAGATCAGGCGCCGCCGCCAAGATCCCCAGGAACGCCGCGAGCATGAAGCCCCGCCGCCGCCGCGCTCAACGGGCTTTGCCCGGCGACGTCTCTGGCGGCGGCGAGGAGGGAGGGGGGCGGCGGGAGAGGGCCTGTGCTTGGTGGCGGCCGGCGCCCCGGTGTGGCTCGGCGCAGCCGCACGGGAGCGAGAACTCTCCATACGTTTTTATGTTCTACCATCGCATATGAATAAAGTTTTTCCTCCACATGAATGGTAGTTTAAGCTTGGGCTCGCATCGTAAATTAGGTGGTTTAATTTGTTTTTTTCCTCGGCTGATGCTGTATATTGGCGTATTATGTTTTTCTTTATTACATTTTGGTTGTGTGCATCTTAGAGTGTACTAGATCCATTTTAGCGTAAACTAATATGGAACAGAGGCAGTACATACCAAGTATTGAACTCTATTTGGTTGTATCGTCTCATGTTTGAGTCCTTCTTTAGAACGGCGCGAGACACAACACGCCTTTATTTCAGAGATGGATAGAAAAAATCACCGTACAAACGTCCACAACAAACACAAACGCATCTGCGTATGCGAAAGAGGAGGATATCTCACAAAAAACGGGTGAATAGCTCCTGTGCGACGTTTTTCATCGCTATTGGATTTGAAGCGACGTTTTTCCTGGAAATAGCTCGCATGCGACGCTATTTTGGTTGGAAATAGCTCAGGGCCACAATAGCCATATAACGGCCGTTAAGGAGACAGTTAGGTTAGATGAGACAGTTGATTAAAACATGATGGTCCTAATTAGTATCAGGTGCTAACCCAAACAAACCAACCGCTTTCCCACCCAGCGCGCGCGTGACCTTCTCTGGTGGCGGCGGCGGCGGAGCTCACCTTTCCTTCTCGACGGCGGCGGTAGCGGAACTTTTTCAGAGGGCGGCGGCGCTTCCGTTCTACGGCGGACGTGGTGAGTGCCATTCGAGCGCTTCCGACCGAGCGCGCGCGTGACATTCTCTGTCGGCACCCGCGGCGGCGGGGAAACGTTCTCGACGGCGGGGGCGGCAGCGGAACTTTTTCAGAGGGCAGCGGCGCTTTCGTTCTACGGCGGACGTGGTGAGTGCCATTCGAAACCCTAATTCCTCTCCCATCATTCTCACATTAGATCTGAGGGCGCCCTTTTGAGCGTAGATTGTGGACGGCGGCGAGATGGAACCGGGAGAGGGGACAAGTAATGGGTAATTTCCCGAGGCTTGAACTTAATTCAAATTCTATTTGCTTACTACCTCGACTTCTAGCTCACCTTGGTCGCCAAAAAACAGGGGACATGGTAAATTCAAATTTTCGATCAAATTCTTTCCCTCCAAGGCAGTGTTGCTTGATGGCAGCATGCGGATGATTGAGAGAGACACGATGGTTGAATGGGATATACCTTTTGAAGAATTTGATCCCCAAGACCTAGAATTGAAGGAAGAGGAGGCCGTGAGGAACGTGGTGGAAAAAATTGGGGAGAGTGTGATTTGGGGGCCAGAACAAGAAGTTTCTTTGTTACAGTTCGATGATTGGAAACAGGAGTATGTTAGGATTGAGACAGGGGAAGAAATGGTAGAAGAAATCGATCGGCGAGACGGCTGGACAAGCAAAAGTGTTCTTTTTTTGGCAGAGCTCGTAGCTCTGAACCCTGCATCTAGGGTTGGATATGTGGCATCGAAGTTGGCTTGCCAGATTGCTGAGGATGATTGGTCTGCAAAAAGGCAGATAGGGCCTTTAGTTACTGAATTGGCAGTGTTAAGAGCGGAGGCAGATGCAGAAGAGGCAGTTGATAATGTTGAGGAGGTTGTATGTATCGATTGGAATACAGTTGAGATTAATGAACCGACAGATTTGGTCATTGATCTAATGTCTGACATTGAAATGGCATCTATGTTTGGTATTCCTGTAGATGAGCAAGACAAGGAAAAGGAGTAAGAAGATTCTGCAGATGATGGTAACAGATGGTCAAGGACTGCAAATACAGATGCTAATGCTGATTTTGAAATAGATTCAGAGTTGATGCAGAATGCTGCAGTTGATGTGGATGATCGCCATGATGAAGAGCTTGTATGTGTTTATGACAAAGAAAATCCAGTTATTGAAGTAGGTAAATTGTTTCCAAGCATGGATGAGTTTAGGATGTGTTTCAGGACTTATGCAATCAAACATGAGTTTGAAACCAAGACTTTGTGGACAGATACAAAGAAATTCTATGCCAAGTGCAAAGGTTTTGATGGTGGTGCCATGCCATGCAAGTGGTATATATCAGCTAGACGTCAACCTGATGGAAGGACAGTAAGAGTGAATCAAATTCCAAAAGTACATACTTGTATGACAACTTCACAACAAGTTACAAAAATGACATCCCAACTTTGGGTGGCAGAAAAAATCACTCCTATTTTATCCAAGAAACCAAACACGACTGCAAAGAAACTGAAAGTAGACCTGGAAAAGGATTACCCAATCCAGCTGCAATATACGACAGTGTGGAAGGCAAAGCAAAGAGTAATGAAAAGATTATTTGGTGATTGGGCAAATAGCTTTAGAATGCTTTATAACTTCAAAGCAGAAGTGGATAAAAGGTGTCCAGGCAGTGTTGTTGAGATAGATACTGAGGTGACACCAGATGGGAAAGTGTTCTTCTCCAAATTCTTCATGGCTTTAAAGCCTTGCATTGATGGCTTCAAAGCAGGATGTCGTCCATATTTGAGTATAGATTCATCATTTTTGACTGGCAAGTGGAATGGTCAACTTGCAGCTTGCAATGCTCTAGATGGACACAATTGGACGTACCCTGTAGCTATTGGCTTGTTTCAGTCTGAGTCAGAAGCTTCATGGACATGGTTCATGCAGAAGTTGAAAAGTAGCATTGGTCCAGTGTTCCCTTTGGCAATCCACACTGACGCATGTAAAGGGCTAGAAAATGCAGTGAAGAATATTTTCCCATATTGTGAGCAGAGGGAGTGCTTTGGTCATATGTGGATGAATGTGATAAAAAAATTCAGAGGAGATGCATTTGGCCGCTTGTGGCCAGCAGCAAGAGCATACAAGGTTAGTGCTTGGGAGTATCATATGAATAAGATAAAAGAAGCAAGCACTGAGTTTGGCCCTTGGATGGACACATACCATTCTCTTTTGTGGTACAGGTCAGGATTTAACACTGCCATCAAGTGTGATCATATCAACAACAATTTGGCAGAAAGTTTTAACAACAAGATAAAGGATTTCAAGGACTTGCCTGTCCATGACATGGTTGACCAAATTAGGATCATGATCATGAAGTGGTGGGAATTGAGAGCAAAGATTGGTGATAAGCTGCAAGGGCAGGATAAACTGCCTGCTGTGGTGCAGCAGGTAGTCAACAGGAGCAGAGGGCTTGCACATTTGTTAGTTGTGAAATCCTCATTGCATTCTGGTGAGGTTAAAGATACAAAGACTACCAGAAGGCATGTTGTTGACACTGAAAAGAAAGAGTGCAACTGCCTTGAGTGGCAACACACTGGAAAACCTTGTGAACATGCCATCATTTTCTTGGCATCCAAACCCAAGCTAAATATGCACCCATATTTGCATGAATATTACTCAGTTGAAAAATTCAGAGCTGCATATGCACATCCAATTCCACCACTTACAAATCAGTCTCAGTGGCCTGAAGTGGACATAGAATTCTCCTTGTGCGCTCCTTTGACGAGAAGGAAGGCTGGCAGGCCGAAACAAAGTAGATTCAAGCCTTGGTTTGAAAAAGGTGGGACCAGTAAGAAGGGGAAGAAAGACGCCAAGCCAAAGACGCCAAGCTGTTCTGGAAGCTGAAACTGAAGATGTGGAAACTGAAGCAGCTTTGGATCAAGTTTTCCAGCCTGAAATTCCCCCTCGAAGGCCTAGTGAAGGAGATTCAAAGAAAACAAGGAGCATGAATGATCTTCTTGATATAGAAGCAAAAGCAAGCAAAAGCAAGCCGAAGCCGAAGAAGAAGAAATCAAATGCTAAGAAAAATTGATGTATTGCTACTCGAATTTGATTCTTGAACACTTGTGTGATTTGTAATAATGCTACTTTGATTCGTGAAAACTTGTGTGATTTGTAATAATGCTAAACTAGAATTTGAGTTTGAAATTCAAATATTTGCCGAAATTCAAATATTTGCCGAAATTCAAATATTTACCGAAATTCAAATTCAAACAGAGAGCTTGAATGTATATATAACTTTTTTATAAGACCCAATAGGTAGTATGTGACATTATAAGACAATGTGCACTGGTTTTCCATTTTTTTGATTTTTTTTGAATTTTTGTTGCTCATTTCAAATTCGGTCAAACCCTTAGTTTGACCGGCATTTAAACAAGTTCTACACACAAAAATGGAAAAGTAAGCCTGGATCCTTCTTATTCACACCAAAATGAACCTTTGGTGGGGTTTTGGACAACTTCATTCCCAAAACCTTAAACCACTTGTCTTCAACCTTGACTTCATATGGCAGAGTTCTGCCGATATCACATCTTATGCATGAACAGAGAGCTTGAATGTATATATAACTTTTTTATAAGACCCAATAGGTAGTATGTGACATTATAAGACAATGTGCACTGGTTTTCCATTTTTTTGATTTTTTTTGAATTTTTGTTGCTCATTTCAAATTCGGTCAAACCCTTAGTTTGACCGGCATTTAAACAAGTTCTACACACAAAAATGGAAAAGTAAGCCTGGATCCTTCTTAGTCACACCAAAATGAACCTTTGGTGGGGTTTTGGACAACTTCATTCCCAAAACCTTAAACCACTTATCTTCAACCTTGACTTCATATGGCAGAGTTCTGCCATATCACATCTTATGCATGAACAGAGAGCTTGAATGTATATATAACTTTTTTATAAGACCCAATAGGTAGTATGTGACATTATAAGACAATGTGCACTGGTTTTCCATTTTTTTGATTTTTTTTGAATTTTTGTTGCTCATTTCAAATTCGGTCAAACCCTTAGTTTGACCGGCATTTAAACAAGTTCTACACACAAAAATGGAAAAGTAAGCCTGGATCCTTCTTAGTCACACCAAAATGAACCTTTGGTGGGGTTTTGGACAACTTCATTCCCAAAACCTTAAACCACTTGTCTTCAACCTTGACTTCATATGGCAGAGTTCTGCCGATATCACATCTTATGCATGAACAGAGAGCTTGAATGTATATATAACTTTTTTATAAGACCCAATAGGTAGTATGTGACATTATAAGACAATGTGCACTGGTTTTCCATTTTTTTGATTTTTTTTGAATTTTTGTTGCTCATTTCAAATTCGGTCAAACCCTTAGTTTGACCGGCATTTAAACAAGTTCTACACACAAAAATGGAAAAGTAAGCCTGGATCCTTCTTAGTCACACCAAAATGAACCTTTGGTGGGGTTTTGGACAACTTCATTCCCAAAACCTTAAACCACTTGTCTTCAACCTTGACTTCATATGGCAGAGTTCTGCCGATATCACATCTTATGCATGAACAGAGAGCTTGAATGTATATATAACTTTTTTATAAGACCTAATAGGTAGTATGTGACATTATAAGACAATGTGCACTGGTTTTCCATTTTTTTGATTTTTTTTGAATTTTTGTTGCTCATTTCAAATTCGGTCAAACCCTTAGTTTGACCGGCATTTAAACAAGTTCTACACACAAAAATGGAAAAGTAAGCCTGGATCCTTCTTAGTCACACAAAAATGAACCTTTGGTGGGGTTTTGGACAACTTCATTCCAAAAACCTTAAACCACTTGTCTTCAACCTTGACTTCATATGGCAGAGTTCTGCCGATATCACATCTTATACATGAACAGAGAGCTTGAATGTATATATAACTTTTTTATAAGACCCAATAGGTAGTATGTGACATTATAAGACAGTGTGCACTATTTTTCCATTTTTTTGATTTTTTTTGAATTTTTGTTGCTCATTTTAAATTCGGTCAAACCCTTAGTTTGACCGGCATTTAAACAAGTTATACACACAAAAATGGAAAAGTAAGCCTGGATCCTTCTTAGTCACACCAAAATGAACCTTTGGTGGGGTTTTGGACAACTTCATTCCCAAACCTTAAACCACTTGTCTTCAACCTTGACTTCATATGGCAGAGTTCTGCCGATCACATCTTATGCATGAACAGAGAGCTTGAATGTATATATAACTTTTTTATAAAACCCAATAGGTAGTATGTGACATTATAAGACAATGTGCACTGGTTTTCCATTTTTTTGATTTTTTTTGAATTTTTGTTGCTCATTTCAAATTCGGTCAAACCCTTAGTTTGACCGGCATTTAAACAAGTTCTACACACAAAAATGGAAAAGTAAGCCTGGATCCTTCTTAGTCACACCAAAATGAACCTTTGGTGGGGTTTTGGACAACTTCATTCCCAAAACCTTAAACCACTTGTCTTCAACCTTGACTTCATATGGCAGAGTTCTGCCGATATCACATCTTATGCATGAACAGAGAGCTTGAATGTATATATAACTTTTTTATAAGACCCAATAGGTAGTATGTGACATTATAAGACAATGTGCACTGGTTTTCCATTTTTTTGATTTTTTTTGAATTTTTGTTGCTCATTTCAAATTCGGTCAAACCCTTAGTTTGACCGGCATTTAAACAAGTTCTACACACAAAAATGGAAAAGTAAGCCTGGATCCTTCTTAGTCACACCAAAATGAACCTTTGGTGGGGTTTTGGACAACTTCATTCCCAAAACCTTAAACCACTTGTCTTCAACCTTGACTTCATATGGCAGAGTTCTGCCGATCACATCTTATGCATGAACAGAGAGCTTGAATGTATATATAACTTTTTTATAAAACCCAATAGGTAGTATGTGACATTATAAGACAATGTGCACTGGTTTTCCATTTTTTTGATTTTTTTTGAATTTTTGTTGCTCATTTCAAATTCGGTCAAACCCTTAGTTTGACCGGCATTTAAACAAGTTCTACACACAAAAATGGAAAAGTAAGCCTGGATCCTTCTTAGTCACACCAAAATGAACCTTTGGTGGGGTTTTGGACAACTTCATTCCCAAAACCTTAAACCACTTGTCTTCAACCTTGACTTCATATGGCAGAGTTCTGCCGATATCACATCTTATGCATGAACAGAGAGCTTGAATGTATATATAACTTTTTTATAAGACCCAATAGGTAGTATGTGACATTATAAGACAATGTGCACTGGTTTTCCATTTTTTTGATTTTTTTTGAATTTTTGTTGCTCATTTCAAATTCGGTCAAACCCTTAGTTTGACCGGCATTTAAACAAGTTCTACACACAAAAATGGAAAAGTAAGCCTGGATCCTTCTTAGTCACACCAAAATGAACCTTTGGTGGGGTTTTGGACAACTTCATTCCCAAAACCTTTCTATCAACATGTTAGAAATGGCCTCCAAAGCTAGGGGAAACGACCCCATTTCTATCAACTTTTTTTTCCGACCTTGTCCAAATCACCTAGATATTATTCCTTACCTTGTGTTCGACATTAGAAGACAATGTGCGGAGGTTTTTCATTGTTTTGATTTTTTTTGAATTTCTGTTGCTGAAGACAATCTCGCTGTACACGCACCGTCGATCTACGCTTGCAATGAACTTTAGCCGTCCGATTGTTCTTGTAGAAGGAATCTTAGGCCAGGCTCTGGGCGATCCGTGGGAGGGCTGGTTCCGCTAGCTGATTGGCTAGCCTTTTTTTTTCAGAGCGTGAGAGAGGATAAGGATGCGATGCGTGGCACGGGCGCATGCAAGCGCGCGCTGCCGCAGGCCTCGACCACGTCGCAGCCTAGCTATTAATTTTTTTGCAGCGTCGCATCCTAGCTATTCGGGAACTATTCACATCTGAGTTTCTCTTTTTTGTTTCTCGATGTATATTTCGTATTTTGAGCTGAAATTTTATGGGGTCACGCAAATATGTGCTGTGAACATGCATGATTTTTTCCAGATTTTTTCGCAATGTTTAAATTTGAATTTAGCCCGCATGTCACCGTGTGACATGCAAAAGGTGCATGTCACTGGATCTGTGTCCTTCAAGCGTCGCACGGAGCATTACTGCATGCGTTGGTCCGTTGCGTTAGACTTTGGACTTGCGTTAATGCACGCATGCAGGGTCACGTCGCACGTACTACGAAACGTAATTTTTTCTATGCTTTCAGACGGCATGTCTTTCACACTGCCTCCTCCTCCCTCATCCACCCCAATTAATACGCACGTCTCATCGCAGTCTTTAAATGGAGCCTATCCAACCCATTGCCTCCTCTCATCCCTCTCCAGCCCCATTGCCTCCTCCTCCCTCTAGCAACTTGGACAGCCCAATCTCTCTCCCTTCCAGCCCCGAGCCCTACAGCGATGAGGACAACCACCCACAGCCGCTTGGCTGGTGGGAGGCGCCGCCGAGGGATCCTCCGAGGCGTCGGCGTCCCAAAAAACACCGGCGATCCGTCTTCGCGGAGGGCCCCTTCGTCCACAACCCCACTCCCGACGACGTCGCGAAGATGAACAACCGCTCCGAGGAGGCCCTCGAACGCGGTCTAGCCTTCCTGGAGATGCAGGAGAGGGAGGAACTCGCCACCGAGGAGAGGAAGGAGGCGGCCGCCGAGGAGAGGAAGGCGGCGGCCGCCGAGGAGAAGAAGTGGTACCCCGTCCGGGAGGACAGGGCCACGAAGCGGCTCCGGGAGGAGAAACTCCGGGCCTTGTCCGACGCCGAGAGGGCGGCCAGGGCGGCGGAGTGGAGGAAGGCCGCCGGCGGCGACTAGGTTACGGTCCGCAGACGAAGGGGCGCCAACGGGTAGCGGTTAGGGTTTAGGGCCCTTTATATTTAGGGCTATGAAATGTAATTTTTCTTTTTTTAGTTTAATATATGTAACGTGTAATGTGGGTCGGGCCACTATATATATATATATATATATGTAATGTGGATGCAGTTATGGATAATATATGTTATGGATGCCAATGTTTTCTTTGACTCCTTAATGTCCTCAACAAATTCATTTGAATTTTGGGGTAATTTTCAGCAATAGCCAACATACTCTTCTCCCGTCGCTGTGTGTTAACCGCTGGACCGTCGCTGGTCTTGACGCGTGACCTGCAGTCCAACTGACTAGTGGGGCCCCGCGTCCCATCGATGTTGTCACGTCAAAACCCAGCACCGCCCCTCTGCCTGGACTGTGCACGTGTCAATGGTGAAAGAAAAGGGACAAATCTCAACCAAGCGTGGGAATTCAAAACCATGGCCCTTGATAATGCTAGCATGCCTTAAAATGTCTTACAAAAGTGAACAGAGTGAGTAAACAAACTAAAATGCTAAAAAATGATAAGTAAATAATAAAAAGAAGAGAGGACATAGGGAGAGGGAGACACATCCTATTTTTATTGGGCCCAACAAGACATTTAGGCCTGGAGTGTGCACGTTTTTTTTTTGCCGAAAGATCACATCTTTTGACATTGGGCCTGGCTAGGTTTTACTTGGGCCTGGCCTTTTCGCCTATCTGTTGTAGTTTTTTTTTCTACAAAAGAACGGAACATTTCACACACATTTCTAACGTTTTACAAATTTAACCAAACTAAATAAATGTTGGATTTGTGATGCATATCTGCCAAGTCTTAGCCATACACAAATGGCCCGAGCTAACTGCTACACTAATTACATTGTTACAATGACCAAGGATCAGCAAATAGACAACACACATTTGCAACATTTTTGGAATTGGAACAAACCAAATGAATTTGCATCTGTCATGCATTACTTCCAAGTCTTAGCCATACAGAAATTGTCCAAACTAACTGCAACACTAGTTACATTGTTTAGTGACTAATGATCAGCAAATAAACAACACCAAGAGCAATTGCACATAAATAAAAAACTACAGACATCAGATTGTCCTGCTTCTTCAGACCGACAAGCTTCTTTAGGTGCTTGTTCATCTTCTTCATCTCCTTCACTTCCGCCGCAACCCCGGCCGCTTTCCCCACCGGAGCAACCACCGTGGCTGATCCCCACTGCTCGGCCGACGGCGGCGAATTGACCTCCAGGAAGGCGCCCTCCAGTTCAATCCTATTGATGTACTCATCAAGCCACTCGAAATGGTGGCATTTCCGCAGATCCGGCTGAAAACAGAGCAAAATTTCCCCAAATCGGATGAAACCCTAATTACCAAATCGGATGAAAACCACAAAATTGATGAAAATAAAATGAAATTGGTAGAGGGGAAACTAAGATCTCACCTTCCCTGGCTCTGGTTTGCTCTCGCATTTCACAAACTCGCGCCCGGCGTTGCCTTTCTCATCGCTCACGGTGGTCAGGCGCTTCAGGGGCGCCGTCCGTGGGCAGTCAGGGCACCGTCCCAGTGGCACTGGACCATAGCGCGGCCACCGGCAGGTTGAAGCGGAGGTCGACATCACCGCCGGCGTTGCAGCGCTTAGAGGATCGCCGGAGAAGAAGTGGGGTAGGAACGGGCGGATGCTCTGTACTGCAACGGTCGAATGAACGCTGGCTCCGGTGCGGGGACGAGATCATCTCTCTTGATGCAGCTACGTGTTCTGGGTCCCACGACGTGAGTTGGACAAGCAGTGGGTCCCACGATCTGACGTGGATAAGTTTTGGGTCCCGCTCAGCCCATGTAGTTTGAATTGATAAGCTGTCTACTGATGTTTAAGAGAAGTGTCGCATTGCAGCTATAAGCCTCCCGTCAGACGTCGCATGCTAGCTATTTCCAGCAACAACGTCGCATGCTAGCTATTTCCTTGGAAAAAACGTCGCACAGGAGCTATTCACCCCACAAAAAACCTATGGTCTTCAACTTTCTCCTTCGGCCATGTTGTCGTCGTGGACGTGCTCCGCATACTTGGTGGTGCTGCAAAACACCACGACGTTTGGTTCGAGCAAGATGGATCGAAGTACCAGGAGCATAAGAATCTAGATTTTGACCATTTTATTTTTCATCCAAGAGTGTAGCACGCGAGCCACCAATCTTCAAGGACCAAAACCATGGGGGAGCGTCCTAAGCTGGAGAATAATTTGAACCAAATGACGCGCGCAAAATAGCAACGCACCAGAATGTGCTCGATCGTCTCCAACTCCTCCAAACACATAGCACATAGTTCATTCCCAGATGCTAAAAAGTGCACGCGTGCTGGTTTGCTTCATCGAGCGGTCGCTTCGTATTCGTTGGATCAAGTCGATCACATGTTCCGCGCGTCACCGTTCCAATAGCCTAACACGTGGGTGCAGGCGCTTCACTCCTCCCACCTATTCTTCCCGCATCTCTCCTCCGGCGCGGAAACTGGCCTCTCCTCCGACACGGAAACCTCCAAGCGCGATGCCCAGCTACTCCTCTCCTCCGGCGCCAGTTGGCTGGTTCCGGCCGGCGGTGGCCGGATCTGGCCGCGCGTCTCCACATGCCCTCACAATTCGTTTCCTTTTTTTCTTGGATCGGTTCCTACCAACGTCGACCAGATTTTCTCCTCTGGCAGACCCCGCAGCTCACCCGACGTGGACTCCTTCCGGCGGCCACCCGAGCTGCTCCTCCGGCGACTTCAACTGCTCGGCGTGACCTATATTGTCTGGCCGCTGCTGCTGCTCTACTTGGTCGGCTGCTGTTGCTCCTCCATCCCGAGACCTTGTAGGCTGGTCTTTGTTGTTAGATCAATCATATCCAAACTATGCTTCATGTACATGGAGCAATATATATACTGGATTGATCATGTCGGTCCAATCTAGTTAGCTTCCCTATAATTCGATCGACCAAGCCTATTTGATCTAGCTTCGTAACATGAGTTGTCCGCAACTTATTCAAAAAGCACAGCAACTATACATACTTGAGTTGCAACTAGGTGGAGGATGGTTGCAACTAAAAATGCCACCAACAACTTATTTCGAGATAGTTTAGCAACCATGTCTTCTCCAGTTGTAACCAAGTGAGAGATGACTGCAACTAAAACACTAAGGGGAACAACTTTAAATTAGTGTAAGCAACTCTTAGTATGAAGTTATTTGACTAAACAATTGAGTTGCTTTTCGGAGAAAAAGTAGTGCAACAATTTTACATGCTCATGTTGTAATCCACTAGCCATACGTCGACATGACCAATCAGCCCACCATCCCCATTTTCTTTGAGCTCCAACCCGCCACCGTTTGGCCTGCCTCCACGGATGGCTGGGCACCGCCAGTCTTAACCGATGGAGACGCTTTGCCCCTTCATTGCATCTCGACCAGCCGACGATGCTCTACCCCTCCCCTGCAACTCAATGTGCCGGCACCACCACACCCATCAACAACACAATTTAAAGGAGTGTAATAATTGTGCCTTCTCTAGGTTCAACCTTGTGGTCATACTTGCAACTAAAGTCCCACCAACAACAACTCATCTAACCGTCAACAACTCACTTAAGGGAGTGCAGCAATTAAGCCTTCCCAAGTTACAATCCAGTGGGGATGGCTACAACTAAGACACCGCCATCAGCAACTTATTAAGTGAGTGCAACAACTATGCATCTTCTCTAGTTGCAGAATGCAGCACAGTTGGATTTAGACTGCAACTAAACACCAACACGAGCAACTTTATTGAAGAGACTGTAGCAACTTTTAGTACAAAATTGGCAACTACACTAACCACAACAACTTATTCAAAGAGTGCAGCAACTACGTATGGCCGAGTTGCAACCCAATGAACAATGACTGCAACTAAAACACCACCAGCAACAACTTATTTTTAGATATTTCAGCAATGGTTTTTGCTTCACTTGCAACCTAGTGGGGGATGAATGCAACTAAAACATCACCAGAAACAACTTATATTCAAGAAGTGTATCAATTGTGCATTCTCTATTTGCAACGCACCATAGGATGACTATACAAAGTTGATCTTCTCAGTAATATCAAGTTGCTCACTACCTCAGTTGAGTATCTCTCAGAACCTAAGTTGACTACAAAATACATAAAAGTATTGTCAGCAACTCTTAGTACGAAGTTGCTGGCATAAACACTAGAGTTACTGCTCAAAAAAAAGTTTGTCGAAACATGTACAAATGGGATCTAGTTTTGAAGAGTTCGTCGCGAGAGACCCAACGGTGAAAACGGATCACAATTCCGACACACGAATTAAGAGTTATGACTTTTTGAAAAAAAAAATCATGAAACTAAATGCACGTGTGGAAGGGCTCCATGCATGTGGGATCATTAGTTTCCTTAATTAGGATGTTTGCTCTATTGGACTAATGAGCAATCGATTGCTCACTAGACACAGCCTAGTTCATTGGTGGCAAGGCCATGCTCCGATATATGGGAGGAGCAAGTGGGTCTCCTGTTTACCCTTCGGATTACATTCCGTGGAATGCAAATATGGAGTTCCTTCGATGCCTTTATTTTTTTTAACAAATCCTTCCATTGGTCAGTTGGAGGCGTAGGGGCGGATAGTAAAAGGAACCCAACCCAAATGGACAGCTCCAGTGTACAGTTTGAATAGATGAAGAATAAGGACACATACAATGGTAGAGAAGGCGGGTCTTCTCTTACCCTCCACGTCATCTGGAGAAGTTAATAAATATCGGTTGTACAATACATTATCTTTTATGTTATCTCTAGCAATTACTGGGAATTAATTAAATTTTAGTGTGAAATTATGTTAATAAGGGAAGTCATGTGGTACAATGGAGAAAATAGCCTACTTTTAATATTTAAAAGATCATCCCTTAGCTAAGGGAAGACGACCCTCTCTTTCTTCATTCTATCTCTGCCAGCTAAGCAAAAAAGAAACGTGGCATGGAGCTTTTGTTCTTTAAAACTCTAACATTGCATTCATTCTAAATCTCCCACGAGACGAGCATGACGAGGGAAGTAATAGATTTCCTTCTGCTGGGATGAGCATGTACAACGTGAAGCCACCACGATTAGACATCATGGAAAGCCACTCATTCTAGAGTTTAAACTTTCAGGGTGAAAACCCAAGGTCTGGCCTTAATTGGTTGTGCATGGCAATGGCCTTGTTGAATGCATTGTTTTTGTGAGTGCAGACTTTCTTCAGGGCGAAAACCTATGATCTTCGATTAGGGCGATGACGGCGCTTGAGCATTGTTTCCTTCTTGGAGGCGTCGCTTTTGGGGAAGCTGGACTTATGGTACTGTTTTGGTGGTGTTAGGTCTGCTGCTACAAGGAATAGATCACTGTAGCAGGACTTTCTTTTTTGTAATTCTTCTTCTTTTTTCTGGGTTGTATGCATCCGTGTGGCCGCTAGGGCAACACGTTGTTGCGGAGGCTGGGTGTAATTGGTATCTCCCCGATATTAATATATGCTCCTTATCGGAAAAAATTCAAAGCCTCCTCTCAGTTATATCTCTATTTTCTTGGTTTCTCTTGATTTTCAAAGAACAAGCAAGATAGTTAAAGGGTAGTACATAGCTAAACCAATAAAACCAATAGCACATGACAAAATAGCAATGCTAGAGTTATAATGCTACAGTACCCACCGATATGTCCATGCATTGCTCGTGAACAACCTTTTTTGTGCCTGCTCCATATATGATCAAACTACCTTTAATGCGACAGTAGTAACCCCATAATACTAATGTGTCATTTATATTGCTACTGCAGCACCACCTTGTATTAACATCTCTTTCGTTTTAATTTCATCACCCACTATTTCAACATATTTTAAAACCCAAATGAACAAACTAGTTGCTCATATATGTAATTGCATATGGCATGGATTACTGTTAGCACCCGTTTTTTGCAGGTCACAGGTTCAAGCTCACTCAGGTGGAGATGGCGACTTGGAGAGAACTTGGAGTGATGACCCGACAGGAGCCAACCCGGCTTAGCCAGAACCCGGCGCAGGTCAGACTCGAGTTTCCTGAAGATTCCAGAAGCCGCGCCAGGGAAGCCGGAATTGAGGTTGTTTGACGCTTGCGAGGCCCAGAAACAGAAGTCGGATGCAGTACGATAGAACAAGTTCAAGGTCAACACGGAAGGGAAAAAGGCGACTTTTTAAAAGAAGCCGGAAAAGGATGCTTGGAGTCTGGATCCAGTACGAAGTCGGCCAAGGCTTTTACCTAGTTTAGAGATAGAAACCGACTTATATCACGATTTGTAATCATTGTAGAAGTACAATGCTTGTACGGGAAGTCCAGCCGCCTCATTATATATGTAAGAGGTGACGGCCGATTGAAATTAAGCAAACAATCGACAATCAATACAAACCCTACTTTTTACCTTCAAACCCTTGTTCCTGTTTCCGTTATTCGGCGACTTCGTGTGAGTTCATCGAGTATCGACAATCGAGCTAAGAGCGGTCGAATCCGGCTTAGTTCAACCAATCGTCGCCGGCTTCCTCTGACGGGGTCCCTCCCGAGGGGCTGGGGCGTCTGGTCCAAAAAGCGCCGGCTTGTTGTCTTGCGTATCGCGCTACAAGTCGTCCTCCCGCGGGGCGAGTTGCAGAGTATCTCCCCCGGCACCGTGGGTACACGAGGACGTGTTCGTGTGACGCGTTTTTAGCGCAACACACTTTTTGGCGACTCCGCTGGGGACAATTTCAAACCTAAATAGGGTAACAATGACCGGTTCTAAGGCTACAGATTTGTCTGCCATCACTACCGACAACATCATCAAACCTACTCTCAAGGATTTGTGGGAAGCACAACGCCAAGGCCTGGATGAGTGGAAGAAGAAGAGAAACGAGGAGTTCGAGGCGCTGCGACTCAAGCGGGATCAGGAAGATGAGGAGTTGTACTTGGCCAGCTTCAAGTTAGATCGGCAAGGCATAACCGCGCCGATCAAGGAGCCGGAATATGTACCTCTGAGCATCAACACCGACAAACCCGCTGTAAGTAACTGCCGGGGGAATGATCCCCCGGTATACCAAAGACCAGGACTTGGTCAATCAAGAAGACGACAATCGGCAGCTGGCCGGCTACTCGACTCTGGCTGGCTGCCGGACTTGGCCGGCTGGAGGGCTGGCCGGCTACGACCTGGCCGGCTGGCCATCTGCCAGTCGGATCGCCTGCGTGGAGAAGTCAACCACCGCGTCCCATCGGACACACGCTGACGAGACGGCCGGACCCGGCTGCCCCCATCCGGCCAGGGTCGCCGACAAGACAGCATGGGGGAGTACTCCTCCCACGTCGCCCACGATGCGGCCGCCAGACTCCACGTTGCCATAGTACGGAGCATGCTGTTGTGACATTGACCCGCATCCGGCGGGGTTGGAGCCGACTAGACTGGAGGCGCGCCACCCGGCCTCGCACGTCCCTGACAGCGGCGCCTCCATACCGTGCGGCGTCCACTATACATGATGGAAGAACACTGTGGGAAGGAAGAAGACTGTAGCCGGACCCGCCGGGTCCGGGTCGGGCAGCCGGCCCCTACCAGTCAGTGTGTAATGAGCCGGACCCACACATGTACAACACCTCCTCAGCCCTATATAAGGGGGGGGTGCGGCCAGATAGAAGAGGAGGTTCTTTCCAGGAAACCCTAGACTACTCTACCTGGCCGCTCTAGTCGGATGCCCATATACAGCTCAAGGAGCGAGTTTGTAACCTATCCACCGTGAATAAGCAAGAACACAGCAGGAGTAGGAGTGTTACCTCACCATGAGGGCTCCGAACCTGGGTACATCGTGTGTTAGTGTGCATGCTTGTGCTCAATCCCGCCTGCAGATGCCGCCGGCTGTGTCAGTTGCTCCCACACCTCACAAGCCTACACTTAGGCATATGTCCACACCACGACATTTGGCGCCCACCGTGGGGCAGGAAACAGCGGCTGGAGTCACATTCTGCACGGGACTCCTCTTCACCGTCATCGACGTCGCCGTCTCGAGGTGCCAACTGTTTTCCTCTCCCGGATAGACTCGGGGACTCGGGGACTCGGGGATTCCGAGGCTCGACATCACCACCGCCCCGGACTCGCGCCCGCGTCGTCCTCATCTGCCTGAGCTTGCACGTCTGTCAGCGGCTACGCCGCCGGCATCCTCTACGTCGCCCCCGTCTGCCCACGCCCACCTCTGCCGGCCGCACGGCTCGGCCCCTGGCTGGCCCGGCCGCCACCACTCTACGCCCGCTTCGCCCCCGGCTGCGCCTCTCCGGCCGCTCCACCTCGGCCGGCCATGTCTCGTCGCCGTCCGCCCGCCCGCCGGCTCCGCCCCACGGGAGGCTCCGGGTGCGCCCGCTTCCGACTGCTCCCAGGCCGCTAGGTTGCTCACCTCCGGCTGGGTCACGCCCGGCAACGACTCCATCCAGCTGCTGGGCCGGCTGCGTCCCGTTTTGGATGTTTGGCCGGCTGGGGGCCGATCCGGCTGCCCCAGTTTTGGTTGTCCGGCTGGGCCGGGGCCGGCTGCGACACCTAGTCTCCATCTGCACCAACAAATAAAAATGTAAGTATCGATCTGTGTATTTTTGCACCAGGCACACGAAAGTGGATAAGTCTGAAAGACACTCGGGGACTGCCCCCTCGTTCCTTCGCAAGTGCTTCGCTGGCAAGTGATACGTGCATTTTATATCATCATTTATACATCTTATATCATCATATTAGAATGCTGTTGGCATTGTTATATCATTGTTTTTGCATGTTTTAGATGATTTATGGGACTTTAATACAAAGTCCCTATTTTTGGTATTTAATTTCTGGGAGGCAGAAAACCTCCTTTTTCTTGTTTTTAGTGTTTCAGGAGCTACAGGGACCCAAATGGAAAAAGGAAAATTGCACAACTGGTTTTTCATAGGGAGAACAACAGAGGGAAGAAAAACTAAACGAGAAGAGCCACGAGGCCCAAAAGAGGGGGGCCCACGCGGCTAGATTCTTTGGCCGCGTGGGGCCCACCAAATGGAGCCTCGGGCACTTCCTCGCTCGGGGCTTTTTAGCACGTCATCGTCTCGCCAAAAAAGTAACTCCCTAATTTTTTCAAGTCCATCCGAGGCGGCGGCGGCGGCGAAACTCCTGATTCCCTTTGAGGGGGATCAGATCTTGCTGCTTCGAAGCTCCGGAGGAGGGGAAATCATCGTCATCACCATCACTTCTCCTCCTTGGCATGGGAGGAGGCCTCTACATCATCACCATCACCAAGACCAGCACCATCTCCATCATCATCTCCGTGATCCACTCCGTCCCCCTCGTAGTTTGAGAGTTGCTATACCCTAGATAGTTTGTATATTGAGATATACTATGAAATTGTTGTTTATTTAGCCAAATGAAAATTAGTTAAAGCCGTAGGTACGATTAAATTAGTAGGCTGAAAAAACTGATTATGTTGATAGATTGCATGACATGTAGACATAGGTAAAGTATGATGTGGGCAATTGAGTGGCTAAATTTAGGGATGCTAATAAATGTTAGTGGGATGAGGTGGACAATTATACGGTTGAAAGTATATAGTTGAGGTGGACAACTAGATGGGTTAGAAGTATGGATGAGGTGGATACACTACAGGAAGAACGCAGTACGCCGACGGCTAAAAGCCGTCGGCATAGGCTCTACAGCCGTCGGCGTAGGCTGTGCCGAAGGCTGTCGTCGGCGTACGGCCGTCGGCGTAACCTGCCGTAGGCGTAGACCAAATAGCCGTCGGCGTAAGATGTGCCGACGGCCCTATATGCACCGTCGGCGTACGTATCGTCGGCGTAATAGATGTGGGGCCCACAACAGGCCAGGCCAGCATGCGACTATATGCCAACGGCATTGCCGTCGGCACAGGGTCGGAGGATACGCCGACGACATTTCCGTCGGCATAGGGTCGACCATTTGGCATCGGCCAGGCCAGCCTACAGGCTATGCCGACGGCAATGCCGTCGGCGTAAGCTCTGTTTTTTTTAGGGTTCCAGTACCAAAATTACACCGTAATTCACAGAAAAATCACAGTAATATATATGGGTCATAAATAACAGTAATCAGTGCATACAAACATCAATATGCATCACAGTAGTAAGAACGCAGTAAAATCACAATAAATTCCAGTACCAGTGCATACAAACCTCAATATGCATCACACCACCACACCAACATAAATAACAACAGTGCTATAACTGTGGTGGAGACGGGGTGAACCCAAGATCTCCCTTGGTGAAGACAGGCGACCGCTGGCACGGCATGGCCGAAGTAGAGCCACCACGAGAACCAGGATCAGGCGAAGGAGAAGCGCGAAAAGCCGGTGAGCCCGGCGAGGCACTAGGAGAAGCACGAGCGGCCCTCGAAGTTCCCGTTCCCTACACGTTTGAGCAAGAGTAAGCAACTTGCGAGGCAAAGGAAAGCGGTAACCACTGGTTTGGCAAAGAACTTACCGGGGTCGATGCGTAATATGTGAGAGCAAACTGGTCCCTCGATGGAAAGACTGGCGGCGGCCCGGGCCTAGGAGGCGCCGCTCCTATCGGGTCCCCCCGCTCTCCAATGGTCATAAACCTAATCGTAGCCTGCCAATGGTTGTAGAAATAAAGATTCAAACTAGGGGAATTGGGACTTGTGATCATTTGCAAAAGTAAAGGTTGAAACTAACCGCTTGGAATGCCTCCATGTATGAACCGTAGGCCTCATCCCTCTGGTTCCACAGACGTATGTCCTCCTGGTATCTCGTATGAGCGGCATCGTAGGCCTCCTCGAAATCACGCTACAATTTCAAAAATTATGAATGTCGTCAACTTAGCCATGCAGGAAGGAATGTCGGAAAGAAGATGAAAGTGAGAAAGACTTACATCACGGGATTGACGAGGCTGTCGAGGAGGCGGGATAGTGGTGCCGACGGGGAGGGTAGCTTTGACCTGCGTGAAGGTCCTGGCTGGCCTGACCACCGCACTAAGAACGCGCGGACGGCCATGCTCCATCCCGTGCCCCGACAGGATCAACGCAGTCTCGTCGGTCTCCTGCTCGAGGGGGTCATCCACCTCCGGGTATAACTCACTGAACGCCATGCAGTAGGCGTCCAAGTCCTTCTCGGCTGTGCCGTAGTACTTGGGAAGCGAGGGCTGAGGCTCGCTTAGATCAAGCTTCTTCTGCTTCATCTTCTTCCAAGTTGACATGTCACTAAGATGCTCCCCGGAAGCGGCCTCCTGCATCGGAAAAGAAATGTAGTACAGATCAAGTAGCAACATGACGGGAAATAAATTCAGGTAGCTCCATGTATATACATACCAGCCTTTCCTTGAAACGCCCATGGTTGAGGTTTCCCCCACTGTGTGTTCCATCGGTGCCTCGGTTCTTCTTGTTACGCTCGCTCACGGCGGCGAACTCAGCGTCTTCCCCGGTCCACCTCTTAGCCAGCGCCTCCCATGCATCTTCTTTTCCATCGGCCCACAGGGGCATTACCTAAAAATGCAATACTCAAGTAAAGAACAGATAATGTAATATCATTGAAAATGCAATACGCAATATAGAATTTCATTGACAGTTTACTTACCGACATGTAATCCTCGACGGTCAACTGCGGCGGGTTCTGGACATTCTGCGCCTTGTAGGCCCTCATGCCCCTCTCAGAACAGAAAGCGCTGATGGATGTGTGCTTTTGGTTGTACCACTGCTGCCGTGTCAACCTCACACAAGCCCTGTGCAAATTCCTGTCCGCCTCGGCCCTGTGCAAATTCCTGTCCGTTGTCGCGGCGTCTGCCATCTCCCGAAATACTGTTGCCTCAGCTATGCATGCTTCAAACTTAGCTTTGTTTCCAGTTATGTTTCGAATATACTTAAACTCTCTCTCAATACAAAACTGCCAACGAAACTGCACCGGTCCACCCAAGAGTGCCTCGTTCACGAGATGCACAATGAGATGTGCCATCGGAGTAAAGAAGCCTGGCAGAAAGATCATCTCTAACTTGCATAGCAACTCCGGCACAAGATCATGCAGCTTCTTAATAATCATGGGACATATCTGCTTAGCACATAGCGTGCGGAAGAAATGGCTCAACTCCGCAAGCACTCGCCAGACACGCTCGGGGAGATACCCTCGAACCATCACTGGCATCAACCGCTCAATCCATATATGATAGTCGTGACTCTTGAGCCCGGCGACTTTTCCCGTTACAAGATTGACTCCCTTACTTATATTCGAACAATAACCATCAGGGAACATCACGACGTGTTTGAGCCACTTGAATGCCTCCGCCTTCTGGGTACTATCAAGGCAGTAGTCGGCATTTGGCTTGAACCAATTTTTTCGGCGGCGGTCAGGAGGCTGCATGTGTAAGCTCTTCCTATCACACAACTTCTCAACATCGACTCTAGCCTTGAAATTATCCTTTGACTTGCCAGGAATGTTCAGGACTGTGTGAAAGAGGGACTCTCCGACATTCTTTTCCGTGTGCATCACATCGATGTTATGGGGAAGTTCGAGGTCCTTGTAATACACGAGCTGGGTTAAGCCTGCCACGTGAGTCCAGTTGTGTGTTTCACCATATCCCACATATCGTGGGCCATTTCCCATAGCAGGCACGAGAGCACGTAGCTCGGCATCAACAGCTGCACCATCGAACTTCGGTATCTCTTTTTCTTCATGCACAACTTTGCCCTTCGTGAAGTTCTTTTTGTCATCTCTAAACCGGTGCCTTCTTTTGAGAAACTGTCGGCGCTTGTCAAACGCGACATACTTGCCACCTGCGTTTAGCCAAAGGAACTCAAGTCGGTTCCTGCACACTGGGCATGGCCACTTGCCAGCTGTACACCATCCGCAGAATAGGGCATACCCGGGTAGGTCGTGCATGGAATAGTGGAACCACACTCTCATCAAGAAGTTTGTCTTCGATGCTCGGTCGTATGTCAACGTCCCATGGTGCCAAGAGTGGTTCAAATCATCCACAAGCGGCTGCATGTAGACACTCAAATTCTTCCCCGGGTAATCGGGCCCTGGAATGATCAGCGACAGAAATATGAACTTCCTTTGCATTACGACTTCGGGAGGGAGATTGAGGGGGATAACAAACACGGGCCAGCAGCTGTATGAGGCAGTCGACATACCATATGGCTTGAATCCATCTGTCGCTATCGCAATTCTGACATTTCGAGCCTCTGCTGCCTCAACGGGGTGTTTCTCATAGAAGTTTTTCCATGCCTTACCATCAGATGGATGTCCCATCTTTTTCCGTCCGAGCTTGTCCGAGTATCTCTTCCCCTTCTTGTGCCACGTCATCTGTGTGGCAGTCTCCTCGGACAAGTAAAGCCGCTGGATTCTTTTATGAATGGGAGATACCGAAGAATCTTTGCAGCGACTTTTGTCTGCTTCACCTGACCATCGGCTCCGTTACCTCATGATACCTGGAGGCCCGACAAATACTACAGTACTTGTCATCCGCAAACTGTTTCCAGAACAAAAGGCAACCTTTTGGATAGCAATCTATCTTTTCATAATCCATGCTGAGCCCTTTCATGATTTTCTTCGCTTCGTGCAGGGTTTTAGGCAGACAATGCCCTTCAGGCAACATGTTACCATGTGTTATCAGATTTTTCTCAAAGCATGCACGGGTGGTGGAGTACTGGGCCTTGTCGGCTAGTAGTTGAGAGATGGCATCGAGCTGAGAAATCTTTGCACCCTCGTATAGAGGCCTCTTAGCCGAGGCCATCATATCAAGGAAGGCCTTCACGGTTGGCTCCGGTTCCTCCGGTCCTGGCGGTTCCTCCCCTTGAGGTGGCGAATCCGGCATGTCGGCATCGCGGAGATCATCTAGGAAATTTCTAATCCCATCGTACTCATTGCCATCGATCCGCTGCCACATCACCTCACCTCTGTCACGTTCGTACTGAGCAAAGTCGACAGCCGTGACAAAGTTAGGCATATACCCATTCAACCAAAGGTGTTTACTCATGTCATCCTTTCCCTGATGGTGACGATTCTTGCAATTAGTGCAAGGGCATCTTGGACGAACTCCTGACTTTTTTGAACCACGCCCTAACTCCTTCACCAATAAATCAGTCTTCCATTCCCACTCATCTGTTCTTTCAGTCTTACTGATACGGCCACTGTACATCCACCCATTATCTGCCATCCTCTGCTTTATTGGGAGCCAAACAACAACGCATTTCATACTATGCAGCAAGTACTAATAAATTTATTCAATGACACCAAGATTAATTACGGACAAATTTTATCTTTTACACAATGCAAGGGTTCACCTACACTTCTAATAGGTAGGCCTATCCCGCCCGAGTACGTGTAGATCGAGTCATGTCCCATGTTCTACNCCCCGAGCTTTTGGTGGGGTTCCGATGCTCCGGAGCACCTCTCCGGCGAAACCTTAGACCCGCCGGAGATAACCCTAGATTTTCCGTCTACGGCCGTACGGGCATCGAAAGGGGGTAGCTCAGTGGATTGTTTTGCTTGGTTGGGTTAGGTTAGTCCACTAGGTAACAACAAAGACACACATATGCCCCAACTCTTGCAAAGATTCCGCCCCGTTCGCCCCATGTGGGAGTTTCCAGTTATATGCCCCAGAAACTCGCTAAGGAAACAGTGACGCTCGTGAAGCCGGTCACACCTCGGGGAAGGATCTTGGACATCTACAATCCAAAACACACTTGTACACATGTGATATGGCACCCCCTAGCATTTAGTGGGGTTCCGATGCTCCGAGCACCTCTCCGGCGACACCCTAGACCCGCTGGAGATAACCCTAGATTTTTCCGTCTACGGCCGGTACGAGCATCGAAAGGGGGTAGCTCAGTGGATTTTTTTGCTTGGTTGGGTTAGGTTAGTCACTTGGGTACAACAAAGAAACACATATGCCCCAACTCTTGCAAATATTCCGCCCCGTTCGCCCCATGTGGGAGTTTCCAGTTATATGCCCAGAAACTCGCTAAGGAAACAGTGACGCTCGTGAAGCCGGTCACACACCTCGGGGAAGGATCTTGGACATCTACAACCCAAAAAACACTTGTACACATGTGGATATGGCACCCCCTAGCATTTGGTGGGGTTCGATGCTCCGGAGCACCTCTCCGGTGAAACCCTAGACCCCGCCGAGATAACCCTAGATTTTCTGTCTACGGCTGGTACGGGCATCGAAAGGGGGTAGCTCAGTGGATTGTTTTGCTTGGTCGGGTTAGGTTAGTCACTTGGTACAAAAAAAACACACATATGCCCCAACTCTTGCAAATATTCTCCCCCGTTCGCCCCATGTGGGAGTTTCCAGCTATATGCCCAGAAACTCGCTAAGGAAACAGTGACGCTCATGAAGCCGGTCACACCTCGGGGAAGGATCTTGGACATCTACAACCCAAAACAAACTTGTACACATGTGATATGGCACCCCCTAGCTTTTGGTGGGGTTCCGATGCTCCGGAGCACCTCTCTGGCGAAACCCTAGACCCGCCAGAGATAACCCTAGATTTTCCGTCTACGGCCGGTACGGGCATCGAAAGGGGGTAGCTCAGTGGATTGTTTTGCTTGGTTGGGTTAGGTTAGTCACTAGGTACAACAAAGACACACATATGCCCCAACTCTTGCAAAGATTCCGCCCCGTTCGCCCCATGTGGGAGTTTCCAGTTATATGCCCAGAAACTCGCTAAGGAAACAGTGACGCTCGTGAAGCCGGTCACACCTCGGGGAAGGATCTTGGACATCTAAAACCCAAAACACACTTGTACACATGTGATATGGCACCCCCTAGCATTTGGTGGGGTTCCGATGCTCCGGAGCACCTCTCCGGCGAAACCCTAGACCCGCCGGAGATAACCCTAGATTTTCCGTCTACGGCCGATACGAGCATCGAAAGGGGGTAGCTCAGTGGATTGTTTTTCTTGGTTGGGTTAGGTTAGTCACTAGGTACAACAAATACACACATATGCCCCAACTCTTGCAAAGATTCCGCCCCCGTTCGCCCCATGTGGGAGTTTCCAGCTATATGCCCAGAAACTCGCTAAGGAAACAATGACGCTCGTGAAGCCGGTCACACCTCGGGGAAGGATCTGGGACATATACAACCCAAAACACACTTGTACACATGTGATATGGCACCCCCTAGAATTTGGTGGGGTTCCGATGCTCCGGAGCACCTCTCCGGTGAAACCCTAGACCCGCCGGAGATAATCCTAGATTTTCCGTCTACGGCCGGGTACGGGCATCGAAAGGGGGTAGCTCAGTGGATTGTTTTGCTTGGTTGGGTTAGGTTAGTCACTTGGTACAACAAAAACACACATATGCCCCAACTCTTGCAAAGATTCCGCCCCGTTCGCCCCATGTGGGAGTTTCCAGCTATATGCCCAGAAACTCGCTAAGGAAACAGTGACGCTCGTGAAGCCGGTCACACCTCGGGGAAGGATCTTGGACATCTACAACCCAAAACACACTTGTACACATGTGATATGGCACCCCTAGCTTTTGGTGGGGTTCCGATGCTCCGGAGCACCTCTCCGGCGAAACCCTAGACCCGCCGGAGATAACCCTAGATTTTCCGTCTACGGCCGGTACGGGCATCGAAAGGGGGTAGCTCAGTGGATTGTTTTGCTTGGTTGGGTTAGGTTAGTCACTAGGTACAACAAAGACACACATATGCCCCAACTCTTGCAAAGATTCCGCCCCGTTCGCCCCATGTGGGAGTTTCCAGCTATATGCCCAGAAACTCGCTAAGGAAACAGTGACGCTCGTGAAGCCGGTCACACCTCGGGGAAGGATCTTGGACATCTACAACCCAAAACACACTTGTACACATGTGATATGGCACCCCCTAGCATTTGGTGGGGTTCCGATGCTCCGGAGCACCTCTCCAGTGAAACAATAGACCCGCCGGAGATAACCCTATATTTTCCGTCTACGGCCGGTACGGGCATCGAAATGGGGTAGCTCAGTGGATTTTTTTGCTTGGTTGGGTTAGGTTAGTCACTTGGTACAACAAAAACACACATATGCCCCAACTCTTGCAAAGATTCCGCCCCGTTCGCCCCATGTGGGAGTTTCCAGCTATATGCCCAGAAACTCGCTAAGGAAACAGTGACGCTCGTGAAGCCGGTCACACCTCGGGGAAGGATCTTGGACATCTACAACCCAAAACACACTTGTACACATGTGATATGGCACCCCCTAGCTTCTGGTGGGGTTCCGATGCTCCGGAGCACCTCTCTGGCGAAACCCTAGACCCGCCGGAGATAACCCTAGATTTTCCGTCTACGGCCGGTACGGGCGTCGAAAGGGGGTAGCTCAGTGGATTGTTTTGCTTGGTTGGGTTAGGTTAGTCACTAGGTACAACAAAGACACACATATGCCCCAACTCTTGCAAAGATTCCGCCCCGTTCGCCCCATGTGGGAGTTTCCAGCTATATGCCCAGAAACTCGCTAAGGAAACAGTGACGCTCGTGAAGCCGGTCACACCTCGGGGAAGGATCTTGGACATCTACAACCCAAAACATACTTGTACACATGTGATATGGCACCCCCTAGAATTTGGTGGGGTTCCGATGCTCCAGAGCACCTCTCCGGTGAAACCCTAGACCCGCCGGAGATAACCCTAGATTTTCCGTCTACGGCCGGTACGGGCATCGAAAGGGGGTAGCTCAGTGGATTGTTTTGCTTGGTTGGGTTAGGTTAGTCACTTGGTACAACAAAAACACACATATGCCCCAACTCTTGCAAAGATTCCGCCCCGTTCGCCCCATGTGGGAGTTTCCAGCTATATGCCCAGAAACTCGCTAAGGAAACAGTGACGCTCGTGAAGCCGGTCACACCTCGGGGAAGGATCTTGGACATCTACAACCCAAAACACACTTGTACACATGTGATATGGAACCCCCTAGCTTTTGGTGGGGTTCCGATGCTCCAGAGCACCTCTCCGGCGAAACCCTAGACCCGCCGGAGATAACCCTAGATTTTCCGTCTACGGCCGGTACGGGCATCGAAAGTGGGTAGCTCAGTGGATTGTTTTGCTTGGTTGGGTTAGGTTAGTCACTAGGTACAACAAATACACACATATGCCCCAACTCTTGCAAAGATTCCGCCCCGTTCGCCCCATGTGGGAGTTTCCAGCTATATGCCCAGAAACTCGCTAAGGAAACAGTGACGCTCGTGAAGCCGGTGACACCTCGGGGAAGGACCTTGGACATCTACAACCCAAAACACACTTGTACACATGTGATATGGCACCCCCTAGCATTTGGTGGGGTTCCGATGCTCCGGAGCACCTCTCCGGTGAAACAATAGACCCGCCGGAGATAACCCTATATTTCCGTCTACGGCCGGTACGGGCATCGAAAGGGGGTAGCTCAGTGGATTGTTTTGCTTGGTTGGGTTTGGTTAGTCACTTGGTACAACAAAAACACACATATGCCCCAACTCTTGCAAAGATTCCGCCCCGTTCGCCCCATGTGGGAGTTTCCAGCTATATGCCCAGAAACTCGCTAAGGAAACAGTGACGCTCGTGAAGCCGGTCACACCTCGGGGAAGGATCTTGGACATCTACAACCCAAAACACACTTGTACACATGTGATATGGAACCCCCTAGCTTTTGGTGGGGTTCCGATGCTCCGGAGCACCTCTCCGGCGAAACCCTAGACCCGCCGGAGATAACCCTAGATTTTCCGTCTACGGCCGGTACGGGCATCGAAAGGGGGTAGCTCAGTGGATTGTTTTGCTTGGTTGGGTTAGGTTAGTCACTAGGTACAACAAAGACACACATATGCCCCAACTCTTGCAAAGATTCCGCCCCGTTCGCCCCATGTGGGAGTTTCCAGCTATATGCCCAGAAACTTGCTAAGGAAACAGTGACGCTCGTGAAGCCGGTCACACCTCGGGGAAGGATCCTGGACATCTACAACCCAAAACACACTTGTACACATGTGATATGGCACCCCCTAGCATCTGGTGGGGTTCCGATGCTTCGGAGCACCTCTCCGGTGAAACAATAGACCCGCCGGAGATAACCCTATATTTCCGTCTACGGCCGGTATGGGCATCGAAATGGGGTAGCTCAGTGGATTTTTTTGCTTGTTTGGGTTTGGTTAGTCACTTGGTACAACAAAAACACACATATGCCCCAACTCTTGCAAAGATTCCGCCCCGTTCGCCCCATGTGGGAGTTTCCAGCTATATGCCCAGAAACTCGCTAAGGAAACAGTGACGCTCGTGAAGCCGGTCACACCTCGGGGAAGGATCTTGGACATCTACAACCCAAAACACACTTGTACACATGTGATATGGCACCCCCTAGCTTTTTGTGGGGTTCCGATGCTCCGGAGCACCTCTCCGGCGAAACCCTAGACCCGCCGGAGATAACCCTAGAGTTTCCGTCTACGGCCGGTACGGGCATCGAAAGGGGGTAGCTCAGTGGATTGTTTTGCTTGGTTGGGTTAGGTTAGTCACTAGGTACAACAAAGACACACATATGCCCCAACTCTTGCAAAGATTCCGCCCCGTTCGCCCCATGTGGGAGTTTCCAGCTATATGCCCAGAAACTCGCTAAGGAAACAGTGACGCTCGTGAAGCCGGTCACACCTCGGGGAAGGATCTTGGACATCTACAACCCAAAACACACTTGTACACATGTGATATGGCACCCCCTAGCTTTTGGTGGGGTTCCGATGCTCCGAAGCACCTCTCCGGCGAAACCCTAGACCCGTCGGAGATAACCCTAGATTTTCCGTCTACGGCCGGTACGGGCATCGAAAGGGGGTAGCTCAGTGGATTGTTTTGCTTGGTTGGGTTAGGTTAGTCACTTGGTACAACAAAAACACACATATGCCCCAACTCTTGCAAAGATTCCGCCCCGTTCGCACCTCTCCGGCGAAACCCACGGGGCGGGGTTTCGACACTATCCCGTCCCGATGCATGAAATATTTAAACAAATAATTGATAAAAAAATCAGCATACTAAAATTTATAGTTACAAATAAACACATAATATGAAGGTTGTAAAAAAAACCTATGCCGACGGCAAAGCCGTCGGCATAGCTCTGGGGGGGCATAACCCTAACCGGGCTAGCCTACGGCTAACCTGTGCCGACGGCAGCCGTCGGCACAACAGAATCTACGCCGACGGCTAATAAACGCCGACGGCCGCCGTCGGCATAGTTGTTGTACGCCGACGGCCATTTTTGTGCCGACGGCTGACTTGGCCGGCTGGGCTGCCAGGAGGCTACGCCGACGGCCCCGACCTTTTGCCGTCGGCGTAGCGTCTGGCCGTCGGCATATAACACCATTCCTGTAGTGATTTCCCACGTTGAAACCTCATACTTTGACGGGGGAATACCCAACCGGGTAGGCCGACAAGATGGAGAGGAACCAGCAGGTTCTAGAAGTACCTATAGACTGTGGCAACTCCTTGACTCCTTGAAAGGAGTTAGATTGTGGCAACTCCTTGAAAGGAGTTAGACTGTGCGAACTCGTTGAAAGGAGTTAGCCTGTGCGGACTCCTTAAAAGGAGTTAGACTGGGCCGACTCCTTGAAGGACCTCGCACTGGGCCGACTCCTTGAAGGACCTCGTACTGGACTGACTCCTTGAAGGACCTCGCACTGGGCTAGCTCCTTGAAGGAACCTAGACTGGGAGGTCCCTGAAGGACTCCCCAGACTGGGCCAGCCCGCTTCCAGAAGACTCGTACGAAGGATTCCAACTACAAGACGGAGTCCCAATTTAGAAGACACGAAGATTAGTAGGTTCTTGAATAGGACTCCGATCTAGAGACAAACTGTAACCCTGGGAGTCCTCGTGTATATAAGTGGAGCTCCCAGGTCATCCTAAAAGGAGGCCAGAACGAGTTAGACAGACAGAAGTCTAAAGCTCTCACAAGTCCTCAAGTCCCATAGTCGCCGAGTATCGAGTTAGCGAGATCGGAGTCCTGTAATCGATACCAACATCAAGCAATAAAGCACAATCAGTAAGTAGGTCTTTACCTCCATTGAGAGGGGCCAAACCTGGGTAAACTCTTTGTCCCTCGACGAGATTAACCAACTCCCACGCTCCTAAGTCGCAATGGCCCCACAAATCAACTTCCCGGAGGAAGTACTTGCCGTGACAACCCCACGACAGTTGGCGCCCACTGTGGGGCCAGTGATGAAAGGAGTTGAGATCACGGGAGAAGCTCAGCGAGGGGTAGAAGAATTTCGTCATCAGCCAGATCTTGACCAACAAAAGAGAAGCAGCCGTCATCGACGATTTCGGCTAGAAACTGGAAGCATAATTTGTTACAAGTCGGCAAGAAGCTCTTGCGGGATCGAGAAGCTGGCAATCCACTAGATGAGTACAAGACGCTGCAGATACATCTACTCGACGATCCGGCTATGGTCTTAAGACTAACTCGCGATAGAGGACCTCGCCATGATGACTCCTCCCACGGCGAGGACTCCTTCCGTCGGATTACTTCTTCCGCCATGATCACGGAACCTCGCGGATGACTCCTTCGAGACTCCTTCCGCCACAGATGACTCCTTCGAGACTCCTTCCGTCGTGGATGACTCCTTCGAGACTCCTTCCGCCACGGATGACTCCTTCGAGACTCCTTCCGCCGCACACAACTCCTTCGGACAAGCTCGTCGCGGATGACTCCTTCGGACAACCTCGCTGCGGACGACTCCTTCTGCCGGGACGACTCCTTCGGACAAACTCATCGCAGATGACTCCTTTTCGTCAACTCAGCCGCGTTAAACTTGCCGAAGATAACTCCTTTGCGTCAACTCGTCGCAAATGATTCCTTCGTGATGACTCCTTCGTGTCAAGATCATCAACGTAGAAGAATAAGAATAAGCTAAGTTGCATTTATATTTAAATTTCATATTTTACTCAGTTAAATTATATAAAGTCGGCGCCTTTGAGTTAATTCCGGGAGCTACATATCCGGTTTGTGAGGAAATTGCAGAGATCATCCAGAAGATTACAAAGTAAATTTCAATGATGCAAGAGGGCTAGTGTAAGCTAAGTTCCGTTATTGTTTCAGAAAATTCGAGGTGGCAGAAAGCATATATCAACTCGATCCTTGGAGGCTTAATTACAACCAAATCTCAAAGTTGGGTTCTTTAAAACCCGCCATGGATTTCTAGAAAGTCGAGCTCTCGAATTGCATGCACCAAATTTATATAAGTCGAGCTATTTGTTGCTCACAATGGATTTCTCAATGTCGAGCTATCTATTGCTCGCAACGGATTTTTCAAAGTCGAGCTATCTATTGCTCGCAACGGATTTCTCAAAGTCAAGCTCTCTATTGCTCGCAACGGATTTATCAAAGTCGAGCTATCTAATGCTCGCAATAGATTTCTTTAAGTCAAGCTCTTAATAGCTTGCATCGGATTTATTGGAAAGATATATTTATTTACACCCACAAAGGGATTTCTTAAAATATCAAGGTTGCTATACTCCAGCTTCTATATCATCAACGCCAAGAGCGTCCAAATGAGTTAGCACCGCAGAAGGTTAGCGAGACCCAAGAAAGCCTCACAACCACGAGACATCATCTTCATATTGAAAGCTGCATAGCGAGCTTGGCCCAAAGAGTGCCTCGCAGCATGTAAGCATAAGTGTACAAGTTAGCAAAGGTCCAAAGAGTTGTGCAACTATTCATTATGATCAAAGGGATAAAGCCGGCTTCTCTACGATAAGAGTTTTGTCGAGTCACACAGTGAGTGCGCTTTATTTTTCAACTTTGGTCATAAGGGTCTTGGGGGCTTGCTTTTCAGGAAAAAAAGTCAAGCTTTAGACTCTTTAACCTGGCAAAAAGCCAACTTGTCCCTGATTTTACCTGGTAAGTGTAGCGCCCCGACCCCAGAACTATACAATGAAACGTTGTGTAACCGGTCATGCTACACAATTGAGGGTTACTGGGTTTACCAATCCCAGGCCAAAACTCATTGGCAGGTGTGCTCGGAATGGATCATCGACACACAACACCTCGATCATGCCATAAGCTCAGACATCGCTTTCACGTATAGTAAAGAGACCAAGACTGCGGAACAACTGGCACATCACAGACTCTACGACACAAAAGATCATAGTTCAACTCATATATGACAAAGATAGCAAATTTCACAACCAGAGGTCACAGACCCATCATTACATCAAGCGGAAGCAAATATAGCTGTCTAACAACAAGATCCAAATTATGGCCTAAGAGGCCTACAATAACATATCCCGGCCAGCCTGTTCCGAGACGTCCCAAGCTGCCACCTGGGAACCCAGACTACTCGTCGATGTCAATAAAGAACCCACCTTCCAGTTCGGTGACGTCCTCCTCTGAAACAAATAATAATCAACAAAGTAAGTGTCGGGGATATGGGACACGGGTACCCGCAAGGAGGATTAACGTGGCCCATCCGGGGTGGCCTAGCAGGCCGACTCCATAGTTAGATTAGGACAAGGACTCACCTTGCCAACTTGTAATAGATTAGCAGTGTCCTACAAGGACTCGACTTGTATTAGATTAGCAGTGTCCTAAAAGGACTCGACATGTAAGCCGGCCTCCTCCACCTTTATAAGGAGGGGCAAGGCGCACCAAGAGGGGAGAATCAGACAGATCTAGACAAGAGGAGCCGTCTCATCGGCGACTTCCACCATGAGAGGAATAAGACCTAGCCACAAACAGCACGTAGGGATATTACCGGATGATGTTTCCCGGGTCCCGAAGCTGTATAAATCCTTTCTCCCGTGTCGTTCGTCTACTAACCCACATCGACGATGCCCGCGCGTACATAGTCCCGTATCTTCACCGTTGATCTAATCCATCGACATTGGCGCCCACCGTGGGGCTAAGTGCGCGTGGATTCACAATTCGATGGGTCCAATCTTCAACGACAACGGCGAGTTCATCACCGCATCGATCAACTAACTCGGACGCATCAAGATCTTCATCCATACGGCGGGCGCGGGGGCTCGACATCATCACTGCCCTCGCGTACGTCTGAGCCAGCATACAAGATCAATTTTTCAGAGCTATTTCGTGAGCTTGAATTCCAAAGTCGGCCGGCTCGCCATAAAGAGCTAGCTGTGGATTAAATTTGAAAGAGACACAGACCTAGCGCTGCTAGTTCAAGTCAGAAGAGAAGAAAAGGAAAGAGGAGCGATCCAAGTTGTCACAGACCGAGCGCTACATGAACGTCGCGGGAAAGCCAGCTCCAACAAGTGCTATACATGGATCAAATCTCGCGCTGCAATACTAGTCGGGTCCGAACTCAGCTAGTACTCGTTGAGATTGTTCCACCCACGATCGGATCAGTTCCCAAGGAAAGTGCAACTTCACGTGTGGGAAGAAGAAAGAAAGATCAGGAAGAGAAAAGCAAGTTGGATAGCTACAATCATTACCAAAAACATCACGTGCAAAGAAAAAAAAGGAGAAACAAGACGGAGTAAGCTCAAACCAAGCTTGTACGTGCGTGGATATGATGGAAAACGTACGCGAATCGAATCAGCAAGACGACAGCCGGGTCAAGAGGACTCGGACAGCAAGACGAGCTGGCAACCGGGTCTAGTGGACTGAAACGACTTCGGCAACGACAGTCCGTCGACTCGCAATCATCGTCGGCTACAGAAAATAACTGGCTAAGTCGCCTTTTTATTTAAATTTCATATTTTATTCATTCAGTTAAACTATATAAAGTCAGCCCCCTTTAAGTTAATTCTGGGTTAATTCCGAGAGCTATATATCTGGTTTATGAAGAAATTGTAGAGATAATCCCACAGATTACAAAGTAAATTTTAAATAATGCAAGGGGGCTGATATAAGTTGAGTACTGTTATTATCTCAGAAAATTCTAGGTGGCATATCAAATCGATTCTTGGAGGCTTAATATAGCCAAATCTCAAAGTCGAGTTTTTTAAAAGCTCGTCATGGATTTCTAAAAATTCGAGCTCTAAAATAGCTCGCACCAGATTTATTTAAAGTCGGGCTATCCTTTGCTCGCAATGGATTTCTCAAAAGTCGAGCTATTGCTTGCACCGGATTTTTCAAAGTCGAGCTATCTATTGCTTGCACCGGATTTTTTCAAAGTCGAGTTATATATTGCTCGCAATGGATTTCTTTGAAAGTCAAGTTCTTTATAACTTGCATCAGATTTATTGGAAAGATTTAGTTACACCCACAAGGGGATTTCTAAAAATATCAATGTCTCTATACTCCAGCTTATATATCACCAATGAGCCCAGAGAGCTCCGCAACACCAACGAGCCCAGAGAGCTCCGCAATACCAATGAGCCCAGAGAGCTCCGCAATACCAATGAGCCCAGAGAGCTCCGCAACACCAACGAGCCCAGAGAGCTTTGATTATTATGATCAAGGGGATAAAGCCGGCTTCTCTACAGTAAGAGTTTTGCCGAGACACCTAGTAAGTGCGTCTTTATTAGCTTTGATCATTAGGTCCTTGGGGGCTTGTCTTTCAGGAAAAATTCAAGCTTTAGACTCATGGACCTGGCTCAGATGCCAACTTATCCTTAGTTTTATCTGGTAAGTCAGATGCAACCTGTACAACAAACTGGCTGCTAATTAGCAAAGACCAGACAGGGCCTACTTATTCATCAGTATAAAACTAAGAAGGGTTATAAAAACCAAATCAGCTCAAGCATCAATCAAGTTCAAAAAGTTTTAAGCTTTGAGTTGCTGCAGGCAAACAACCCAGCACTTGGGGGCTACATGTTATCAGGTTTTCAGTTTAAGTGAAAGGGAATACAGAGTTGGAAGCTCCAAGTTGTCGCAGGCCAACAACTCGGCGCTTGGGGCTACTCACGGATCAGGTTTTTCTACAAGTTAAATAAGAATCAAGTTTAAAAAGTTTTTATCTCCAAATTGTCGCAGGTTAACAACCCAGCACTCGGAGGCTACATCATCTGAAAGTCATGAGTTATACATCAAGGAGTCCCGAGTCGTCGCAGGCAAACGACCCGGCACTCGGGGGCTACATCATCTGAAGTTATGAGTCATCTATACAAGCTCCAAGCTGTCACAAGTTAACAACTCGGCGCTTGGGGGCTACATATATACCGGTGTAAACAAACTCGAGCAAAGTCACACAACTCGTCAAAAGAACTCGGAGAAAAAATCCGAGTCGCTTCAAAACAAGTCGGCAGGAGAGGCCGGCATTAACAAGTCGACAGGAGAAGTCGGCATTTAACAAGCCGGCATTGACAAGTCGACAGGAGAAGTCGGCACTGACAAGTCGGCAAGAGAAGCCGGCATTGACAAGTCGGCAGGAGAAGCCGGCATTGACAAGTCGGCAGGAGAAGCCGGCATTGACAAGTCGGCAGGAGAAGCCGGCATTGACAAGTCGGCAGGAGAAGCCGGCATTAACAAGTCGGCAAGCGAAGCCGGCATCGACGACTCGGCAACGCCTACATCGACAACTCGGGAAAATCTACAACGACAACCCGGCAAAGTCTACATCGACAACTCGGCAAATGCTGAAGCCGGGTTCCGCGACATCGTCGACATCTACAACTCGGCAAAGCGCTACATCGACAAGCCGGCAAAGAACCCGGCACGGATTCTGTGTCCCATTTCTTCAACAAATCAAGACCTTCCGCATGACTCTACAAGTCATCCGAAAGCTCGGGGGCTACTGTCGGGGATATGGGACATGGGTACCCGCAAGGAGGATTAACGTGGCCCATCCGGGGTGGCCCAGCAGGCCGACTCCATAGTCAGATTAGGACAAGGACTCACCTTGCCAACTTGTAATAGATTAGCAGTGTCCTACAAGGACTCGACTTGTATTAGATTAGCAGTGTCCTAAAAGGACTCGACATGTAAGCCGGCCTCCTCCACCTTTATAAGGAGGGGCAAGGCGCACCAAGAGGGGAGAATCAGACAGATCTAGACAAGAGGAGCCGCCTCATCGGCGACTTCCACCATGAGAGGAATAAGACCTAGCCACAAACAGCACGTAGGGATATTACCGGATGATGTTTCCCGGGTCCCGAAGCTGTATAAATCCTTTCTCCCGTGTCGTTCGTCTACTAACCCACATCGACGATGCCCGCGCGTACATAGTCTCGTATCTTTACCGTTGATCTAAACCATTGACAGTAAGGCTGAGTACGACGTACTCGCAAGAATTAGTAGGGCGATATAGGCCCGATGCTGTTTGGCTTCAAAGCTGTAAGTAGTTGGTTTTGCAGAAAGCTAGTTTTCCTTTCGGGTAACACTAGGACTCATGGCACCGACTACTCAGAAGGTTTTTCTCAAAAGGGATAAGATAGTAAAACTTTCTTTCTTCCGGTCACCTTGCACTAGTAGTAACCAGCATTCACCATTCATATCCGCCAAGGCACTCCCTCGAATCACACTCGAGGAAATGAACCTTTTATCACACGTTGGATTGCAACCTCTAGCTGCCAAATTTATTAATTAGGTTCGTGTTTTCTATGATCTCATAATCTATTCCCAAGTTGTCCATAACCACGGACACGGCTTTTCGAAAAGATTAAACCCTGCAGGGGTGTACTGTTTTTATCCATTGGTACCGTCCGACCCCTTGCCTGTACAATTAGCTCTCTTCCGGGGAAAGCCGGCAGGGCGGGCGCGGTTAAACCTTTACCTCGCATGAGACTATCCAAGGGTCATCGTGACGACGGGACAAGTTCAGTGCCTATTTCAACACCCTGCCCCATCGCCACTCCTATCACCACCGTCCTCATCACATCATCGTCGTCATCACCATCATCATCACCGACCACACACTCGCAAATGGAAAGCGCAAGCTAGAGGACCCTTGGATACGCCCGCACAAGTTATTTAGTTAGTAAGGGGCCCATACCCCCACCGATGGTAGCACGCTAGATCTTGGTTCAAGAGATAAGAACTCGCACCTAGGGGCAGGAACGAGACAAAACACCATCCCCGATGGCAACTCATCCCAGCCATTCTTAGCAATTATTTATTAACACAAGTTTCCACCACTGTCCGAACATTCCATCATCTTTACATATATGGAAATAATCAACGGACAACTTAAGCATTCGACTACGCATGGCTAAGCATATCAAAGCATAACATACAACTAACATTAATTATCTCAGGCCAACACATCAACCTATGGTTAATAGGAAGGGAAACAGATAATGGTTCAGGGAGCATGCAAGTTATAGGATTCTCTATCCACTGAACAAAAGTTGTTTCTAGAATCGAATGCAATATTATGGTGGAGAAAATAATTGTACTAATAGGATGAGATATGCACAGAAGTTTAGGTTAGCTCTTTCCTTGCTGATAGCACTGGTCGCGCTGATCGTCGAGGTATTGTGGTGGAACCTCGACTCCTGAATCTACCGATATACAAACAATACAGGAAACGAAATAAATAACACGAATACAAAGGTGCAATGCACAATCATGATGAGATGGTCAAATTATGCACTGAAATCATATTGGGCATGTCCCACAAGTTAAATGGAACCCCTAAAATAAATATTGCAATTAACGGGTTAAATCTCCATCTTTAACTTAGTGAATTAAGCGTTTATTTAAAATGTCCAGTACTGAAATATGGGACATGCATGAAAATGACATTATTAGATAGGTATTGTTCCACTGATCATTTGGATATTTTATTTGCAATTTTCCGATTAACGATGAATAAATGGTGATTTAAACGGTTATGCAATTTAAATCATTTTAAACAATTCCAAATGACATCAAAGGAAAAGGTATTTCCATACTGTGAAAATAACATAGATAGATAGCCTTTGAGTTGCTGATCAATTTGGTACATCATTTGCAATTTTTGAGTTAATATTCATCAAGTTATGATATTTTCAATAATTGATTTAATTCTGCCATTTTATTTATTTTTAATAAACAGCACCAATATTAAATCTAAAATTCCCTCAAATGACATAAACTTGTAGATCATAGTTCACTGAACATTTTGAGAACTTATTCATAATTTTTGGATGAGTAGAACTTAAGTTATGCAATTTCCAAAATTTGAATTAAATCTGCCATCTCTGTTTTTATTAAATACAGGCAATTTATTTTGGCCAAATAATTCAAACAAGGGCTCTAACAGATAGACATTTTCTTCCTGAGCATTTTGGTATATTATTTGCATTTTTCTGAGTTGTGGTTCAAAAGTTATGCAATTTCAAAGTTCAATTCAATTTCTGTCTTTTAATTAATTTTCAGGAATTTGTTGCCGAATCGTTTTTCACCCGAGGCGGGCTAGCCACTGAGACAGACGGGTGGGGCAGCGGCCACGGTGGCAATCCACGTCTGCCAAAGGCCCACGGGCAAGTTTGGCCAGGCGGGAGGCCACGACCGGCGCGCGAGAGCGCGGTGACCGACGGCGGCGGCGTGGATCGAGACGACGATGCCCTGCGTTCAGAGGCTAGCAAACGGGCGCATTCGACGCGCCTAGCTACGGCGAACCAAGAGAAGGCAGCGCCGCTGGTTCTAGGTCACCGGAGTGACCACGACGACGACGGACGGCGGACGGCCGACGACGTCTACGGTGGATCTAGCGCCCTAGGGGGAGAGGAGGAAGGCGGAGAAGTCCAGAAGGACGGCGTGCTCACCCTAGACGCGTGTGGGTGCTCGTCGGTGAAGGGGAAGGGCTGCAACGGCGGCAATCGAGCTCGGCGGTCGTCGGTCGGAGGCGGGGAAGACGAGGAAGAACGCGTCGATCCTGAGCGTCCCGGCTCGATTGCTCGGGCGAGGAGGAAGAAGGGGAGGAGGCCGAGCTTGTGGCACGCTTCGATCTGCTCCGGGAGCCCTGTGTCGATGGCGGCGTGCGGCGGCGCCCACGGCTAGGTCGCAGACATGGCGCGGGCGGTTTAGGGTTTGCTGCACGGGGGAAAAAGGAGGGGAGAGAGAGAGAGCACGTCGAGGAGGAGCTCCTTATCCTCCAGGGGGGCCAGGGAGCGAGGGGGAGCGAGGAGGAGGCCACGGCGGCAAGGTGGGGCGCGGCCATGGCGCCAGTGTTCCCCCTGTCGCCACAGGGAGGGATGACAGGTGGGTCCCCCTGTCAGGGATTTCTCCTTTTTATTTTTCCAGAAATTCCAGTAGGGTTTAGGTATTTAATTGAGGCCCTTAATTAATTTTAAAAATTCTGGAAAAATTTACAGAGCCATAATATATTATTTGGAACCTGTGGTAAAATTTGCAGCCCATTTGGAAATTATCTCATGTGTTAATATTTCAGAAGTTGCTCTCTTGCATTTTGGGTTTTATTAAAAGATTTGAATTTGCAATTGCATTCAAATCTTGCAACAAGCACATTTTAATTTATTAGAACTTCCTGGACAAATATGGATGTTCAGATTTGAATTTGTTTGTTCAACACCATTAGCCAACCTTGACTTCTTTGTTAAAGGCAAAGTATTATTTCATGTGGAGCAATTTGAATATATATGCCATGATGCAATATGAGATGCAAAAGTGAAAATTTTACTCATATTTTCATGTACCAAAAGTGGGGCTGTTACAGTAAGTTAGATGCAACCCGCGCAATATGACTGGACTATAGGCATGACCTATTTCGAACTCATATGAGGCCTAAAAGGACTTAGGAGGTTACGATCTTGTCAGAGCAGGCTGTTAGCGAAAAGTCATGCGGGGCCTACTTATTCATCAGTATAAAGTCAGAAGCGTTATAAAAACAAAAAGATTTGTATAAAAGAGCGCTAGCATGTCTATCGCATAAACAAGTCATCAGAAGTTGAACCAGCAGTTGGACTAGCAGCTTAACCAGAGGAGTCCTTTGGTGCAGCTTCGTGCTAATCGGTGAATGATGCGTTGGGTGGTGCCCCAAGCGAAGGCGTGGATGTAGCAAGTAGCAGTTTTTCCTCGTTAACGAACCGAGGTTTATCAAACCAGTAAGACTTTGAAATCAACAACAAAGTGAATGTTGAAGATCGCTGGTGCTTAATCTTCAACAGACGTGGACCTGCACACACTCAACCAAAATACTTTGCCCCCAACGGCGGAAAGGTTGTCAATCTTTCCGGTCTCGCAGAAAACAAAGCGGTTAATTGTATAGTGAAATAGATGAAAATATGAAAATGGACCAGTGGAGTAATGATGATGAAAAGTGATGAATAAAGGTTGCAATCAATGTAAAAAGATGGACCGGGGCCCATGGGTTCACTAATGGAGTCTCTCAAGTAAATAAAACACTCATATGATGGGTAAACAAATTACAGCCGGGCAATTGACAAAATTATAACACAAATTTAATCTAGCTATGACAAAAAGAACATGATAATATTTATGTAGCTATCGCGACAATGAACAAAGACTGTTGAGTCCAACTGCATCTTTGTCTAAAAAGTCCACCGTGGGATCGCTATCCAGCCTGTCACCCAACGGTATTAAGTTGCAAACAACAGACAATTGCATTAAGTAAAGCGTATGAAGTAAGCAATACTAATATCAAAAGAGACATTAACACCGATGTTTTACCCTTAGTAGCAACATCACACCCTCGCTCTTAGACGTTTCTGTCACTCGTGCCCAGGAACAAAGGGAGGCATGAACCTACTATCTAGCATAAATACTCCCTCTTGGAGATACACACAATCACTTGGCCAAAGTAACTACGCACATCGGAGAGCATGTAAGAACATAAATCAACATATAAAAATCATGCACAATCTGATCATAACTTCATAATCCATCGGATCCCAGCAAACACATCACATAGCATTACAATAGTCGATCTTGATCATGTTAGGCAGCTCACAAGATCATAAGACATGAAGCACAAGAGAGAGAAACTACCATCTAGCTACTACCATGGACTCGTGGTCCAAGGTGGGACTACTCACAAATCATCCCGGAGGAAGGCATGGCGATGAAGAGCCCTCCGGGATCGATCTCCCCTCCGGCAGGGTGCCGGGATCAACTTCAGAATCACCCCCGAACTAGGGTTTACGGTGACGATGCGTCGGGGTGACTTCTTTGGAAAATAATGGCCGCCTCGACGTTTTTAGGTTTAATGGGATTTTATAGACGTCGGAGGGGCCGAGGGGGTGCCCACAGGGCAGGGGCGGGTCCCACCCACGGGCTGCCCTAGGGCCGCGGCAGGGGGCCGCCCCTGGCCTGTGGGTGGCCCCCCAGGTCGCCCTTTGGTCTCCATCCGTCGAATAAAAATTCCCCGTAAATTTTCGTCCAATTCCGAGAATATTTCCAGAAGTAAATTTTCTGAAATACAAAAACAGCAAAAACAGGAAACTGGCACTAGGCATCTTGTCAATAGGTTAGTCCGACAAAATGCATAAAAATGATGTAATATGATAATAGAAACATGTGACAATATCACAAAACTAGCTTGGATCAATCAAAAATTATAGATACGTTTGACACGTATCAGCATCCCCAAGCTTAACTCCTACTCGTCCTCGAGTAGGTAAGTGATAAAAAAATAATTTTTGATGAGACATGCAACCAACACAATCAGGATCAAGATAGTAATGCAAAGCATAGGATGTGAATGAAATGATACAAAACAATTGTCTATAGTTGATAGCAAGAAAGCAATGAATAAACAAGTTGAATCATTCAAGCAAAACCTTTCATAAATAGTACGTTAAAGACATGAAAGCAATGTGATCCACATACTTGATTAATTCTCAAAGGTAATAGTTCCATGACAAAAGTGTTTGAGAATCAAAACAAAGAAGATGTAAGTATTAGCAAAAAGCTTCAACTTCCAACGGTAAAGTCAATATAAAGATTCATGTTTAATCTGACGATGCAATATGATCAATGATACCCAGGGTCAATGCTAGATGTTTGCTTTGGTGGAGATAGAAGGAAAAGGAAAACTGACTCAACATTAAAAGTAAAAGAAAGGCCCTTCGCAGAGGGAAGCAGGGATTAGTCATGTGCTAGAGCTTTTTATTTTTAGAAAACAGAAGTAAAACAATTTTGAGAGATGCATGCTTTCGTCAACGATTTCACAATAGAGAAGCTATCTAGTCCCCCATAACAAGCAAGGTTTTTAAACTTGTGAGAGTAGCTAGTTTTTAGAGGAACGAGTACGTTCCTCTTTCTCCTTGGTTTCACCACTGTCCAATGTTTTGAGCTGATTTCTTAGATTTTCATTGCGCGGAGGAGAATGGTGAGTTATATTTATATTTTGCTTAAGCTGCTCTCGGGTTGATTCAAGTGAAGACGTAAACCATCGACACCGGGTGAAAGGAGGGAGATGACCTTGCTTGTCACCAGTTATATCTAGCTCTCTACTCTTCCTCATGAGCTTAAAAACAGAGTCACAAAAAGGAGTATTTTGAATATTTCAAAGTTAGCACATGACAAATTTACTTGGAATGGCAAGAAATACCATACATAGATAGATATGATGGACTCAGCTGGCAAGATAGTTTGGCTTTGCGATTTGGATGCACGAGTGAACTCTACACTCAGTACGAATTTTTTGGCTTAGCAAAAGAGGTATTTGAAGCAAACATCTAACATTAACCGGTAACAGAGTAACATAAGAAATTAGTCAACCATAACCATAAAAGCTCCACACCGTCTCCCTTGTTGACCAAACAATTCTTTTGATGGAAAGATTAGGTTTATGAATTAACAACTACGAAACACCACACAGTTTCAAGCTTTTAACCGTATTTCTTTACTAATAAATTCCACTCAAATAACCAGCAAGTTTAAGCATTCATCTTAATATCTCAAAACAAATGAGAAGTATCAAGTATCCACATAATGATATACAAGACTATGCAGGCTTTCATTTCATTCCAATATCACATGAATAGCATTTTGTCACATTGACAATTCAAGCAATTTATCAATAACAACTCTCCAACAAATATAAGTGAAGAACAAGAGAGTTTAACATCAACTACTAGCAGCCCTAAACAAGATAAAAGCTAAAAGCGTGAACTTACTAGCAAACAAACAGTAGCTAATAATACTCAACAAGATATAAGCGAAGCAAAGGAGTATTCAAATAAAAAAGCGGAGCGTGCCTCTCTCTCCCACACAAATAAAGCAAGGATCCAACAAGGATATGACCAACAAATAAACAAACAAAACTGAAAGTAAAAAGACGATCCAAGCGTAGCACATAATATGTAAAGTGATAAAAACTTAGTTCAAAGAAGACGACCTCATGATAGTCGATAAAGAAGAGGGGATGCCTTGGGCATCCCCAAGCTTTGACGCTTGATGGTTCTTGATATTCAGAGGGAGTGCCATGGAGGCATCCCCAAGCTTGAGCTCTGATCCATCTTCAATTTCTTCATTATCCTCTCCTTTGGAACTTAACAACTCCCTTCACACAAAACTTCTCATAAACTGATTAGAGGGTTAGTGCTCATAAATTAAAATGCATATGTGTTCAAATCAAAACAAATTGCAAACAACTTTATTTGGCATTAGATACTGTTCACTAAGCCTCAATGTGGCACTCCTCCCCAAGAGTATCACATTTGACGATAGTAAAGAGACGAATACAAAATAAAACAAGAATCTGTCAAAAACTGAACAGTCTGTAAAGATTGAATTTGTCGAGACACTTCTGTAGCTCCAATCAGAAAACTCAAAACTAACGAAAGATAGATAAACGTATCAGGCTTGCTGTCTAAAAATATCATAAAAAGATAAAATTCAGAGATTTTCTGGAATTTCGAACAGTGAATGACAGAAATCTGTTTCTAGACAGCAAAACAATATCTCGCACTTTCAATGCATTAGAGGCTAAACTTTGCACAAAAAACCAAAAGAAAAAGATACAATGAAATTGCTACAGAGGTAACAACTTCATGACTCAAGAAAAACAAAAACAAACTGAAAGTAAAAGATGGGTTGCCTCACAACAAGCGCTTTTCTTTAACGCCTTTTAGCTAGGCGCAATGACAAATATCAAGTTTTTTCGGAGGCCTTTACAACATCAAGAGCATAGCTTGACCTTATGATTGATTTAAAAGGAAGCTTCTTTCTCTTTCTAGGGAAGTGTTCCATCCCTCTTTTAATGGAGAACTGAAATCTTATAATTCCCTTTTTGATATCAATAATAGCACCAACGGTTCTCAAAAATGGTCTCCCCAAAATAATAGGACAAGAAGCATTACACTCAATGTCCATAACAATAAAATCAAAGGGAACATAATTATCATTAACAACAATAAGGACATAATCAACTCTACCCAAAGGTTTCTTTTTAGAAGAATCAGCAAGATGAACATTTAAATAGCATTCTTTCAAAGGATTTAAATTAAGCATTTCATAGAAACTTTTAGGCATAACAGAGATACTAGCACCAAGATCACACAAAGCATTGCAATCAAAGTCATTTATTTTCATCTTAATAGTGGGTTCCCATCCATCTTATAATTTTCTAGGAATAGAAGTTTCTAGCTTAAGCTTTTCTTCCCTAGCCTTGATAAGAGCATCGGTAATATGTTTGGTGAAGGCAATATTTAATTTACTAGCATCCGGTGACTTAGCAAGTTTTTGTAGGAACTTTATGACTTCAGTAAGATTGCAATTATCAAAATCAATTTCATCATCTTTAAATAGGCTAGGAGGTTCCTCATTAGTAGTTTGGATAGTATAAACTTTAACAATTTTCCTATTCATTTCAGCAATTCTGGCTTCTTCTTTCTCTCTAGCCCACCTAGCTTTCAAGCGAGCCATCATCCTCTCATTCTTATTAATTTGAATAGAAATAGAATTTAAAGATTCAGGAGGCTTGTCTTGAAGAGGAGTGGTTCTAATTTTTAAAATTTCAACATCATGAGCAAGATCTTCCACTTTAGAGACAAGTCTATCAAGTTTTTCAAGTTTCTCTTCAACAGTTTTGTTGAAAGCTTTTTGCTAGGTGATAAATTCCTTTAAAACATTTTCAAGATCAGAGGACAAATTCTTATTAGGATTATAAGAATTACCATAGGAATTACCATATGAGTTGCCATTATTGGGAGGATAAGGCTTATAGTTGTTACTACCAAAATTATTTCGATAAGCATTATTGTTGAAGTTATTTCTATTAAGAAAATTAACATCAACTTGATCCTTTTCTTGGGCAATTAATGAAGCAAGTGGGAAATTATTAGGATCAATAGGGGACTGATTGGTAGCAAGCATAGACATAATCATATCAACCTTATCACTCAAAGAGGAAATTCCCTCGACAGAATTTACCTTCTTACCACTTGGAGCTCTTTCGGTATGCCATTGTGAATAATTTTTCATCATCTCATCCAAGATTTTAGTTGCTGCACCTAATGTGATGGACATGAAGGTGCCTCCCGCGGCCGAGTCCAAGAGGTTCCTTGAAGAAAAATTCAAACCTGCATAAAAAGTTTGGATAACCATCCAAATAGTTAATCCATGCGTGGGACAATTTTTAACCATAAATTTCATTCTCTCCCAAGCTTGAGAAAAATGTTCATTATCAAATTGTCTAAAGTTCATAATGTTACTCCTCAATTGTATGATTTTAGCAGGTGGATAATATTTTCCCATAAAAGCATCTTTGCATTTAGTCCAAGCATCAATGCTATTTCTAGGCAAAGACAATAATCATTCTTTTGCTCTCCCTCTCAAAGAGAAAGGGAAAAGCTTCAGTTTTATGATGTCACCTTCCACCTCTTTATACTTTTGCATATCACATAACTCAACAAGTTATTTAAATGAGAGGCGAGATCATCAGTACTAGCACCAGAAAGTTGCTTTTTCATAACAAGATTTAGCAAGGCAGGCTTAATTTTATAAGATTTCGCTTTAGTAGCGGGTGGAGCAATTGGAGAGCATATGAAATCTTTGTTATTAGTGCTAGTAAAGTTACACAACTTGGTGTTTTCAGTGGAAGACATAATGATAAGATAAAATAACAAACAGGAATAAAGGCTACACTAATTTTTTGGGTTTTAAAATTTTGCAAAAGAAAAATAAGCTAAACGAGAAATAAAGTAAGCAAGACAAAAACAAAGTAAGTGATTGAGAGTATGAGACTCCCCTTGCTGTAGCTCCAAAGTCCCCGGCAACGACACCAGAAAAGAGCTTGCTAATCGGTGATTGATGCGTTGGGTGGTGCCCCAAGCGAAGGCGTGGATGTAGCAAGTAGCAGTTTTCCCTCGTTAACGAACCGAGGTTTATCGAACCAGTAGGACTTTGAAATCAACAACAAAGTGAATGTTGAAGATCTCTGGCGCTTAATCTTCAACAGACGTGGACCTGCACACACTCAACCAAAATACTTTGCCCCCAACGGCGGAAAGGTTGTTAATCTTTCCGGTCTCGCAGAAAACGAAGCGGTTAATTGTATAGTGAAATAGATGAAAATATGAAAATGGACCAGTGGAGTAATGATGATGAAAAGTGATGAATAAAGGTTGCAATCAATGTAAAAAGATGGACCGGGGCCCATGGGTTCACTAATGGAGTCTCTCAAGTAAATAAAACACTCATATGATGGGTAAACAAATTACAGCTGGGCAATTGTCAACATTATAACACAAACTTAATCTAGCTATGACAAAGAGAACATGATAATATTTATATAGGCATCACGACAATGAACAAAGACCGTTGAGTCCAACTGCATCTTGATGACGGAATTGATGAGAGTGTTTCTCCCTCAACTACGCCAACAAGCACTCTTGATACCCTGAAAGGAAAATAATATATGGGATAGGTTGAGCCTCCAAGTGCAGAGTATGTAGAAGTGGAAGTTTTTTCCCCATGAGGGTGACTCGAGGGTTTAATATCGAACTCTCGGGGAATCAGTAGTGGGGATTTTATCTCCTTGTCCTTCTCTAAATTTCCTGCAAACAAAGTAGATTGCTTTGTGCCCTCAACCTCACCAAGTGGTTGTCAAGCACAAGGTGTGAGAATGATATTAAGATAATAATGAATGCAAAACAGTAAATAAATATGCAATGGTGGTAAGTAGTAATGGAAGGATGATAGTAATGATGATGGATGATATTTTTGGGGTTTTTATATGTGTATGCAATGAATAAAAGTGTTTTTGTATTTTCTGATTTTAAAATAGCTGAATGTAGAAAATGCTTAAAAGTGGTTGGAAAGTTGTTTCTTATGATTAAAAATGGACCGGGGTTCATGGTTTCACACATGCACTCTCTCTTTAATATAGTGTGGCAAATAAGTAGACATAGGATTAACATATGAGATTGCAAACAAGTTTAGTGACATGTTACTAATTATATGGGCATCACATCCTAACATAGAGACCTTTTGATTATTAGTCTCACTTATACTCCACCAAGATGCGAACTAAATTATAACACCTCAGTAATTAAGATGACTCAGAGTATAGCCTTAAGATTAATGACATGAAGTGAAATAAGAACATGCTGGATCTAGTCATAGGTAGAGGCTTGTCACTCCTCATACCTTGCAACATGGTATTTTGGTTTATCCCTAGTGAGGCAACAAAGTAAGGTAAACACCCAATGGATCGCGATATTAAGTTGTCAGCTTATCACATCACCACCCCCGTTACTCCAACTAATGCACACGTTCCCCCTCACATGCTCTCATAAACATGCTTGATCAAAACAAGGATACAAGAACGGGGTACATAATATGCATCTACTTTCATAACTGAAATAAACATTGCAATCTCAACATATATTAACTCATAAAAAGATCCACCACAAGGGTAATTCAACGATGACCGTAATCATGTTCAGCAGCTCATACGGTGCTAATTAGTGAAGCTCAAGAGAGAGAGATACATATGCTACTGCCACAAACCCATAGTACAGAGGTGGACTACTCCCTCTTCATCATGGAGATGGTGGAGATGTCGATGGAGAAGAAGGAGACCTCTCTGGCAGCGCTCCGCCGGAGTGTCCCCCTCCAATCTGCAGCCTCCTGGTCTCTGTTTCTTGTTTCTCTCGTGTGGCGGCTCTCCCTCCGAAAAACGTCGGGGGGCTCTTTATATAGGCGTTTTTAGGTCACGAGCAAGTTTCAGAAGAAGGATCGTCGCAAACGGGGCCACGAGGGCCAAAAGAGGTGGGCCCACGCTGCCCCTGTACCTGGCCGCGTGGGGCACCCTCTTTCGCCCCTCCGGCCTCCGTTTGCTTGCTTCCTTCGCTCCTAGTCTTCCTCCTTCCAAAATAATGATCCCCGTAAATTTGCAGCTCATTATGACGTCGTTAAGGCCCTGCAATAAATAAGGAAAGAAATAGGGGTTTTCTGCCTGCGCAGGATTAATTCCATAAAAAAGGGGAAATCATTACTAATTACCAAAAATCATTAAATAACAGTAATATACCCCTTATATGATGCAAATATGAATGGAATACAAGTATTATAGTGCAAAGTTCATGTATGCATTTTAAATGCATCACATCTTTGTCTAAAAAGTCCACCGTGGGATCGCTATCCAGCCTGTCACCCAATGGTATTAAGTTGCAAACAACAGACAATTGCATTAAGTAAAATGCATGAAGTAAGCAATACTAATATCAAAATGACATTACCACCGTGTAACGCCCCGACCCCAGAACTATACAGTGAAACGTTGTGTAACCGGTCATGCTACACAATCGAGGGTTACTGGGTTTACCAATCCCAGGCCAAAACTCATTGGCAGGTGTGCTCGGAATGGATCATCAGCACACAACACCTCGATCATGCCATAAGCTCAGACATCGCTTTCACGTATAGTAAAGAGACCGAGACTTGTGGAACAAACTGGCACATTGCAGACTCTATGTCACAAAACTCATCTAGCAACTCATATATGAGAAAGATACAAATATTACACATCAAAAGGTCACAGACCAACAATTCATCAAGCGGAAATGAAGTAGTGTTGTCTAATACAACAAGATCCAAATATAGGGCCTAAGAGGCCTACACATAAATAAAACCCAGCCAGCTTGCTCCACGGTCCCAAGCTGCCACCTGGGAACCCCGGACTACTAGTCGATGTCCACGTAGAACCCACCTAGCTGCTCGGTGTCGTCCTCCTCTGAAATACAAATATAAAGGCAGCAAAGAGAGACTGAGTACGATGTACTCGCAAGTTTAGTAGGGCGATATAGGCCCAATGTTGACGGAGGCTCTAAAGCTGTATAATGTAGCTATTTTGCATAAAGCTAGATTTTCATTTAAAAGATACAAAAAGACACAAGGCATCGTCTATTCAGAATATTTTTCATAAAGGGGATAAGAGAGTAACATTTCATCTTTGGTTCTCGGCGAACCTACTTGTAGCATAAACACCTCTCATCTCCACCACAGGCACTCCCTCGAATCACCCTCGGGGAAATGAACCTGTTACACACACGTTGAGTTGCAACCTTTAGCTGCCAAATTGATTAATTAAGGTTAAGATTCTCTATGGTCTCGTATATCCATTCCCAAGTCGTCCATAACCGCATACATGGCTTTTCGAAAAGATTAAACCCTGCAGGGGTGTACTATTTTACCCATTGGTTCCATCCGGCTCACCTAATTGGCCCTCTTCCGGGGAAGGCCGGCGAGCGGGTGCGGTTAGACCTTTACAATGCATGAGGCTTACTCAAGGGCCATCAGTGTGCGGAAGGACAGGTTCAGCGCCTCCAACGCCCTGCCCCGCGGCCACATCCTAAACACCACCATCCTCGTTCCTTTTTCCACCCACACACTCACGCGCAAATGGAAATAGCAAACTAGAGGACCCTTGACAAGCCCCTCACAAATTATTTGGTCAGTAAGGCGCCCATACACCCACCAATGGCAGCACGCTCGATCTTGAGTCTAGAGACAAGAACTCGCACCTAGGGGCAAGAGTGAGGCAAAACACCATCCCCGATGGCAACTCACCCAAGCCTTCTTAGCAATTTAATTAAACACCCCACATATCCACCATGTCCGAAACATTCCATCAGCATCAACAATTATGGAATTAAACAACGGACATAACTAGCATTTAACTAAGCATGACTAAGCATAGCTAAGCATATGAATACAACAATTAAAACCTTGTATCCGGCCAACACATCAACACTAAGGTTTATAGGTAGGGATACATGTGATTGGTTCGGGGAATAACATGCATTCATAGGATACTCTATGTCTTGATCAAAAAAGACATTTGAATCGCATGCAATATTATGGTGGATAAAATAAGTTGATAAAATCATAGGGTGCTAGTATGCCAACAAGGTTAGGTTATCTCTTGCCTTGCTGCCGGGGCGTGTAGTACTGCTCGTCGGGGTAAGTAGCGTTAACCTCGACTCCGGAATCTATCGATACCCAAAAGAAATACAAAGAATAAATAAATCACAAGAACACAAGGTGCAATGATCAATCACATGATGACATGTCAAATTGATGCAAAGATATCAACATTTTAATTTATCTAACAATTAAATGGAGTTCCAAATAATCAGGGCAATTATTTGGAAAACACCCCATATTTAACTTAATGTCCAATTGTTGATAAATGATCACATTATTTAGAATTTGCTCAAATATGCATGAACATGACATGGTTGAAGAGGTTTGTTCTTCCGATCATTTTGGTACCTCATTTGTAATTTTTGGTGCGCCGATGAATAAATAGCAATTTAATATACATAATTGAATTAAATTCATTTAATCAATTTATGAATAACATCAAATGAGAATTGGTGATCATGATGTGATAAGTACATGGTTTGATAGCATTTGACAGGTTGATCACATTGATATCTTATCCATGAATTTTGGATCAATATTTGATAAGTTGTGAATTTTCCTAATTTGGTATTATTTAACCCATTTTAGGAATTCTTAATTCACCAAAGGAATATAACTCCAAAAGAAAGTCACAATGATTCCAATTGGTGGAGTTTGTTTTCCTGAGCAACTTGATATTTGATTTGTCAAATTTGGAGCATTTTTCAAATAGTTATGAATTGTTTTACATTTATTTCAGCTCCAAAAAGAAAAAGCAAAAGCCAGTGAGGCCGGCCTCCAAACCGGCCAGGCCGGGCTCAAGGCCGGGGGGCAGCCCGAAGAGGCCGGCCTTGTGGCCAGCCCCGGACCAGCCCAGGCCGGGGGTGTGGCCGAAGCGGCCGGCCTCGGGCCGGCCCAAGCCGAGCCCAGGCCGGGGCAAGGCCGGGCCCCTGCCCGAGCCAACCGGCCTCCTGGCCGGCCAGGCTGGGGTCTAGGCCGGGGTTACTGGGCGCGGCGGCACGGCGGTGGCCGACGGTGAACGGCGGCGCGAGTGAGAGAGGGGGAGCGGGGAAGGGGCCAAAACAGAGAGGAGCTCACCCTGGACACCTTGGCTTGGTCGGGAGCGACTGGGGAGAACCGGACGGCGAGGCAACGGTGGTCGGGGACGGCGGCCGGAGGCGAGAAAAGAACCGGTCGGCGACGGCGTTGTAGAGCACCCCGGCTCGATTCCTCCGGCGAGGAGATAGAGGACGAGGTGACGGAGGTTTTCCCCGCTTCAATTTGGGCAGGGGAGGTCTTCAACGACGGCGTCGGGAGAGGGACGGCGGCGGGGATGCGTCGGCCAATGGAGGTAGCTAGACCTAGGGTTAGGTGTCCACGAAAGGGGAAAAACGGCCAGGGGACAGAGAGGGAGGCCGTCGACGGGGTCCTTGCCCTCCAGGGAGCAGGTAGGGCGTGGGGCAGGGAGGGCATGGTGGCGTCATGGGCACGGGAGGCATGGCTCCAGTGTCGGCCGGCCACTGTGGAGGAGATGGCCTTTTTCCAAAAACCCCCTGGCAACTTTCAAATTAATTGCAAACAGGTCCCCTAGCAGGTTTAGTGATTTAATTGGGGCACCAAGACATTTTATAAAATGTGCAAAAATTCCTATAAGCTATATTTAACCTTTAGAACCTCCACAAAATTTGGTGGTCCAAAATAAAATGTTTTGGGCAACATTTGTTCATAGGGTTTAAATTTGGTCATTTTTGATAAATTGCAAAAGCATTTAGTTGGAGCAATTAACCATTTCAGAAAATAGTGAATTTAATCATGGAGGCTCCCAACATATTAATGAAGCTCCCCATGATTTTAGTTTGAAGTTTTGGAATGTTTAACTCGGTTTCAAAACTAGGAATTGAATTAAGCCAAATTGAATTCTTATATTTATTTCTCATTTGGCAATACTTAGAAATTGAGAAATGTTGTAAGATGCAAATTGGAACTTCCTACACAATTTGGAAGTTCATTTAGTTGTTGACAATTTGGCCATTGCAATTGGGTTAGAAGTTTTAGGAAGGGTTTGCTTCCTTTGTTTTAATTTCTAGGTGTTGCTTTATTTTAATATTAGCAATTTTAAATATGTATGCCATGATGCAATGCAAACCAAAAAGTGAAAATTTGGCCCATATTTTAGGGTACTAATTTGGGGCTGTTACAATTCTACCCCCCTTACAGGAATCTCGTCCCGAGATTCTAGAGTAGAAGTAGGGATGAGGGGAACACGGCAACTCTTATCTTCAACGATCTACTCGATCCCACGATGATCTTTCTTGGTGCATAACTTGGAGCTAGGAAGCTTGACGCGCCAATGGGGCGGAAAGAACAGAAGATAGCTTACGGTGACGGACAAAAGGAACCTTGCCCAAAACCATAAGCCATTGAGGAAACTAGGAACGATTTAACCAAACAAAGGTTAAGCCGAGGATAGGACGACCTACCACTTGTTCAAGGCCACGACAATACTTCAACCACTCCGAGGCATAGACCGTAGAGATTTTAAGCACCACGAGGAGAAAAGACACCTTCCAGACTCCACGCCTTTGACCTACCACGCTTCCATAAGATTACAAGCTTGGCCCTAACAAAACTGAAGGATTTCTACAATGTTAGTGTGAGTGGGCAAAACTTTACACCTAGGAGGGAAAAATATAACATTGATCCACATGACCCTCAGCTGGTTAGGGAGGTAAAACCTCGTACGTGAGATATTCTTAAGATGCAGGGAGTAAGGGAAAACGACCGATAGATATTTAGCCACTCCGTGGTGATGTTCTCCTTGAGGTTCTAGATATCACACTCCGGCCTCAGAATAGCCTTCAGTCAATCCTCAAGCGAAAAATCGTACTTGAAGATAGAGAAAGGACCATAAGGAAAAACTTCTAGAACCAATTACACATGACTCTCATGGATAGCGGTTGATTTTGAAAGAGTTAGGAGATTTAGTCAAAAGACCTCCCGGTGAGGTGCGTGAACCACAACACCGGACTTGTCGGGGTTACAACTAGGCCTAGGTCATGCTCTTGGTAAACTCGAAGCATCATTTTTGCTTGAAATTCAGATTTGGTTAGGCGTGCAGGTACTTCATACTTAACTTGCCAAAAAGGGAGTTCCCGAGAGTTAACGAAAGATTAGGATCACTAGTTTCTCAAGGCATAGTCTATAGTGTCAAGCTCCGGCACACGATCTAGAATGGAAGTTCCATGGGGTCACAACTAAGAAAAGGAAATTAAACCAGCATGAACTCCAATCACTGAAGCACAACTGATTCCTAATTGGGAAACACCAGTAGATGATGAGATTTGACAACTTATTCTTATTCAATAACAGGACGGACAGTGGCACACATGACGTATTTAGAGAACTGGAGGCAACAACCTACCATCTCACAACAATCCGCACATGCACGACCAACTTGTGATTTAACCCGAGGAGGCAAGGGGACTTCATTCCGATTACACAGCGACAAAAGTCACTGATCGTGAGAGGAAACCTGCTTTCTAGAGAAAGATGTGGTCTTGATAGTTTTGACATGAATCTAGCTCGTTGACCGAAGGTGCACCTGAACGAATGGACTGGCAACACAAACAACTCAGCTCAATGATCGGATTACCAGCCATGCTAAGAGTGTCACCAAGTCTTTGGATTTCAAAAGCAATCATAGTTGCTAAGAATATCCGATCACCACAACAATATTCATCCTCAACACTCTCGAGCCAAAAAGCTCGGAGATAGATGGATAAGGAAGGGTAGGAGCATCACTTCATCAAGTACGTCATGAGACTAAGCACGACCTCTTGATATAAAAGAGTGGGACACTCCAAGGTGGAACGGAACAAAAGCTAGACAGACTCTTACTCCGCGAATCACAATTCCTTTGACCTGGTCCGAGAAATGGATGAGGTACCGGAGGTTGTTTCTCCTAACATCCCGAAGTGGAATGCCTTGACAAACCACAAGAATAACATGCATCAGAACACCCCAATGCATGATAAGCTTGACTGCCAACAATAGATAGAAGTCGGACAACAGATTTAGAGTAAGGAACGGGCTAGCAACCATTTCAAAATAGTGCAGAAACCCTTGTTAGCACTCTTCCGACAACTAGTGCCGAAAGGGTTTTCAGGAACGGGTGTTACCGGAGGAAACACAATTTTTGATGGAAAAACTCGCTAAGAGCAATCCCGTCGTGATTCAGATAGTTCCAAAACAGGGAGCCTAGCTAAAGCTAGTGTCAGAGGAGAGCATTGCTGAGCAAGTCAATTACGGCTGCAACCTCGAGTTTGAAGACTACTTCCAGTTTTTGCCAACCTGATGTAGGGTTTTCCAATTAACATCAGGGTTCAAAGGAAAAGATCCTGGGTTAAAGATCAGCTTCATGTACTGGGACTCACAGTAGCATAACGCTCACAAGGGTGGCAACCCCCATGAATTATTACACCGGAGCCCTAGCACAATCCGGGACCTTCGGTTCAAGATCTTGGACTGAAGCAAAGGAATTTCTTGACGATCCGTAATACTTCTTCTTTTCGGGCTTTAGAATTGGAAGACAAGCAGAGCTAACCAATAAACTAAAGCTAGAAGCCAACCCCGAGAACCTAAGCTTCGACACCAAGCATAAAACAAATAGAGATAAGAGATCAGAGTAGAGCGAGTTGGATGAGGAGTAAAAAGAATCCTAAGAAGGTTTTCACAACTCATTTTTAGGTTATAAATAATTTTCAAACTAGACTTGACATCGACTAATAGAAAGGGTTTCCTACAGGCAGTCCTGCTCTGATACCAACTTGTAACGCCCCGACCCCAGAACTATACAGTGAAACGTTGTGTAACCGGTCATGCTACACAATCGAGGGTTACTGGGTTTACCAATCCCAGGCCAAAACTCATTGGCAGGTGTGCTCGGAATGGATCATCAGCACACAACACCTCGATCATGCCATAAGCTCAGACATCGCTTTCACGTATAGTAAAGAAACCGAGACTTGTTAAACAAACTGGCACATTGTAGACTCTACGACACAAAACTCATCTAGCAACTCATATATGAGAAAGATACAAATATTACACATCCAAAGGTCACAGACCAACAATTCATCAAGCGGAAGCGAAGTAGTGTTGTCTAATACAACAAGATCCAAATATAGGGCCTAAGAGGCCTAGACATAAATAAAACCCAACCAGCTTGCTCCACGGTCCCAAGCTGCCACCTGGGAACCCCGGACTACTAGTCGATGTCCACGTAGAACCCACCTAGCTGCTCGGTGTCGTCCTCCTCTGAAATACAAATATAAAGGCAGCAAAGAGAGACTGAGTACGATGTACTCGCAAGTTTAGTAGGGCGATATAGGCCCAATGCTGACGGAGGCTCTAAAGCTGTATAATGTAGCTATTTTGCATAAAGCTAGATTTTTCATTTAAAAGATACAAAAAGACACAAGGCATCGTCTATTCAGAATATGTTTCATAAAGGGGATAAGAGAGTAACATTTCATCTTTGGTTTTCGGCGAACCTACTTGTAGCCATAAACACCTCTCATCTCCACCACAGGCACTCCCTCGAATCACCCTCGAGGAAATGAACCTGTTACACACACGTTGAGTTGCAACCTTTAGCTGCCAAATTGATTAATTAAGGTTAAGATTCTCTATGGTCTCGTATATCCGTTCCCAAGTCGTCCATAACCGCGGACACGGCTTTTCGAAAAGATTAAACCCTGCAGGGGTGTACTATTTTACCCACTGCTGCCGTCCGGCTCACCTAATTGGCCCTCTTCCGGGGAAGGCCGGCGAGCGGGCGCGGTTAGACCTTTACAATTCATGAGGCTTACTCAAGGGCCATCAGTGTGCGGAAGGACAGGTTCAGCGCCTCCAACGCCCTGCCCCGCGGCCACATCCTAAACACCACCATCCTCGTTCCTTTTTCCACCCACACACTCACGCGCAAATGGAAATAGAAAACTAGAGGACCCTTGACAAGCCCCTCACAAATTATTTGGTCAGTAAGGCGCCCATACACCCACCAATGGCAGCACGCTCGATCTTGAGTCTAGAGACAAGAACTCGCACCTAGGGGCAAGAGTGAGGCAAAACACCATCCCCGATGGCAACTCACCCAAGCCTTCTTAGCAATTTAATTAAACACCCCACATATCCACCATGTCCGAAATATTCCATCATCATCAACCATTATGGACTTAAACAACGGACATAACTAGCATTTGACTAAGCATGGCTAAGCATAGCTAAGCATATGAATACAACAATTAAAACCTTGTCTCCGGCCAACACATCAACACTAAGGTTCATAGGTAGGGATACATGTGATTGGCTCGGGGAATAACATGCATTCATAGGATACTCTATGTCTTGATCAAAAACGACATTTGAATCGCATGCAATATTATGGTGGATAAAATAAGTTGATAAAATCATAGGGTGCTAGTATGCCAAGAAGGTTAGGTTATCTCTTGCCTTGCTGTCGGGGCGTGTAGTACTGCTCGTCGGGGTAAGTAGCGTTAACCTCGACTCCGGAATCTATCGATATCCAAAAGAAAATGCAAAGAATAAATAAGTCACAAGAACACAAGGTGCAATGCTCAATCACATGATGACATGTCAAATTGATGCAAAGATATCAACATTTTAATTTATATAACAAATTAAATGGAGTTCCAAATAATCAGGGCAATTATTTGGAAAACACCCCATATTTAACTTAATGTCCAATTGTTCATAAATGATCACATTATTTAGAATTTGTTCAAATATGCATGAACATGACATGATTGAAGAGGTTTTGTTCTTCCGATCATTTTGGTACCTCATTTGTAATTTTTGGTGCACCGATGAATAAATAGCAATTTAATATACATAATTGAATTAAATTCATTTAATCAATTTATGAATAACATCAAATGAGAATTGGTGATCATGATGTGATAAGTACATGGTTTGATAGCATTTGACAGGTTGATCACATTGATATCTTATCCATGAATTTTGGATCAATATTTGATAAGTTGTGAATTTTCCTAATTTGGTATTATTTAACCCATTTTAGGAATTCTTAATTCACTAAAGGAATATAACTCCAAAAGAAAGTCACAATGATTCCAATTGGTGGAGTTTGTTTTCCTGAGCAACTTGATATTTGATTTGTCAAATTTGGAGCATTTTTCAAATAGTTATGAATTGTTTTACATTTATTTCAGCTCCAAAAAGAAAAGGCAAAAGCCAGTGAGGCCGGCCTCCAAACCGGCCAGGCCGGGGGGCAGCCCGAAGAGGCCGGCCTTGTGGCCAGCCCCGGACCAGCCCAGGCCGGGGGTGTGGCCGAAGCGGCCGGCCTCGGGCCGGCCCAAGCCGAGCCCAGGCCGGGGCAAGGCCGGGCCCCTGCCCGAGCCAACCGGCCTCCTGGCCGGCCAGGCTGGGGTCTATGCCGGGGTTACTGGGCGTGGTGGCACGGCGGTGGCCGACGGTGAACGGCGGCGCGAGTGAGAGAGGGGGAGCGGGGAAGGGGCCAAAACAGAGAGGAGCTCACCCTGGACACCTTGGCTTGGTGGGGAGCGACTGGGGAGAACCGGACGGCGAGGCAACGGTGGTCTGTGACACCCCCCCTCTGACACATGTTGCTAGAGAGGCGGTCGCCCCGTGCGCCAGCCCAGGATATCCGGACGCACGTTACGACAATACAACATAGCAGAAATATCATTACACAATCAGGCCCAGAGGGCAACAAATGGTTTACATGGCCATCAAGGCAAGAGAAAATATCGTGGCCAAGTATGGCACGGGACAGAGTTTAATTTGCAGCGGAAGTCATAGATTCGGCAACGGCTTGGAGGGACTCCATTCCACAGGCATCTGGCTGGGCTACTGATCCTAGCATGCTCTTGCTCCATCTCTTTGCTATAGTAGAAGATGAATCCTCTCAACGTCTGGCCACATGAAAAGCCAGTTTGAGTACAATGACGTACTCGCAAGAAAACAACCACAAGACATGAACAATCAAGAGGTCAGACTATAAGCAGCTAGCGACAGAAAATAATCTAAACATGGCAAGGGTCTACTTACGGCAGTCCAAGAGGGTAGCAACAAGGCAGTACAACAAATCATGGCATAAGTAAATGATAGGGGTATCACCAGTACAGAGTCCAAGCCAGGTGGGGTTGTATCGTGTACCGGCGATCACACAAAGGGCGTACCTGTGACGAATAACGAATGTACCCGTTGGTACCAAATATTAAACATCACCTGTCATCACAACTAGGCCCAATGGCCTTATCACATCTGTCAAACTGCTAGGCCCCCTGGCCTCAACTTTCCATTCTGGGCATGCACGGTTGATGTTGGCTCAAGCCTAACTCTAGGCTCCCAATGATCACACCGTCACCCCAAACACAGATAACCATCCCTGACTCAAGTAACATTCCCTGCATCAGCCTATTGTAAATCAGGTTGTTCATCTTTCTTTCAAACAAAACTTAAGTTTAACCTCCGGACTCGACAAAGGACAATAGTGTGACCGACACTTAACTGTTTCATAACCTAGGAACAAGGCTAGCTGCTAGTTGACACACTCTCGAGAGGTTGCAGTTACCACCCATCTAAATGCACCTTGCTTCATGACGGCAAGATACACTTACATAACCGTTCACGCTACCGAGACACTCCCTGTATAGCTACCTACATAACTCTATGTCTTATGACGAAGTGAATCCAGCACGTCCCCAACTCATGAGCAACGCCTAGCTCCGGAACCTTCGCAAGACTAGCCCCGACCACAACTATGCAGTAACCGACTAGACTTGCCAAGTGGGTAGCATCAAAGGAGGCTTGATAGGTTACATAGGTTATGGCTCTCCCATTTGGGCGATAGTGGTAGTGCGTTCAATGCTCAGACTGGTGGCACTATGGACTGACCCTATCGAAGTTTGGAGGGTTGGTTAAATTAATCCAGTTTCTTTCAACAACAATTCCAAAAACAGAGGATTAGTCCAACACAATACAGGATTAGTCCTACACAATAATTATAGAATCATATCAACATGAAACAGATTAGTCCAGTGAAAAACAATAATACCATATCAACATGAAACAGAAACAAACTGCACACAATAATTCAAGCAGTATGTAGTTAGTTCAATCAATGGTTAGTTCCAACCGGGCGATGGCGGAGATACCTCCGACCAGTAATAGCCACAGATCGACTACAAAAGTTAGTGGAGGCGTCCACGCGATCCCGTTCCTCCATTCCATTGACTACGGCGGTTCCCCCAGTCCATCGTCGCCGGAATGGGGAGTGGTGCATGGTACCGTCCAACACACGCCACAACTCTACGGAAAAGTAGCCGCTTCAATCCACTTGGGCAGGACCCAATGTGCATTTAGACGGGGTACCGGAACTCAACCCACGGAACATGGGTTTATCGTATTATAGGTATGAAACAAAGTCACGATATATCATGACGCACAGTTGACGGAATGTAAACAAAGCCACGATATCTCGTGACACACAGTTGACAGAATGTAAACAATGCCACGATATCTCGTGACGCACAGTTGACAGATGATAATAAGCAATAAAATGCACCGATATGACAGGGTAATATGCAAACAAACAAACACCGCTTGAGTGTTCATAGCAAGTGGTTAGCTTGCCTTCGACGATCGACGTCATTGGTCTTGGAGGGTCACGGACGTCATGGTTTAGGGTATCGGTTTGCCGGTACCGCGAGACACCTATGCAAGCATACAAGTGTGATGAGCATCTAAGTACATCACAAAAATGTAAATCCTACACCACTGGATAGAGCTTTTCAAAACATGAATTTACAAATTTGAATCACCTAAAACGGAGCTACGGATCAAAAGTTATGGTCCGGCGAAGTTTAACTATCTGCTGCTCACTCTGGAAAAAAAAACAGAGCGGGCTGCTTTTAGAACGGGCTGGGCTGGTCGCGCACTTTCCAGAAAATACGCCTTCGGTGCAGGGAAGCGGAGACGCGCGGGAGGCGCCTCCACTTATCCGACGTGGTCTGCGGGGCCAGACAGGGCCCGCCTGTCGGCATCAAGTGATGCCACGCTGGTGGCCCAGCTGGTCGTGCCCATCCCTGCGTCGAGGGGACACAGGACAAGGCCCGACGCGGGGCGCGTCTGGGCACTGCCGGCCGCCGGAGCGGGCCGCCGCGGCCGCCCTGGAGCATGCCGCCGACCCACGAGATGCTGGGGAGGACCGCCCCTCCGTTCCGCGCCCCAGGACGGAGGCCACGGCCACGGGGAGCACGGGGCGGCGACGCCTCGGTGCTCGCCCAGCGAGCTTGCCGCCGGCGGACGAGGAGGGAGACGAGGGCACGGTCCACCATCCTCCGAAATACCTGTCCGGGGAGGGATAGGAGATCCAGGGGAGTCTTCCCTCCCGTTTAATTGTCGAATGGTGCCCAAAATCGGTCGCGGTGATCCGAGGATCCGCGGCCATGATCTCGACCAACTCGGTCGAAACGGCGCTCCATTCGACACCTAACTGGGCAGGGAGGTCCAGGGGAGAGGGAGGGTGTGGTGCGCACGGGTGGCTTCCGGGGTTCGTTTTATAGGGCTCGGGAGAGGGGACGGCCTCGAGGATAAGCACGGCGTGGTGGCGGTGAGCTGTCCGGGTGTAGCGACGGGACGACGGGCAAGGCGTCGACGGTGTAGCAGGGAGGTGCTCTGGACGATGAGAAACCCGCGGCTTCGGATAAGCTCGAGGCACTGGTGAGGGGACCCATGGTGGCGCTGTTCGGCAGCGCGTCACCTAGCGGCTTGGCGACGCTGTAGGAGAGGGAGGGGGCTGCGTGTTCGGCCGGGGAGAGGGCCTAGGGATGGTGAGTGTAGCAGGGGACCATGGGGGAGGCCGGTACTGACCCAACGGCGACGACCAAGAATCGGCGGCACCGCCTGGCATAGTCATGCCGGCGGTGACCACGCCAGCCACCATGCCGACATCGGCATCAAGATGAATATCATAGTACAGGGCTCCGAAAACAAAACGGTTCGCGTCAACTTGTGCCAAAACAAGAACTCTACCATTTCCTAGTTATAGGGTTTTGCTGGTTTGCAACTTGTCTTAAGCGAAAATTCAGAAAAACTAGGGGACACCAGGTGCTCGATGAAATGTTCAAGGCTTTGCACATCTCAGAAAAATCCCATAAATTCACAGTAGGTTTTACTGGGTGTAGATGGTATGTCTGTGGAGTTTGAGCTCAATTGGATACATGGAAGGTGGTCAATAAATTGGTGTTCAAAAGTACCCTAATGGCATGGTCATGTTAATTGCACTTCCTCAAATGGTCTTGATCTGATATTGTGTATATGGTGTTGTATAAGGAAGGTTGCCATTTTGGCAAAGTGGCAATGCTAAAGGATCTTGGGAGCCAGGGGTTGCTTTAGAAATTGCAATTAGGCATAAAAATGGCATTACAAAGGAAGTACCCAAAATATTGCTCAAATGAGGTTGGTACAATGGAGTGAAATGTTCAGGAGGTGAAATTAGGCCTATGCCCAAAATTGTAGAATTTTTGGATGAGTGGAAGGTGTCTGAATGATTATTGGACTGGAAATGGCATAATAGCGAATATGATTTAACCGAGGGTTTTTGGCATTGGACCATGGAATATTTTCCCATGGGATGGATGTATATGTATGAGGGAACCATTTGGTGGCTTGGTAGAATTTATCTTAAGATACAATTGTGGTGGTGGCTTTTGGTGGGATAGAGGGGAGGGTTTCGGAACATTTGAGTGGCACCAATGGGTGACCACGAAAATAGCGGCATCGAAATATGGTGAGGGTTGATAAGATCAAGGTTTATTGGGAAATCTCTAAGTGAGCAAAACCGAAGTCAATTCAAAGACCAACAAGTGGAAAGAAAATAGTTTGGAAAGAAAAAAGTTTTTCAGGCGGGAGAAAAACATTACTAACATTAGGGACGAATTTTCGGGATGTGACATGGTCGGAGACGGTGGCCGGAGGCGAGAAAGGAACCGGTCGGTGACGACGTTGTAGAGCACCCCGGCTCGATTCCTCGGGCGAGGAGATAGAGGACGAGGTGACGGAGGTTTTCCCCGCTTCAATTTGGGCAGGGGAGGTCTTCAACGACGGCATCGGGAGAGGGACGGCGGCGGGGATGCGTCGGCCATGGAGGTAGCTAGACCTAGGGTTAGGTGTCCGCGAAAGGGGGAAAACGGCCAGGGGAGAGAGAGGGAGGCCGTCGACGGGGTCCTTGCCCTCCAGGGAGCAGGTAGGGCGTGGGGCAGGGAGGGCACGGTGGCGGCATGGGCACGGGAGGCATGGCGCCAGTGCCGGCCGGCCACTGTGGAGGAGATGGCCTTTTTCCAAAAAAAACACCTGGCAACTTTCAAATTAATTGCAAACAGGTCCCCTAGCAGGTTTAGCGATTTAATTTGGGGCACCAGGACATTTTTATAAAATGTGCAAAAATTCCTATAAGCTATGTTTAACCTTTAGAACCTCCACAAAATTTGGTGGTCCAAAATAAAATGTTTTGGGCAACATTTGTTCATAGGGTTTAAATTTGGTCATTTTTGATATATTGCAAAAAGCATTTAGTTGGAGCAATTAACCATTTCCAAAAATAGTGAATTTAATCATGGAGGCTCCCAACATATTAATGAAGCTCCCCATGATTTTAGTTTGAAGTTTTGGAATGTTTAACTCGGTTTCAAAACTAGGAATTGAATTAAGCCAAATTGAATTCTTATATATATTTCTCATTTGGCAATATTTAGAAATTGAGAAAATGTTGTAAGATGCAAAATTGGAACTTCCTACACAATTTGGAAGTTCATTTAGTTGTTGCCAAGTTGGCCATTGCAATTGGGTTAGAAGTTTTAGGAAGGGTTTGCTTCCTTTGTTTTAATTTCTAGGTGTTGCTTTATTTTAATATTAGCAATTTTAAATATGTATGCCATGATGCAATGCAAACCAAAAAGTGAAAATTTGGCCCATATTTTAGGGTACTAATCTGGGGCTGTTACACACCGCTGTTTTACCCTTAGTAGCAACAGCACACCCTCGCCCTTAGACGCTTCTGTCACTCGTGCCCAGGAACAAAAGGGGGCATGAACCCACTATCTAGCATAAATACTCCCTCTTGGAGATACACACAATCACTTGGCCAAAGTAACTACGTACATCGGAGAGCATGCAAGAACATAAATCAATATATAAAAATCATGCACAATCTGATCATAACTTCATAATCCATCGGATCCCAACAAACACATCACATAGCATTACAATAGTCGATCTTGATCATGTTAGGCAGCTCACAAGATCATAAGACATGAAGCACAAGAGAGAGAAACTACCATCTAGCTACTGCCATGGACCCGTGGTCCAAGGTGGGACTACTCTCAAATCATCCCGGAGGAAGGCATGGCGATGAAGAGCCCTCCGGGATAGATCTCCCCTCCGGCAGGGTGCCGAGATCAGCTTCAGAATCACCCCCGAACTAGGGTTTACGGTGACGACACGTCGGGGTGACTTCTTTGGAAAATAATGGCCGCCTCGACGTTTTTAGTTTTAATGGGATTTTATAGACGTCGGAGGGGCCGAGGGGGTGCCCACAGGGCAGGGGCGGGTCCCACCCGCGGGCTGCCCTAGGGCCGTGGCAGGGGGCCGCCCCTGGCCTGTGGGTGGCCCCCCAGGTCGCCCTTTGGTCTCCAGGTGCCTTCCGTCGAATAAAAATTCCCCGTAAATTTTCGTCCAATTCCGAGAATATTTTCCAGAAGTAAATTTTCTGAAATGCAAAAACAGCAAAAACAAGAAACTGGCACTAGGCATCTTGTCAATAGGTTAGTCCGACAAAATACATAAAAATGATGTAATAAGATAATAGAAACATGTGACAATATTACAAAACTAGCATGGATCAATCAAAAATTATAGATACGTTTGACACGTATCACTTCGCCAGAAGGAGGAGCATTAGCCGCAGCGCCCTAAGCAGAACTCCCAGGAGCTGACGGATCCTTAACAACAGTGGCAACTTCTTCCTCTTGCTGTTGGGAGTCGCCGCCATCCTCTGTACGAGCTTGTGCAGGAGCTGGAGCAGTGGGAGTTCATTTTTTCTACAGTTACCAAGAGAAGACAACAACTTGACACTTGGGGGCAACTTGTTATCAAGTTTTCAGTTTAAGTTAAAGGGAAGTTCAGAGTTGGGAGCTCCAAGTTGTCGCAGGCTAACAACTCGGCGCTTGGGGGCTACTCACGGATCAGATTTTTCTACAAGTTAAGCAGCAATCCAGTTCAAAAAAATTTAGCTCCGAGTCGCCGCAAGCAAGCGACCCGACACTCGAGGGCTACATCAGTTGAAATTATGGAGTTATCAGTGCAAGCTCCAAGCTGTTACAAGTTAAACAACTCGGCGCTTGGGGGCTATATATGGTATATGATGAAGGAGTTGAAGAATTTTTTAATGCACACTGATGAGTGATTCAAAGAAGTCACCACTGAAGTTCTGTACCATCTTATTGCGATGTGATGCAAGCCGGCGTAAACAAGTTCGAGCAAAGACAAGCAGCTCATCAAAAGGACCTGGTGAAAAATAAACTCACTTAAAAAACTAGTTGGCAGGCGAAGCTGGCAGCATCTACATCGACAACTCGGCAAGTTCTACATCTGCAAACTGGCAACATTTATCCGCAACTCAGCATCCACGACATCAACAAACCCAACATGGACTCCGTGTCTCAAGAAAATAACATCTACAACAAATCAAGACCTTTCGCGTGACTCTTCGAGTCACCTGAAAACTCGGGGGCTACTGACGGGGGAATACCAACCGGGTAGGCCAACAAGATGGAGAGGAACCAGCAGGTTCCAGAAGGACCTATTGAAAGGAGTTAGACTATGGCAACTCCTTGAAAGGAGTTAGACTGTGCGAACTCGTTGAAAGGAGTTAGCCTGTGCGGACTCCTTAAAAGGAGTTAGACTGGGCCGACTCCTTGAAGGACCTCGCACTGGGCCAGCTCCTTGAAGAACCTAGACTGGGAGGTCCCCGAAGGAGTTAGATTGGGAGGTTCCAAAAGAACCTAGACTGGGAGGTCCCTGAAGGACTCCTGAGACTGGGCCAGCCCACTTCCAGAAGACTCGTACGAAGGAGTCCAACTACAAGACGGAGTCCCAATTTAGAAGACACGAAGATTAGTAGGTTCTTGAATAGGACTCCGACCTAGAGACCAATTGTAACCATGGGAGTCCTCGTGTATATAAGTGGGGCTCCCAGGTCGTCATAAAAGGAGGCACTACAAGAAATAAGTCAACTAGTGACCTTCTATCAGTGACCCTGAAAATATTGGTCACAGATCTGTGACCATTTCAAACCGGTTGGTCGTAGGTTGTTTGGGAGGGTTCTAACATAGAAACATAACGACCATTTTCGTAAAAAATGTCACAGTCTCCTTATACAAATTGGTCATAATGCAAACAACACGAGTCTACTTCCCTATTTTTACATATTTTGAGTAATTTAAATAGTCGCGACGTGCCACATCACAAATTTATCCTATGTGTAATGTCTACTTGTAATTTTTGACGTGCCACATCACGAATTTTGCCTATGTGTCATGTCTACTTGTCATTTTCGCTTACATGTACCATTGACATGTGGGAAGCAGGCCACACCTTACTGACATGTGGGACCCACACTGAGAGGAAGACTAAAGACTGACAAGTAGGACCCAAGCCACGTAGGACCGACCTGACAGGTGAGACCGCCCTGTAGGACTCAGGAGGCTTACGTGGCCTAGTACCGTCCGGGATGAATAAGTCACAAGAAATCGCAAAATAGGGGACGATAGGAGGACTCGAACCCGCGACCATACACCAATCGCTTTCCTCGTCTACCACCAGGCCAATGTACTGGACATGTCAGGGAAGCGCACTAGGTTTATTTAAACCAAAACTACTCGCTGGACTTGGGCCTCGGTGGGCGCAGTTTTTTTTTTGCACGTTTTCACTTCGGTGGGCTTTCCAAGTGGACTGGAACGGTGAGTGGAATGGGCCTGTAGGCCTGGTTCCTCCACGTTGCTTGGTCGGGCCGGCTCGGGCTAGGCTGTTTTTTCTTTTTTATCTTTTCTATTTTATTTTATAACTTTTAATTTTTTACTCTAATTTCAACCAAATAAATTTTGTAAATTTCTTAATGTAGGGTTTTGAAGAATTTAAATTTAATTTGGGATAATTCTTTTAAATTCAAATGCAATATTAAAGTCTTGAGTTTTAAAATTATTTAATGATTAAATTAAAACATCCACTTCTAAAATCTTGGTTTTAAAATTATGCCATGATTTGCTTGAATTTTGTACTCTGGTTTCAAATATGGTCAAAATGGCGGACATGACCGTTCGTAGTTAGGGGTTGAATCTTGCAAAACTATTGGTGTATCTGTGATGAAATAGGTACTTTTGTAAATAAAAATGATTTTTTCAAAATATCATGAGAAAACTACGAGGCACTTGTAGTTCAAATTTGGCCCATTTCCTATCTGATCGGTAGAAATTTGTCTTTTTTACGAGAGGTGGATAGAAAACTCTAGGCAGGAAACCATCTTATTATTTTTACATTAAATCTGATCAAGATATTTTCCGTATTCCAAGTTTATTATTTTTCTAAAAACTAGGTAACATATAATTACACACTACGAAGGATTTCAATTTTTTGATTTGTTTTTTGAATTCTTTATGCTGATTCCAAAATGCGATCTAAATTGACGACACAACCGTTCGTATCTAGGGGTTGAGTCTTGCGAAACTTTTGGTATATCTCTGATAAAAACAGATATTTGTGTATCTAAAAACCAAAAGAAAAAGGCTGAATGAAAAGGACAACAGAAAGTCACGGCCCCAAAATAAAATGGCTGAAATGTTGGGCTTGGCCCATATAGTTGGTCAAATTAACAGGAAAAAAATATAGAAATGTGTCGAATTGTTGGGCTTGGCCCATGTAAAGGACCAAACTGGACCGGGCTGATTTTGATCCACGACCATTTCGTTTGGTCACAATTTTGCCACGTCAGCTCTGCCACGTTGGATTTGACGTGGTCAATCCGGATTGCCAGTGACCAAATAATTTGGTCATAAAATCTATGACCTTTTTTTGGTCACAGACGTCTATGACCAATTTGCAAAAAATGTTACGTAGTTTCATTAGTGACCCTCATCTTTTGACCAACTGTTTTTGGTCACAAAAAGGTCACAAATGAAAAAACGTGACCTTTCAGTGACCAATATGGAGGGTCACTAGATAGCATATTTCTTGTAGTGAGGCCAGAATGAGTTAGACAGATAGAAGTCTAAAACTCTCACAAGTCCTCGAGTCCCATAGTCGCCGAGTCTCGAGTTAGCGAGATCGAAGTCCTGTAATCGATACCAACATCAAGCAATAAAGCACAAGCAAGAAGTAGATCTTTACCTCCATTGAGAGGGACCGTACCTGGGTAAACTCTTTGTTCCTCGACGAGATTAACCAACTCCCACGCTCCTAAGTCGCAATGGCCCCACAAATTAACTTCCCGGAGGAAGTACTTGCCGTGATAACAAGTACTTGCCGTGACAACCCCATGACATACTTCTTTCCCTTGGCCGATCCCGACCAGTTCCACCACTTTCCCGTCATGGCGGAGTTGATTTAAGTGACTCAAATCTACTTTCATGGTGGGAGATTTTGGCTGAGCGCTGATGAAATTGCCTACAACCTCCCTTCTCATCCAAAACATGGCTCCTTCTCAATTCAACGATTCCACTAGTGCATCCACTTCCTCCACCTCCGGTACAAAGGAAAAAGCGTCGCACAATCACACCATGTGGAAGGACTTCAAATTAGAACATGTTCTGCATCCAGATGGTGAATTGAAGTGGATGGCCGCTATGCATGGGGAGTTAGACGCGTACCACATGTCCCAAGTTGTCAACTATGACAAGGAATCAGACGTTGAATTCAATATATATTGAAGTGGTGGCATGACAACAAACTTACATATCCTATGGTCTCAACAAGATAATTGAAGCGTGCTTTTAGTCTAGCGGTAAGAATACTTTAAGATAGAAGAGCATGTCTCACACATGATATGGTGAGCACACTAATGGCCGTCAAAGATGGGGAACTAGCCAAACTTAGAAATCAACACACTCCAATGAACCGAGAGCTGATAGCCGCATTCCAAAATATTTATCTAGACAAGGTTCCTCCAGAAGAATAGTTGTGGTCTTTATAATTTTATTCCTTTTATAATTTTCTTTTCCTTTCAGCATGTTTTGTACTCTTTTTCCTTACCAGGGTTACTTCCGAATAAAGGGAACTTTTTTTTTTGCTGCATTATCATTAAATTCGTTCCGTGGGGAAAATTTATTGACCTCAAACCAGCGCGCTACACAAGGGAATAGATCCAATCGGTTTTTCCAAATTTTGTACAACTGCCGTTCGTCTTTGCGGAAAAAAAAATAGATAACCGACCTGACACAACACTGTATACGTGTACGTCTAAAACGGAAACCTGCGTGATCGAACTTCTTCTGTTTGTAGCAAAAATGCCCGGTAGGAAAACCGATCGACAGATTCGTTTGGATCGCGTGCAAGCTAGCCAACCCCGAGCAACGCAGAAGGCGTCAAACCGATTTCTGTGAGCAGATTCGTTTGGATCGCGTGAGGTGAGGTAATAGAGACCAGAAGATGTTCAAGACAAGGTAAATGGCCAAGAGCAGTCAGTCATTATAATTCATTAGATTTCTGACAAGCTTTGAGCTGAAGCTATAAGAATAAGCTAAACATGCATCTGTCAAACAAGGTGAAATAACATACAGCATGAAAACATGAATAAAAGATAGCTCATTATAAAGCATTTGTAAATTATTACTCATAAAAAAGCTCATGAATCATGCAACTATATGTGTCATTAAAAATCAACTTAGACATCCCTTTTCCCAATGCAAGATATTCCAACCCATATTTCCAGTAGCTCTCTCATATAAAAAATGATAGTGGTGGTCTCAAAACAAAAATCAAACCAAAACAAAAACAAATAAAAGACGCTCCAAGTTTATGCGATAAAGTGCATTGATAGAAAAACAGAACTTAGACGTGTGTAAACCGAGAGTGTGTAGGTCCAGTGGGGTTGTCTTCACATCCCCAAGTTATGGCTTTCACCATCCTTGGATAACTCATGGTGCATCTCTTCCAATTCCTGTGAAAAAAACTTCAAAACACCATTTCTCCCATTTCTTTTCTGTGGGGTGACATTAGTAGTGATAGACAAATGCACTACTTGCTACTTATAATCCTAAGACAAAATTCATGTGAATGTCCAGAAAGTTTATAATGTTGTATGCCTATTAATAAACTCAATTGGATCAACAAGATTCAAGTTAATAGTTCAAACTTGCATCAAACAATATTGGACAGAATCTGTCCAGAAAACTGACAGCAGCAAAACGTATTTTTCTACCTGACTTAGACATGTCTAATAATTGTGAAAAAAATTATGCATACAGAGGATGAAAAATTTCAGTTACAGTAAAAATATCATCTCATTCGGAGTTACAGAATAAGAATTAAAAGTCAAACCGTGCATAGACCTGTGCTGCAATGAAATCTCCGCATGCAAAATAACAACTTTCTCAAACAAAATGGGTAAAACTTGGCACTTTATTAATTATTCCAGAAACTAAACTAAAAACTAAGTCTCTTGTTACAGCAAGAGGACACAAAGAAAATAAAAATAAAAACAACCGGGTTGCCTCCCGTAAAGCGCTTTCTTTATAGCCATATAGCTAGGCTTACTTACTTGGTATCAAGATGGTTGGAGTGAGGTGGCTTGGCATCCCCAAGCTTGAATTCTTGTACTTATTTGATATAGGTAGGGTGAGCCTAGGGGTAACATCCCCAAGCTTGAGTGGTTGTCCCTCTTGATCTTTGTTCATCACCCTCAACTCTTCCACTTGAAAATTCTCTATACACAAAACTCAACATAAAACTTGATTAGAGGGGTTAGTGTCTCCATAAATTAAATCCTCATAGGTACAGCAAAGACATATCATGAGTTGATTCTAAACATTAGCTACTGTTACTTATGGTTGTGCATTGCTTTTTGATCAATAGAACCACACAAAACACAAGTAATGAGAGTAATGCAAAATAAAGACAGAATCTGTCAAAAACTGAACAGCCCGTAAAGAGTGAATTTTCAGAGGCACTTACGTTGCTCAAATCAGAAAACTTTGAACTAATGAATTGTGTAATAATAACTGAATATTTCTGTCGTAAAATATCAAGTCAAAATTCCTTTTCTGTGATTTTTAACATTTTTCTCAGTGAATCTTAGGAATCTGTTTTCTGGACAGCCATGATATTTTTAATGATGCTCACATAGGAATAAGAATTAAAACACAAAGGTGAGCATTAATAGAAAAATATGAAACACATTTAAGTCTAACCTACTTCTTATGCATTGGGATCTTGTAAGAAAATAAATCAATGAATCATATAGTATTAGCATAGGAAGGTAAAGCAAGTGTAACATTATAACCTTCAACATAAAGAGAGGAAACATAATATTATTGAGATATTTAGAGACATGTTTCCCTCTCTCATAATAAATTTCAGTGCCATCATGAACAAACTGAACAATATAAGTATCATATAAAGCATTCTTGTCATGATACACATGCAGAAAAGTATTATTATTACTCTCCACATAAGTAAAATCCTTCTCATTAGTAATAGTGGGAGTAAAACATTCATAGTCATCATTGTAATCATCATGTATAGGAGGCATAGTATCATCAAAGCAAATTTTCTCCTCAAAGCTTGGGGGACTAAAAAGATCATATTCATCAAAACCGGCATCCCCAAGCTTAGACTTTTCCATAGCATTAGGAATAATGGTGTTCAAGGAATTCATGCTAATAGCATTGCCATCACTATTATGCAAACAAACTCCCATTGGTTTAATTATCTCTTCAAAAGCATCATGTCCTAATTCAATATAAAGTTCATAAAGATCTCTTATTTTTTTGTTGTTTTCCATTTTCTAATTTTTTTGGGGTTTTTGATAAATGCAAAACTGAAAGTAAAACTAAACTAAATGCAAAACTAAAAATAAATATCTAGTGCAAACAAGAATAGAAACTTAAGCGCTACGCTCCCCGGCAACGGCGCCAGAAAAGTACTTGATAACCCCCAAGCCCCAAGAGCAGGGGATCACAGTAGCACCTCTCAATGTGGAAGTAAGGTATCGATCCGCAGGAGCAAGAAGGAAAAGTTATCTATTCCCTACAACTAAAGTGTCACAAGTTTTAGTTGATTATGCACTAAACAAGTTTATGGAACAAGATGGTTGACTTAATGGATGGAGGTTTAATGTAACAAAACAAAAATGTAAAAGTGTCCCAATCCTCTTCAATGCAAGAGGACAAGACAAAGGTGTAAACGGTGCTTGGAAATAAGGCCTAGGGATCATACTTTCACTAGTGGACACTCTCAACAATAATAATATAATTGAATACATAGATATTTCCTCTTCACTATGCTACCCCGAACTATCTTCTAGTTGGATAACGAACACCAATCCATTGTGTAGGGCTACAAAAAGCACACCTTAAAGTCGCATTCCACATCTAGGGAACCCCACACTGTCAACTTGAGCCCCCTAAATAGTACTAGACAAACACCACAATTTCATAGAGACATCCAACACAAATAATAACTCATGATAAGTATTCATGTAATCTTTATCCTAAGAGCCACACACGGTGCACACACTGTCAACTTCACACCATGAGACAAAGGTGACTCCAGAAATCACATCAATAAAACCACTTGAGTAGCATAATTCATAAGATGATGAAGAGTAACATCTATGGATTCAACTAGATTACAAAGCTCATAATCACATAAAGATCACACCATGGGAGAGAGAGATAAACCACATAGCTACTGGCGTGATCCCTCAGCCCCGATGAAAGACTACTCCCTCCTCATTATGGAGACGGTGGAGATGATCTTGCTGTAGATGTTGATGATGAACACGCCGGAGGGGGGTGGAGCCCTCCGGAGGTGGATTCCGGCGGCGTTTCCCCCCTCCGATCTTCTCCGGCGGCAGCCTTCTACCTCTCTGTTTCTGGTTTTGTGTTTCTCCGCCGCCTCCTTCTGGAAAACGTCGGGGGACTATTTTTATAGTCGGTTTTAGGTCACGAGGAAGTTTCGGGGAGAAGGATCGACGCAAACGGGGCAGGCCGCGTGGGGCACCCTCTTCTGGCCCTCCGACCTCCGTTTGCTTGCTTCTTTCGCTCCTAGGTCTTCCTCCTTCCAAAATAATGATCCCCATAAATTTATAGCTAATTATGACGTCGTTAAGGCCCTGAAACAAATAAGGAAAGAAATAGGGGTTTTCTGCCTGCGCAGGATTAATTCCATAAAAAGGGGAAATCATTATTAATTACCAAAAATCATTAAATAACAATAATATACCCCTTATATGATGCAAATATGAATGGAAAACAAGTGTTATAGTGCAAAGTTCATGTATGCATTTTACATGCATCAGAGGTGTGCTGTTTGGTCTTGCCGGTCACCAAGTTTGCGGAAGCCGGGTTAGCGAGTTGTTCCACCCTGGATCATCTCGTTCTCGTTCGGCACCCCTCCCTCCTTTGGGGGTGTTGGCGAGTGGCAGCCAGACGGCCAAGTTCATAGCGTCTTGCTTGCTTGGTCAGATGAAGATGGAAGTTGAGGTCCTCCTCCGTGTTGGTTGTGTCGTGCAGACCTTTGTTGAGTTGTGGGTGTTGATGTTAGTGTAGTGCTGTTGTTGTGTTTCTGCTGCTGTTGTTGTACCTTGCTTCGGTGTGTGCTGCTGTCCTAGCGCTGCTAGGAGTTGTACGGTTTTCCGGCCTGGTTTACCTCATAAACCGAGTCATTCGGCTATCAGCCTTTCTTCTACTCATATATGAAAATCAGCTCCGACTGGCTTTTTAGTCAAAAGATGGCACCGTCCACCGCTGCTTTTAGCGACACCGTTGGCAACACCCCGTGGGTCTACCTACTTTCAGGCAGGAGCGGATCAATTAGGTGACCAATGATCAGGAATTGGAGATCCGTTCCAATCAGTTACACTTACACGAAATCCACTCGTATCGTGAATATGAACGATGCACATACCTTCATGGCTGCACGGACCTGAGCAGCTGGATTAACTAGGATATCAACGAACAACACGCCGGGTACGTATAAAGGAGTAGCACAACAACGGGATTTCTAATCCTAGAACGGTCGGTACTTGTCCTTATGTCTAGAACATGGTCCGGACCGTTCGTAAGTGAGGCAAAGCAACGGCCGCGATGTGGGTCTACGTCCTGGACGAGCGGAATCATCGGAGGATGGCAGCTGGTGCATGCAAAAATTACGTCATCAAATTAAATATAGAAACCGAAAATTTAAAAAGATTTACAGCTCAAACCGTTTATCCGATTTAACATCTGCTTTCATCGTTAGACTAGTCGCGACGAGTTCTTCAAAAGTAGATCCCATGTTGATATGTTTTGGACAACTTTTTTCCGGACTAAAAAGTTACCCATCATTAGCACTTAAGTTACCCAGCTGTAATACATGAGTTACCCACCCATTGAAACATTAGTTCCGTTTGAAGTTATATCTCACTTTTACTTGTTCCGTGTGAACACCTAGTTTTGTACGTGATCTACCACTATAACTATATAAGTTTTGATGATATTCATGTGCTCACAAGTCAATAATTAACTACATGAGTATCGTGGTGGTTATCGTGTCGTGTACATCTAGATAACTACGTCGATACCGTGTGAGAACTATAACTTGAGCAGCTGGGTAACTTACATACTACACTCTGAATAAATCATGTTTTACGGGTGGTAACTTCTGGATCAAAAAAATTTATCGAAACATATCAACATGGGAATATAGTATCGAAGATCTCATCACGACTCGTCTAACGATAAAAACGGACCGTCAATCCGATTAGCAGTACGAACTAGACTCCACACACACCATTCATAGCATGGATAACTTACATACTACACCGTAGGTAACTCATGTGTTACAGGTAAATAACTTTTAGGTCCAGCAAAAGAGACTCAGAACACACCATTCATAGGGTGGGTAACTTAACCATAACACGTTCTAAACGTAGTAGCGTCCTATTGTTATACCCCACTAAATTGATTCAGTTACCCTACTCTCTCGGTAATAGGTACCCACTAACACTGATTGAGTTAACCACCTAGTACTGACATAGTTACCCATTTGTTCATGATATAGTGCTCAATCACAAAATCGATGCAATTACCCTACTCTCTCGATAATAGCTATCCACCAAGTACTCATGGAGTTACCCACCCAGTACTGATAGAGTTACCCACATATTCATTATATAATTATACACCATGAAATATATGTAGCCACTCTACTCTCTCGATAATAGTTACCCACCCGGTACTGATGGAGTTACCCACCAGGTACTGATGGAGTTACACATGTGTTTATCTACCATGAAATCGATGCAGTTACCATGCTCTCCCGGTAATAATTACCCACTAGGTACTGATTGAGTTACCCACCCAAAACTGATAGAGTTACCCACCCAAAACTGATGGAGTTCATGATATAGTTATCCACCATGAAATCGATATAGTTACCTTACTCTCTCGATAATAGTTACCCACCCAGTACTACAGAAGTTACCCACCCATTACTGATAGAGTTTAAATATAGTTACCAACTCAATACTTATGTAGTTATCCATATATTTTAGTGTATAGGTGTCACCATGAAATCAACATAGTTATCACCCTAATACATATGGACTTGCACATGTTTTTTACTGTACCCACTTGTCCATGATACATTTATCATTCCAAATTGGTAACTCACTTATAAAATCGGATGGAAAACTTCAAAACTCAAAATAAAAAATAACAACCAAAATTGGGAAGCCGAAACTGATCGTTCATAGTGTGGGTAACTTACATATTACAGCCTGGGTAACTCATGTGTTATGGGGTGGGTAACTTTTAGGTCCGATTTTTTTTTCATCGAAACATATCAACATGGGATATAGTTTCGAAGATCTCGTTGCGACTAGTCCAACGGTGAAAACGGATCTTAAATCGGATATACGGTTTGAGGTACAAAACTTTTTGAAAATTTTAATTTGCATTTAGTACGGATGATGTCAGGACTTTTGTTTGTTTACTGTTTATATGCAAGTCCGTTGCATGCACCAGTCAAGACCCGCCGTTGTTGGAAACCTGCTAGGCATGTCGCTGTCAGGAACGTTCTATGGTTAGCGCTAACTATAGAACGGTCGGTACGTAGTCGCGTTCCACAACAATACACAATTACACATTGAAGCTATTTTGCCTGCATTTTTAGTGAGCGTAAGTTTGTTCGTTGGAAGCAGTCATTTGGGTATTTAATTGCATTGGTAATCTTTATCTACATGATCATTCTTCCAATCTCCCATATGCTTCAGCGGCGACTCACATATTGTCTGTAGAGATCTTTCCGCAACTCGACAATCGTTCACCATGTTGCAAAACTGGATTGTCTAGCGCCGGTCCAGACAGGTTCCAGCAATTCAAGAATAACCTGAACAAGTCATGAAGCCAGATCGTCAAGCAGATAAGTTATGCTTTATTTTCTCTATGAAAATCTATTGAAACAAATAGATCTAAGGTTGGCCGAGTAAAGCTTAGAAAAACTGAGTTGTGACCCAGTGAAAATTTGGTCTAGGAGTAAGATATTATATCCCTGTCGCATTGCACAATTAAGAAGATGTAGACGCAGTATAAAAACAAAAATGGCACTATAAAAATAAGATAAGGTAACTTTACTTGGTAGACTAAAAAATGAGAAAAACTGAGAACATATTAGCAGGTTGTTTTTTATTGTACAACAATGTGTGTCGCCGCACCAGAAAATTTTAACACACACAATAATATATCAAAGTGACTTTGCATATAAGAATTCAACATCAGTTAGAAAACAGGTCCTTGGCTATGAGGTATGTCTTATTTTCACTATGCAAAATCCTTTGAATCTAAGACGCCCTATGCATAGAAACAAATTTGGATGAGTGAATGAAAAAACTCAGCATATGGCCGAACTATTGGATCTCTCATTAAAATAAAAAACAAAATGAATTATATAGAGGTAAGCTAAAAAAAAATTACGTTAAGGCGAGACTAGCTAAATTTGGTCGACAAATAAATAAGAAGAATTGAACGGGTAGAGAATAAGTGTTTATCAAGTATAATGATGTGGATCAGCGAAGCATACAAAACCAATTAAGGTTAGTGCATATTGAAACAATTTTAGCCATTTCAAGCCGCCAATTGAGAGGATACAAAATGGTACAAATATAATCTTATACATAAGACAACAACGTCTTTCAGTGAGGCCAAGCTTTTTTTGCTTACTAACACTAATGTGAATATGATAAAGTAATTCACCATATATTAACATAATATTGGTTTAAAAAGCACATCCCCACGACATGGTATGGATTATTTTCTTTATGAAAATCCTTTTGACGCCTTAAGCTTTACTTATTACCGCTTAGAGAAATATAGTTTATGACTGATGCTAAATCATTCTACCGCTTAGAGAAATAATCGTTTAGTGATAAATACATGTATACATTACAGCATTGTGTCCTATTCATAACGAACTAACACGTATTTCTTAAATGTTCCGGGTTTCCATGTGATGACTAAATAGTATTTGTTTCATCCCTATCCATTGCGAAGCAACATGTTTCTTACCAATTTAATTATTATCTTTTCAGTAATAAAGCAGGTTACTCACCGACTTCCTTTATTCCCGCCTTGAATCTCACACAAATTCATCTCCCTCTAATAACAGTAGATTGCTTGGATAAATTAAGTTTGAATTTATAATATTCTCACACTATGGCAGCTTAATAGGTACTCAGGTACTACTCCTAGCTAACATGACGCCTCTTTATTTGTATCTACCAAGCTCTATTCAACGTCTTTCTAAACAATAGAATGCTATTTACAAAATTGTGCCCTCCGTGTTTGATGTCTCTTTCTATAAATAGTTCACGCGGTTTAGTCTAGAATATCCGGACGATGGCATGTATAAAAAAAAGATGTCGATCTCTTTTATTTGGCTTATAATATTGATGGTACTCTAGAATGTTTCCACTCGGTAAGACAATTTAGTAGAACTATTTCACTAGTTTGCTCGGCAGATATCTTATTTTGAGGAAAAATCTCAAATGCCTTTTGTATGCCCTTTGTAGGGTTGTGATAAGACAATTATAGAGGGAAATGCAAAACGGTGCCCGGGCTCATATGCTCCCGGTTACTGTTCCGATTTTTTTGAATTTTGAAAACGCTTCAAAAAAATCTGAAAACAATTGTGCGGAAACATATTCATGTATTCAATACTCGTGTAAATTTTCGACAGAAAATATCAATTTTTGCTCGCTGTTAAAAAAAGACAAATATCTGACAGACAAAATGGGTGAACAGTCCACTATTCAAAAAGACAGATTTGTCTTTTTTGCACAGGGCGCAAAAATTGATATTTTCTGTCGAAAATTTACACGAGTGTTGAATACTTGAATATGTTCATGTCCAATTTTTTTCAGAATTTTTCGAAGAATTTAATATTTTAAAAAAATCGGAACAGTAACCGGGAGCAGATGAGCCCGGGCACCAAAACGCCCCCCTCAATTATAGACTAATATAAGGAGTATCATCTCAAGCTTTGTGCTATCGTAAAATAACACGCAAAAATACATTATTTTTATGCCAAAATTATCAAAATACAAGAGAACCTTAATATTAATTGACTACAAGATACCAAAACAAGTTTATTATGTTTTTGAGAAATATGAAAGATGTTGCACGCGCAATTGCGTGGGCCACTTTGCTAGTTATGCATAATAATGCAAGCATTCATGAACAAAAGCATATGTCCCGTCGCCCGGTCCCGGTTCATGTTAGCCTTTTTCCCAGGCATAGATCCACCGCGTTTGGGTTCGGCTTCCTCCGCCTGCACCATCGCCACAAGAATGCGGATGACCTCTTCATTCTCTTGATCATCCATGTCAAGTGCGGTCTGCTCTTCCATCATTTGGTGAAACATTATTTCATCGTCCAAGTCCATAGCCTAATCAAGGATCAAAACGTCGGAAATCATAAAAGAAAGGATTGTCGGCAAAAAAGCCGAACACCTTGCGGGCGGTAGGGAGGGACTTACTCGTCGCGCCGATAGGGAAGAGTTTCCGTCGGAGAAGAAAGAAGGCAGGCCTTGCCAGGGAGCGGCGGCGGCGAGTGTTGCGGTTGGGGGGCGACAATCGGTGGTGGAGATGGGGACGGCGGAGATGGCTATGTCGAGGGTGGCGGCGGTAGCGCGAGTCACCGGGCAGGGAATAGAGGATGGAGGGGTGGAAGCAGAAATGACTGCCGGCTCGTTTTCATGTGGCTGACGGGCGGGCCATATCTGTCGGAGGCTCGGGCCGGACAGTGTCCGGCACCGCGAAGGCAGCCCCCAACTTTGGAGGCCCTGTTGGCGGTGCCGGACAGGTTTCGGGCTGGACAAGGGCTTTGCGACCCCCCGGTGTGGCCTGTTTTTCTGTCCGGGGCCCTAATGGAGCTTTAGGGTCCCTATTGCGACCCCCCGGTGGAGATGCTCTTATAGTATAAGATTCAAATTAATCTTGCGCTAAAACATGTCTATATACGGATGGAAAATAAAATGCTAAAACATCTTACATTTTGATACGGAGTGATTAGTGGGTAGTAACATATGTATGGTGTCATGCAAGTCTTTATTAATTAGGTTGTAGACTCACATTGCATTGGGATATGTGATGTTATGGTAACTAACTATGTTATTTAAACCTCCTATCTCCCATTAATTACTTGCCATGTCACTGTTTTTACTTACGTGGTATTAAAGTTACTATCTATATTACTCCCACTATGGATAGTCTAAGGAACAAGTCTAGGTTCCCAAATTTTAATTGGGCCTACGAACAAGGCCAGTAGAACCATCGCTTCGCATCTCCTTCGCTAGTAGCCAGATCAGATCAATGGATTAGTTCCTGCGCCCGCCAGCAGTCGGCATTGGCTGCTGGCCTCCTCTGCACGTTGCTCCAGACCTGTTGATTAAGACGAACCACCGCAAACACACATTAAAGCTGCGCCGCCCAATGGCATCTCGCGGGACATCGGGATTCCTTTGTTTGATCCCTAATTCCGTTCTATAGCTCCTACAAGACTTAGTTCATCATCATGTTGAATTGCTTTCTCTATTTGTTGATGCCGAATTTTGATGAACGTTTAGCGCCACCATCTCTTTGCTCACTTACACTACATGAACGGATGGATATGCCGAGACTGTCGGCACAGGCTAATTTGCCGTCGACACAGCTTATGCCGACGGCGGCCGTCGGCGTATTGCCCCGTAGGCATAGGGCCTTTTGCCGTCGGCATAGAGCAAGGCCGTCGGCGTAGGCTATGCCGACGGCTTTGCCGTCGGCATTTTGTTTTCCAAAATTATTTTTTCCAAAAAGAAATTTAAACATATAATTTTTTTTCAACTTATTTGTTCCTACTTTTTTTTTAAATTTCGAATTTTCCAACTTTTTTTTAAATTTCGAATTTCCCACTTAGCCACACACTTAATCTCAGGTCAAAGTACTTACCTTAATCAAACTTCCCGTTCGGTCACCCATCTTCAAATTGCTCCAGCCCAAGCACGCTTAACTTTTGAGTTCCTTCCAAATTAGCTTTCAGATGAGATGTTAGAACTTACTGATATCATTTTTTACAATTAAAAAATGTAAAATGATATTTATAAACATAATTTGAAAAAATTCAGTTCTGCCACATTGTTTGTCATAACAAGACACACCTATGTGTCAAATATGGGCACATTAATTATCACAAACTATGGCATGGGGATGATCATATCTAGGTCATTTGACTCGAAACTTATACATGTTTATAGATGATTGACCTTTTTGTGAAGCAATTTTGTGGAAATTTTGTCAAAACTCAAGTTTATCATTTTTCCTAACAACTAGTACACATAAAAGGAGTCCATGCCAAAGGATTTCACTTTTTGAGTACTTTTTCACTTTCTTTATTTTGATCAAAAAACGGTCAAAATGGTCGTCGTGCCTGTTCATCCAAAGGGGTCTCATTTTTCAAAACTATCGATGGTTCTGTGATATAACCACTACTGGTGTATCTTAAAATGATTTTTGTAAAATTTTAAGAGCAAACTATCACACACTTGTGGTTCAAAATTGAATTACTTTCGAAAAATAGGCATAAAGTCATTTAAATAGGCGAAATGAGGTAGAAACCGAGAAAATTTCTAATATTGATGGATTATCGATAAAATATGGCCTACTTTGTGTGAAAATTGTATGGGCGCCATTTTGCACCATATTTGTCGTACTTGCTTCACAAAAAATATAATTTTTTACAATTAAAAAAATGAAAAAATGATATTTATAAAAATATTTTAAACAATAATTTTTGGCAACAATGTTTGCCATATCAATACACACCTATGTGTCAAATATGGGCACATTATCACAAACTATGGCACGGGGATGATCATATCTAGGTCATTTGACTCGAAACTTATACATGTTTATAGATGATTGACCTTTTTGTGAAGAAGTTTTGTGGAAATTTTGTCAAAACTCAAGTTTATCATTTTCCCTAGCAACTAGTACACATAAAAAGGCTCCATGCCAAAGGATTTCACTTTTTGAGTATTTTTTCGCTTTCTTTTATTTTTTTGAAAAAATGGTCAAAATGGACCCCATGCCATAATTTGTGATAAGGTGTCCATATTTGACACATAGGTGTGTCTTGGTATGGCAAACATATTTGCCAAAAACAATTTTTAAAATAATATTATAATTATCATTTTCCATTTTTTTAAGTGCCAAAAATGATTTTTTCTATTAAGTAAGTACCAAAAATATGTTGAAAAATTTATATACATGATGAAAAAGATGATATGGATGTCATATTTGGATTCCTCTTATTTTTCTAATCGATTTAGACATTTCATTTTTCAAATTTCGATTTGCGGATTTAAAGATATGAATTATTCCATATTAAATGAAAAATAGAAAAAAAAAAAACATATCTATGCCGGGCATAGCCCAGCATACCAAAGCCGTCGGCGTAGCCCTGTACGTCGACGGCTAATCTGAGCAATCCAACTTGGCCTCTATGCCGACGACCCCGATAAAAAGCCGTCGGCGTAGGCGGTGGCCGTCGGCGTAGCTAGGCATTGTTGTAGTGTTACATGTTATGACGCCATTTAGACTTTACTAAGGCATAGCCATTGCCTACAAACGGGTGTTTTTTTACGAACTAGCTTCCAACGAGTTTTTGTGAGAGTATCGCGTTATGCCAAGCATGCTACGTTGGTATTTCTGTGCACACGGCTTAGTTCCTATGTTGACTAGAGTTTGAAATTTTGCAGTCGGCAATTGTCCTGTTTCCGGTAGCGATTAGATTGCAAAAGAATCCTCAAATTTAAGATTGTAAAGTCCATATGACCTGCTGCCGACAAAACATTAGGCATTGGTCGCAGTTGGACACGTCGGCTACGATTTTACAACGACCCGTTTTGATGCTGCTAAAGGAGCGGTCTGTCTTTCTATATTCATTAATACTAAGAGTCAGTTTTCTTGAAAATTATACTACAGAAAGTGGTTGTATTATGTTACTCCATGGTGAGCTAAGCAGCTGAACCGGCTGTCTAACTGCTTGGATCAAGTCACCGTGGCCTCGCTTGATCTATTCGCGTTCCCTGCATAAATTAAGCACATCCCCTTCCAAACCACGTTACACAAGCCAGAGCGTGAGGGTGGACGATTCTACATACTGGGTTGCAGCTGCTCTTCCATTCCTTTCTCCTCTGCGTGATAAATTTCATCTCTTCGTTGCCGCAAATAAATTGCATGTTATGACGCCATTTAGACTTTACTAAGGCATAGCCATTGCCTACAAACGAGTGTTTTTTTTACGAACTAGCTTCCAACGAGTTTTTGTGAGAGTATCGCGTTATGCCAAGCATGCTACGTTGGTATTGCTGTGCACACGGCTTAGTTCCTATGTTAACTAGAGTCCGAAATTTTGCAGTCGGCAATTGTCCTGTTTCCGGTAGTGATTAGATCGCAAAAGAATCCTCAAATTTAAGATTGTAAAGTCCATATGACCTGCTGCCGACGAAATATTAGGCATTGGTCACAGTTGGACACGTCGGCTACGATTTTACAACGACCCGTTTTGATGTTGCTAAAGGAGCGGTCTGTCTTTCTATATTCATTAACACTAAGAGACAGTTTTCTTGAAAATTATACTACAGAAAGTGGTTGTATTATGTTACTCCATGGTGAGCTAAGCAGCTGAACCGGCTGTCTAACTGCTTGGATCAAGTCACCGCGGCTTCGCTTGATCTATTCGCGTTCCCTGCATAAATTAAGCACATCCCCTTCCAAACCACGTTACATAAGCCAGAGCGTGAGGGTGGACGATTCTACATACTGGGTTGCAGCTGCTCTTCCTTTCCTTTCTCCTCTGCGTGATAAATTTCCTCTCTTCGTTGCCGCAAATAAATTACATGTTATGACGCCATTTAGACTTTACTAAGGCATAGCCATTGCCAACAAACGAGTGTTTTTTTACGAACTAGCTTCCACGAGTTTTTGTGAGAGTATCGCGTTATGCCAAGCATGCTATGTTGGTATTGCTGCGCACACGGCTTAGTTCCTATGTTGACTAGAGTCCGAAATTTTGCAGCCAGCAATTGTCCTGTTTCCGGTAGCGATTAGATTGTAAAAGAATCCTCAAATTTATGATTGTAAAGTCCATATGACCTACTGCCGACGAAATATTAGGCATTGGTCGCAGTTGGACACATCGGCTACGATTTTACAACGACCCGTTTTGATGCTGCTAAAGGAGCGGTCTGTCTTTCTATATTCATTAATACTAAGAGTCAGTTTTCTTGAAAATTATACTACAGAAAGTGGTTGTATTATGTTACTCCATGGTGAGCTAAGCAGCTGAACCGGCTGTCTAACTGCTTGGATCAAGTCACCGCGGCCTCGCTTGATCTATTCGCGTTCCCTGCATAAATTAAGCACATCCCCTTCCAAACCACGTTACACAAGCCAGAGCGTGAGGGTGGACGATTCTACATACTGGGTTGCAGCTGCTCTTCCATTCCTTTCTCCTCTGCGTGATAAATTTCCTCTCTTCGTTGCCGCAAATAAATTACATGTTATGACGCCATTTAGACTTTACTAAGGCATAGCCATTGCCTACAAACGAGTGTTTTTTTTTTTACGAACTAGCTTCCAACGAGTTTTTGTGAGAGTATCGCGTTATGCCAAGCATGCTACGTTGGTATTCCTGTGCACACGGCTTAGTTCCTATGTTAACTAGAGTCCGAAATTTTGCAGTCGGCAATTGTCCTGTTTCCGGTAGCGATTAGATCGCAAAAGAATCCTCAAATTTAAGATTGTAAAGTCCATATGACCTGCTGCCGACGAAATATTAGGCATTGGTCGCAGTTGGACACGTCGGCTACGATTTTACAACGACCCGTTTTGATGCTGCTAAAGGAGCGGTCTGTCTTTCTATATTCATTAACACTAAGAGACAGTTTTCTTGAAAATTATACTATAGAAAGTGGTTGTATTATGTTACTCCATGCTGAGCTAAGCAGCCGAACCGGCTGTCTATTTGCTTGGATCAAGTCACCGCGGCCTCGCTTGATCTATTCGCGTTCCCTACATAAATTAAGCACATCCCCTTCCAAACCACGTTACATAAGCCAGAGCGTGACGGTGGACGATTCTACATACTGGCTGCAGCTGCTCTTCCATTCCTTTCTCCTCTGCGTGATAAATTTCCTTTCTTCGTTGCCGCAAATAAATTACATGTTATGACGCCATTTAGACTTTACTAAGGCATAGCATGCTACGTTGGTATTGCTGCGCACACGGCTTAGTTCCTATGTTGACTAGAGTCCGAAATTTTGCAGTCGGCAATTGTCCTGTTTCCGGTAGCGATTAGATCGTAAAAGAATCCTCAAATTTAAGATTGTAAAGTCCATATGACCTACTGCCGACGAAATATTAGGCATTGGTCGCAGTTGGACACATCGGCTACGATTTTACAACGACCCGTTTTGATGTTGCTAAAGGAGCGGTCTGTCTTTCTATATTCATTAACACTAAGAGACAGTTTTCTTGAAAATTATACTACAGAAAGTGGTTGTATTATGTTACTCCATGGTGAGCTAAGCAGCTGAACCGGCTGTCTAACTGCGTGCATCAAGTCACCGCGGCCTCGCTTGATCTATTCGCGTTCCCTGCATAAATTAAGCACATCCCCTTCCAAACCACGTTACATAAGTCAGAGCGTGAGGGTGGACTATTCTACATACTGGGTTGCAGCTACTCTTCCATTCCTTTCTCCTCTGCGTGATAAATTTCCTCTCTTCGTTGCCACAAATAAATCGCCGTCTCCACTTGTTGGAGGTAAGATCAATCCCTTGAATACATTTGAGCTTCAAATTGCTCTTCCTTTTTTTCTGTTTATTGTCCACGGATAGCGCGCGGAATGTTGTAGTTTGTATGATCTTCCATTGGTATTTATTTTACGTCACCATGGTTTTGGCGCACGACCCCGTATCAGCCCGGCTCCGATCATGAGCGTGGGTGCGGTATTTTTGCCGCTCACACCGTCGTCGGCGCCGTACTTTTGCCGTTGCTAAGTTCAGAATTGGAGAATTCATATCGAGCATGCTATTATTTTTTTGTTGGTATCTTGCATGCTATTCTAATCACATATCGGATCTTCAGGGTGGTTGAATGGCATACCGCCGGGAGCTTGATGATCGCAAATGGAAGGAGGTAGCGTATATCAACAGCTATGCCATTTTCATGGGTTACTTGTCCATGACTATCAAGGGTCTAGGTTTCCTTGTACTTACTTGGACCACCGTCGTGCTCCTTGGTGGCTTCGTCTCCATGCTCCAAACGATAGATTTTTGGTGTCTCACGTTTATTACCCTCGTACAGACAGCCGGGTAAATCTTTCCTCATTTCATTCTTACATCTTTAATGCTTAATTTGTTAAGGTCTTCTATACAAAAAAAGAGATGCTATCATCATTTCTTTTTTTTGCTCCATCGTCTGTATTTTCTAATGTATTATCTAGATTGATTTTTACTTCCTCCGTTCCATAATGAATGTCGTGAATTTAGTTCAAAGATAGTAGTGTGAACCTAATTTAACAGCAGAGAGAAACAACTTCTCCATCACCCGAGAGGTATGCGAGTTGGCCGAGGAAGCGGGATCCAGCCAACGAGAAAGGTGGGACCATTTGGTGACCTCCAAGAAGCAAAACAACCTTGGAAGACATCACCGTCACCAGCACCGGCCGAGACTTTGCACGGCTTTCGCCGAGTTCCCAACCAGACCCCATAGACAGCATCCGCCACAAGACCTAGAGCAGAAGCAGTTCCAGACATCGCCAACAGCATACACGAACAAGCACTGCTGAGACACTAGTTGAAAAGACCAGCATTCTCGAAGCACTACTCGCATCACAACACAACACCTCGCCATAACTAGCGTCGACGAGAGGAGGGCGCTACATCCGCCACCACCATGTTTGCCCCGCGACCATGGCAAGTGGCCTGCAAGCACCTGGGAATGCCTTCCACCGCAAGGACAACGTCGCCCATCCCGCCTGGTGATGTTGCCCTAGCTTCCAAGGCATGCATGTGCCCCCACGCACCAACACTAGTACGCTAGTCGTCGTCTGCAGTATAAGGAGCATCAACATGACCAAACTCGTTGATTTGTCAGATCTGGTTGGAAGATCCCGCGTCGTTGATTCCTACCATGCACTAGCTAGATCGGGCAGAGATGAGCACCTTCGATGGTGGCCCCCTGATCCTCAGCGGGCTAGGAAAACGGGCATAGATACCCGTGGCCATGACCACCACGTTTCAACGCGGCGACCTCTAGCGGTGCAATGGAAGTAGAGAGGCATAAAACGGTGGCGTGAAGAGAGCACGAGCCAATGCCATGAGGGCGCAGGCATCCCCCCCCCCCCCCCCCCCCCCCCAACGTTATGAACTTTCACCTTCTTTTTTGCACGACCTCCACAAAGTTAGGACTCCTTGTATTACCGCTAGCTTTTATTGCACCCGAGAATAGGCAAGCTCCATGACCTCTTCACACAAATACCCGACTTCTTCACAAACTTCCAAGAAGATGTCACCACGGCAACAACCGCCAAACCAACGAGGAGTAGTAACAACCTCATGAAACAAATCGAATTGGATTGCTCAAACCTATGCAATAAATGCAGAGAAAGAACCCATAAAATGTTCAAGTTCTTCTCTCTCAAATCCCATCAAAGCAACGAATACTAAGGAATTAGGGAGGAAAAACAAAGGAAGAGGTAAACATATGACTCGAAAATCTAGATTTAAAAGCTTCCATTCAAAAGCTCCCTAGATGACCACCACAGATGCTCCCAGGAAGATCCCCTCTTCATTGCGCGTGATTGTTGCCACCGCCGATACGCCTCCATTCTTTGAGAGCGTTGTGTCCACATTAACTTTCAATACACCCGACGGAGGAGGGATCCATCAATCATGTAACATGATAGTAAAACATATAATAATGATATGAAACAAACATGAACGATAAAAAATTATAAATACGTTGGAGACGTATCAACTGATGTATTGATTGTCCCTTCCAATGTTGTAAGGCGTGTGACAATTCTTTCCACATGAGTTTCAATTGCCGCTACTTTGCTAGCAACTACATCTTGACTCTTCAACAATCGTTCAGTAGTTACAAAGGTGCCGACGCCGGTCCTTTCTAGTTCGATTGTACAGTAGGTTTCAACAAGGACAGATCACCAATGAATCTGTTGATGAAACTGAACGTCTCTGAAACACTACCGCATACAACACCTTCCTCCTTGCATGCCATATAGCCCACAACGTCACGACTGTCACTGTGAGTTCCTCGTGTGAGAAGGCTCTGGTTATTGCAGCTAGCCAGCTCCTGGCATCAGGCTCCTGAACGTTAATTAAAACCTCCACCAGCCCTTCTGGCAACAAAGCCCAAACACTGCAAGCCATGTTGCAGTCCATCAGAGCATGTCTGCACGAACCTACTCTTCTACATACTAGATCATGTTCATGTAGGCGCGCGTTGTCGCGCCCATCCCGTAGGATTGTAGAATGGTAGGGATTGATGAAATAATTTTAAATTGAAGTGAGAATTACTATTAAGGATCCTACCATTGTCAGTCAATTATAAATGCAAAATATAGGATTGTAGAATGTAAAAAAAATGAACGTATGCTAATTAGGGTATGAACAGTTAATACATTAATCATAAGGCAGTCCAAAAACCAGGTGGAATTCCCAACTAATATATAATAAACCACTCTTCATGAGAAAATCCAGAGGCCTAACATCACAGTTTCAAATAAAGCAACAAGTCAATCAAGGAAAAAACCATTGTTGTTTGAGGTTCGGCTGGTGAGCTTCAGGGGAGGTATATAGGTGGATCAACTGAAGGTGTTGAAGCATTGGAACAGTAACTTATCTTTTTCATTTGCAGCCGGTGATAGCCGCCATTAGTAGTTTGTAGGAACTTATAATTTGCTCATTGATTGAACATCGGCGCATGAATTTTAGTGAGGAGCGCTCCTATGTATCTCATATACACAGCAGCTAGCGAGGCCCGCACGCTTCCGCATCACCTTATGAGGCCTGGCGTTGGAGGAGTTTGCACCGAAAGTAACTTCATATCAAGTTGAGAAATGATTTTTCATGCAGGCAAACATAGGGTAATGCTAAGAGATATTTTTCTAGTAATTAAAACAGACCAGGTAAGTCTAAGGAAGACTATGTTGATTTGTTTTTTTTTCCCGAAACAAGTATTGAAACAAAAAGTATTTATTATTTGCGTAAAAATCAAAATGATTAGCCTACTTTCAGTTATTGTGGCGTTCGGGGAATGTTCTTTACAGAACTGAAAGTGAAGTATTTTTCAGTTCTTTGAGTTCGCTTTGAAGTGTTTTTTCAGTGCTTTGACAAGATAAAGGCTGAAACATGTACGCTGAACAAAGAACGGTAAAGAATAAAAGCACATGAAAGTGTCGAACTCTAGTTCAGTAATAAAGATTACAACAGCTGAGCCCTGAAAACGGAAAGCATGACTTTATTGAGTTACTGAATGTGTCCGATGCGTACTCATGAAAAGATTAGGTGGAGGTCCTGGAGCTACTGAATGCAATATAACTTCTAAAGAATTCATATTCATGATCATATCATCTAGTATAATTAAGGTCTCTTCTACAGTACCTTTCAAAGGATAATCCTTTTCCCCAAGATAGTGACTTACAACCAGAGATTTGGTCCTTGGGTTATAGAAAGCTATTGAGACGCAATTTTGATTCTGAGATGCCTTCCCACATCTACTGTGCAAATGTTGGGCAGGTATATTCAAAACTATACCTCCGACAGCCGGCACGACGTTCCTCGTCCCAGATCGTCGGTGGCCTCACGGTCATCTTGATCCGGCCGGTTGGCCACGAACGACGGAGAGGAGCACCTGGTGGACAAGCAGGTCCGGATCAAGGTGGGCAAGTTGGACTGCCGGACCTCCAACGGCGGCGCCCGTGGGCGTCGTAACCTTGTTGAAGGCGTCGGCGACGCAGTACACGGTTCTACCAAAGTCGCTCCGGGGGAAACCCTAGATCCGTTCAGGATCGGACGTTGACGGCACTAAGCGTCGTTCTCCCCGCTGGGGGCAACGTGTGGGAGTTGGACCTGTCTTGGGGGGACCTGTGGCAGATGGCGGTGTTCGAGAAGGTGGAGATGTGTCTGTCTACCGCGTTACCATTGGCGAGATTTGGCGGCGTGGCGTTGCGGGGTCTCGGCGACGGACGTGTGATGATGTACACGCGTAGGTTGGTGGAGCTGTTTGGCACCGTGGCGGCGTCAACGGCGTGCCTGACAAGGATAATGCTTTGGTTCCTGTCCTCAAGATGAAGATCGGTTAGAGGAAGATGGCGGCGACGACTTCTATAGCGCGTGCATCGGTGCTGCTGAGGGTCTGCTAGACCGGTTGTGCTCCTTGCTCGCTATCGGGCGGCTTGGTGTGGCCTTCGGTATTTCGATGAGGTGCGTTGGTGTGTCGTCAGGGCATACGGCTCTGTTTTTCGCCACCCCCTTCATCACTGTTTTAGGTATAGCGAGCTGTCGCTAGGTTGGTGGCTTCATTTCGGATTGATCATTGTATTCCTCTTGTAAGGTTTTGTTGAATAATCTAATAAAAACGGCTGTGTGCATCCTTTGGATGCAGAGGCTGGGGGTACACCCTCCATTTCGAAAAAAAAATATTCAAAACTATAGGCAGCAAGTTCACATGTAGCTTGCTTGTTGCTCAAATTTCACTGATTACTGCAGCATGTACTTACAGTAAAGCTGCTTAATTAGCCGACAATCTCAGGTTACTGTTTGCTTCTGACTGAAAACGAAATATTAAAGCAACTTAGGAGCAAATGATACCAGAGTTAACATTTCAATGTGTGCATTGTGTTCATGCTACAGTTTTCTTTTTTCCGTAAAATTTCTACGTCAGTTTTAATATGGTAAAATAACTTCAACTGGTAGCTAAATTTTTTTTATCAGCTTCTAGAGAAAGAAACTTAACCGGTTAGTGTTAAATTGATATTATCATCTTCATGTAGATGTAAAATGAGCAGTGAAGACATTACCGATGTCAGATTGAATACAACAGTGGCACATGTACTCTAAGCACACACATACCTAGATACTTGCCAACAATTTTTTTTAAATAACTTTTAATTCTGAAATGTAATGTAATAAAGTTCTAGAAATGAAAGCCCCATACACTATAAAGTACATTCATCTAAAATCTTAAGAACCAAGGGAATGTTCATTCTGAAACATAATTTAAGAAGAAAATTTCAAAGAATCCGGCCATTCTAAATTATAATGCAAGGAAAAAAAGACAAATAAGCTAATAATTTAGCATGTCATAGCCAAGCTATAGAAAGATGTCCCCATATGTACATAATTATGCTGACCATAATGTTGAGATATACCAGATGTTATTTTTTAACTATATAACCGAAACAAAGTCCAGGATACAGAGTCGATGGTCAAGCCATAGCATCTCCAATCAATCGGAAAATGGTTACTTTAAGTAGTATCAAAGCCAATACAAATGTGTTTTATCGAAGAAGCATCCTGCTATCAGTGCTCAACTCGCATCATAGATGCCACCACATAGCCGAACACAAATTTAAACGCTGCAAGAACAGAGAAAGACCATGCATTAGTAGTACTGAAGTCAAACTTTCTGTCTTTTGTACCCAGGAATCCTTGTCCCCAATTAAATAGGTTGATCATGTACTTTTGTTCATTGCATTATAAATCCTGCAAGCTTTCTAATTTTAGCAGTTACCCAAATGCTACACATAAATCAACCAAACAAAATAGACGGGATCTCCCATCCATACCCAAACTTATATAAGTATTATGTAATCTGTAAGCAACCTCCCATCCATATATTCTTTGCACCGAAAGACGAGAAGTGAATCCAAATTATAGGAGGCATGGACCTTTGACGTAGTCGCAGATGACGCGGAGGTCCCCTGCTACTCCTCGAGAGGCGTGTGCTACTGCACCTTCGAGTGGTCAGTTAGGTTGGCGGTGTTGGCATTGAAGAACACCATGACGGGCCGCCCGATCCGCTTATGTGACAACCCATCTACGGGAGCCGGTTCTCGTGGCACCGTCATCGGTGAAGTTAGGCATTGCAGTATACGCTGCTGCTGAAGGCCGAGGTATCTGTTTTTGATGTTGCACACGCGGTGATATCTTGACCGTTTATCCTAGATCGAATGGGAGGCCTCCGATTCGTTTCCCAGAATAGCGGCCCTCGGAAAAATGCATCGGATGGAAAGGAAATGACCAGAACACACAATTCAACGGCCAAAGTGGCTTGTGGCATGAGGAGCTCCCTCTTGTACTAGTTTTAATATACCTAATGTTGCATGAGCTATGTGTCGCCATGTTTCTATGGTTCAGTACGTCTGCCGTCGGTATCGATTGTTTCGCCAGCCTCCATAAAAACATGCGCAGCTTCGACGACACCTGGACCTGCCACAATGCAGTCTAGTCCTTTGCATCCCCTTTCATACCTGATCTCGAGCCATACCGTCCTATGCTATCGCGTGCAAACCAACATCTTGTACGCAGAGGGAACGGAGAACACCCCTCGACGGTCATAGTGTCAGGCCCAACAGCCAGCTAATTGTCTCGCCGGTAACAGAATATTTTGTATTACCTCCACATCCATTGGTGTGAGATACATATTCACATTTGTCATATCCCACGACCTCATAATTAGATCGATCAGGTCACTCACTTGATGAGGTAGTTCAGCATGCGCACACACAACTGGCTGGAGCATCCCGTCTCACGGAAGCCAGTTTATGTTCCATATTTCTGTATCCCCTCGGTGCGAAACTGACAATCCTACAAATCAGTCCCTGTTTCAGGACGTCCTTCCCCTCAATGATCGCAGCCACACTCTAGATGGCGCCACACCCACTTCTGCATTCAAAAAATCACCCATCGGGGAGTATACTGCTTTGAGAATCCGAGCACTTAGTGTATTAGGGTCTTGCACCATGTGCCACGCTTGTCTTGCAAGTAGGGCTAGATTAAAGAGTTTGATATCTCTAAACCCTAACCCCCCAATATTCGTCGACTTCATCATCTCCTCCCATGCCACCCGGCATTTCTTTCTCTTGCCCTCCTTGCTTCCCCATCAAAAGCTCTGAAGCAAGACATTAATATGTTGACACATACACCTTGACAGCTTCAAGCAAGACATCGAAAAAGTAGGTACCACCTAGCAACCGATTTGATTAGTACCTCCTTGCCCCCGAAGATAAGAGCAGCTCCATACATCCCTGCACTATCTTCCATACTCTGCCCCGTAGGTATTTGAAAGCGCCATTAGTGGAATTACAACCATCCGATGGCATACGTAAGTATTTCTCACTCACAGCCTCATGATCTCCGCTCTGATCACCCGACTACAACCGTTGGCAAAATGAATGGATGACTTGTCCATATTGACCTGCTGACCCGAAGCTCGACAGTATATTTCCAACGCTTCCTTGATCTCCTCAGCACTCTCCTATTCTCCCTGAAGAACAACAGGCTCTCAGCTGCAAAGAGTAAGTGGCTAACCATTGGTGCTGACGGTGCCACTTTAATCCCACTAAGGTTCAATGACTCACTTCATGATTTCAAAAGGCACGTAAGCCCCTCTTCTGCCAACATGGAAAGATAGGTAGAGCTAGCATCTCCTAGATGAATTCCCTCGTCGAGGTAAAACAGGTAAAACAGTTTGTGCATTCTCCATGAAAGAACCGAGAAAGAGACAGAAGTGAGTAACCGCATAATCATACCCACCCATGACCGATGGAAACCCAGTCGTAGCATGATCACACGTAGATAGCTCCACTCTACACAATCATACGCCTTCTTCATATCCAACTTTAGAGCACAACAGCGCCGGTCCTTAGCACGCTTGCGCTTTATAAAATGTAAGCACTCATACGTTGTGATAATGGTGTCCGTAATTAACCTTCCTGGAACAAAAATTGATTGCTCCTCTGATATAATTTATGGTAAAACCCTCATCAACCTGTTTGCTGTCACCTTTTTGGACACTATTTTATAAATCACGTTGCACTGGTTGATCGGTCGAAACTGCCCCAGTTCTGAAAGGACACGTTCGCCTAGAGGGCGGTGGTGAATAGACAATTAAAATAATTACTGTTTAGGGTTGAATAAATGTGAAATAAAATTAACGTTTAATTTATCAAGCACAAAACTTAAACAACCTAAGTTCACCTATTTGTACCAACAACTTATACTAAGCAATATAAATAAATATGTGATAGCAAGATATATGACTTCAAGCTCGAAGGCTATCACAAAATAAAAGCATAAGTAAAAAGCTCCGAGTATAGACACAACTAAGGCACGCGGATACAATGATTTTATCCCGAAGTTCACTTCCCAATGAAAGATAATCTCCATTGGAGCGATGCGGAGTCACAAACTGATCCTCGAATAGCCGTCAAATGGCACACCGTATCTCCTTCGTGCCACCGCCAATGTGGAGTGCCACGAGCCACTATGGAACACTTGACGGTGGTCGCCGAACTCGTAGAAGGTTGGGGCAATATCCACAACTTAATTGGAGGCTCCCAACAAATACAGTGATCCACCAAAATTCCGAGAATAACAAGGTTGAGTCACACCCAACAACTTAATTGGAGGCTTCCAACAAATCTCGCGAGCCACCAAAACTCTAAGATGAAAACAACCGTCTAGGGTACATGAAGTACCCAAGAGGATCAAGATCTAGAGCACTCCAAGTACCCAAGAGTAATAAGCTTCCAAACTCCAACTTCCACATATCATTGTGGAGAACTCAAACCGATGCAACCTATGCAATGGGCAAGAACAGAAGAAGTGCTCAAATCCTTCACTCTCAAATCCCACCAAAGCAATTAATGCTATGGGGGGAGGAGTGGAAGAACAAAAAAGAACTCAACGAATAAATCTCCAAGATCTACATACAAAGGCTTCCCCTCTCTAAGAGGAGGGTGGATTGGTGGAATAAGAGATCTAGATCTCCTCTCTCTTTTCCCTTTAAATGGACGCAAGAATCATGGAGAAATATAGAGGTAGCTAAGATCAAGGAGGTTAACAACGGTGGCCAATTTATTGCTCCATAGATCTGGTCACTTTGGGGAAGAAGGGGGCCTCTTATAGGTCCCCACGAAAAGAGTCGTTGTAGGAAACTTACTTCGGAGTCTCCGGTCTAGAGAGGCCAGAGTCTCTGGCCTAGCACGGAATCTCCGGTCCACGGGGACCAGAAACTCCAGCCTGGCTGGTTCCAAAGTCTCCGAATTGACTCCGGCCATACTCTGGACAGGGCACTAGAGGTGCACACCACTTGCACAACTCTGAGCCAAGTCTACAAATATTGAGGCCCGAGTATCCGGTTGCCATGAGGCCGGAGTCTCCGGTTTTTACACACTGGAGTCTCCAGTCAGACAACCCTGGAGTCTCCGGGCTGTTTCCAACAGCCACTCAGTAAAACTGTAAACCCCATAAATTTTCCAAACAAAGTCCTATTGAGTTGAAACTAATTTTGTCGGAAAGAGAATGAAAAGAGCTACCCGAAAAGGGAGATTTGGTAACGGTAGAAAGGTGTGAAATCTTTCTCACGGGTAAACCGGAAAAATCTCCCATATTGGAAAGCGCAATTGAAGAGGCATGCAATTCTCATTTTCGAAGGACTTGAGCTTGTCATGAAGATCAAGACAAGAACCAAGAACTCACTATGATAAGATCCAAATAAGAACCAGGAAATATGATGCCAATCATGCAAAGGTTTGAGCTCTCTATGACCGATACGTTAAAACTGACTTGAGAGACCCCTCTTGATAGTACGGTTATCTATCTTATAACCCGATCTCCTAACTGGCATCATGAGACCGGTAAAATAGAAACCCTATCTAGATTGTACCTTTTCCTTGTGCATTCCACTTGACCTAGATAATGACGATCTTGATGTCCTCAGGTTGGAACACATTTCTTGATTGCGCGTCGCTCAGTGAAGATTCTCATATGGCTCCCCCATAAACCATTATGGGAAAGCCTCCCCTAAACATGTCTTCACTTGACCATTATCTCCGAATGGGCCGCAAGCTTACCGCATAGGATTTCTTCGCCTTCTCTTGAATCTTGTACCTCCCAAACTTGATGACGACCACCACGTGACGTCATCCTCCATGTGCTATATAAAATCTTCATTTTGATACAAGCCCATGGAAATATACCAAGAGATACATGATTCCTCTTGGTACATCTTCTAGCTTTGTTAATTGTTGATCAATATCTTTATCAACCTTGTATCTTTTTTCTATCTTCACTATGATGATGTCTTGAAGATAAATATGAATGTTCGCACAATCTTATTCTTCAATGCATACTTGCAATATGCTCAACACCATCACGACCATTCTTCGGATAACACCTTAACATGTTGTTCATCACTTAATAATCTTCTTCTTTCAACCTTAAAACCAACATATGGTCTTCAAACATTGCGTATGGATAAACACTGTAAGTATGACTCAATGCAACCATTAGTTCATAAGGATTGTCTTTAATTATCAAAACCACATATTTTTTCGATAAAGGGAGTTTTATTACTTAAAGAGTTTTAAGCATTACACCCAGCCTCTGCATAATTAGGATGCACACAACCTCCACAATTCGATGAGATCATAATGAAAAATAAACGGCGAATTGCATATCATAATGAGAAATTGTAAAAATGCCTAAGTAGGTAGATGGCTAATTCGGAGATTATGTTGCCATCCATGCTGGGAATAGAAGTCCCATGCCTAAGCCTCCAACCATGTAGACACCTCCATAAACAGGCCGCGATGCTCCACACGCTGTAGAGGGGACCACGAACGGATTGTAGCCGTGCACCAGTAGATGACATGCATACGACAAGCATTTTTATTTATATCGTTAAAAACTTGTCATTTCTACATAGCCATAGCGACCATATGACGACAATCGCTCCCACCCTAATAAGTAGTTTAAACCTAGGATCCACGCCGTTGAGCCAATTGCCGAAAATATTCGCAATGCTCCGTGGTGGATATAAGTTAGAACCTATCTGGATGGCTGATTATATAGATCTCGCAAAATTGCATTGAAAGAAAAGGTGCTTTACAGTCTCGTCGTGTTGATAGAAGACACACTTTTTACTTCCCTGCCAACCAATTCCGCTTTACAAGGTTATCTTTGGTAAGAAGTACACCTCGACGGAGATACCATGCAAACATTTTAGTTTTAAGCGGGATCTTCATCTTCCAAATTTTATTATTATTGTAAACTGGTATATTAGATTGGATTAAAGCTTTGTACATAGAATCCACAGAGAATTTTCCACTCACGTTGAGATTCCATCGAAATTCATCTGATCCCTGCGTCAGCTGAACGGTAGCTAGATGCTGTAGCAAAGCATTCCAGGATGCTTGTCTAGGACCTAAGAGACTTCGTCTGAACGACACATTTGGTGGGGACGTTCCCATCACCTTAGCGAGCGTGTCGCTTTTGTGGCGCACAATATTGTACAAGGCTGGAAATTGTTCTGAGAGAGTGGCATTACCTAGCCATTTAACCTCCCAGAACCTAATTTCAGAACCATCCTTAATAGAGAAAGACCCATATGGGAAGAAATATTTTTTCGTAGCCATAAGACCCGCTCAAAAGTGTGAGTCACCAGGTTTCTAATAAACCTGAGACAACGCATTTGAGCCCACGTACTTTCTCCTAAGGAGGGTTTGTCAAACCCCTTCTTCAAACAGGAGCTTGAAGATCCATTTACCAAGGAGGGCCCTATTCTTGACCTCAAGGGCATGAACCCCGAGTCCTCCTTGGTCCTTGGGGTGACAAAACACACTCCATTTAGCCAGTCGATACTTCTTTTTCTCATTATCCCCTTGCCAGAAGAATCTTGATCAGAAATAATCCAAATGTTTTAAGACTACTTTTGGAAGTTCGAAGAAAGATATCATATACAGTACCATATTACTTAGTACCAAGTTAATGAGCACCAATCTTCCTCCTAGGGATAATAATTTGCCTTTCCAGCTATTTAATCTAATTTGTAGTCTTTCCTCTACCAATTTCCATTCAGCATTTGTAAGCCTCCGAAAATGAATCAGAATGCCCAAATACTTAATAGGAAGCTGGCATTGCCCGCAGCCAAATAATTCAGCATACAAGGAGACATCATCCTGAGCATCGCCAAAACAAAACAGTTCATATGGAAGTTTATCTTAAGACCTGATAACTGCTCGAATGCTGATAGGATTAACTTCAGATTCTTTGCTTTTTCGATGTCATGTTCCATAAAGAGAATTGTGTCATCGGCGTATTGAAGGATGGATAAACCTCCATCAACGAGATGAGGAATCACACCTTCAATTTGGCCATCGGATTTTGCGCGTTCAATCATCACGACAAGCATATCAGCCACTATGTTAAATAGTATTGGCGATAATGGTTCACCTTGCCTAAGCCCCTTCTTGGTCTGGAAGTATTTGCCGATGTCATCATTGAATCTAATAGCAACACTTCTTCCCAAAACGAAGCTATGGATTACGCACGCCACTCATCAGAAAAACCTCTCATTCTGAGAGTTTGCTGAAGAAAGGACCACTTAACCTTATCATAAGCTTTTTCAAAATCAATCTTTAAAATCACCCCATTCATTTTTTTTCCTGTGTAGTCCGCGAACCGTTTCATGCAGGATAACCACCACATCCAGGATGTTACGACCTTTCATGAAAGCAGTCTGAGATGGACAAACTACATGCTCAGCCACATTGTTCAGCCGTATTGACGCGACTTTGGTGAAAATCTTAAAACTAATATTAAGAAGACAAATAGGTCTATATTGTTGAATCCTTTCTGCTTCATTAACCTTAGGTAATAAAATTATTTCACAAAAATTCTGACGAAACAATTCTAGTTATCTGTCATGAAGATAGCTAAACAATTCCAGAAGATCTGACTTGGTAACATCCCAGAAGTTCTGAAAGAACTCAGCCGGGAAGCCATCAGGACCAGGGGCTTTATTGTGTTCCATTTGAAAAACAGCTTTCCTTACTTCTTCCTCAGAATAAGGTGCAGTAAGTAAGCCATTTTCCTCGTCTGAAACCTGGAGGATGTCATCTGTTTGGGTCTCATCCAGAGAGAAGTTACCTTCCTCTGGTGCTCCGAACAAACCTTTGTAATAATTACTAATAAGACTTGAGATGCTCATGGCCTTCAATAAACCCCTCATCTTGTAGAAGAGAATAAATACGTTTCTTCCTATGTATGCCATTGGCAATACAATGGAAGTATCTAGTATTCGAGTCCCCTTCTAGAATGAATTGGGCTTTAGAACATTGGTACCATTTAAGCTCCTCCTCATGAAGTAGTTTTGCTATCTGCGCATTTGATTGGCTTTTTAGCTCAATTTCTTGCGTGGACAGTGGACGGACTTCGGCTATCTCCTCAAGAGCATCAATACAAGAAGAGAGTCGCTGCTTTTCTTTTTTAAGTAAACCTGTTGTGTGACGAGCCCAACCAACCAGGTGTGTACGTGTTGCACGTATTTTGTTATTCCACCTTTGAATTGGAGTATTGCCAGCAACAGGTCTTTCCCAAACCCTTTTGACCATATCATGAAAGCCCTCAGGGTGTAGCCATCCGAGTTCAAACTTGAATCGACGGGTACACGGTGGTCTAGGTAAATCAGTGGTCAGCAGGATGGGAGCATGGTCTGAAAAAGCCTCAATACGTTCTAGATCCCGTATCGATACTAAAGGGAAATTAGATTCTCAACTAGTGTCCATCAGTACACGGTCTAATTTCTCGTATGTAGGTTCAGGAAGACTGTTTACCCACGTAAACTCTCTTCCAGTCATTGTAACCTCTCTTAAATTCAAGCTGTCAATGACTGCGTTGAACAAATAAAGCCAATGATTATCAAACCAGCCTTTGCTTTTCTCGAATGGAAATCGAAGCAAATTGAAATCCCCCGATGAGAAAAGGTTGTGGGTTATCCTTTGCTAGGTTGACCATCTCTCTAAGAAAAGCGGCCTTTGACTCCACCTGAGCAGGCCCATACACTGTGACAAGACTCCAAATGAAATTGTTTGCTTTGTTACGATTATGGTGTTTTACATAGAACTCACCCTCCGAAATAGCCAACACATCCATAGATATGTTCTGACGCCAAGTAAAATGCCCCCAGAACGACCATGGGGTGGGCGCGAATACCAAGCAAAGTCCACACCGCCTGAAAGTCGGTTTAATAAACTTTGTGAGAAATCACGCCTACCAGTTTCTGAAATAGCCCAAAATCCAAATTATGATCTCGAACAGAATCATCGAAGTGCAAATGTTTAGCCAAGTCACCAAGACCTCTGCTATTTGCAAACATGCCATTCATCGAGAAACAATAGGGGATTTGGATAATTTAGACCGTTTCCGTGGATTCTTGTTAGGGACAGATTTGGATTTCCGGCCTGATGCTTTTAGCTCATACAAAGAGCTCAACCCATCCTCATCCAAAGCAACCTCCGACACTTTACCAACTAGATGAGAAAGAAGCTGACCATCTGTTGTGGTATTCGCTTCTTCATCATCCAGATAGGTGGTATCCAACATGGTCGAAGCTTTAGGAATAACCGTGAGCCGGTCAAATTCCATATGCCTCACGACCCTAGTCGAAACATCAACTTGTTTTTTATTACTATCCAAATTTAAACCTACATTATTAAGCTTAGAATAAATAGGCAAAGAGGAAAAAGAAAGAACAAGCTAGGAGGACGTATTTATACCAATCGAATTGAGCTCCGGTTTGCGGCGCATAGCTTTCTTCAAACAATCCTCGTCTGTGCCAGAAGCTCCATGTGTCGCCACCCCAAACCTCCCGCTACGACGGGTTGGAGTGACCCCCTCAGCAAATGGAGTCGTTGTGGGAGGAGGCGTATGCTGCAAAATAGAGCCCACGTGAACATGTGCAGGTGTCGAAGACGTTGAAACTCGGGTCAGTAATAGTGAAGAAGTGACCGACCCGGCCTCTGACGCCTTCACCAAAGCCTTCGCGTAAGACGAGGGGGTCATAGCCGGAGTCGAAACCCCCACCGTCTCAGCACAAGGCACTATGTCGGCGTCCAAAACTGCACCACGAGGAGGCAAAGTCGAGGTAGAAGCCTCCCTCGGCCCAGCCCACCACGCAGAACTAGCAACTGGGCAGACTTAGGCTTGCAGCCCGCACCCAAAACAACACCAAGGGGAGGCAGAGTCGGTGTAGCAGCCTCCCCACGGCCCAGCCCGACACGCTGGGCCACCAGCTAGGCCTCTTCCACAGCAGCAACTGGGCTGACGGGTACAACCTGCCACGCTGGCGATGCGAAGCTCCCTGATAGGCTTGCAGGCTTAGTCGGCCCAGCAGAAGAGGCCATTGGGCCCGTGACGAATCAGCCCGTCATGGTGGCCAAAAATAGCAGCAGGAGACAACACCGATGGGGGAGATGATGGCACTATAGCGGCTGGTCGCAAAAGACCAGGAGAAACCTTGTGGATTCTTGACATGATCTCAACTCCCCGCGGCGTTTGTGGCTTAGGATGATATGGAGTAACTGCCACCACATACCGCTTAGGAGATAGAGCTAACGAGGCCACTAATGGTAGGAGCACCAGAATGATTGACATCTAACTCCATGTTGGAAACCTGTGAACACGCCATACTATCTGGCCCCAGAGCACCCTCCGAACCCTTCTCATTACCGGTGCTATCGTCATTAGGATCATCACCCTTGCGCCTCTAGAACAAAGGTATAAAATTTGGGTCAGGAGCAAAATCCAAGGGCTCGCGTCGGAAGAAGAAGGCATATTTCTCGAGCATAAAGACACAAGGTGCTCCAATGTAAGGTTTAGACTCATCAACACACTTCTCTAGAGCCTCGGAATTTAACATCCCGACCTGAATCCGTACAATACCACGGCTCCGAAGTGTGACAAGATCAACGTCCAAAGTCGCCCCTATAAGGGAACCAAGAGCCCAAAGACCAAGAAAGTGTCTCACTGTGTATGGCACCCCCAGAACATGGACCCAAACCTTCTCGAGCTCTCTCCTGGGGGGAACATCTTGGGTCTTCCAAATAGAAACCGTGGTCTGTGCCTTCAAAGAAGGAACTCCCATCTGAAAACCATCTACCCTTTGGAGATCCTCGAAAGAGGAGAAGCCGATCAAAAAGGCATCACTACCATTAGGAAGGGCCTCCCAGGTCCACTGTGAGCTCGAGGGACACATCCTGGACATTAGGCTCTAAATAGCTACTGCGGGAACCGGCTCCCCAACAACAATAACCAGCGCCACGGGTGAACTCATCGGCGCCAAGTGTGCCTTATACACACTATCAGGTAACTGTAGGAACAACGTATCATTAGTGCCAAAACATGTGGTGAAAGTTGCTGGCTTCGGTAACCTAAGAGTCGGACACCTCATAGTTGGGTGATCCGTGTTATCGCACAGAAGACAATGATGCAGTGCCGTACAGTCCTTTGAGCTATGCATGTCCACTGAGCACTTCCAACAACCAGCCGCCTTCTTGGCTTTAACATTGCCCTCTACTTTAGACGCAGCTGGAACAAGTGAGCCATCGGGTACGGAAGCCACATTACCCGGCGTGGGAGTCACCATAGGAACAGGAGCCGCGATCCCGGGAGTCGGAGTAGACATTGGCTGACCCGGCTAAAACACGGACGGAGGCGCGAAAAACTACTGCTGCATCAACGACGGCTGACCCAGCTGACCATGCGGCGTCGATTGAGGCTGCATCATAGGCTGGACAAACTGTTGCATGGGAGGCTGCTGAAAATGTGAAACCAACTGGCCGCTCTTCTTCTTCTTCTTCTTATTCTTTCTCCTCTTGGTCCGTGATACTCCTTGACCCGCTGCATGACCTGGCTATTGGAATTGCTGTTGTTGGACATGCTGCGGCTGGAAGGGCGGGTATCCAGAGATAGGCATCGGCACGAGAGGCGGAGGCTGGAACTGAACTTGCTGTTGCACCAGAGGCATATACGCAGGCAGCCCGTATTACATCGCCGGCTGCTGAAGAGGTCGGTAGGGGAATTGAGCCAATGCCGCCGGAGCGGATGTCCCGCCTTGTAGCGGCGCGACGATGCCCGGCACCGTCCCGGAACCGGCACCCGGAGCTGGACCGAAGGATGGTTGCAGACCAGGCGTTGGCGGGCGAAGAGGCCCTCCACGACCACCTCCGCCCTACACCTGGCGTTGCGGTGCTCTAGCCATCCGACTCAATGGAGACGAGGCAACAACGACGGCAGCGGCGAAGGACCGAGCCCACCGAGATGCAGGCGAAGGCGGAGACAGCAGTGCTGGAGACGGCTTGGGCGCGGACGATGACGAAGGCGGCGAGAGTGAATGGCGATGAAGAGGACGAGGACCTTGCGGCGGCGGGACAGAAAACGAGTTGTGAGTTGAGGTAGGGCTGGAGCGGACCTAGAAGATCCTGAACCGACGGCGCAGATGATCCCAGGAACCCGAACGGTCTCGATCAGCTGCATGCTCGTGAGCCCCGCCTTGCGAAAAATCTGAAAATTGAACTTCTTCGTCCCCCGCCTGCATCGACGCCGTGATTGCCGGAGCGAGGCCGCCACTGCTAACGGCGTCATCTCCCGTCGGATTTGTCGATGACGGCGTCATCGAGGATGAAGCACGGACTACCTTGTCGATGAAGGTATCAAGGATCGGCGGCGGCGAAATGCGCCATGGAGGGAGAGGACCACGCCACTGCCCCATCCGAGAAGGAGACCGCGACAGCCGCAACCCTAATGGCGAGGAGGACGTCCCACTGCGCCACCTCCGCGATGACGCCACCGGCTCCACCACCGGTGAGTTCCTACACACGACCACGCCATTAGGGTTTTCACCTGCGTTAGACGGCGACCCACGCTCCCAGAACCTGCTCGCCGACGATGGGAACCTCGCATCCATCCAGAATTCATGCCGTAGTTCCGCATCCGAACGAGGGGGGCGCCGGACTGTCGACGACCCAGGTCGGACCAGCTCAACCTCATTCATGGAGGATCTCGCCACCTGAACGGATACGTGCGCTTCATCGAGATCGTCAAGGCCTGACGGCTCGGCAACCAGCCCGCCGAGGCATTCGAAACGAGATCCGAAACACCCCAGCGGTTTCCATGCCGCCGGTACCAAGGAGAGCCGGCGGCGGCCTTCCGTTACCATAGAAGCTCCTCATGGTGCTAACCCTGGGTCGCCATAGAAGCTCCTCAAGCCTCCTTTAAGATGACTGCAAGTTGTCAAAACCACACATGGGGCGCCATGCTCTTTCAAGTTCCTCCGGGGTTGCCACTTTGGGGACGAGAACCATAAAGGTATTATTTATTGCAGCGGGATCATCCTCTCTCCTCAACACCTGCAATACTACAGCGGCCACCTCTGCTACGTACGGGAAAACCATCCAGTCCTGGTGCCTTTGTTGGAAACATTTGAAACAATGCTTCCTTCACCTCGCTCTATTTGAAAGAGGCAAGTAACATGTCATTCATCTCAGATGTAACTTTGATTGAAGCTGTATTTTTTGTTAGATAAAAGGCATTTTATTGATGCCCAGCTTTGAGTTAACAAAGCAGGAGTTCAACATAACATATAGTTAATCCATGCTGCGGCATATAGCTTGGCCAAGATAAAACAACAATGCTGCGGCCTACAGCTTCGCCAAGTGTAAAAGATATAGATATAGCTAAGAAGCTGTATCAAACACCGCATCAATATTTTTCGTCCCCTCTGAGCTGTAAACTGTTTATAAAAAGCCGTCGTCATACCCCTCATCTCCCGCTGGTCAGTTGCCATCTCGTCACAAGGTTTCTTCAACTGCACTATCCTGTTCTTCTTCTTCCTCTGGCTAGCCCGCATATGAAAGAACCGTGTATTCTTATCACCCGCAGAGAGACACTGAATGCAAGATCTCTGCGGCCACATAACTCCTCACGATTCGATCAGTGATCTTAATCTCTGCATGCGTAGGCCCCAACCTGTTCGGATCTGCTCGTATCACTTCGAGCTGTTCCTTGAGCTTACTATTCGATCAGGTTTTTTTTTTGACACGTTGAGACACCACCTTCAGCGTGATAATGACGAAGATAAAGGGCAAGGCGTCCTTTCAGTGAAAATCGGCGGACGAAACATTTGAGTTTTTTATGCCGGGAAAGTAGGACAGTTAGGGTGCTTTGTGTGCTGTTTCGTTCTAATGTTTTGAATTCTCCTTAATTAATGTATATAAAAAAAATGATCATGGGCTTTCGTTTATATGTGTCTTGTCACTTATCTTGCCCATATCAACTACAGGATATTCGATGTTTATCAGAACGAGAAGTTAAGCTATATATTTGATTCAACCGTCGCCTTGGTGTTGGGTACTTTTTATAGCGTCCTTGGCAGTAAAAAATTGGTTGCCCAGTACTCGTGTCTGTGTTTTATTGCACGTTTGTTGTTAACATTAGTCTTCCTGGTGGTTCAAATTCTGGTCTTGGTCATACTACTATGCCCTCTGGCAGCTATCTACATGTCTGGATTGTTGATCTCCACAGGGATATCAATTTGGCGTCTGATACAACGTGATTACGGGGGTAACTCAGATGGAGAAGCAAACCTGAAGCCGGCGATGATCACCTTGTACTGTCTTGCTCTTCTCCAAGGGGTGCTCTTCTGCTATAGGTTTCTCCTTGCTCGCACGAAGAAGGGGTTTACTACTGAAGTGATCACAGAATATGATGATGGCGAGGAATCTGGAGTAGTGCTGACATACTTGCGCGAAACAAGGATCGGGTGCGAGAAGGACCCGTCTTTCGCGAGAGGAAGGAACCTCATCACACAAGCTGTAGACTTGATCGGTTCAAAGTCACGTGCTGACTGCCTTTCCGGGGTAAAGATGTTGTACACAGCCATATGCATGGGGGAGAGGAGACTGAAGAAGGCAAGAGTCGAGGGTGAAAAGGAAGATTGTCGTAGATCATGGGAAGATATCATTGGGCAGCACATGATGATGAAAAATCTGATCATATCCGCACACTCTTCACCCTTACTCCAGAAACTGTTGGAAATGTTGGATCCTCGGGGTGCCTATGACAGGGAGATGAGGAACCAGGCTGCGAAGATAGTGGCGCACCTTGCTCTGGACATCCACTTGCAGCAATTTCCGCGGGCGATTCAGTACATATCCACACTGGTCGGGATGACTTTTGAAGACTACTATCTAATCGAGCCATACAATCGACACCAGCTACTACATAAATATGATCAAGGTTGGAATCGACGAGCCAGTCGCCTGGAGTCAACGGCACGAGGCATCTATGAAAACGAACATCGGGAGGCCTACGAGAAGCTGGTGCTGCGAGGCTTGTGCATCCTCCGGAAGCTGGCAACCGACGAGGATAACTGCAGAATCATGAGCAACGCCCAAGGTCTGCTCCCGAGGATCATGGCGCCTCTCACCTCCGACATGATCCACCAATTCAATGGCGGTGTCTGGTCCTTCAGCGTAGTAGAGGAGTCGTTGAAGGTCATACGCCTTCTCGTGGCTTCTCCTGGAGAGACCGGTGCCAAGCTGCGTCGAGAAATCTCAAGCAACAAGGAGGCAATCGGCACCACGGAGAAGATTCTAAATTGTGACTCCTGCTGCGCTAAGCTGCACAAACATGCCATGGGGATTCTCATGCAACTACACATGGACAACGAGAACAGAGCAGCTTTCATCAAGATGGTGGTTGACATCTTCGCTGCGGATAGCAAGGATAGGTCCATCAGAAAGTTGGCAGGTGAAGCACTGGCCAAGTTATATATCCAAGACAGAAGCGATACTAGTATTACATTACCAGTGGACGGCTATGTGGTTGATAGCCTCACCAAAGTACTCCTACATGATGTTGAGAACAAGACACACAGGAGACGAGCAGCTCTAATCCTGGAGCATATGTATATTCATCACACCCAAGATGATGAATGCCTCAGTAAACTTAAGGAAGCCATGACCGATACAATGCCCAGGGTAATCTGTATACTTTGTTTTGTTCTCATCATCGACATCATATGTAAGGTGACTAAACATCCTAACTAAAATTGTTGTTGTACCATTTCAGGTGCTTCTACAATTACAATCTCCTCCAAGAACAGATGACCAAGTCGAGGTCACAGAAAAAGAAGCTGACATAGAAAACCAGTGTGCTGGTCCAAAAGAAAATGGCAGGGACAAAACCTCTGGTTCCACTCGTGCTCAAAATAATGATTATGAAGATGACGTGCAAGTGGAGGTGGAGGAAGAGGAGCCGGAGAACAATGATGACAAGGACTTCCGCGTACCCTTGTTATCCCTTTTTATGACTGTATGGAGCGCAATAATCAGTGCTGACAAAGGTTCAGCCTCTCTTACAGCTAGCCTTCCAAGAAAGCTCAAGAAAATTGTAGAAGACAATGGCGTTCCAACGGTCCATTGCCTACGACTGATGAAACTTACCTGTAATATGGTCATATCAATGATGAAGCACAGGGGCAGCTACCTAAAAGAAGAGTTGGAGAGTTTGACGGAAGCACTATCCAGTGCTTCTGAAAGAATGTCTCTTCTTGACATGTCCATGGTTTTTGCCAGCAAAGATAATGGCGCAGCAACGAAAATGAAGCCTGTCAGAAGTCTTGCTTCCCTCGTAAAAGAAGCTAAGGAAAGTGTTGACACATACTTCAAGGCACAAGTATCTGGTATAGAGCCATTTACCTCCATCGACGGGTAACCCTGACCAAGTTAAGACTTGTCATTCACCTGCTGTGTTGCTTTATTCTATATACCCATTCACATTTTGTGTTTGCTCACTGTAAAATAATGTGTGTGCATGAGGATGCGCGTACTGTATTTGTTTCCATATTTGTATGCAAATTCAGATATCTTGAGTGCTTTCGGTGTATCTCTTAAGCAGTGTAAATGTTAATCGTTGACGGTACAATTATGAAAAGCCAAATATTTCTCACTACAACTTGTTGATTTATAGTTTTATACCCTGCCTGAACATTAGATATGCACGAAGATTGGTCCTCTATCAGACTTGATGTTAATCCGATGCATAAAAAGGGTGACATAAGTTTTTTTTTTTTTTTTTTGCGACATAGAACATTCAATCAATTACCAACAGCATTACAAGTTAAGGAGGAAAAAAGAACTGCCGCGCGTACACATCCGATCGTGTTTTCTCTTGTTATAGCCTAAGGCTTGGAATTGGTAATTCTCTGTACGAGCCGAATGCCTACAAACGTGGAGTCCATACGGTCTCTCAAACCCATCTCAGCCACGTCAGATCCAGTAGTGGATGTGCCTCGCGTAGCGAAGCGCGCGTCCCCACTAGGATGACTAGTAGCGTTAGCTTCCAAACCTTGTTATATTTCATAATCCAGGGATTCTTCCATATTGAGCTGCAGCTAGTCTTCTTCCCCTATTCCATGGCCTGTAGGACGTGACATAGTGCTAGTGGATGTGCAAATGGTGGATCAAATTCTCTGTACGAAACGAATGCATGCAAAAATGGAGTTCACGGTCACTCTCAAACTCATTTCAGCCACACGGTACCTAGTAGTGGATGTGGATCGCGTACGTAGCGAAGCGTGCGTTCCCACTAGACTGACTGACTAGTAGCTAGCCAGGGACGGGCTATATATATGGCCTGTGCGTTCTTCCATATTGAGCTGCATTTGGGGTTACATTTGGGGTTGTACTTCTCTCCTGCTTGCCGCAAATCGATCGCTGTATTCCACTCGTTGAAGGTAAGATCTACCCATTCCATGCATACATCGGAGCTTTGAGATTTCGCTTCCTTTGTTCTGTTTATTATGCACGGATAGCGCTCGATCGGAGCGGTGTAGGTAGTATCCTCTTCTTCCATGTTGTTTAGTTTACGGCGCCATATGTAGAGCTCCTTCCATATCAGCCTGACGTGTGAACATTTCAGGGAGGTTTTGAATGGCATACCCCCGGGAACTTAATAATGACACGCTCTGGAGGGAGGTGGTGCGTATCAACAACTTTGCATTGTTCTTTACCTACCTAACCATGGCTATCAAGGGTCTAGGTTTCCTTATACTTACTTGGACCACCGTCGTACTTCTTGGTGGCTTCGTCTCCATGCTTCAAAAGAAAGACTTTTGGTGTCTCGCATTTATTACCCTTGTACAAACAGCCGGGTAAATTCTTCCCCCCACTTCATTATTGCATCTCTAATGGATAATTCTTAGGTTTTTCTAGAAAAACAGTATTATCATTCTTTCCATTTTATATTCATATTTTGTACCGAAGTATTATCTAAAAAATAGTGAGTGATTTGTAGTACAAAGAAGCACACACACACACATTATACTAGAATACTGGCATGGGTCGGCCTAGCGCATGGGTCGGCGCAGCGGCACACCGCGCTAGGCCGACAACGCCATCCAACACGAACACTAACAAGCACCTACGAAATTACATTCTGCAGAGTGGCGGATAAAGGGTCATTTTTCATTTCATATTTGTTTACCATGAACGAACAATGAATTCTAATCTTCGGCTCATTGAGCCATTTTTTTGGGTTAATTAGAAATATGCCACTCCTTTTTTCGTGAAAACGCAAAAGCTTTGCGTTTCGATGCATTGATAGATAGAAAAAGTTTTACATGCTCAAGAAAGAGCAAACACCACCACATACAACACAACACAACACAGTAGAGTATAACGACTACAATTCGTTGCACAACGAGCACGAGCGTAGTACGCACTCTACCCCCGGCTAATCCGAAGACAGCCACCACTGACAACACAACTACAAACGAACGAGCCTGTCCTAAGTTGAGCCACATCGCCGCGTCTCAACCGACGTCGGTCACCTCCAAAGACGGACAACTCCCACTAAACTTCCTTTGTCGACGCACCATCCACCATTGATACCTGAAGGAGTGGCAAGTAGTTGGCGGGACTTGGTTGGCTCCGAGAGAGGCATCCTCTTGAACTCACCGGCGACGACGTCCATTGCGCCTTTGAACATCAACTTCGGACAACGGCGAGCACCGGAGGAAAGTAACAAGGAACTCCAAGTCGTGTCTCCAAGCGCGATGCTCCCAACGGAGGGACGACGTCGAGGACGCCGCCATCACGCCGATCCAACCGAATCTAGGCTTTCGCCCAGAGACAACAACCAAACTGAGAGAGCGAGGGGGATGTCGACACACCTCGGTGACGCCTCCAAGGAGGGGAACAACGCCCACGGGCGCCATTGCGGCTGGCACCGACAAGACGGGCAAGACTTTCGTCTGTATTGTCGCCCACCTCCCACCTTACCCGCTGGATTGGAATAGCCATCCATGTCCTTCGCACCGCCGCCTCCGCAGCCCCTCGCCATAGCAGCCGGATATCGTGGCCCACCCCGCTGAGCGCGGCCAAGAGGCTGCAGCCCGACCTTAAGCCGGCGTCCTCTTCCTGCCGGACACCAGACACCCTCGCGCGGCCGGCCAAGCCGTCCGCAGCGCATCAAGCATCCTCCCATCCAGGGTCACCCACAATCACCAGCCATGGCGGTCGCCGAGACTCGACGCCTCCGGCGATGCCAACTCCCGTGTATCCACTCCGGCCACAAGCGACATCAAAAAGCTCCAATTTTTTCCAGGGTGAGGCCGTGCCATCGCTGCCAGAGGAGCAGCAAGAACGCGAGTTCCGGCGAGGGGTCGGCTGCCGCCGCTCAAGGCGCAGCGCGAGCCCCATCGCGCCCTCGCGGGCGTGGCCGCTGGCCGCCGCCGCTGCCCCGAGGCGCAGCGCGAGGACGAGTCTACGCGAGGGGACGGCTGCCGCCGCTCAGAGGCGCAGCGCAATCCCCTTGGTGGCCTCACCGCCGTGGATTCCAGATCGGCCGCCGCCATCAAGAACGAGGGAGGAGGGAGGGGATGAGAGAGTAGGAGGGGGAGCTTGGAACACCCACCAGGCTGCGCCGTCGTCCCCCACATGAGAGTTCGCCGGGAGGAAAGGTCGTTGCCATGGCCGACCTCGCCGTCGCGCCATCCTCACCGAGCCGCGTCTGGCCCGCGCCGCCACGCCTCGAGGGAGAGCCCTACGGCCCCGCCGCCACCGACGCCGCGCGGGCTTCGCCCGCCGGCGCCCTCCGGCGGCGGCGAGGGGGAGAGCTCCGGGAGGGGAGGGCCGGAGGTGGTGGCTAGGGTTTCCTCCCTGTGGCCCGCGGGAGCCACACGGGAGGGGAGGGGAGGGGAGGGGGGGCCAATATGCCACTCCAATTCATACGAAATCGGAAAATGCCACTGGGCCTTTTTTGTTGGCAAGAGGAGAAGCACGGGAGTGGGAGAAGAGATGAGGCTGGGCCTTTTTTGTTGTTTTCAGTTAGGGGTAAAATTGTCCGCGACAAAATACGTATCCAACTTTTGTACCAAAACTGAGCAAAAATGAGTAGAGTGGTATATGTAGAAGTATGAGAGAGTTCGAGTGGCATTTTTCGAAAGTTGCAAATTGGAGTGGTATTTTTCGATTTAGTATGAATTGGAGTGGCACATATCTAATTAACTCTTTTTCTTTAGTTGACAGCCGCCTCCCATTCTAGCACATCATGTCGGAGAGGAAAAAAGTAGATCCAATAAGGTAGATCGAAGATAAGAATAAACATTTCTCGCCCGATAGAAATAATGACTATTATCGATCTCGATCATGAGAACACGTAGCCACTGAGATGATCGCTTTTTTTTTTACTCCGAAATGATGATCTGGTTCCATGTCCCTAACCCCCTATAACTCCAATACCCAGCCACTCCCGCACTATTGTCCGCCTGATAGACAACGTAGAATTCTTGATGATACCTCTGAGGCAGCATAAGCATGATGGCTTATAAATAACCCTCGGTGTAAAGATGACGGAACACTCACTACAGGAATCCGCGACGTCGACGACGGCCTTTTGTAGGCCGTTGGCTTTTTATCAGGGCCGTCGGCATAGAGGCTTGTATGCCGACAGCCCAGGAAAGGCTGTCGTCAACCAAACGCCGTCGGCATACGAGCCTATATGCCGACAGCCCGCCCAAAAGGCCGTCAACACTATTAAGCCGTCAGCACTCATCCGGTGGGCCGAGGGCCCCAGTCGGCTTAGTTTTGGCCGTCGGCATTTGGTGTTTCCACGTGGCGTCCCCGTCAACCCAGAAGGCCCGCCCAGATGGCGTCAACCGATGCGCGCACGCCAACGACTCTTTGCAGTGTGGCTGTCGGCACATATTTTGTTTAAGTTCACAAATTCAAAAACTAATTTAGAAAAACGATGGGATTGAAACGAGGGGATTTATTACAAGCAACGGGATTTATTACAAACTAGTCCTAAAATTAGCCGGTGCGGTAGTGTGCGTCCCAGTCGAACGTCGGCTCCTCCGACTTCACCTCACCGGCATCGCCTCCGGTCGGGTCGTCGGCACACATTACTCTCTATGCCAACGGCTGAGGAGGCTGACGACCATCGGCATACGTGTGTGCAGCATCTTCGGCACACGGTCTGGTGCGGCACGTTAACTTTTTTGTGCCGACGACCAAGTGTTACCGACGGTCGAGGAAAGCTGTCGGCACATGGTTGTATGCTGCGGCATTCATATGCCGACGGCGGCTAGGCTGTATGCCGACCAAGTAGATGCCGACGGCGTATGCCGACGGCATTCGTTCCTGTGCCAACGGTTTTTGGCTATCGACATCGTATCAAATTCCTATCACTACAGGAAGAAGGCTATACGCCGACGGCTTATCGCCGTCGGCATAGGCCCGAAACCCGTCGGCACACGCTGTGCCGACGACCGCCGTTGGCGTACGACCGTCGACGTAGTGTCCCATAGGCGTAGAGCTATTTGCCGTCAGCGTACAGATTGTCGTCGGCATAGGTCGGGGCCGACGGCTAGACCAGCCCCGTCGGCGTAGGGAAGGTGGAGCCCACAACGTGCCTGACAAGCAGGAGCTCATACGCCGACGGCATAGCCGTCGGCCTAGAGGAGGACATGCGGCGACTCCTGGGCCGCTCCAGGCAGGGGCTACGCCGACGGCATTGCCGTCGGCATAGCCATGACGATTTGGTCATCGCTGGAATCGGGCCCAGGAATGATCAGCGACAGAAATATGAACTTTCTTTGCATTACGACACCGGGAGAGAGATTGAGCGGAATAACAAACACGGGCCAGCAGTTGTACAAGGCAGTCGACATACCATATGGATTGAATCCATCTGTTGCTATCGCAATTATGACATTCCGAGCCTCCTCTGCCTTCCTGTGGTGTTTTTTATCGAAGTTCTTCCATGCCTTACCATCAGACGGATGTCCCATCTTTTTCCGTCCGAGCTCGTCCGGGTATCTCTTCCCCTTCTTGTGCCACGTCATCTGTGTGGCAGTCTCCTCGGACAAGTAAAGCCGCTGGATTCTTTTTATGAATGGGAGATACCGAAGAATCTTCGCAGCGACTTTTGTCTGCTTCAACTGACCATCAGCTCTCGTTACCTCATGATAGCTAGCGGCCCGACAAATGCTACAATACTTGTCATCTGCAAACTGTTTCCAAAACAAAAGGCAATCTTTTGGACAACAATCTATCTTTTCATAATCCATGCTGAGCCATTTCATGATTTTCTTCACTTCGTGCAGGGTCTTAGGCAGACAATGACCTTCGGGCAACATGTTACCATGTGTTATCAGATTTTTTTCAAAGCTTGCACGGGTGGTGGAGTACTGGGCCTTGTCGGCTAGTAGTTGAGAGATGGCATCGAGCTGAGAGATCTTTGCACCCTCGTATAGAGGCCTCTTAGCCATCAAGGAAGGCCTTCACGGTTGGCTCCGGTTCACCCGGTTCCTCCGGTTCTGGCGATTCCTTCCCTTGAGGTGGCGAATCCGACATGTTGGCATCGCGGAGATCATCTAGGAAATTTCTAATCCCATCGTACTCGTTGCCATCGATCCGCTGCCGCATCACCTCACCTCTATCATGTTCGTACTGAGCAAAGTCGACAGCCGTGACGAAGTTAGGCATATACCCATTCAACCAGAAGTGTTTACTCATTTCATCCTTTCCTTGACGGTGACGATTCTTGCAATTAGTGCAAGGGCATCTTGGACGAACTCCTGACTTTTTTGAACCACGCTCTAACTCCTTCACATATAAATCAGTCTTCCATTCCCACTCATCTGTTCTTTCAGTCTTACTGATACGGCCACTGTACATCCACCCATTATCAGCCATCCTCTGCTTTATTGGGAGCCAAACAACAACGCATTTCATACTATGCAGCAAGTAATAATAAATTTATTCAATGACACCAAGATTAATTACGGCCAAATTTTATCTTTTACAGCATGCAAGGGTTCACCTACACTTCTAATAGGTAGGGGCCTATCCCGCCCGAGTACGTGTAGATCGAGTCGTGTCCCATGTTCTACCCCGACCCGAGATGGAATTTCGACATCACCTCCCCACTGTTCTTCAGAATACACGTCTCGAGCTTTTCAAGCCGAGAGGGTGTGCATCCGAAGAACAACGGGGAGGTGCTGCCAAAATTCCGTCTCGGGTCGGGTAGAACATGGGACACGACCCGATCTACACGTACTCGGACTGTCCAACATGGACAATCCGGAAGTGTTACGGTTATAAATATGCAAAGATGAACAATCCTGCATATTTATAAATTTGTAACCCTTCCGAATGGGATCTGACTCGGTTGCGCAACTGACTTGGTGATTTAGACCAAAATAAACCTATGCAGCAAGAGAGGCAAAAGAGTTATACCCTCAAAGCATGAACGGGGGAGAGATGGTCGAGGAGGTCGCGACGGAACAGGGGCACCGAGATGGCCCGCCTCAGCTCTGCAAGAAGCCTCGCAACGACGGTACTTGCAGTTGTGGGTGGCGGGAATCTATGACATCTGAACAATAAGAGAAATTAGTTTTGTTAAATTTCATCACTTAAGGCTCTCAAGTATCAATAGAAAATTAACTAACACTCCTAAAATATTAACAGAAAATTAAAAAAACTAATTAATAGAAAATAACTAATTAACAGTACTAATTAACAGAAAATTAAAAAACTAATTAATACTAACACTACAAACACTAACACTCCTAAAATACTAACACTAACATACTAATAGTACTAATTAACAGAAAATTTAAAAACTAATTAATAGAAAATTGGCCGGGGGGCTCACCTGCAGGGGAGGGCGCGACCGGAGGGGAGCGGGCAGGGCGCGGCCCGCGGCCGGCGGGGAGGGCGCGGCCAGAGGGGTGGGTGGTGGCGAGGTGCGGGCGGCGAACGGTGGGCTGGAGGTGAGCGGGGAGGGGTCGCGGCCGGAGGGGAGCGGGGAAGGGCGTGGCCGGAGGGGAGCGTGGTGGCGAGGTGCGGGCAGCGGACGGCGGGCCAGAGGGGAGAGGGGAGGGAACGCGGCCGGAGGGGAGCGGGAGACGCAGGCGTGGGGAGGGGAGGACAGCGGCGACCGAGCTCCGGCGGCGGCGGGGTCGCGTGTGTCATGTGCGTGGAGGGACGGGGGAGAGATGGGTGAGAGGGAGCTGCGCACGGGTGTGGGCCAGGTATTTTCTAACGCTTGTATTTTTTAGGACCTATGCCGAAGGCAAAGCCGTCGGCATAGCTTTTTTTGGCAATTTATTAATTTGTCTCAAAAAAGCTATTTTATTAATATTTTAAACATTATAATTTAGTTCATCATAAATTTATACAGTTTTATTATAATTTATTATATTATATGGTAGGGCCACACACAAATTATTCGGACGCTCCGGAGCACCTCTCCGTCGAAACCCTAGATCCGCCGGAGAAAAGACCAGCATTTCTCGTCTACCCCATAGACGTGCGTCGAAAGGGGGTAGCCCAGTGGAATTTTTTGCTTGGTTGTGCTGGGTTAGTACCTAGTAACATCCAAAACCTAGACCCACCCCAACTCTTGCATATATTCTCTCCGATTCGCCCGAAGTGGAAGTTTCGAGCTATAAGTCCATGAAATCGGTATGAAGAAAGTGATGCCGGTCAACCCGCTCAAACCCCGGAGTGGGAACCTGGACATCCACAACACCCAACACACTTGAACACACATGGTATGTCACCACCTTGGTTTTGGTGCAATTCGAACGCTTTGGAGCCCCTCTCCGGCGAAATCCTAGACAGGTGACCAAAAGTCAACCGTGTCGTCTACCCCTTCCATGTGCGTCGAAACGGGGTAGCTTAGTGGACTTTTTATACTTGGTTGTGTTCGGGTGTGTCATATTATCATTTTAAACCCACTTTGGACCCATGTTTTCACATGAGTCCATCCGTTGCACCCGAAATGGGAGTTTCGACTTAGAAGAGCAGAAACTTCGTGCGAGATAAGTGTGGTGTGTGAAGCCGGACACACCTAGGAGTCTGGTGTTGGCTATTCCAATGTCCCACCACACTCTTACACGTATGTTAGGACACCACCTAGGGTTTGGTGTGATTCGGACGCTCCGGAGCACCTCTTTGTCGAAACCCTAGACCCGTTGGAGAAAAGACCAGCTTTTCTCGTCTACCCCATGACCGGAGTCGAAAGGGGGTAGACAAGTGGAATTCTTTGCTTGGTTGTGCTAGGGTACGCCCTAGGAACACCCAAAACCAAGATCTACCCCAACTCCTCAAAAGATTCCGTCCGGTTCGCCCGAAGTGGGAGTTTCGAGCTATAAGTCCTAAAACTCACTAGGGAGAAGGTGATGCCGGTGAAGGCGGTCACACCCCGGAGTGGGATCTTGGACATCTACAACCCCCAACACACTTGTACACACATGGTATGCCACCACCTAGCTTTTGGTGGGATTCCGACGCTCCAGAGCCCCTCTCCGGCGAAACCCAAGATAGGTGACGGAAAGTCAATCGTGTCGTCTACCCCTTCCACGGGCGTCTAAACGGGGTAGCTCAGTGGACTTTTATACTTGGTTGTGTTAGGGTGTGTCATATGATCATTTTAAACCCACTTTGGGCACATGTTATCACATGAGTCCATCCGTTGCACCAAAAATGGGATTTCCGACTTAGGGTTAGACATAGGAGTTTGGTGTTAGCTATTCCAATGTCCCACCACACTCTTACACATATGTTAGGACACCACCTAGGGTTTTGTGTAATTCGGACTCTCCGGAGTGCCTCTCCGTCGAAACCCTAGACCCGCTGGAGAAAAGACCAGCATTTCTCATCTACCCCATAGACGTGCGTCGAAAGGGGGTAGCCCAGTGTAATTTTTTGCTTGGTAGTGCTGGGTTAGTACCTAGGAACACCCAAACCTAGATCCACCCCAACTCTTGCTTATATTCTCTCTGTTTCGCCCGAAGTGGGGGTTTCGAGCTATAAGTCCACGAAATCGATATGGAGAAAGTGATGCCGGTGAACCCACTCACACCCCGGAGTGGGAACCTGGACATCCACAGCACCCAACACACTTGTACACACATGGTATGTCACCACCTTGGTTTTGGTGTGATTCCGACGCTCTGGAGCCCCTCTCCGGCGAAACCCTAAACAGGTGACCGAAAGTCAACCGTGTCGTCTACCCCTTCCACGGGCGTCGAAACGGGGTAGCTCAGTGGACTTTTATACTTGGTTGTGTTAGGGTGTGTCATATGATCATTTTAAACCCACTTTGGGCCCATGTTATCACATGAGTCCATCTGTTGCACCCGAAATTGGAGTTCCGACTTAGAAGAGCAGAAACTTCGTGCGGGATAAGTGTGGTGTGTGAAGCCGGACACACCTAGGAGTTTGGTGTTGGCTATTCCAATGTCCCACCACACTCTTACACATATGTTAGGACACCACCTAGGGTTTGGTGTGATTCGGACGCTCTGGAGCACCTCTCCATCGAAACCCTAGACCCGCTGGAGAAAAGACCAGCTTTTCTCGTGTACCCCATAGACGTGCGTCGAAAGGGGGTAACCCAGTGGAACTTTTGCTTGGTTGTGCTGGTTTAGTACCTAGGAACACCCAAAACGTCGATCTACCCCAACGCTTGCATAGATTCTCTCCGTTTCGCCCGAAGTGGGGGTTTCGAGCTATAAGTCCACGAAATTAGTATGGAGAAAGTGATGCCGGTGAACCCGCTCACACCCTAGAGTGGGAACCTGGACATCCACAGCACCCAACACACTTGTACGCACATGGTATTTCACCACCTTGGTTAATTTTGGTGTGATTCCGATGCTCCGGAGCCCTCTCCGGCGAAACCGTAGACAGGTGACGGAAAGTGAACCATGTCGTCTACCCCTTCCATGGGTGTCTAAATGGGGTAGCTCAGTGGACTTTTATGCTTGGTTGTGTTAGGGTGTATCATATGATCATTTTAAACCCACTTTGGGCCCCTGTTGGCACATGAGTCCACCCGTTGCACCTGAAATGGGATTTCCGACTTAGGGTTAGACCTAGGAGTTTGGTGTTGGATATTCCAATGTCCCACCACACTCTTACACATATGTTATGACACCACCTAGGTTTTGGTGTAATTCGGATGCTCCGGAGCACCTCTCCGTCGAAACCCTAGACCCGCTGGAGAAAAGACCAGCTTTCTCGTCTACCCCATAGACGTGCATCGAAAGGGGGTAGCCCAGTGTAATTATTTGCTTGGTTGTGCTGGGTTAGTACCTAGGAACACCCAAAACCTAGATCCACCCAACTCTTGCATAGATTCTCTCCGTTTCGCCCGAAGTGGGGGTTTCGAGCTATAAGTCCACGAAATCGGTATGGAGAAAGTGATGTCGGTGAACCCGCTCACACCCCATAGTGGGAACCTGGTCATCCACAGCACCCAACACACTTATATACACATGGTATGTCACAACCTTTGTTTTGCTGTGATTCCGACGCTTCGGAGCCCCTCTCTGGGGAAACCCTAGACTCGCTGGAGAAAAAGTCACACTTATACGTCTACCCCGATAGCGGCGTTGAAAAGGGCCCAAACATGGTTTTTAATGATCCTATAACCTAACCAAACACAACCAAAGAGAAAAGTCCACCGGGCTACCCCCATCCGAAGAATATCTAGGGGGGTTGACGTTCTAGGGCCCGCGGGGCAGGGTTTCGACACTATCCCACTCTGATGCATGAAATCTTTAAACAACTAATTGATAAAAAATATTAGCATACTAAACTAATTGAGAGTTATAAATAAATACATAAAATGAGAGTTAGGACTAAAAAAAAAGTGTGCCGACGGCTTTGCACTAGGACAAAACCCTAGCCCGCACTCTAGCCTACAGCCCATCTATGCAGACGGCCACCATCGGCACAACTACCCTACACCGACGGCAAAGTGATGCCGACAGCCGCCGTCGGCCCTAAGTTGACTACGCCGATGGCATATTGTGTGCCGATGGCCACCTCGACCGGCAGGCCTGCCAGGAGGCTATGCCGACGGCCCCGATAAATTGCCGTCGACATAGCTAGTGGCCGTCGGCACCTAGACTCCTTCCTGTAGTGTATAGTGACTCTGACCTGACTTATCCAAATATTTCACGCACAGATAGTCAATTGCTCTTTTGATCGGATGGCCGGGGTAGAGAACATTTAGAGCGCCTCTTTCGTTACCCACTAAAGATCGATCAAGAGTGAGCTTAGCGGCACATAAAAGTCGAAATCTCAAAGTCAATACAGATATTTGTTTACCTGCAAGTAAACATTAAGTTCTAATTTTAGACTTATTAGGACTCAAAATGTTGCATAATATCATTTCGCTTCAGAGCTGCCTACATGTCTCAGCGGTTGCTACCTGGCTGCATGGAAGGTCGCCTCTTGCGTCTGGCCTCCTCATGAAGAACCAAGTATTCTTCCCTTAGGCCGTCCTGAAGGTCCTCGTTGAAGGCGAGGACCCATGGAGACCCATGCTTGAGCTCGGTGAGGAGGACCACTTCTGCCACATAGACGAGGAAAAAGGGTGTTTTGCAAGTAGGCTTGGTCGCTGTAGTGCGGATCTACCACAGCATGGAGTGGAGTTCGTCGATCCATCCTTTCTTGCTGGCTTTCTGCTTCTTGAAGCTCCTTGTCTTGAGGCCTTTGAGTACCTTAGCGTTAGTGTGTTCGGCCTAGCCGTTGTTTCGTGGGTGAGCGACTGAGGCATAGCAGATCTTGGTGTCGAGGCAGCCGCAGTAGGACTTGAACTGTACGTTGGTGAACTGGACGCTGTTGTCGGTGATGATGCGACTGGGCACGCCGAAACATCACACTAGGCCCTTGATGAACTTGACGGCGGATCTTGAAGGCATTTTTCGAACGGGCTCCACTTCCACCCCACTTGGTGGGCGACGTAGAGGTAGCGGTAGCCCCCTAGCACTTGTGGGAAAGGTCCAAAGATCTCCAGCCCATAGACCACGAACAACCGCATGAGGGGATGGTTTGTAGGCCTTGCGCCGGCTGATGGATTTGCTTGGCGTGGATGGCAGGCTTCGCATGTCTTTACAAGCTCGGTGGCATCCTGAAGCGTGGTGGACCAATACAAACCATGGCGGAAAGCTTTCCTGACGAGGGTCCTTGATGAGGAGTGGTGATCACAGTCTCCTTGGTGGATGTCGGCGAGTAGCTCGCGGCCTACTTTTGTGTTGACGCACAACAAGCTAACCCTGTTGGGGCGCTTGCAGTACACCTCTTCATCCTTGATGCAGTAGATTCTGGCGTGGTGAGCGATGCGCTCAGCCTCTGCTTCGTCGTCAAGGAGAGTTTCCTCCTTGAGATTGCTCTTGATCTCCACCACTCCGCTCGGGCTTTGAGTTTCCAGGAATGCCACCTATCGTGCGCCTGATGGCGTGCCACAATCGGGTGAGCCCGTCGGGGTGCGGCTGAAGTTCCTCGTCGAGGGATGTTTCACTGGCAGGTGGGGGTGCTATGGACTATTTGAAAAGCCTCTCCTCGAAGACACCTAGTAGTTGTGGCTCGTGTCTGGATGCTTGTTTGGCGATGTCGTCAGCCTCTTGATTGTCTCCGCGTGGAATATGTTGTAGCTCCATGTCGAGGAAGTGCTTCTCGATCTTACGAACCTCCTCGAGGTAGGCCGTCATGTGTGCATCTCTGGCTTTGTAACTTTTGTTGCAGAAGTTAACGAGGAGTTGGGAATCTCCTTTGATGATGATGCGCTTGATCCCAAGGGAAATTGCGGCTCTGAGCCTGGTGAGGAGCCCCTCATACTCGGCGATGTTGTTGGAGACCTTGTCCTTTGGGTCGAAGCAGAGCCATACTACGCAGTAGAGCTTGTCTCATGTTGGGGAGATGAGTACAAAGCTTTTACCCTAGAGAAAGTCCTGCGTAACCCCAAGGCCACAGGCCGTGTCGCCAAATCGGCCATTGAGTTGCAAGTCTTTGAGCATGAGTTTCACACTACAAGGGTGATCAAAGGAGCGGCCCTGGCGGACTTCCTCGCAGAATGGACCGATCCCTTCGTGGGAGAGGACCCCGCCTAGGAATCGATACTACCAAGAAAGAAGGCACCGGGCTGCTGGAGCATGAAGTTCAATAGCGCATTCTCAAACATGGGCACGGCGGCGCGCACCTTGATATGGTGAACTTGGAAGTAGTGGTGCAGCTTCCTTGAAGTGATGATGAGCGCGAAGAGGATCTTTTGTTGTTGGGTGTATCGATCACGCACGTCACGTAACATCCTGTTGACGAAGTAGACGGGGCGCTGCACGAGCTGCGTTGCCGCGGGTGCTTGGGCCAGCTCCTCTACGGGGCGGTGGGGGCTCTTCTCCGGTGCCTTCCTTCTCGGGTTCCTCGACGAGGTCTTGCTTGTCTAGCAGCTCGGGGAGCTCTTGCATCTCAACTTCCCTCGGCGAGGTTCTTGTGACTTGGGTCCTTGTCGGGTGGTGATGATGCTTCCCCCTCGTCGGGTGGTTTTGGGCTCGGCGGTGTGGTGTTTTCCTCTAGGAGGATAGGCTCTTCTCTCTCCGCGACGAGGACTGCGCTTGTTGTTTGCAGTGTGGCTGCCAAATATAGCAGCAGAGGTTTGCGGGTGCATCGGGCGACCAAGATTGGCGGGCTGGCGAGGTACGTTTGAGATCCTCGAAGGCCGCAGCTGCTTTCTGGAGTCCACTTGAAGGTGCTTGACCTCTTCATGATTTTGAAGAAAGGTAAGGCCTTGTCGCCGAGCATGGAGATGAAACTCCCTAGTTCCTCCATGCACCCCGTGAGGCACTGCATATCTTTGAGATGTCGTGGTGGCTACATTTATTCAATGGCCTTGACCTTGTCGGGGTTTGCCTCGATGCCGCGGTGTGAGACCATAAAACATAAGAGCTTGCCTGAAGGTACCCAGAAGATGCATTTGTCAGGGTTGAGCTTGACGTTGACCTTGTGCAGGCTTGTGAATGTCTCCTCGAGGTCCGTGATGAATGTGTGCTCCTAGCGAGCCTTGATGACTATGTCGTCGACGTATGCCTCTGTGTTTCTTCCCATTTGAACCCCCAAGACGGTGTGCATCAGCCTATGGAATGTGGCGTCTGCATTCTTCAGGCCGAAAGGCATGCACACATAGCAGAATATGCCACAGGGGGTGATGAATGCTGTCTTCTCTCATCCTCTTTTGCCATCTTGATCTGGTTGTACCCCGAGAAGGCGTCCAGAAAACAGAGTAGCCGGGGGGAGTACACGATCTGGTCGATCCTCGGCAGCAGGTACGGGTCCTTTGGGCAGGCCTTGTTGAGGTCGGTTAAGTCGACGCAGAGGCATCCTTTGCCACTTGCCTTGGGCACCACGACAGGGTTGGCTACCCACTCGGGGTGTGCGACCTCGTGGATGAACTTTGCCTTCTTGAGCTTCTCTACTTCCTGGACAATGAAGTCCTACTTCTCGGGCGCCTGTCGTCGCGCCTTTTGCTTCGCGAGGCATGCGGTGGGATACACCGCTAAGTGGTGCTCGATCACATCCCTTGGTACGTTGGGCATATCTGACGGTGTCCATGCAAACATGTCAGAGTTTGCCCAAAGAAAGGCGACGAGCATGCTTTCCTATTTGTGAGGCAGGCTCCCACCGATGGTGACGGTAGCCCCCGAGCCGCTGGTGTCGAGTGACACGTTCTTGGTAGCAGTTTGCTCCTGGGTGAAGAGCTGCTTCTTCTTCGCTGGTGTGGGATGGGCTCGGCGGCATCCTCGTCGGCGGGTAGGCTGCAGCAGCCTTCTTGTAGGCGTGCTCGAAGGAGCACATGGCGTCCTTCTCGTCTCCCTTGATGGTGATGATGCCACTGCAGTCCAGCATCTTGACGATGTTGTATACGTGGTGCGTTATCGCCATGAATTTGGCTAGCGCAGGGTAGTCGAGGATGGCGTTCTAGGGCAGACTGATGTGGGCCATGTCAAAGTCGATGAGCTCGGTGCGGTAGTTCTTGTGGTCTCAAACGTAGCCGGGAGGCGCACCTACCCAATTGGCACGGTGTTCCCCTCAGTTACCCCCGAGAAGGGCCACTCCGTGAGGGCCGGTGGCTATGGTGGTGGAGATTGGATTGACATAGCCGCCGGTGGCGGGTGTTGGTCTATTGTCTCCTCTAGTTGTCGTGTGTCTATCTGTTGTCGGCCGTCCTTTTGTGGGGTGCCCTACCTGGCTTTATATATGCAGCCGGATAGGGTTACAAGTGTTTTTTGCTTCTTGGGTTTCATGAACTAGGATGGGCCGCCAGGCAGGTCTTCGACTGGGCTATAATGGGTACCCGATAGCCGATAGGTGGGGACCCGATAAGTGTAACCACGTTAGCATGGACGCCCAGGATGCCCTCGCACAGGGTGATGAAACAGGAGATGACGCACTCAGGAGTGAGGTGGTGAAGCTTCACTCGATACAAGCAGAGGAGCTGACGGAGGAAGGGATGCGTGGGCAGGGAATATCCCCGCTCTAGATGGGATGCGAACAACACACACTCAGAGGGAATAGGAAGCGGCATTTTTTCCTCCTCTGGAATGCGCCAAGGACACCAGTGGGAGAAGGCAAGAAACCTACGGCCGCCAAGATGTCGAGGTCGCCACGCGTCAACTCGGAGCTACGCCAGGGGAGGCCCCTAACGTCGGACGCCTCCCGGAGGACCAGTTTTCAACGACGGGAGGAGACGCCGGGCATAGAAGGGGGAGCCATGGCCTGCTCCTCTCACTCCCGGGAGCGCGATGCTTCCCGCGCTGCATGCTCAGGAGCCCCCTTCCCCAGTGGCTGGTGTTGGTCATCTTTCTTCTCTTCTTTCTCCCCCCATGTTCTTCCCCAGCTCTTCATCTATCTCTTTCTGATAGCTACAGGAGCTATCGGATTTTTAGTTTTACTCATCGCCACTTGTTACCGTGAGCTAGCAACTCGTATGCGACTGTACATACTTAAGTGCAGGCAGCGGGAGCCAGGAGTGCTCTCGAGAGCGAGAGCGAGCCATCCTTTCCCCGGCCAAAATGATTATGTGCTTTCGTTTCTTTCTTTCTTGCGGGAAATGATTATGTGTCTTGTCACTTATCTTGTCTATATCTCCAACAGGATATTCGATGTCCACCTGAGCGAGAAGTTAAGCCATATAGCGTTTGCATCGTTTGCCATGTGTTGGGTCCTGGTTATAGCGTCTTCAACGGCCACGATTTTGAAGAGTTACAGTTGCTATCATTGTTTGTACGTGGCTTGGTAGCATTTGTTCTGGTGGTGGTTCAGATCCTGGTGTTTTCTCATACTATTAAGCCCTGTGGCAGCTATCTACCGGTTTGGCTTGTGGATCTCCACAGGGATATCGATCTGGCGTCTGGTACAACATGATTACGGTGGTGACTCGGGTGGACAAGCAAACTTGAAGCCGGCGATGGAGACCTTGTACTGCCTTGTTCTGCTCCAAGGGGTGCTCTACTGCTATAGGTTCTTCTTTGCTCGCCAGGATAAGGTGCTTGCTAAGGCAGTGATGACAGACTGTGATGATAAAGATGAACATGCGGTAGTTTTGACATACTTGCGCGACTCAATCATCGGGTGCCAGAAGGACCCCGCATTCGCGAGAGGAAGGAACCTCATCACACATGCTATAGACTTGATCGGTTCCAAGTCACGCGAGGACACCCTTTCCGGGATAACGATGTTGTACACGGCCATACGCATTGCGGAGGGGAGATTGAAGAAGAAAAGAGTTGAGGGCGACAAGGAAGAATGTCAGAAGTTATGGGAAGAGATCATTGGGAAGCACATGTTGATGAAAAATCAGATCATACCCGCATCCTCCTCACCGGTACTCCACAAACTTTTCCAGACGCTGGATCCCCGGGGCGTATTTGACAGAGAGACGCGGAACAAGGGCGCGACAATAGTGGCGTACCTTGCTCTGGACATCCATCTGGAGCAATTCCCAGGCGGAATTCAGCATATACACAGCCTGATCGGGAGTTTCGAAGAATACCGTCTAATCGAGCCATACAATAGAGACCGGCTACGACACAAACATGACAGAGACTGGAACGCACAAGCCAGTCGTCTACCGTCACCGGGCAACGATACAGGTAGCCTTCGGGAGGCCTACGAGAAGCTGGTGCTGACTGGCCTGTGCATCCTCCGGAAGCTGGCAACCCACGAGAATAACTGCAAAATCATGAGCCACACCCAAGGTCTGCTCCCGAGGATCATGGCACCTCTCACCTCCGACATGATCCACCAATTCAATGGATGTGCCTGGTCCACCAGCGTAGTAGAGGAGTCACTGAAGGTCATGCTCCTGCTCGTGACTGCTCCTGGAGAGACGGGGGCCCAGCTGCGTCGAGAAATCTCAAGCAACAAGGAGGCAACCAACACCATGAAGAATATTCTCACCTATGGCTCGTGCTCTGTAGGGCTGCAGAAGCGAGCCATGGGGATTCTCATAAAATTATACATGGACAACGAGAAGAACAGAGCAGCTTTCATCAAGATGCTGGTAAACATCTTCGCTGATGATAAGAAGGATAGTTCCATCAGAAACTTGGCGGGCAAAGCACTGGCAAAGTTATCTATCCAAGGCGGAAGCAATATAAGGATTATCTTGGAGGTGAACGACGACGTTGTTGGTACCCTCACCAAGATACTACTTCTCGGTGATGCTGGGAACAATGCATGCAGGATAAGAGCAGCTGAAATCCTGGAGCAGATGTGTATTCATCACACACAAGATGATGAATCTCTCCGTGGACTTAAGAAAGACATGAGAGAGACAATGCCCAAGGTAATTAATCCACGTGAAATAGATAAGCCTTTGTTTTGTGCTGAGCCTTTGTGTGTGTGTGTGTGTGTGTGTGTGTGTGTGTGTGTGTGTGTGTGTGGTGACTATCCTAAATTTCTATCTTTGATTGATCATTATTACCTCTTTAAGCTCAACTGTTATTACCTTTTCAGGTACTTGCACAGGTACTTCATTATCGACCGATGGACGATGAAACTCATGGACTAGCAGGACAAGAGCAGGTCGAATCCCCAGAAAATGAAATTGACATAGAAAACCAAAGTGATAGTATGCGACATGATGAGGTGTCGGTGGAAGTGGAGGTAGAGTCAGATATGGAGGTGGATGAGTTGGACAATGACGAGGACGAGGAATTCCATGCACCCCTATTATCCCTCTTTGTGACGGTATGTGACATATTCATCAGTGCTGATGAAGATTTGGTCAGTCAGTTTGGTGCAGGTGATGCAATTAGCCTTCCAAGGAAGCTCAAATTCATGGTAGCAGCAAACAACGATTCGACGCTCTGTTGCCTGAGACTGATGAAGCTTACCTGTAAGATGGTCATATCAATGATGAAGCACAAGGGCAGCTACCTAAAAGGAGAACTAAAGACCTTGATGGAAGCACTATCCAGTGCTTCTGAAAACATGTCTCTTCTTGACAAATTCACGGTTTTTGCCAGCGAAGATGATGGTGCAGGAACGACAATGAAGCCTGTCAGAAGTCTAGCTTCCCTCGTAAAAGAAGCTAAGAATAGTCTCAACACATACTTCAAGGCACAAGAATCTGGAAATATAGTTCCATTTTCCTCCGTCGACGGGTAACCCTGACCAAGTAAAGACTTGCCATTCACCTGCTGTATTGCTATACTCTATATACCCATGTTGCCAAATAATGTGTGCATTGAGGATACACTGTATCTGTTTCTATGTTTTGTGTGTAAACCAACTATCTTGATTGTTCACTGTATCTCTGATGCCTAAAGTGTAATATTAACCATTGATGGTGCAGTGCAATTGTGAAAAGCCAAACTTTTTTGCTGCAACTTCTTGATTTACACATTGACATATTGATTGCCTGACCATTAGATATGCATGATGATTGGTCGGCTATGCGAGTTGATGTTGATCGATGCATAAAAAGGTGACACAAGTTTAGGTAGAAAATAAAACTACATTACACATCTGGTCTTGTTTTCTCTTTGTTACACTAGTTTTCTGGGTACGACGCTCGGCAAATAGACTGATTGTCTTGCAAAATTGCCAGCTAAAATGTTGAGGCCTGGGAGTCAAACCCAGGACCTCTTGGTAGTAGCCGAACAAGGTTTGCCATTGTTGTATTTCTAGGATCTTGTTAGTTTGTTATGTCTAACACTTTTATATAACTACTATGTGTCTTTTCAAAAGAAAATAAGTGAAAATGTGGGCATCATTCCATACCAGTATGAGAAAATAAGAAGAATCATTTCAGAAAGAGAGCAACCTGACATATCATAATCTGGGCATAACCATTACATAGCTTGATTTCATAGAATCATTTCATACAACATAGAAACCTGACATGCAACATAATTTGATAACCATTACTACTAGACACTTAGTTCAGATTCATGACATGCCACATTACTACTGGACCAACTAGTTCAGAACACCAATGTCATCAATTCAAGATGAAGCGCATACCTCTGGCCCGTAACTGGCGTGAAGCTCAAATTTATTTGCATACATATATAAGCACCATCTATTTATTACTCGTTATCTATACCTAATAATAAAGTCATTAAGACTTCTTTGGTCGGTCCGTCGTAGTTTTTACGGATGTGCCCTCGATAAATCACATATTTACGGAGACTGCCACCGCCAAGTGGAAATAACTGTTCGCCCGATCCCTTCCCCAATCCCCACGACCACCAGCGCCGCCCGTCGCAGCGAAGTCGGGCTCGCCGCTGCACCCACCATCCTCCTTCCGGCCTCCGCCGCACGTAGCCACCGCCGCCGCCCCATGAATCCGGGCGTCGCCCCTGCCATCCACGCCGCCATCTCTTTTCCCCGACTCGGCAGCCTGGATCGAGCGGGCACCCTCCTCATCTCTTCTCACCTACGGAGCTCCCGACCTGGGCGCCGCGCGGCGCCGTCCCGCCCGTCCTTCCCCCCGCCCGACCGGCGGCGCGTCCAGGCGAGTGCTTGACACTTCCTGACGCCATCACAGTTGAAATCCGCGAGCTACCGAAGCAGCCGAGCTCAGAGAAAGACGCGCCGGCTTAAGAAGTGCTTGTCGCCGCCATAGGTCGGTACTTCGCCCCCTGCACCATGTGGCCTCCCCGTCTCTGCTCTATCTGCTCGTGGTGGAGCTTCTGGTCGACAAGCTCCAGTGCGCCTTGGTCGAGCCTCGCCGTAGAGGACCACGCCGCCGCCTCGCTATGCAGTGTGTTGTGTTCTGTGAGTTTCCAAAATCCCGGTTCCAAACGATTTTATTTCCCCAAAATTTAGGAGCACCACCCACTTCCTTCACATCCCGTTCTTCCACCTTACATCTAGATGTGATCAGATTTGATATTTTTTGTCTGATTTTGTTTGAGATAAACGTAGGAGGTGACAATCAAATTGAGTGTTGAACCTTGTAGCTCAGGTCGAGATGCAGCCCGGCTGGCAGAGCTCAGAGAAAGATGCGCAGGCTGCTAGATCGGATGGGTGACCGCTTGGATGCAGGGGATGCGCAACGGCAGGTCGAGATGCAACCCGGCTGGCCTCAGCCTGAGCGCACGCATCTTCGAGGTCGAGGTGCAGCGCGGTCGGCATCAGCCCGAGCGCACGCGTCTTCCAGGTCGAGGTGATGGAGGCCGGCTCTATTCCCCTCGAAGTTCCTCAGAGCTAGCCACATGATTTCTTTGAAGGAGCTATGCCGCCTCATCGCCACAATGCGACACACCACCAGATGCACTCTTGCAGAGTCGAGGCTTGTGGATTCCACAGACAGTGAGGGGATTTTTCAGAGGACGCGTTTCTGCTGCACTGCCGCACTGAGCGCCCGTCCTCCCCGTTCCTTCCATTCGCCGCTAGCGGAGCGGGTGGCGGCCAGGACGAGCGCTACAGATTGCCAGTCGCAGGGGATGGAGCACGTTCAGTCTGGCCTCGCCCACCTTCTCCGCTCTGTCCTCTTCGAGCTTGTGACACGAACTGTATCCGGATACGAACACTGCTCGAACACACGTGATAGGAACTCTATTCGAACACATGTCCATGGGCCGCCCGACATGGAATCCTTTCCCCGTTCGGGAAGGCGAAGGTATGTTCATAAAGAACTCGACTCCCTCGACAGAAACCCCAACCCAATTGCAATATCCAGTACTTCCAATCTCGCCGTTCCGCCCGTGCGACGACATTGCTGTAATTCCGTGCTCGAGATTTCCCGTATCTCGACCAGCCGACATCACTCGAACTCCGTCGGACCGTGCTCCACCCAAGGTACCGGTTCAACTGGCAATTTGCTGAAGCAGAATCTATCAATGTCTCTGGTTTGCATGTTTCAGCACCATCGCATATGTACGTGCTCCAAAAGAATTGCATGATTTCTAGCCCTGTTCATGTTTGATGCCTGCCCATTATCTATCCACACACGATGAATTGCAGGACAAGCCACGAATGCGGATGTTTTCATTGTCTATTGCATACATACTCGAGTTGATTCACCATGAAAAGTGAGAGTACATGCTGCCCAACCGTCCGTATTATAATTTAGATCAGGGTAGAGGCTTCAGTTCAGGTGGACTTGCCTTCAGCAGTACCAAGGGATTGAATTTTCAGCATCACTTAATGAAACAGAAAAAAATATCATGTTTCCTAATGTGAAAAATATATATAACACCTTAAATTATAAAGCACTTCAATTTGATCAGACTTGATTCAAATATTCGTTTGCATGGCAAAAGTCCTAAAGCACTTCTCTCATGTATTTATGCATTATAATTGCAAGCAAATCGTCCAAGAAAATGAAATACTCTTCACTCATTTCAATTTGCACCATAACAAGTCATAAGTTTCATGCCACGGAAAAGCACGAGTGTCTAGAAATTACCATGCATACCACGCCTACAATGACAGTATAACAAACAGCACAGCTCTGTATTCTGTATCTTGGAGCACAGTTCCTAGGGCTTAAAACTGAATCAAGTGGTTCAGCATGAAACTTTCATATAATTTTCGGAATCCTCATTTATGTGCAGTTCATGCATCCGTTTCCGAATTACTATTTGTCGCTTAACTTTCAATTTTTCCTCGTGATTGCAGAGAATGGATCACAATGTCGAAACAACCCCTGTTGAGGAGTTTGATTACCAGCCTTAAGAAAAACCAAAATATTCCGAATCAAGTGTTTTTGATGATCCATTGCCATCACCTACCATCTCGGCATCATCCCTGGTTTCGATTGGTTCAGAAACCGATAATCAAGAGATGCTAACAAAAAAGATCCACATCCAGAGATGCTATGTTGAGAGGGCTCAGGAGATTCCTCTAAGGAGCATTGTCAATGTTGTCGTAGTCGTGTCCCTCTATTCCTGACGGTTTCATTTCGGTCATTCTATGGTCCGTGATTTTTTCGGAGGTTTCGTGGTAAAATCGAACCCGAATAAATAATAAAACAATGAATCAAGCGAGATTTTCGTTCCCGACCAATGCATTTTATGGACCAGACGAACAGGCTGGTTTTATACGACATATAAACGGATCCAAAGTTAACTTTGTTAATCTCCCGTTGCAACGCACGGGCATTTTTGCTAGTTTTTTATAAAAATAATTTCTAGGTACAAAACAAGCTATTTCATCAGAGATCCACCAAGAGTTTCCCAACATTCCATCCCTATATATGAATGGTCATGTCGACAATTTATGCGATATTTTGAATTCGGCATGGAAAACCTTCACAATGTGTCATGTTATGCGACCTAGTATCAAGAAAAAATAACAAACTTTGAATAAGGCAAATATATTGAAAAAGTGTTCTCATAAATGAGCCACCATATGCGAAGATTCATGGCTTTCAAGCCAAATGAACAATGCTATGACCATATTTATGGAATAGTTTGTTCAAATGATCTCATAGTGTGCACAAGTGTGCATCTTGGAATGAAGAACAAGGTTGTCGAAGAGAGTTTTCATTTTCTTTGCACGAAAAAATCATTTTCCATTTTTCGAGTGTCAAAACTGGGTTGTTTGATGAAGCACCTACCAAATGTTTGTTGCAAAATTAGACCACACCAATTTTATACAAAATTAGACCATATTTAATTACATTTAACCAAATGGTTGCATGTAAAAAGCTTTCCATCCACCTCTCATAAAAAAGCCTGGCATGGACGCCGGCAGCCCGTGCTCTAGCCCGATCTTCTCCGACCGTAGCCCCGCCGGCGGCAAGGGCCGCAGCACTCATCGCCCCCGTCTCCACCACCAGCTCGTCACCACCTCTTCTGGTCGGCCGCCTCCACGCCAATGTGCTCAACACCGTCCTCTAGCTCCTCCCGGCGCTGAACAGTGGGTTTTTGACTGGTGCGTCGAACTTGCTTTTCTGCTTTCAGCTCCCTTTCTCTCTTGTAAGACAATATTATCTCCATTGATGAAATTAGCAGTCGAGCTGTAGCAGCGGCCTCGATCTGCTTGCAAACGCCTGCTACCAAGGCACTATCCAGTGCTTCTGAAAGCATGTCTCTTCTTGACATCTCCATGGTTTTTGCCAGCGAAGATGATGGTGCGGCGACAACAATGAAGCCTGTCAGGAGTCTCGTTTCCCTCGTGAAGGAAGCTAAGGAAAGTGTCCACACGTACTTCAAGGCACAATAATTTGAAAATGTGGAGCCATTTATCTCCACCGAGGGGTGACCCTGATCAAGTTAAGACTTATCATTCACCAGCTGTATTGCTTTACTCCATATACCCACGTTGCAAATTAATGTACGCAATTGAGGATGCGCTGTATCTGTTTCTAAGTTTTGATAAACAAACTGTCTTGATTGTTCACTGTATCTCTGAAGTCTGAAGTGTAATATAAACCGTTGATGGTGAAATTGTGAAAGGCCAATTATTTGTTTGCTGCAACTTCTCGATTTACACAGTGACTTATAGATTGCCTGACCATGATATGCACGATGATTGGTCCGCTATCCGAGTTGATGTTGATCCGATGCATAAAAAAGGTGAGATACGTTTAGGAGGAAAATAAAACTACAGTACACATCTGGTCTTGTTTTCTCTTTGTTACATCTGCAGGCTTGGAATTAGTTGATACGATCTCACCATCAACTCACCTTCACTTCGTGCGTCCCCGCGGAATTTAGTTATGATTTGTGCAAAAAAACAGTGATTCACTCAAGTTCAGACGATAGTACGTCCAGTTGATCGTACCGGGTTTCAGGAATATTGCAATTGCCATCTTGCTAACACAACCTTCGTGTGCTTCAGTAAATAAAAAAGAACAGTATGTGCTGCCAATGCCTTGATCTTGCTAAGAAAGCGAACATGTGAATACAAGAAAATTCTCAACAAGAATTTATACTGACCCGCTCAACATTACAAACAAAGAAAGAAAGAACATACATGTGGACAATGGTGAAAATTTTGGAGCCTTGATAGGCTACTTTTTAATGTTCGTCCGATGATCAGCAAAGATCACTCTATAAGCCAGGGTGTTTGAACTGATTCCCACTCAGCGAGCTCGCCTTCTTTGAACCATAGCGCTAAAAATAGGACAGTAAATATGAGTTAATATCGTTAGATATTTGTCTAAACTAACCCGCCTTCAGGCTAATATGCACGACAATGATGTTGTTTGCATTTAGAAAATCATAATCTGCTCCCAACCATAAAGTCAACTACTTTAAGTTCAAAATAAATAAATAAAGTCAACTACTTTAGTCTTCAGAACACTGCTTCAACTACAGGACAATATGATTTGACTGGCGAACTAGCGACACACTGGATTGTTGCAAAACTTACCGATTTCACGCTTGCCATTATCAGGGCTGTCACTTCCGTGGACAACATTCCTGAAAAGCAACAGTCCATGATAATTTCTTTGATAAAGGGAATGAATGGAGGTGACATCAACTAAAATGGAACATATGTAATGGAGAAGATAGTGTGAAGATATAAAAAGGCGTGGATGCCAACCTTCCTGTTTGAACTGCAAGATCACCCCTTATGGTCCCTGGTTCGGCTTGAAGGGGGTTAGTAGCTCCTATCAGTTTGCGAGCTGACGCAACAACACCAGCACCCTCCCAGGCCTGACAAGAAAAAATAATAGATAATTTAAATGCAAAAAACTTGGTCAAAGTGCACTGCTGCAACTATATTAGTTTCTTTACAAATACATACCATGCAAACTACAGGACCAGAGGTTATGTATTCTATGAGATTGGGAAAAAAAGGTCTCTCGCTCAGATCCTTGTAGTGCTCCTGAAGTAAAGAGAGAAGCAAAGATATAGTGTATACAAAAGCAAAATCACTATCAGTTCAACGACTCGGCCCTCAGCATAATATAATTCTCAACAATTACTTCTCTATGTAAAAACAAAGACAATACCTTGTGCTCTTTTTGACTGACACAAAATCTGGGTTGGCTAGCTTTCAGTGTTTTTATCACAAAATGTGGTCTAACTGCTTGGCAGGCACATTCTAGTGTTAATTGAGAAAAATATGAATATGTGCCGTCGATGGTAACCTTTTTTTATTCAGAAACTGCTAGAGCGAAAAAAAAATGTTGCTTTGCTTTAGAACGATGGCATTGTTTATAATTACACCGAACATTTTGGGAAATAGGTACGGAACTTTTCAAGAGCCACAGTAGCTTCCAAAGATTTAATGGATTTGTTAAGCAAACCTGAGCCAACTCCTTGGGGCACTGAAAAAGTTTCAGCCCCTTCAGCAAAAATCCCTTCTTCTCGAAGCGAGAAATAATCTCTCCAACCTATGTGCAAACACGATATCTTTAACTGAAACGAAACAAATAACCGATATCCAAACACGGAGAGAAGTCAATAAACTCATACCAGACCACGCTGAACACCGTCAGGTTTGATCATAATGTATGACTGCTCGACTTCCTGCAAACAATTAAAAAAAAATCTACTTTAGCAATATCTCATAGTTAATGAAATAAAACGAGACACTATTGTGGTGTATCTTCTCTAATTGGAAAAGGAACATCTGATATCTCAAAATTGAGGAGTCTTTTTTTGAAACGAAATATGTGAGTGGCGTTACTACTCTTCAACAAGAAACACCTACATTTTTCAAGCATCAAACATAACACACACTGCAAAAGAAGCAGACTAGAAATATCCAAATTAGTGGCATGTCCTAATTATTCGGCATCTTGGAAGATCGCCTTGGCTCAGTGTAAGAGAAGAGAGAATTCCTTATTTGACACTACTCAAAAATGTGATTCCTTATTTGACATTTTTACCCCTGATGTATTATGTGGCCAAAAAAATTCACAATACAAAAGCATAAGTGTTGTGCACACCCTGATATATTAATTGCCTTCCAGCTCTATATACATGAAACGAGAACAAGCTGGTTCACGTGCAATAATCTCATGCGTACATGTATGACCTTTTTTTTTTTACATTAAGAAACTTGGATTCAGCATGCAGTACAGCTTAGAAACAAAACAGTCGGCAACAGAGCCGCCATGGTCGACCAGATCTGGCCCAATTTCAGCATCCCCAAGAGTAACCAGCGGGGAGAAGACACAATCCCTCCACCACACCTTAGATCTGAGCATCACTCCTCCCATCACTGCCCCGACCACCATGGAGGCGTGGACATGGCAAGAAGGGTTAGAGCAAGAACGACAGCATCAGATCCGATTTATTGGAGAAACTACCGCAAAGAAGAGCCTCGACATCCGGTCCGCCCTCCCACTCACCGTCGGACACCGTGGCCGCCGGCGATTGAGGAGAGAAAGGCCTTGAGCGGGTCATGAATTCATGATGGAAGGTTCGAGGGGGGAGCAACAGAGGTCAAAACGCCATGGCCCATGGGGTAAGAGGATTGGGTCAACTTTTTATTTATGAAGGGGTAGTTTCGTCCGAGGAAAACAACTCTAACGGAAGAGCCTAACGGAAGAGACGGCAATGTCATATAAGGAACCAAATTTATACCAGGGGTCATAGAGGGAAGAAAAACTTTTTCAGGGTCAAATAAGGAATCACATTTTTAGACGGTGTCAAATAAGGAATTCTCTCGTAAGAGAATGGAGGACCTAATGATGATCAGAAATTGGACAGAATAAGGTATGCTTTCAGTCTCAGCTTGGTAAAAGAGCTGATTTCTTAACTAGTCCCTAAAATTGTAAATATAACAAACAGTGATGATGACACTGGTTGTGTTTAGGGGTGTAGCCACATGGTTCGCTGGATTAATTTCCTTTGATGTCACTATCGAGCCACAATGAAACGTATTACTGTATTAGGTTCCAAGAGAAAATTACTGATCAATAGTCACTTGATTGAATTAATTGAATCATCTCTACACTGTTAAACATTCCTAAACTTGAGAATTTTTTCCCTGGAACAGAAACTTGAGAAGTATGCTTTTGTGAATATTTTGGGGGGGAAACCAGAAAATTGTAAAACTACTGGAACAGGTTTAACAATTAATACAAAACCATGAGAACTGAACTATCCCAGAATAGACCCCTACTCTTGGTCATACACATGTTGGAACAAAGAAAGTCAATTAATTGACAACATGGCCTTTTAAAAAGGGGTTGGCAGAGAAAACTTGGCTGCATTCCATTTAAAATTCTTAAGTACCAAACAAATGGTTGAATAATTTGTTAATTCCACGATCAGAACACAAGGATCCTGGCGTCATATTCAAAGTCAAAGTTTTGACTAAAATTCTGCTGAACATGAGATCGAAACATACATAGCAGATACAACCAATTATACAGCACATATATTATTAAAATTTCAAGGAATTTCACTGAAAGTCTAATAGCTAGAATAAAAAGGATAGCGAAGCAGCATCCACTCAGTTTGGTTATAATACAAGCATACCAAAACTAGTGTTGTAAGTATATCTACCACCTGAACGGAAATGGGACCTATATATATTTGGTAATAAACACAATGTAGCCTGTGTAATTACTACATGTTGCCAACACTGTCCGTGGCCAACTGGCAGAAAGAACACCGTCTTAATTTCACCTCAATTTTGGTTCCTACCAACAGTCACATAGATGACTACTTAAACGGGTACTAACTACTAAACGTACAGGCAGGACTGCATTTTCCTCAGCTGTGCATAGTCAGTCACTAGTAGCAATTAAAAAAAACTAATGAATGGCATCAGTTTCTTTCTCGACAAGCAGCTCAGCATTTCTAGTTCCTCCGATACTCAGCACAACCAGGTTGCAACAGTAAACGATAACTATCACAAATTCACAGCACCAAACCAAATTATGCTCCTAGGTAGCCTAGCCGGCCCTAATCCTAACGCAGAAGAGCACCAACAAAAAATCATTTTATCTCGAGCAAAGGCGAAGTAGGTGGAAAACGAGCTCCAAGGAACGAACCGAGGAGGCGACGACGCGGCTGGGTGTGACGCGAGCCACCCTGGCGACCCTCCCGCTCCACGCCGCCGCGCTCAGCCCGACGCGGCCGCGATTCCTTGAGGAAGGCGCGGCGAAGGAGAGGGACGCCGACGGGCGGAGCGAGGCGGAGCGCCCGTGGCCGGCTGCGGCGGCGGCGAGGGAAGGTCCCGTTCTGGCGAGCGCGGCCATGGCGTCCATCCCCTCCGAGACAAGGAAGCACACGCAGTTTTGGATTAGGAAGAAGATGCTTCCGTGCTGCCTGCGGCCTACAGGATAAAACGATCTACGCTTATACAGACTTTAGGTGTATCCTGTTTACGCTAAACAAGAGTAAATACGTATTAGTGGGACCTGTACGATTCTTTATGTCTTCAGCAGACTACGCGCACTTTGCTTCTGAGAAGAGAAGGTGCCTACCCCACTTCGACCATCACAACGAGCAACACGGCACGGCACGCCCACCAATCACATGCCTCCACGTGCGCAATCAATACGGGCCCACTCACCCGAATCCCCCGGTTCCTTCCTTTCCTTCCATCGTTCGCCTCCGACGGCGACGGCAAAAGCAGCCGCCACCGACGAGCTCGCCATCCCTGGCTAATCTTCCCGCATGTTATCGCATCTCACTGCCAGCGTCAGTGGGTCAGTTAGACTTTCCACCGCGTCCAGTCGGCATTTTACTCCGGGGCCCACATGGAAGCGACCTCGCGTCACGGGCACACGCTCAAGTGGCACCCGCTCCGCTCCATTTGGGCCCGCTCGCCAGACGCCCCACCAAGACAGACAGCCGCGTGAGACAACACCCACCTCTCTCTCACCTCTTCCCACACCTCTTCTCTCTCCCTGTTTCCCCTCTCCCCTCCGTCGCCGACGACCTCACCGGCGGCGGCTGCATCGAAACCTATTGTCGCCTCACACGCGCCATTTATCCGATCGATGATATCTCGTAGTACCTCGTATCCCATCCCCCTCCGCAGAGCCACCCCGCCTATCCGCTCTGCCCACCCCCACCTCGGCGCCTAGTGCTCTGTAGCGCCCCGACCCCAGAGCTATACAGTGAAACATTGTGCAACCGGTCATGCTACACAATCGAGGGTTACTGGGTTTACCAATTGAAAGTGCATGGTTGATCCCATGCATGGTTTTGGTAATTAATGACAATCTCTATGGACTAATATTTGCATTGAGCTCTATGTGTAGGTTGTCCTTTAGCTTGTGTCAAGATCATTTGTTGATCAAGGCCAAGTTTGTTTGTCTCCATTGGTTGGAGTCAAGGTCAAGGTTAGAAGATCATTTGTTGATCAGGTCAAGCTTGTCTCCATGTGTTGGAGTCAAGGTGCTTTGCTTGATCTCCATTTGTTGGAGTCAAGCTCAAGGCAAGAAAAGATTTGTGTTGATCAAGCTCAAGGGAAGGTGTTCTCACCGTGTGATTGTCGGAGTCAAACTTTGATGACAAACCAACTCTCATCATCTTCATCTTCAATGCATCTCGGTTACAAGTATCTATCCCATGCATACCTTTCTAGTATTCAACCTTGTGTAGGTTGCCTCTTGGCATGAAAGCTCTTATATGCAATTGTTGTGGTTTTGGCTTTTTCCTTCACTTAATATATCTTTGTGATATGTGTGTTGAATTTGTCGGAGATTGTCCCCAGGAACTAGGGGTGTCTCCAAGGTATCGTGTAAGGGGCTGAACACGGAGTCAAACAATCCACAACGTGCTCCGGCGACGGTGCTCGTCAGGCTCGCTGCGGACGACACTGCAGAGATTGACACAAGGTCTTACCCAGGTTCAGGGCCCTCTTGTGGAGGTAAAACCCATACGTCCTGCTTTTATGTATTGCACTGCTTGGAGAGTTTACAGTACAAGGAGAGCTTGTCGAGCTCGGGGTGGCTAACAATGGCTACTGGCTGATCTTCAGATCTAGGGTTTTTGGGTAGGCTCCTAGACTCCAAAAGCCGAACCCTAACCAAGCGTCGAACCAGGAATCCAACCCCTTGCTTGGGCGCGCTCCTCCTCCTTTTATAGGCGCCCTGGGCCTCTTCTGCCCAAACATTTGGGCGGGAAGGGCTACCACATGGCGACGAAGGAGGAGGCGCGGTGCACCGTAAAGGTGAGGTCTACCATAAAGGTGAAGCTCGTGGACGCGGTCCACGGCAGGGGAACGGCGTCACCAAAGCTGAAAAGGGGCACCGACCAGCTGGACAGTGGGCTGGCGCTTGCCGAGGTGGGAGGTGACCCACGGTGACGTCGTCCTTGGAGCGTAGCTGCAGACTGTTCCCTTGTCACCAAAGAGGCAATACTCGTTGTCCGCTTTGCTTGGCTCCGCTTTGTTGACTGCTTTATACATGGAAACGGCAACTGCGGCGTTGTCGTCATCGCGCGTAGGCACGCGCGTCACTCTGCACACGGCGCAGAGCCCATGTGCGCTCTGCCGCGGGGGCAGAGATGGCTTCACGAAGAAGGCGCTTCGCGAGGCGAAAAGCCTCGCCAAGCCCTTCAGCTTGGTCCTTAGGCAGAATTGCGGGCGGCGTCGGAGACGCCTTGTCGAGGAGCGATCCCTCGCCGAGGGAAAGAACCCTTGGCGAGGAGAAAAACCCTTCGCGAGGGGAGAAATCCTCGCGAAGCTCGCCAGGCTTGGAGAGCCTGGTCCTTAGCGAAAATCATCCAAAGAATCTTGTGGGCCCTGGCAGGCCGGCCCGTGGTACCCTGGTTTCCACTGTGCCGACAGTAGCCCCCGGGCCCGCGATGGGCACGCCGAGGCCCATGGACGAAGGCGAAGCGTCGAGGGGCCAAAGATGCCTGGCAGGGCCGCGACACGTGTCACGCAGCGGTTGCACCCGCGGCCACGACCTCCTCGGCTCCAACGGGCGACGTGGTGGGGCCCGCCACGACTCGAGTGCTGGTCAATAAAGCCTGGGCGCGCAGGCGGCGCCCATTACTTCTCCCGTAACTCCTCCGCACACTTCTCCCCACGCCTCCAATCTCTCCAGAGAGCTCCAATCTCCAGAGTACTCTTCTTCTTCTCCGGCGACCATGGCGCCCAAGAAAGCAGCCACCGACTTGAAGGGCAAGGCCACCGCGCAGGCGAGCTCGTCAGCGGCGGCGGGACGCTGCGCGGGGCGCTGCGCCCCAGGGGACAATGCCTGAGTCCCTTATCAGCGCGGCGACGGTTTCCAAGGTGCGGCTCCTGGTGGCCTCCAACACCCACGAGCTCGGTGCCACCAACATAGCGCCCGGCAGCAGCAGGGTCGGCGCGGGGTTCCACCCCATCTTCTTTCACACACTCTTTGCCGGCTTCGTTCCTCCTTTCTCCGGTTTTCTCCTAGGGATCCTTGAGGCATACCGGATCCAGCTGCTCCATCTTCATCCAAACTCCGTGCTCATTCTCGCCATCTTCGCCTACCTCTGCGAGGCGTATGTCGGTGTCCGCCCCTCGGTGGCGCTCTTCCGGAGCTTCTACTCCCTCCGGAGCACCAAGTCGAACGAACGATTTGGATGCGTCTCCTTCCGCATCGCCGCCGCCAGGAGTGAAGGGTACATCCCCATCGCATGGCAGGGTGAGAACGCCATCACCGAGGTGACGAAGAAGGTGGAGAAGTTCCGCGAGAAGTGGGTTTTCGTCGGCACCAAGTCGTCGAACCGCCACCTGGAGGTTCCCGTGGCGCCCCCGAGGAAGTGGGCGCGTTGGGCGAGCGGTGAATTTGAGGGTCCCAAGCTTGAGGCAGTATACGAGCGTATTCAGGTGCTCCGCGAGGCCGGGCTCACCGGCCGGATGGTGGCGATGGACTTCGTTTCGCGCCGCATTGCTCCTCTCCAGTGGCACTCGAAGCCGATGTGGACCTATTCGGGCCCGGACGACAGGATGCGCCTCAGCCCCGACGACTTCACTCCGGACGAGATGAAGCGGATCATGAAAGTCCTCTTCGCCACGACGTCCATTCCGGCCCCAAGCAACGACGACGCCTTGCCGCTGTTCGCCTACACGGAGGAGCGAGTGCGCGAAGCCCGCAAGCTCCTGCCCCACTTCGACGAATGGGGTATCAAGCCCGCGAGGCTTGTTGGGCCCCGCCGCAACCCGTGGGCGGCGGAACAAGAGCAGGAGGGCGACGCGCTGGAGCCAGACGAGGACGAAGGGTCCGAGGAGGACGAGGCTTCAAGGGGTGCCGACCCCTCCGGGAAGATGAGGCTTCGAGGGGTGCCGACCCCTCGGGGGGCGACGCAGGCTCAAGGAACGCGCCGCCCGGCGAGGACCTCCAGGAGATCTCTTCCAGCGACGACGGGGGCGCCTTCCGCGTGGTTCGCTCCCAGCGCCCCGCAGAGGAGGAGGACAGCAGCAGGGGAGGACGCCGCGAGCCTCACACCAAGGTCCTTCATGACAGGGACGCCGGGGTCGCCACGAGGGAAGCTCCTCGCGAAAAGGTAGCGGCGCCCCATGAGCAGGCCGGAGCGAGCACTCTCCAGCCACCAAAAGGGAAGAAGAGGGTGTGGAGAGCGGTCGACGAGTGAGTTTGGCTCTTTTCTTTCCTTTCAGCGTTTGCTTCTGCGAATCCCCTCCTGAAGGATTTTTGCTTGGCTGTGTTTTTTCAGCGTACCCGCGGCGCCGAAAAAACGGCGTCTCCGCAAGCTCGGGGAGATCGCCTGCACCGCCGAGACACCTGTGGCCGACGAGTCGCAGCAGGCGGCCGTCGAGCTGCAGCATATGGCTGACGAGCCACGGCAAGCGGCTGTCGGGCAGCAGCAAGAGTCAGTCCCTCTCGCGGGTGAGCACCGCGTGGAGGTGGTGATGATTGAAGAGGCGGCGTCGCCTCCAGCTAGGGCTGCCTCTCCCCCCGCGGTCGAGCACCGTGTGGAGGAGGTGATTGAGCTGGCGACGCCTCCGCCTACTCGGGCGGCTACTCCTCCCGCGGCGGAGCACCGCGCGGAAGAAGAGGAGGTGGACGAAGAGATCGTCGCGGAGTCGCCCCCAGCAGCAAGGGAGGCTCCCACAAGGAGGGCAGGTACTCCCGCGGCCACGGCAGACGCGGCCACCACGGAGGGGGCGGGGAGCGCCCCTGAAGAGCGGGAGGCAGAGACGCCTCTGGAGCCCCCGAGCGACGGGGCCAGGGGCGAGGAGATGCCCAGCCCCCTGAGGGCTCTCGATGCGGGCGGCGAGGGAGACGCCCCCACAAGCCCCCACGCCGCGGCGGGGGCCGCTACAAGTTCGGGGCAGGATGCCCTAGGCGCCTCGACAAGCGTCGAGGCCTCTGCGCCCCACAAGGATGCAGGGGTCTTGGCGCTGGGTGAGCCGCGCCCTCGCGCGGTTCGCCGCGACGTTGTCTTCCGCCAATCGCGGCAGGCACTTGACGAGCTGGCGGCGCAGCTCGCCAAGGAAGATCTCGCCAGGGAGAAGGAGCGGGCGAGGCTTGCCGACGCCTGGGCCCTTCTCCACGAGCGGGTGGAAATGTGTCGCCGGCAGGACGCGGCGGCAAGGATGGCGCGCGAAGAAGCGATGCGCTTCGCGAAGGAGACCCGCGACAGCGTCAAGCGGGAGGCGGCCGAGGTCATGGACCAGCTGGACGCTGCCCGGGAGGCGCTGGAGACGGATACCACCGCCAAGCACCAGGAGCTGGCGGCGCGCGAAGAGAAGTTCGCCAACGAGTCCGAGGCCGCGAGGACCATCTTGAAGGAGCTGCGCGAGCAGCTGGACGCCCGCGAGGGGCAGCTAACGCCTCGCGAGACCGAGCTGAAGAAACGCGAGGAAGAGCTCTCCCTCCGGGAGAAAGAGCTGGATCGGCGCGAAGAGCAGGTCCACTCTCTGGAGGAGGAGCAGGCCACCCGCGAGGGGCTGCTGCAGGAGCGCGAGAACTCAGTGGCCAGGAGCGAGGCCACCCGCAAGGAGCGCCACGACAAGGCCAACGCTGACCTCGCGATGAAGCAGAAAAGGACCCAGGATGAGGCTGACGCCAGGGTTGAGCGCATCCGCGAGAGCCTCGCCAATGACTATGACGCCAAGGCCACGAAACAGGAAGAACGCTTCACGATGAAACGCAACGAGTTCCTGCATCAGATCGAGGGGCTCGAGGAGTCGGAGAGGGAATTGACCTCCCGCCTTCAGCACGCCCAGGAGGCGCTGGCTCGCGCGGAGAAGGAGATTGCCGCCCTGAAGGCTGACCTGAGCGACCTCCAGCAACAGGTGGGGCCGGCCGCGGACCGCGCAGAGCAAGCGCAGGACTCCGCGCGGCACAACCGGGCCATGACGCGCCAGCGCCAGCTCATGCTCCACGAGTTGGTTCGCCGCGCGAACGCCATCGGGGACGACTTGAGGATCGAGGTCCCCCACCTTCCCTCCGGAGGGATCGACGACGAGGCAGCGCACACGCAATTCTTCGGGCAATTCCTCGAGGAGATTGAAAAGGTCGCGAAGCGCTTCGACGAGCGCGTTGTGGCGGAGAGCCGCGATCTCCTCGTCCTTGCCATCAGCCGCGTCTTCAGCAACCTTCTGAAGCTCTGGCCCTCGTTCAACCTCGAGGCCGTGATGGAGCCGGTCGAGATCCGCAGCAAGGCGGGGGAGGCCGCTGAGGTGCTCGCCAAGAAGTACGACCAAGTCTTGGTCGATGAAGACGAAGGCGACGGCGAGGGAGGTGCCCTAGGAGCAGGAGCTGGCGCGGATGGAGCGGGGACCTCGGGAGGCGCGACGGCCTGAACTCCTTCCTGTAGCTGGTCGCGCATGAGGCACATTATCGTGGTATTTTGGTTGTAATAACTTTTGTAAAGACTTGCTTTTAGCTTTGGAACGTGCTTGTGAATGCCCCTTGGGTGGCTTTTGTCTTTTCCCTTCATGTCTTTTTCGCTCTACGTCTTAGGACCCTCTCTTAGCGCTACACCACCGCCGCTTCGGTATGTGCGAGTCAGTGCTCCACAAGTCCGGGGGGTGCGTGAGGCCTCAAGAAGTAAGAGCTCCGCGAAGCGCGATGCTTGGGGCTCCCCTTTGACGTGCAAGCAGCCCATGAGGCGTGGGAGAGAGAAAAGAGACTCGAGGGGCAAAAACCAGCAAGAGGAAATTCTACCAAGTCTTTGTACTTAGCTTGACGAGGCGTTTCCGCCTTGGAGAGGGTGTTGGTGCCCTGGCGAGGCGTTGTTGCCTTGGAGAGGGTGCCTGATGCTTGTTTCCTGCACTTGGACAGATAGGCATACCCACGAGCAATAGATAGCTATAAAACTTGAGCCCGTAGGTTCCTTCATGTGTGTCTCACGAGGAGAACAAGCACCAAGGTTTTGGTGATCCTTGGTGAGTTGACGTGCGCGGGAGCTGACCCATGAGTTCAGAGCTCCTTGGGAGTTGACATGCATGAGGGCTGACCCGCAAGGTCAGAGCTCGGATCCCTTGGGTTTTAGGTGCTGCCGGGATGCTCCCGTGGCATGGCACCCTGCTAGCCCCCGCTCGTGAGATACACAGGAGGGATCATACGAGCGAGAAAGAAAAGCAAATAACACCGAAGCAAACAACACCGAAGCGACAAAATATGCTGGCGCGATGCGCAAAGGTTCAAATTGGCCTGAAACATAGGTTCATTACACTGGCGTGGCCAGAAGCACAAAAATCCGCCATGCTCTTGGCATGGGGTCCACATTCTGTGGCTGAGACTCTCGAGAGGCGTGCCCGAGGCAGACGCATGTAGAGAGAGCTCAGGGGGCCCCTATGCGGGGGTGGCTTTTAGCCTGCGTTCCACCATGACCGGCATGGGGATCCACCTCGCCAAGACATGGTGCCTGAAGAGGTTACCATGCCGAGGCTTGGTGGCTTGGGAGTCTTCTCGAACGGCCCGCGGCAACGTATAGTAGAGAGGGGAGCCCGAAATTTTTCCTCGTGGAGGGTGATGGCGCGTGGCTCTCCCTTGATGCAAAAAATTGCTCGCCGAGGGCGATCAGGGGTAGAACTTGCGCAGGTGTTGGATGTTCCAGGGGTTGGCGACAGGGATGCCGTCCTCCGTCTCGAGCCGCGCGGAGCCAGGCCTGGCGATGTGCACGACTCTGTAGGGGCCTTCCCACATTGGTGAGAGCTTGTGGAGGCCTGCCCTGGAGAGGACTCTCCTCAGGACAAGGTCTCCTGCTTCGAGAGTGCGTGGGCGGATGTGGCGGCTGTGATAGCGACGGAGGTCTTGCTGGTACCTTGCTGCTCTCAGGGCCGCATTGCGGCGGAGCCCTTCAAGCAGCAGTAGGTCGTCGTTGCGGAGTTCGTCCACCTCAGCCTCCTTGAAGGCCAAGACTCGCGGAGAGCCATGAGTGATCTCGCTGGGGAGGACGGCTTCAGCGCCATAGACGAGGGAGAACGGCGTCTCACCAGTTGGCTTTGTTGGCGTGGTGCGGATGGACCAGAGCACCGAGGGGAGCTCATCGATCCAATGCTTGCCGCTGGCCTTGAGGCGGTTGAAGCTTCTCGTCTTGAGGCCCTTGAGCACCTCGGCGTTGGCTCGCTCGGCCTGCCCGTTGCTTCGTGGATGCGCCACCGAGGCGTAGCAGATTTGGGCACCGATGCTGCCGCAGTAGGACTTGAAGGCGCCACTGATGAATTGTGAGCCGTTGTCGGTGATGATGCGGTTGGGCACGCCGAAGCGGCAGACCAGGCTCCTTATGAATTTTACCGCCGACTTCGCCGGAATGGTGCGCACGGGCTCCACCTCAGGCCACTTGGTGAATTTGTCGATGGCGACGTAGAGGTAGCGGTAGCCCCCGAGCGCTCGCGGGAAGGGTCCCAGCAGGTCCAGCCCCCAGACCGCGAACGGCCAGGAGAGCGGGATCGTCTGGAGTCCTTGCGCGGGCTGGTGGATTTGCTTGGCGTGGAATTGGCATGCGTCGCAGGTTTGGACGATTTCGGCAGCATCTTGAAGCACTGAGGGCCAGTAGAAACCACTCCGGAAAACCTTGCCTGCAATGGTGCGCGAGGAAGAGTGGTGGCCGCACTCGCCGCTGTGTATGTCGTTGATGAGCTGGCGGCCCTCCTCGGCAGGGACACACCGCAACGCAACCCCATTGGGTCGCTTGCGGTACAGGTCTCCGTCGTGGAGGCAATAGGACTTGGCCTGGCGAGCAATTCTCTCGGCCTCTGCGTCGTCTTCGGGGAGGGCTCGGTTCTGCAGGTAGTTCTTGATCTCGTCGATCCAACCAGTGTCTTGTCGTACTAGAGTCAGCAGCAAGCGATCGCCCGAGGGCAACCCACAGTTTGGTGCTCCGCTCGGTGGGGCAGGTGGGAGCTCCTCGTCGATGCTGAAGTTGACCACAGGTTGCTTGACTGAGGCCTTGGTGAGCCTCTCCTCGAACACTCCAGGCTTCTGGGCTTCTCTTCTTGCTGCTCGCCGAGCAATTTCATCTGCCTCTTGGTTTTCTGCCCGTGGGATGTGCTTGAGCTCCATGCCCCTGAAGTGTTTTTCCAGCCTGCGTACCTCTTCAAGGTAGGCCACCATGTAGGTGTCCTTAGGCGTGTAGCTTTTGTTGGAGAAGTTGACGAGGAGCTGGGAGTCGCCCTTGATGAGGATGTACTTGATGCCGAGGGCGATGGCGGCTTTGAGCCCGGCGAGGAGGCCTTCATACTCAGCGATGTTGTTGGAGACCTTGTCGCTGTCCTTAAAGCACAGTTGGACGGCGTAGTAGAGCTTGTCGCCTGTCGGTGAGGTGAGAACGGCGCCAGCCCCTGCACTCCTGCCGCAAAGGCGCCGTCGAAGTGCATGGTCCTTGAGGGCCATGGGGAACCAGTTCGCCATGACCTTGTCGTCGCCCCCGGCGGCCTGGATGGCCAGAGAGTAGAGCTGCAGGAACTCCAGGGGGTTGTTCTTGCCGTCGTAGCGCGGAGGGAGGTCCGGCCTGAACTTGGCCAGCCAAATGACGCGACGAAGGCTGCGAGTGAACGCGGCCGTCGTGCCGTAGGTGACCGTGCCGTTGGCAAGGGTGGCGCGGAGGTGGCGCCCGGCGGTGGCGACGTCCTGGACGGCGCGGTTGCGGCGTTCTTGCCCGCGCTCGATGCTCACGCGTGCGTCCTCAGGGGCTCGCTGCACGATCTGGCAGTCATGCGGCGACGACGCGTGCGATGCAGCGCGACCGTCGCGAGGAGGAGCCCCCGNCCTGGTGGTGTCAAACTCCAGCTCGAAAGGAGTAGCTCAATGCCCCAGCCTGCGACGCGATCTGTCGCGTTCGGGTTGCGCAGAACTCGCTCCAGTAGGGTGACCACCTTGATGGGGTGACCCTGGAAGTAGTGGCGCAGCTTCCTGGAGGCGATGAGGAGCGAGAAGAGGAGCTTTTGCTGCATGGGATAGCGCTCGCGAGCATCCCGCAGCACTGTGCTGACGAAGTACACGGGGTGCTCGACGAGGGTAGTCGTTGGTGAGGCAGCGGCTGGCTCCTCCCCAGGCTCGGTGGAGTCCTTGGCGAGGTTTTCTTGGGGCTGGGGGCCTGACGAGGCTGCTTCCTTGTCGGGGGGTTCTGGGCTTGGCGAGGTGGAGTTCTGCTTGTCGAGGACTGGCTCTTCTCTTTCAGCCACCAAGACCGCGCTTGCCGTCTGAGGAGTGGCTGCAAGGTACAGCTTCAGAGGCTCGCGAGGGCGTGGGGCGACCATGATGGGTGGGCTCGCCAGATTTCTTCAAGTCCTCAAAGGCCTTTGCTGCTTCGGGGGTCCACTTGAAAGGACCGGACCTCTTCATGATCTTGAAAAATGGCAGCGCCCTCTCGCCGAACTTGGAGATGAAACGGCCAAGGCTGGCCATACATCCCGCTAAGCGTTGCATGTCCTTGAGGCGACGAGGGGGCTGCATCTGCTCTATGGCCTTGATCTTGTCGGGGTTGGCCTCAATGCCGCGGTGGGATACCAGGAACCCGAGGAGCTTGCCTGAAGGGACCCCGAAGACGCACTTGGCGGGGTTCAGCTTGATGTTGACCTTGCGCAGGTTGGCAAAGGTCTCCTCGAGGTCCTGGATGAGCGTGTCCTTCTCGCGAGTCTTGACGACGATGTCGTCGACGTAGGCCTCTGCATTCCTCCCCATTTGAGCTCCCAAGGCGATCCTCATGAGGCGCTGGAAAGTGGCGCCAGCGTTCTTCAGACCGAAGGGCATACAGACGTAGCAAAACACACCGCAAGGGGTGAGAAATGCTGTCTTCTCCTCGTCCTCCTTCGCCATCTTGATCTGGTGATAACCAGAGAAGGCATCCAGAAAACAGAGGAGTGCGCAGCCGGCGGTGGAGTCTACGATCTGGTCGATCCTCGGGAGGGGATAGGGGTCCTTGGGGCAGGCCTTGTTGAGGTCGGTGAAGTCGATGCAGAGGCGACTCCCTCCGGTGTGCTTGGGGACGACCACACCGTTGGCGAGCCAAGTGGGGTGGACCACTTCCTTGATGATGCTGGCCTTCTTCAGCTTGTCTACTTCCTTGACGATGAAGTCTTGCTTCTCTGGCGCTTGGCGCCGCGCTTTTTGCTTGACGGGGCGTGCGTTTGGGCACACGGCTAAGTGGTGCTCGATCACCTCCCTCGGTACTCCGGACATATCTGACGGTGTCCAGGCGAACATGTCAGAGTTTGCCCTGAGGAAGGCGACGAGCGCGCTTTCCTATTTGGGAGGCAGGTTGGCGCCGATGGTGACGCAAGCCCCCGAGCCGCTCGCCTCCAGAGACACTTGTTTTGTCGCGGCCTTCTCCTGGAGAACAGCTGCTTCTTCTTCGCGGGGGGCCTCGGGAGGGGTTCCTCGTCCTCGTCAGCGGGTGACGCCACCGCGGCAGCCTTGTAGGCCGCCTGCGCAGCGTACAGGGCGTCCGAGACCACGCCGCGGATGACAATGGTGCCACCCGAGCCAGGGAGCTTGACGAGGTTGTAGGCGTGGTGGGTCACCGCCATGAATTTGGCGAGGGCGGGGTAGCCGAGTATGGCGTTGTAGGGTAGGCCGATGTGCGCGACGTCGAAGTCGATCAGCTCGGTGCGGTAGTTGGCCTGGGTGCCGAAAGTGACGGCGAGCCTCACCTGCCCCAAAGGGGTGGTGAGACCCTCTGTCACTCCCGAGAAGGGCCTGGTAGGCATGAGCCGCTCGTAGGGCACCTGCAGCTTCTCGAATGTCTCGACGGAGATGACGTTGAGGCCAGCACCCCCATCAATGAGCGTCTTAGAGACGGCGATGTTGTTGATGGTGGGGGTGCAGACCAACGGGATGGTGCCAACGGTTGAAGTGGACTTGGGGTGGTCGCCGGAGTCGAAAGTAATGGGGCACTGGGACCACTTGAGGGGCCTGGAGGCCTCGACTCCAGGGAGGGCTGCTGCGACCTCGCGAGCGAGTTGCTTGAAGTGGCGGTTGGAGCGAGGGGCCTGAGCCCCGCCAAGGATGCAAGCGCTCCCGAGGTACCTGGTAGCCTTCGTCAGCCTCGGCAGGCAGGTTGTCGTTTGCGGGCTGGGCAGCGTTGGCCTGGGGGTTCTGCTGGTAGTTGTCGTTGTAGTTGTTGTTCCAGCGTCGCCCCCCGCGGCCCCGGCCGCGCGGCCTCCGCGCGGCCTCCGTTTGCCTCGCGAGCCTCGCGAAGTCCTCTGAGTCGAAACAGTCCTCGGTGGCGTGAGAGTGCCTGTTGTGGTAGATGCAGAAGGGACGATCATCCTCTTCTCAGGTCCTGCGGCTGGAGTGGCAGCTTGGCGAGACTGCTTGGCGTCAGGCTCTGCCGCGAGGACCGCAGTAGTCTTGCGCTTCTCAGAGGATTTCTTCTTCTGGACCCTCGGCGGGGTCCCCTGGATCGTTCTTGACGAACAAGCGGCCCTCTTCAGCCTTGGCCGCACTTGTCCGCCAAGTCGAAAAGCTTGACGACGGTGGTGATGTTGTCGTGGATGCCGAGCTTCTCGAGCATCCCCGCACGTCCTGTGACCCCAGCCTGGAAGGCCGAATGACCTGCGCGTCGGTTGCGTTGGGGATCTTGTTGCGCACTTGGCTGAAGCGCTGGATGTACTTGCGGAGGGTCTCGCCGGGCTTCTGACTCACGGCGCGGAGGTCGTTGTAGGTGAGGCCGCGCTCGTACGTGCCCTTGAAGTTGGCGACGAAGCACCGGCAGAGCTCCTCCCAGGAGTTGATGGACTCGGCGGGGAGGTTGGTGAGCCAGGAGGATGCAGAGTCCTTGAGGGCCATGGGAACCAGTTCGCCATGACCTTGTCGTCGCCCCCGGCTGCCTGGATGGCCAGAGAGTAGAGCTGCAGGAACTCCAGGGGGTTGTTCTTGCCGTCGTAGCGCGGAGGGAGGTCCGGCCTGAACTTGACCGGCCAAACGACGCGACGAAGGCTGCGAGTAAACGCTGCCGTCGTGCCGTAGGTGACCGTGCGTTGGCAAGGGTGGCGCGAAGGTGGCGCCCGGCGGTGGCGATGTCCTGGACGGCGCGGTTGCGGCGTTCTTGCCCGCGCTCGATGCTCACGCGTGCGTCCTCATGGGGCTCGCTGCACGATCTGGCAGTCATGCGGCGACGACGCGTGCGATGCAGCGCGGCCGTCGCGAGGAGGAGCCCCCGCTGGAGCAGGTTGCGGTGCAACCGGTGGAGCCGGAACGGGTGTAGGTTGGAGAGGAGGCGCGGGAGGTGCGCCGTGCGCCACGTCCCCCACAAGCGCAGAAGGAACCAAGGAACGAGACGGCGCAGGCGCCGAGGCGCGAGCGGCGCCGATGAGCTCGGTAACGCGGTTGAGCCAGGCCTCCTGAGCCGCCGGCGTGGGGCGGTACTGCAGCAGCTCCTGCGCCATGAGGAGCGCAGTCGCCGGGCTGGGCGCAGGGCGGCCCAGCGAGAAGGCAGCACGGTCCCGCGACGGGGGCAGGGAGGAGGCCTCCTCTTCGCCGAGGTCGTCCTCAGCATGGTCGATGTCATCGTCGTCGGGGTGCTCGACGCGGGGCTCGGGTCGACGCGGCGCTCTGGAGCAGAGCCCCCACGCGGGCGGCCCGCGGGAGCGGTGGCGGCGCTAGCCGTCCGGCGAGCGAGACGTTCGGCACGAGAACCGGCCATGGCTGTGTCGAGGATGAAGACGCGCCTCAGCCCCCTACCTGGCGCGCCAAATGTCGAAGATGGTCCCCAGGAACTAGGGGTGTCTCCTAGGTATCGTGTAAGGGGCTGAACACGGAGTCAAACAATCCACGACGTGCTCCGGCGACGGTGCTCATCAGGCTCGCTTCGGACGACACTGCAGAGATTGACACAAGGTATTACCCAGGTTCAGGGCCCTCTTGTGGAGGTAAAACCCCTACGTCCTGCTTCTATGTATTGCACTGCTTGGAGAGTTTTACAGTACAAGGAGAGCTTGTCGAGCTCTGGGTGGCTAACAATGGCTACTGGCTGATCTCCAGATCTAGGGTTAGGGTTTGCTAGAGCTGCACTAACCGAAGATCGAGCCAGGAATCGAACCCCTTGCTAGGGCGTGCTCCTCCTCCTTTTATAGGCGCCCTGGGCCTCTTCTGCCCAAACATTTGGGCGGGAAGGGCTACCACATGGCGACGAAGGAAGAGGCGCGGTGCACCGTAAAGGTGAGGTCTACCATAAAGGTAAGGCTCGTGGACGCGGTCCACGGCAGGGGAACGGCGTCACCAAAGCTGAAAAGGGGCACCGACCAGCTGGACAGTGGGCTGGCGCTTGCCGAGGTGGGAGGTGACCCACAGTGACGTCGTCCTTGGAGCGTAGCTGCAGGCTGTTCCCTTGTCACCAAAGGGGCAATACTCGTTGTCCGCTTTGCTTGGCTCCGCTTTGTTGACTGCTTTATACATGGAAATGGCAACTGCGGCGTTGTCGTCATCGCGCGTAGGCACACGCGTCACTCTGCACACGGCGCAGAGCCCATGTGCGCTCTGCCGCGGGGGCAGAGATGGCTTCACGAAGAGAGCGCTTCGCGAGGCGAAAAGCCTCGCAAGCCTTAAGCTTGGTCCTTGCAGAATTGCGGGCGGCGTCGGCGACGCCTTGTCGAGGAGCGATCCCTCGTCGAGGGAAGAACCCTTGGCGAGGGGAAAAAACCCTTCGCGAGGGGGGAAAAAACTCGCGAAGCTCGCCAGGCTTGGAGAGCCTGGTCCTTAGCGGAAATCATCCAAAGAATCTTGTGGGCCCTGCAGGCCGGCCCGTGTACCCTGGTTTCCACTGTGCCGACACCCCGGAAGTTTCTTTGGAAATTTCCGGGGGTCCGAAAAATTCGTTCCTTGGTCCGGAATATCCAGCCCAAGGAAAATTTGGCTAAGTCTTTTGCGTTTTTCTCTCGGGTGGGGGTCCGGAACTTTGCATCGGAGGTTTTTTTCTCTGGAAATATCCGGGGCACCGGAAGTTCCGACCCCAGGCTGGAAGTTCCGGTACTTAACCCCGGAAATTCCGGCCGTGCGCTGCTCCAACGGCTAGTTTTTGGGGGGAGGCTATATATAGCCTCCTTCTTCCCCAAGAGCTGGCTGCTCACTTTGCTCAGCTCATTCCCTCTCTCCTCCATTGTTGCAAAACTTGTAAGCTTGATTCCTCTCAATCCCTCCAATGATTCTTGCCCAAATCTAGATCTACAATTCACCAATAAAAATCTCCTCTAAGTGAGTGGAACCTAGTGGATCTAGATTTTGGGGTTGCTTTGTGTTCATCCCCTTTGTTCTTCCTCTCTTATTCCCCCAAAGCATTTGTTGCTTGGTTGGAATTTGAGAATGAAGGATTTGACCACTTGTGTGTTCTTGCCTTTTGCATAGTTGCATCGGGTTGTGCTCTCCACGAAGATTCATGGGATCGAAGTTGAGAAGCTTGTTACTCTTGGATGCATTGTGTTCCCAAGAGCTTTGTGCCTCTTGGGTGCATTGTGTACCTGTCACATCCCGAATTTTGGCCCTATAAAATTTTCTTTGACAAAACCAAAATTTGGATTTGGATTTGGACCCTTTGATCTTGGCACCTCTATTTTCTTCTACATTTCTAAAACCCCAGGATTTCCCCAAAATAGTTGTCTTTTCTTTAAATGCAAAGGACCTAAACCCTGGCCTTCCAAAGGAGCTATATCAAGGGTGACTTCAAAAATTCCCAAAAATTCTTGAGTGATACCCAACTAGAGTAGAACCCATTTATGCAAAAATATTGGGTGACTTGTTAAGAAAAGGGTTGACATTTTTCCCTGATTTATTTTTCTGCCGGAAAACCCCAAAACCCTAGCTTTCCAAAGGAAGTAGGTCAAAACCATCTTCAAAAATTCTACAAAAATTCAGAGAGGATCTCTAACCAGTGTATAACCCAAATATGTAAAAACATTCCATATCTTGTTAAGAAAATATATGAGTTTTTCCCTGTTCTACTTTCTTGGCCTAAACTTGTTGTTTTTGGAAACCCTACTAAACATTTTCCAAAAATTCCAAAAACCCCAGGGTAGATGCTCCTAACCAACCCCTACCTCCATGAATTTTCCTGGCCAAAATATTTTATTTTAAAACCCCAAAACCTGTTTTCCATTTCTGACCAGAAGTGTTCGATGAAATTTTTGTTTAGACCAAGTTTGGATTTTGGTAAAATTCTGTTCTGCAAAATCGTAGTACTTTGAATTTGGCGCAAGGTGACACGGTTACTTTTCCCTTTTGTCTCTAGGATGAGAGAAACATGACCATGCCGATGTCGGCATGGCCATGACATGGGCATGCCGCACCCGACGGTGCCGCCCCTTTATGGTCGCCGCCGGCGACCTCCCCCTCGCCTCCTCTCGGGTTCCCCTGCCTTCCCCACCTCCTCCATCGACTCCAGCACCCACGCGTCGCCCCTCCCTCGCCCCGCACGCCGCGGTCCGCTAGACGACGCGCGCCGCTCGGAACAGCGCCGCCGCGGGGACCTCGCTCGCCTGTAGCCCCTGTGCACCCGTGCCTATCCGCAGCTCCGCGAAAACCGTCATCCAGCAGTGCCTGCACGCAACATCATCAGCGCGCCGCCCGTCGACTGCCCTGCCCCGGCCTCCCCGTGTCGCCGCCACACCACGACCGCCCGGACCCCCACCGCCGCCAAGTGCCACGCCACCCCGTGCTTATCCACGACGCGCATTTTCCGCCATCCAGCACCGCCAGGATGCTACACCATCGGCGTGTCGTCCGTCGTCAATCCCCTGCCCGGCCTCCCGTTCCGCCACCTCGCCGAGAGCCCCGTCCGGACCCCCACCCCGGAGGGCTATAAAAGGACCCCCGGGAGCAGCCACCAAGACGCACACCCCGCCCTCTCCCTCCAGCAGCCCTCCCCTCTCTCCATTGCGCCCCGAGCCACCCCAATCGCCACCGACGAGCTCGCCCTTGTAGCTTGGGCTTCGGCTGATTTCCCCGTCCTTAGACGCCCTCCATCAAATTAAACTGTCCCATACCCTCCCCACGATGCCGTAAACCCGTAGCCGCCCTCGCCGGGGAAAGTAGTGGCCGGCATCGCCGTCTCCGTCCTCGACCACCTCTCGGCCACCGCGGCCGACGCTGTCGCCTTTGCTCCAGGCCGCCCCGTCATCCGCAAGCACGCCGACGGTAGGAAACTCACCCCCCAAACCTCCCCGCAACCTCTCCCTTCTCTCCCGGTCACCGTGGTCGCCGGGAAACGCCGCCGGTGAGTCCGCCGGAGCCGGCAAGCCTCCACCCCGTCCCCTGTTTTCTTTTCTTTTCTTTCTAGTGCGTACCGGTTCGGGTGGTGAGCCGCTGACCAGTGGGTCCCGGCCGTCAGATTTTTAAACTTTCCTGAGACGTTTTTCTTTATTTGTTTCTGTTTTTAAAAAGGGCAGATTCTAGGGTTAGGTTTGAAAGGGTATGACTTTCTCAAAAATAAACAGAAAAATATGAATCTTTTTGCGCTGGCTTTGTTTTGAAATTCTCTATTCAATGCCACTGGTTCCAATTGATTTGAAGTTCATTTGCCCCCTGAACTCTTGAATGCCTTGTGGAAGGTTTTAACCCTATTTTTGAATTTCCTTAATAGATTCCAACCCCCCTATCGAAGTGGAAGTTGAACCTATCCCTGAAGGCAAGCCATCAGCCCCCAACCATCTGTTTCCAAGTCATCGATGCTTTATTTGACTTGTTTGTTACTTGTTTGCGCGATAGTTGCATCCCACATATCTTGTTTCATGCCTATTATTTCATGTGACCTAATGCTCCTTTTACTTTCCTGCAATACGATAAACCCATCAAGTGTGGGTTGAGTTCCGGCCGGCGACTAAATACATGCTGGGCACCGCCCGCGTGGATTGAATCTCGCCTACTTTCAGTACTTTTATTTCAAGTAACTTTACTTTCCTGCAATACGATAAACCCATCAAGTGTGGGTTGAGTTCCGGCCGGCGACTAAATACATGTCGGGCTCCGCCCGCGTGGATTGAATCTCGTCTACTTTCCGTAGAGTGGGGTGTGCGTATTTATTTACTCAACCCGTGGCTGCTACTGGCCGGAGACATCTCCGTCCTCGCCCGGTTGATTTTGTTATTTTATCTTTACTCAACCTGTGGCTGTCACTGGTCGGAGGAAACTCCGCCATCGCCCGGTTGACCTTATTTTACCTTGCTGAACTACTATGTGATTATTTGATGCTCATGTATATCTTGTGGACTAACGTTTGCTGCTGTCTTATGGCCGAGAATAAAAATTGACTAAAAAGATAACCACCTCCGTCGACTAGATTGAGTCAAATAGTGCCACTCGCTAAACACACCCGCACAACCATGCGTCGCTGAAATGGGAAGACCGTAGCTTAGTAGCCTATCGAGCCTCTTTTGATGCTACCCACTTGGCAAGTCTAGTCGGATACTGCATAGTTGTGGTCGGGGCTAGTCTTGTGAAGGTTCCGGAGCTAGGCGTTGCTCATGAGTTGGGGACGTGCCGGATTCACTTCGTCATAAGACTTAGCCCGAGTGGTAAGTCGGTAGCTACACAAGGAGTGTCTTGGTAGAGCGGACGGCTACGGGGGAATAGGTTTGTGCGGCAGGTACCGGCTATACAAGCTTAGACCCCAACGTGTGGATAAAAGTTGCAACCTCTCGAGAGTGTCAAATCTAGAATCTAGTATTGTTCCTACCTCAGGAACGGTGTTGGGTCCAGTCACACTAGAGTCAGTCCAGTCGAACACGGAGAACAAACTCACCAAGCGGCCAGAGTTGGCCAAAGCTGAATAAGCTGAAAGGTGGACCATAGTTGGTCAAAGCTAAGCCCAGAAGTGGACCAGGGTTGGTCAAGCTTGAGAACATGGGTGTTGTGGATAGTGTTGAGTGGAAATGAGACTAGTTCTCACAAGCCACGGTTTTCGTCACAGGTAAGTAGGTAAGTTAAGTCCAACCGTTAAGTTTGGACTCGCACCTGCACCCATGCCATGCCATATAGGACCGTTGGTTACGGTTGATTGTGGATTGATGTCTTGCGAGTACATTCCATGTACTCACCTGGCTTTTCATGTGGCCAGATCCTCCTACCCCCGTCGCCGAGTACCCCTTGTACGAGAACTAGATCCGGTGTCCAGGCAGAGCCCTGTGGAGTTAGGCCCTCTTCATCGCACGCTTCCGCCAATCCGCTGACGCCCTCTGATGAAGTTATGTTCAATAAATAATGTACAAACTGTTGTGTGCGCTAGGGCGCAGCCTTGTAAGGAGACCCTTGTAATCCATCGTCGGATCCCGACCCCTTAATAAAGTGGTTATGTTCTGTTATTAAGTTGTCATATATTCAGTGCTCCTGGGACTGATATATGGGGTAACTCGATCTCCGGATCGGGGTGCCACAGAGCTTGGTATCAGAGCCTAACTGTCTGTAGGATACCCTAGTTCTAAACGGAGCCTTAGATAGCGAACGTTGCTTTGCTTGCTTTTAATTGTTTCTCTATCTGTTTGTGTTTTTCTAACCTTGCAACTCACATTTTTGGCTTCTACCTTTGGTACAGATGAAGTTTGAGCTACCCGTAGAAACCCCCGCCTGGAACGTTCCCGGCATGCCACAATTCCTCCGCGAGATTTGGGCACACCTCTACCCAACCTCTCCTCCTCCGACCTACCGCGTGCTATGCTCCCGTCGTGATGGGACCCACTCGGAGTCTATCGCCACCGTCTACTTGTGCGCCTCGCCCGTGGGCCAAGGACACATGTACGCCCTCTCCTCTGACGTCCACTCCCAGGAGACCCGAGCCATCCAAGAAGCCGCTGCAGATGCCATCGTTCTTCTCCGCACCCACGACCCTATCATGAGGAGGTGCCCCCGCTATGCACACCTCCCAAGGTTGGATTGGGGCAACGGAGATGTCCTCTTTCCCAACCCGAGGGATCTCTCTTCAAAACTCACCGCCCTTCTCCGGTACACATCCTACCCCCACCAGTATCTGCACGACACACCTTCTCACGCCAGCATGGCTGCGGTTGAAGCAACAAGAGTGCCAGGACTTGGTCCTTCCCACAGAATCCCTTCGTACCCAGCTCACTTTCCCCGTACTCTTGACCAGCTGAGGGCAAAACTCGCTTCCACTCCCGCTCGAACCACCGCGTTCCGTAGATCTAGCGCCCCTCCTCGCTTCTTCAATGGATACCCTCAGGAACCTCAGTCCCAGTGTCTCCGCGTCGACATCGGCACACCCTTCCCCTCGTACACCCCCATAGCGCTGGGAAGGAGCATCAACGGCATCGACATCATCGCACCTGCTACTCCCCTCGAGATGTAGTTCTAGACGCTAGCCTCAGGAGCAGTAGCGCTTGCATCCTAGTTGTGTATCGTAGTCAACGATCGCGTAGTCCGATGTGCGCGCGAATAATGTAGGAGTAATGGCTTGTCCCTCGCATAATATTGTGTACCATGTGTCATGTAACCCAACTCTCCATTGTATAAAAACGCCTTGGTTTTATCTCTTGCTTTTATTTGGATCTTCTTGGATGTTGCAATTCTTTCTCCCCTTATGGAAGCTCATGGCACCCGTCAACCCCACCTTCAACCAACCAGGATGAGGCCCAACACAGGTACAAGTGGCAGCCAAGGAACCCCAATCCGCCGATCAGCCCGACAAGCCGGCATGGACCCAATGCCCCCACAGCCGCCAACTCCACCCCCACAGGAACCAACTCCAAGCCAGCTATTGTTGATGATGGATGAACGCCACCAGCTGCAGATGACTCAGATTATGAGGGAATTTGGCACCTACATGCAAGCACAGAACACCCCTCGTCCGACCCGTTCCAAGCTGCAAGACTTCCAGCGCACTCGGCCACCTCAGTTCTCGCAGGCCACCAACCCACTCGAAGCAGATGATTGGCTCCGTACCATGGAAAAGAAGTTAGAGATCGCTCGCGTTGATGAGCAAGACAAGGTACCTTTCGTCACTCACTATCTTGAAGGACCAGCCGATGTGTGGTGGGACAATCAGAAAGATATGAGAGGAAATGGAACCACTGTCACCTGGACTGAATTCCAAGAAATATTCCGCAAAGCCTACATACCCTCAAGTCTTATGAAGATGAAGCAGCAAGAACTCCTAGCACTCACTCAAGGCAACTCAACTGTAAGTGAGTACCTGACCAAGTTCAACGATCTTGCCCGTTATGCCCCGGATGATGTCAACACAGATGAGAAGAAGAAGGACAGATTTCTCCATGGAATGCACCAGGCCATCAAGACCCAGCTCAGCGTCCTACAATTTCCAGATTTTCAGGCCATGGTAAACACCGCACTGATTTCAGAGAAGGAACACCGCACCATCTATGATTCCCACAAGAACAAGTTTGAGTCTCGCAAGCACCATCCCGAAGAAGCTCGCAAGAAGCCACGTACCTGGCCACCCAACTCACAGGCCACTACACCTCCAACCACTTGGACCCCACCCAGAAAGGAAGGATACCCCCGCAAGCGTCCACTCGTAGATGACTGCAAGAGGGAAAATTCCTGCTTTAAGTGCAGCAAGAAGGGGCACTACATAGCTGATTGCCCGTTGACCAAGAACAACAATGGCAGTAGTAACAACACTAGCAACCTCAACAACCCTCCCGCCGGAACAATGAAGCCACCTCAAGTGGCTCGTGTCCACCACATGTCCGCCGAAGAAACCTACGAAGCTTCAGATGTGACGCTTGGTATGTGAACCACCAACGCTAAACTTGCAGTAATTTTTGACCATGGGACTCCCCCACTCTCTCGTCAGAAGGTTTTGTTGCAAGGCACCACTTTATGTTTTTCCCTAGACTTGGACCTAAGCCACGAGTTCACGCGTGAGGAATGTCCCCTCCAAAGTTTGGACAAGCCAGAGCGCCACACCCACAGCAGAATCACAAGGATAAATAAGTAAAAAGAGGACAAACCACCAAAGAGGAAGTCCCTGGAAATGAGTAAATTCTTGAGAGCAGAATAACCATACCTATTCCATGAGCAAGTCGAATCTCGGGGACGAGATTCATTTTAAGGGGGGAAGGTTTGTCACATCCCGAATTTTGGCCCTATAAAATTTTCTTTGACAAAACCAAAATTTGGATTTGGATTTGGACCCTTTGATCTTGGCACCTCTATTTTCTTCTACATTTCTAAAACCCCAGGATTTCCCCAAAATAGTTGTCTTTTCTTTAAATGCAAAAGGACCTAAACCCTGGCCTTCCAAAGGAGCTATATCAAGGGTGACTTCAAAAATTCCCCAAAAATTCCTGAGTGATCCCCAACTAGAGTAGAACCCATTTATGCAAAAATATTGGGTGACTTGTTAAGAAAAGGGTTGACATTTTCCCTGATTTATTTTCTGCCAAAAATCCCCAAAACCCTAGCTTTCCAAAGGAAGTAGGTCAAAACCATCTTCAAAAATTCTACAAAAATTCAGAGAGGATCTCTAACCAGTGTATAACCCAAATATGTAAAAACATTCCATATCTTGTTAAGAAAATATATGAGTTTTTCCCTATTCTACTTTCTGGCCTAAACTTGTTGTTTTTGGAAACCCTACTAAACATTTTCAAAAAATTCCAAAAACCCCAGGGTAGATGCTCCTAACCAACCCCTACCTCCATGAATTTTCCTAGCCAAAAATATTTTATTTTAAAACCCCAAAACCTGTTTTCCATTTCTGACCAGAAGTGTTCGATGAAATTTTTGTTTAGACCAAGTTTGGATTTTGGTAAAATTCTGTTCTGAAAAATCGTAGTACTTTGAATTTGGCGCAAGGTGACACGGTTACTTTTCCCTTTTGGTCTCTAGGATGAGAGAAACATGACCATGCCGATGTCGGCATGGCCATGACATGGGCATGCCCGCACCCGACGGCGCCGCCCCTTTATGGTCGCCACCGGCGACCTCCCCCTCGCCTCCTCTCGGGTTCCCCTGCCTTCCCTACCTCCTCCATCGACTCCAGCACCCACGCGTCGCCCCTCCCTCGCCCCGCACGCCGCGGTCCGCTAGACGACGCGCGCTGCTCGGAACAGCACCGCCGCGGGACCCCGCTCGCCTGTAGCCCCTGTGCACCCGTGCCTATCCGCAGCTCCGCGAAAACCGTCATCCAGCAGTGCCTGCACGCAACATCATCAGCGCGCCGCCCATCGACTGCCCTGCCCCGGCCTCCCCGTGTCGCCGCCACACCACGACCGCCCGGACCCCCACCGCCGCCAAGTGCCACGCCACCCTGTGCTTATCCACGACGCGCATTTTCCGCCGTCCAGCACTGCCAGGATGCTACACCATCGGCGTGTCGTCCGTCGTCAATCCCCTGCCCGGCCTCCCATTCCGCCACCTCGCCGAGAGCCCCGTCCGGACCCCCACCCTGGAGGGCTATAAAAGGACCCCCGGGAGCAGCCACCAAGACGCACACCCCGCCCTCTCCCTCCAGCAGCCCTCCCCTCTCTCCATTGCGCCCCGAGCCACCCCAATCGCCACCGACGAGCTCGCCCTTGTAGCTTGGGCTTCGGCCGATTTCCCCGTCCTTAGACCCCCTCCATCAAATTAAACTGTCCCATAGCCTCCCCACGATGCCGTAAACCCGTAGCCGCCCTCGTCGGGGAAAGTAGTGGACGGCATCGCCGTCTCCGTCCTCGACCACCTCTCGGCCACCGCGGCCGACGCCGTCGCCTCTGCTCCAGGCCGCCCCGTCATCCGCAAGCACGCTGACGGCAGGAAACTCACCCCCCAAACCTCCCCGCAACCTCTCCCTTCTCTCCCGGTCACCGTGGTCGCCGGGAAACGCCGCCGGTGAGTCCGCCGGAGCCGGCAAGCCTCCACCCCGTCCCCTGTTTTCTTTTCTTTTCTTTCTAGTGCGTACCGGTTCGGGTGGTGAGCCGCTGACCAGTGGGTCCCGGCCGTCAGATTTTTAAACTTTCCTGAGACGTTTTTCTTTATTTGTTTCTGTTTTTAAAAAGGGCAGATTCTAGGGTTAGGTTTGAAAGGGTATGACTTTCTCAAAAATAAACAGAAAAATATGAATCTTTTTGCGCTGGCTTTGTTTTGAAATTCTCTATTCAATGCCACTGGTTCCAATTGATTTGAAGTTCATTTGCCCCTGAACTCTTGAATGCCTTGTGGAAGGTTTTAACCCTATTTTTGAATTTCCTTAATAGATTCCAACCCCCCTATCGAAGTGGGAGTTGAACCTATCCCTGAAGGCAAGCCATCAGCCCCCAACCATCCGTTTCCAAGTCATCGATGCTTTATTTGACTTGTTTGTTACTTGTTTGCGCGATAGTTGCATCCCACATATCTTGTTTCATGCCTATTATTTCATGTGACCTAATGCTCCTTTTACTTTCCTGCAATACGATAAACCCATCAAGTGTGGGTTGAGTTCCGGCCGGCGACTAAATACATGCTGGGCACCGCCCGCGTGGATTGAATCTCGCCTACTTTCAGTACTTTTATTTCAAGTAACTTTACTTTCCTGCAATACGATAAACCCATCAAGTGTGGGTTGAGTTCCGGCCGGCGACTAAATACATGTCGGGCTCCGCCCGCGTGGATTGAATCTCGTCTACTTTCCGTAGAGTGGGGTGTGCGTATTTATTTACTCAACCCGTGGCTGCTACTGGCCGGAGACATCTCCGTCCTCGCCCGGTTGATTTTGTTATTTTATCTTTACCCAACCCGTGGCTGACACTGGTCGGAGGAAACTCCGCCATCGCCCGGTTGACCTTATTTTACCTTGCTGAACTACTATGTGATTATTTGATGCTCATGTATATCTTGTGGACTAACGTTTGCTGCTGTCTTATGGCCGAGAATAAAAATTGACTAAAAAGATAACCACCTCCGTCGACTAGATTGAGTCAAATAGTGCCACTCGCCAAACACACCCGCACAACCATGCGTCGTTGAAATGGGAAGACCGTAGCTTAGTAGCCTATCGAGCCTCTTTTGATGCTACCCACTTGGCAAGTCTAGTCGGATACTGCATAGTTGTGGTCGGGGCTAGTCTTGTGAAGGTTCCGGAGCTAGGCGTTGCTCATGAGTTGGGGACGTGCCGGATTCACTTCGTCATAAGACTTAGCCCGAGTGGTAAGTCGGTAGCTACACAAGGAGTGTCTTGGTAGAGCGGACGGCTACGGGGGAATAGGTTTGTGCGGCAGGTACCGGCTGTACAAGCTTAGACCCCAACGTGTGGATAAAAGTTGCAACCTCTCGAGAGTGTCAAATCTAGAATCTAGTATTGTTCCTACCTCAGGAACGGTGTTGGGTCCAGTCACACTAGAGTCAGTCCAGTCGAACACGGAGAACAAACTCACCAAGCGGCCAGAGTTGGCCAAAGCTGAATGAGCTGAAAGGTGGACCATAGTTGGTCAAAGCTAAGCCCAGAAGTGGACCAGGGTTGGTCAAGCTTGAGAACATGGGTGTTGTGGATAGTGTTGAGTGGAAATGAGACTAGTTCTCACAAGCCACGGTTTTCGTCACAGGTAAGTAGGTAAGTTAAGTCCAACCGTTAAGTTTGGACTCGCACCTGCACCCATGCCATGCCATATAGGACCGTTGGTTACGGTTGATTGTGGATTGATGTCTTGCGAGTACATTCCATGTACTCACCTGGCTTTTCATGTGGCCAGATCCTCCTACCCCCGTCGCTGAGTACCCCTTGTACGAGAACTAGATCCGGTATCCAGGCAGAGCCCTGTGGAATTAGGCCCTCTTCGTCGCATGCTTCCGCCAATCCGCTGACGCCCTCTGATGAAGTTATGTTCAATAAATAATCTACAAACTGTTGTGTGCGCTAGGGCGCAGCCTTGTAAGGAGACCCTTGTAATCCATCGTCGGATCCCAACCCCTTAATAAAGTGGTTATGTTCTGTTATTAAGTTGTCATATATTCAGTGCTCCTGGGACTGATATATGGGGTAACTCGATCTCCGGATCGGGGTGCCACAGTACCCTAGACGGTTTGGAGGTGGCGCGAAGACTTCGAGTTGTGAAGCTTCGGCACGATTTTGGAGCCCCCAATTGAGTTGTGGGTGTATGCCCCAAGAAAGTTGTAAAAGGGCTCCAGAATCCGCCTCGAAGGATTCCGATAGTGGAATGTGAACCAAACCCTTGGGTGCGGTTCATCGGAGAATAGGGTGAGGCCTTTGTGGCATCTTGAGTAGGCCTCTTGTGGCGAGCTCACACCTCTCCAACGAGACGTACTCTCTTAACAAGGAGAAACTCGGGAATACATACTCGTCTCTGCGTGCCTCGGTTATTTCTATACCCGAGCTTTTACTTATGCAATTTACATTGTTATAGCCTTCGTGCTTGAAGTTCTTTATCTTGCTATCACCTTGTTGCTTGCCTTGCTTAGCATAAGTTGTTGGTGCACATAGGTGAGCCTAGTAATTAGATTGTTGGCTTGTTAATTTAAACATATAGTTTTATTCCGCATTTATCAAGCCCTTAAATAGAAAAAGTGTTAATCACCTATTCACCCCCCTCTAGGCGACATCTAGGCATAGTTTGTTCTTTCAAAGAGGAGAACACTTTCCTTACTGCACCCTTCGCTGAGGAAGAAGTAAGAAAAGCGGTTTTCCAAATGGAACACTATAAGGCTCCAGGTCCGGATGGATTCCCCGCTAAGTTTTACCAAAACTTCTGGGATGTCATTCAATCGGACCTTATGGCCATGTTCGGGTCTTTGCACGCTGGACAGCTGGAGCTTTTCCACCTGAACTTTGGGGAGATCATTTTGTTACCTAAAATTAATGATGCAGAAAGGATCCAACAATACAGACCGATCTGCCTCCTTAATGTTAGTTTCAAAATATTCACCAAAGTGGCAACCATTCGGTTGAATTCGGTTGCAGATCATGTGGTAAAACCTACGCAAACTGCATTTATGCAAGGTAGGAATATCCTAGATGGCGTAGTCATACTACATGAAGCCGTCCATGAGATGCACCGGAAAAAAATGAATGGGGTGATTTTTAAGATCGAATTCGAAAAGGATGACAAGGTCAATTGGGAGTTTCTCCAACAGACCCTGCGAATGAAAGGCTTCTCGGAGGAGTGGTGTGTATGGATTAGGAACTTAGTTACTGGAGGTAGTGTGGCCATCAAGGTCAATAACGACACTGGTCATTACTTCCAGACGAAGAAAGGCCTACGGCAAGGGGACCCTCTATCACCGCTACTATTCAACATAGTGGTTGATATGTTAGCGGTCATGATCGATAGGGCTAAACTGAATGGACAAATAGAGGGGGTCATACCACATTTGGTGGATGGCGGACTCTCTATACTCCAATATGCGGACGATACGATTCTATTTATGGAACATGACCGGGAGAAAGCTATGAACATGAAACTGATTCTATCAGCGTTCGAGCAACTTTCTGGCCTGAAAGTAACTTCCATAAAAGTGAGTTGTTTTGTTTCGGTGAGGTCCAGGAATTCGCGTCTCAGTATGCTGATCTGTTCGGATGTGAGCAAGGTCAGTTTCCTATTAGGTATCTGGGTATACCAATTCACTATAGGCGACTGACAAATACCGAATGTAAGCATGTCGAGGAGCGGTTTCAAGCTCGACTAGCTAGTTGGAGAGGAAAGTTGCCGTCTCTAGGCGGGAGATTGGTACTCATTAATTCAGTGCTAAGTAATATGGTACTGTATATGATATCTTTCTTTCAGCTGCCCAAAGGAGTCTTGAAAAAGTTGGATTATTTCCGATCAAGATTTTTTTGGCAACGGGATAGTGAGAAAATGAAATATCGACTGGCTAGATGGGATGTGGTTTGTCGATCAAAAGATCAGGGAGGACTTGGCATCCATGATCTTCAGGTTAAGAATACGGCCCTTCTAGGGAAATGACTATTTAAGCTTCTCTCAGAAGAAGGCGTATGGCAAACACTATTAAGGCGAAAATATGTCGGTACAAAAGCATTGTCACAAGTTGTTTGGAAACCAGGTGACTCTCACTTTTGGGCCGGCCTCATGGCGTCGAAGAATAATTTCTTTCGCTTTGGGAAGTTCACTATTAGAGATGGTTCAGAGATTAGGTTCTGGGAGGATAAATGGTTAGGAAATACCACTCTCAAAGACCAATATCCGGCTCTGTACAGTATTGTTCGTCATAAGAGTAATACGCTAGCCACGGTTATGCAGTCATCGCCTCCGACTATGACGTTCAGACGTGATTTGGTCGGTCCTAGATTAGAGGCATGGAATACCCTTTTAGGGCGGTTAGTCATGGTTCACTTATCATCAAGATAGGACATATTTTGTTGGAACCTCCATGAGAATGGCAAATTCTCAGTGGATTCCATGTATAGAGCCTTGATTCAATCTGACCTGCCGGTTGATAATAAAAAAATTTGGAAGATGAAAATACCATTAAAAGTTAAGATCTTTGCTTGGTATGCTCATCGGGGAGTCATCCTCACCAAAGATAACCTTGTCAAGTGCAATTGACATGGAAGTATAAAGTGTGTTTTCTGTCCACGTGATGAGACGATAAAACATCTTTTCTTTGAATGCAAGGTCGCACGTTCTATTTGGTCAACCATCCAAATTGCTTCAAATTTGTATCCACCACGGTCCGTTGCGAATATTTTCGGCAATTGGTTACATGGTATTGATCACAAATTTCGAACTATTATTAGGGTGGGAGCGATAGTCGTAATTTGGTCGCTTTGGCTTTGTAGAAATGACAAGATTTTTAATGATAAAAATGTTTCCCTTTTGCAGTTAATATATCGGTGCACAAGTTTGTTCCGTTCGTGGTGTATGTTGCAATGCGTGGAGTTTCGATGCCTCTTTACGGAGGTTACGAAGGTGTCTGCGCAACTAGAGACTACGACGAGGGACATATTTATCCCACATGGGTGGCAGCGTGATCTTCGGATTGGACCACCACTATAGACGGGTTACACGATCCGTTGATTTATAATCTGTTTGTGTTTTGTCTTACTCATTCGACATTAACTTGTCGACTGTGTGCATCTCATTATGCAGAGACCGGGTGTAATGATTAAACCTTTTAAGTAATAAATCTCTTTGTAAAAAAAGAGTTAGAGTGACATTTCTCTAACTTTGGTTTTTGTAATGGCATTTGTCCAATTCGTGAATTGCACGATGATATAGATCCAATTAACCCTATTTATTATGGTGCTTGATTCGTTGCCAAAACGCAACCCCGGCAAAGCTCTTGTGACCGCGACGGTGGCTGCGCTCCGTCGGGCGACGCCTTTGCGATGCGATGCGGATAGCGCGACACATAAGACAGAGTGTGAGTCCGATGGGAACGGCCGCGAGAGCATGTCGCGTCTTGTCCGCGGATGCGTGTGTGGGTGAACTCCTGGTGCTGCCGCACGCGCGTGTGGCGTGGAGCTGTTCCGTCCGACGGCGCAACGATTTGGTTGATGCTTCCGGCCGTGTGGTCGTCGCCGATGCAAGGGTTGCTTGTTGGTACGCGTCTTACGTGTGATTGATTCGGTCCAACGATGGTGACGGAGTTGTTTGGAAGCCTCTGTGTTGGCTGCTCAAAAAAAAAAGATGATGACGATGAAAAGTGGAGTTTTTTTTGTGAGATAACGCGATTATTGTAGTATATGCATGGAACGGCTGATGGGTGGAACAAAGAGGCAGATTAAATCTTTCGTTTCAGCCAAGTCTAACCAAACAGCTGGAAGCCTGGAACAAAGATGCAAAGAGGCACAGTTTCAAAAAAAAAAAAAAAAGATGCAAAGAGGCACAAAGACAAAGAGCTTCCAGAAGCAACCCCAAACAACTCGGCGGCGGAGGGTAGGGTAGCAAAGCTGGAATCCAAATCGAAACTCACTAATACCTCCTGACTCGGCTCGAATTCAAGTCGAGATAAGTTATGGATTTGAACTTATTTATTGGCCAAGCTAAACGAGTCGATTTCATGAGTTACTCGTTTAACTCATTAAACTCGTTCAAATATAGATTATGACATTTTACACATATTAGTACCAAACTATCAAAACAATTGCACATGTAATGGTTTAAGGTGCCAAACAATCGGGACAACCGAATGTTTTTGCACTTGTTATAGAAAATGTATTTTAAAATGTTAAAATTTTTGGAACAATTTTTTAGGTGTATATCTTGATATTCTATGTTCTTACACAATGTTTCGCGAAAATTGTGAAAGACAAAAGGAATGTCTCGTGAAAACTCATTTTGAAGCACCGAAAATTGTCCTTTTTACCCATGGCGTAAAAACTGTCTTCTTTTTTCGTAAAACTTTGTACGCGAACATAGAATATTCGTATGTACACCCAATTTTGTTTGTTTGAAGTTTTAACATCTTTAAATGCGTTTTTGGGTAGTGGGTGCATCTACACCTATGAGGCAAAGTAGATTTTCCTACCGTGTTCTAGTAGGTTTACTAGCTTTTTCATATCCGTTTTATTCACACACTAATTTCAACTAAATGATTTACTAGCGAGATTACTGAGTCGAACCAAGTTTCAAACACGATATTGGTACTATGTTTCACACACTCTGTTTCATATGTTGTGTTAACGAGCCAGGCTAACTTGTTGTGTAATGAGTTCGGCTCGGCTCGAATTCCAGCACTAAGTTGGTACTGAACTTGTGATACAAGGTAGAAACACGGTATTGGTGGATCATACAACAACTCGCCGAGTCCTCCGGAGCATCTTCACTGGTCTCTCAAATTTTGACTATCGACTCTAGAGCACTCCACCGGCCTCTCAAAATTTGAGTTTCAAAAGGAGTTTTTTGGAAATAATGTATCTATCTATTGTGTCCTATGCACTCTATGCATTTATGATAATACCATGCATACATTCCATATTTGAAATACATAATTATAAATTTATATTGGAATTCAAAATAAAACAACCGTATAATGCATCACGCAACATAAAGTTGAACAAAGTGGAAAAGGAAACGATACAACTCCTCAGGGAGCGAGTCTCAATGGCTACGCAATGAAGATATGTGGCGTGTCGCCACAGGAGAGGCTCGATCATGACGTCCAACTGCTCCATGTCCTTCTGTGTACACAATGGTTGTCACTGCTATGAAAAAGATAAGAATTTATACACCGAGTCAGAGGCACGCTTAGGAAAACACACTCGATAACCATCTTATAGCATATAGCCCATGAATTTCAGGCCATCAAGAGAAATAGTAACCAGAAGAGCCGCCTACCCTTACTAGTATGGTTCGCATGTGCTTTTAGGAACTCGACAAGGTCTAGGACCTGCCAATCCTACCCCAGAGCCTTAGCGATGAAGCTCCGTAAGAAAGGAGTGACGGGACATGAAAAGATGATGTGGGTCCTAGATACAGGGACCACACACAATGAGCAGAGGCAACTAGCTGGCCCATGACGCTTCGACACCTCTACGCCTGAGGGGAGGCGGTCCTGAAGGATCTGCCAAATAAATGAAGATCTTGATTTTCCAGAGGCATGGGCCTTTCCATAGCGGGGAAGTCCAAAATAAGATGAATCCTCTAAAAAGAACCCGGTATGCAGATGTGACGGCAAAACTTCTTGAAGGAGAGAGATACCAGGACACACTATCTAGGTTCGTCCAAGAGCGACTACGAGAGGCTCGCTCGAAGCGACTCCCACCTATTGGCTGATGGCTTCCTCCGGACCAAAAGCTCGTCGAAATGAAACATCACCAATCGGCTGCGTCGGCCACTAGAGTCATGGTTCGAGGAAGATTTTATAATTTGCCACATACTGGTACCCTGTACGTGGCTGGACCGAACCAGGTCAGCTGGTCGATCGATTTGATTATGTCTCGATCCCCTTGTCTAGCAGAGGAGAAACAGAGTAGCTGGGGCGGGAGCGCCAGCGGCAACCGCCGGATCACGGGTGCCGCAGCGACATTCCTCCCGGGGACGACCACAGACGGATCACACGCAACGACCTTCCTTCCGGCGGCGACCACGGATGGTGCGACCACCACGAACGGCGGAGGAGCTGCTGCCCCCCGGCCACACCGACCGGACCAAGGGCGAAAGGGCCCTCCTCGAAGGAGCGCCTCCTCTCCTATTGGTGGGCGGCGCGGATTCGCAGGCTCGGCAACTACATGTGTTGGCAAAGATTCAAGAAGAATTTTGTGTGTGCTTGTTCTTCCTGCCAAGTCGAGGCAATTCTCCCTGTTGCAGCTAGTCCAATAGTGACCAATCTGTGGATTTTAGGTATAGAAGACATCGTCTGCTCAACTCTGCAAGCAAAATATGACTTTCTTGGTTCTGCAATTCGTACAAGGATTCGGAATCCTAACTTATTGTGAAAAATATTGAAACCCTAATATTTGTATTGTTTATTGCGGTGACCCTCGTGGGGTATATATAGGAGTATAAGGAGGAGAGAGACTTGGAGTATAAGGTCATCTATACTATACTATTAAACAAGCGAACATTACCTTTTCTATAGCCACCCCACTAAGTGTACCCAGTTTAGTTGGTACCACCAGATCATCCATCTCAGCCAGATCTAACGGTTAAAAGATAATAACCAGACCATTGGTGCACGTAGCAATTAGTGTGACGGACTACTCTGCGGGCGGACGAAAATTCAACCACAGGCACAGTCCGCTTCCGGGAAAAAAAGGGAAAACGTCCAGCACAGAAAGGCAGCCACCGCAATCCTGCCTTGAGAAGAATGGCAGCCGCCGCAATCTCCGTGCGCCGCCGCCGCCGCCGCGACCCTCCTCGCGCCCGACTACCCCACTCTAAGCAAAGACGCCGCTGCCGCAATCTCCTAGGGCCGCCGCCGCCGCGGCAATCCCCGTCCTACTACCCCACCTGTAGTAGACGTTGCGGCCTCAATCCCCGTGCCCGGCGACCTACGCGCGACGCCGAAGATCCCCACATCGACGACACCGCTGCCAGCTCGGTCACGCCGTCGTCTGCCGTCCTCGCCTCATCGCCAGGAGCCCGCCTCTTCACTTCACTGGGATCTAATCGAAGACAATGACGAGGACCTCCATTGGGTTACTGGTTGATCTCATCATGTGTTAATGATTCAAGCTCAATCACATCCGCAAAGGTAAAGCAAAAATTCCACATGTGAATTTCATAATTAATCTCGGTTTTTTTTCATAACCACCAAATTCAGTTAATATGGATGTATTCATAACCAGCATAACCAACAGGTTCAAACTTGCCCAAACAGGGATGTATTTATTTAGAATAAAAAATTTATGTAGGAAAACAATGACATAAGATGCAGGTTCAGTTAAGGACCAATCATATTGGTATCAGTAACCTATTCCATAAAGAAATTTTTCTGAAAGATATGTTGTGTTATTCAGGTAGAATGATCTCTTTTTTAACAAGCATACAGTTTACTGTAACAAGGAACGATGGTTACCAACTTGCCATCTTTCAGATATTACAAATGTTGGCCATAGTTTTTTACATCTCAGTTTAGATGTCATCCATACCCAATCATAAAAGATAGACGAAGAAGCATGCGAATTTTCAATGAATGTTTCTCTCTGTCATTTCTGTGCAAAAAAGTTTCAGGGAAGAAGGACATGTACAGGTCATGGAGACAAGAAAATAATTATGCAATCAACGTTATGTCACTGCAGTTTTATTTCGTGGTGTGCCTACTCAATTATGCCATGTGTCTAAAGCTTCCCGGCCTGGTTTATGATGAGATACCATAATTATTCTCCCTCCTGCATATTAAAAAAGGTTATGCCGTGTAAAGGTTGAGGGTATGCATCAAGAAAAAGCAACGCATGAGCTATTGTATGTGCTTCTTCCCTTGCTTTACACACATAAGTCTCTTATGCTCTTGCAGATTTGTGGGTTATTGATTCCCTGTTGGTTCTATATGGTAGATGCCCTGTTGACACCGAGGTTTGGTGCAATACTTCCTGAAGACGGTTGTTTTTAATATTCAGAACACAACTCTATGTTTCTCGCAAGTGGGCAATTAGCCAATGCCGTATTATCTTCCTATGGAGGTTACTATCTTGAACAATCTCACTCTTATCGATTTTTAAAAATATGTTTAAATGTGCACACTAGTGGAAAACGCCTCTCTAGTCCCGGGTCGTGAGGGCCTCTATTCCCGGATATGCATCCGGGACTGTGGAAGCGGGACTAGAGGCCCCCCCCTCTAGTCCCGGGTCAGTTACGAACCGGGACAAAAGGCCCCCCACGTGGTCCATCCTTGCGCGGCCTGGACGAGGACCTCTAGTCCCGGTTCGTAATACGAACCGGGACTAGAGTTCTTCCCTCTGGCTCACCCTTTTCTGTTTTCCCGCCAAATCTCAAATTTAAAACTAATTAATTAGAAAACAAAATAATACATATAGCATATCAAAATGTTCATAAAAGAAATATCTATTGATAAAAATAGAATTTGTTCTTTATGATAATTAAGAATTTTAATTACAGCGAGATCACAACCGGGGCAAAAGCCCGTATAGCTATTCGATTACATGGAGATCATAACCGGGACTAGCGCCTCTTGTTGACATTGTATTTTCCCTCAGGGTGTATGACGTGGTTCAACAAAAATCCCGCAATTTCCTCTTGAAGCGGTATGAAGCGCTCCTTTGGTTGCAGTTTACTCCGCATTTTATCCAACTATAAAAGAAAGAGATCAATATGAATATCAATCATCATAATAATTATGAATGACACTCAACAATGGTAATAAAATAAAATTGTGAATATATTTGTTCACGTACCTCTATAAATTTCGATGGATTCCGCTCACTGACCTCCCCGCGAATCCACTCGCAAACGAAGAATCCACACAAATTGGATGACGATGGCTGCCTCTCGCACTTTACGAGAATAGAATTCAATAAAATAATAATAAAGCATGATATAATGCTATTGAAATTAGAATTAAAGAGATGCGCGAACCTAGCTCGTACTACTTACCTTGACTTTATGAAACGAAAGCTCTGCATGAAAATCACCAGTTGTCTTGTCGGTGAAAGCTTTCCAAATCCTGCCCGGCAAAAAAAATGAATAAATGAGTTATTAGTTACTTGATATCTCAGGAAATGAACAAAAGAGACCGATATAGTGCGATAATGATTGAAATTACTTTTAGAGCACATCTTTAATGAATTGGTACTTCGTTTCGGCTGTATCCAATGAGTCGTGGATTTCCACTTTTCCAGTGTCAACTTCAATGATTAGCAGAATGTAATGGAAGCTGCGGACACGTTTATATACGTCGGTAACTCATCAGTTGCAACTAATTACATTCGAGTAAGCAAAAATTAATGCAAGATAGTAACAGTCTTACCCGAAGTTGTAAGAAAACAGTATCTTCTTTTTATAATGTTGCCTTTGTATGAATCTTAGCAAGTTCCTCTCCGTTTCCCGAGGGAACTGTCGTAGCAATTTTTCATTAATTCGTACTGGGTCAACGAACCCAATGTCAAATATACTTTTTTCGTCATATTCATGACTCTTCATTCTGCATAAATACCGTAGTGAGCATAATTATAGGTAATAAACGAGATGTGCTACAGACTTTATTATGAAAACAAATGAATTGAATTACTTACAGACAATAGGTACTGATGATACTCAAGTCGAGGGCATCAAGCTTGTATAACTGATAGAGTTCTTCAAAATCAATCGTCATCTCGTCTTTACCAATGAAATGGTCTTCTGTAATTTTCACAGGGATCATTCTTCGGTCTTCCTTTACGACTTCCAAGTACCAGTCATGCAGTATTCGCATTTGTGTTGGTAGACGATTGATCTGATCAGGTGGCACCAGCGACTCCCCGTATATCTATGGACATACTCTTTCCAACATAGGCCCCATATCTCCGCCGTCTATTCCCGCTTCCAGTTGAGTAAGAGAAATACCAGCGTCTACAGCAAATACCGCCCTCATATGGGCTGGTACAACTGCAATGTCCGCCGCCAAGCCCTGATTAGTGGGTAACACCTTGAGCGGGGAGATCGACTGTTTTGCCTGTTGTCCGAGCTGGGCAACGTCTCTTTTCCCGCTGGCACTACTACTTTTCTTTGGGCGGGCGCTAACTTTCCTCATACATCGCAAATAATCATCAGCCTTATTTATCTCAGATTGCGATGGATGTTGAAGAAAGTCCTTAGCCCACTTTTTTTCTTCCGAGGTAAATGTTTGCTTTTCCTCGGGTTTTTTTTTGTGCAAACTGTCTTTTCACCTCGGCGTCCACGATCACGGCGTTTTCCTCAGGAGTCCGGTCGTAAGCTCGGACGGGAGGAGCTGGCGGTACTTTTGGGAGGGGCTCCTGTCGGGGTCTGTGTCGGTTACCCATCGAAAACGAAGGGGTGAGCTTCCTCTTTTGGCTCTGATCCTTAGTGAGCGGAGGCGGCGGACTCGGCTGAGGAGTCGGGTGATGCGGCGGCGGAGATCGAGATGGACTCGTGTTGTGGTGGTCGTCCCTCTCGTCATCATGTGAACTTGGAGGTGGCGAATGGCGACTCGGAGGAGACGATGGTGGCCTTGGCGCCGAGCCAGGAAGCACGATGTATTTCTTGCGCCATAGAATGATACCACCCCCGACGTCTCCCAGTGTCCTCTCATCATCAGCTCCAGGAATTTCAAGCTCCATTGATTCATATCCGGGTAGAACTTGATCCACGCCGACATGACCGTAGCCATCTGGAATCGCCTTGCAATGCCACTGTGCTGTAGATTCACAAGTTAAAGCATATCCGTCCGCCACCTTAAAGGATAAGTTCCTCACTCCCACATGTAGCTCACAACTTGTCTTCTCCCTGATATCATCCACGAGGTAGCGATCCATCGGTGCCTGACGAGCATCGACCGCCGTGGAAGCCACTGAGCTTCTCCGCTGAGATGGGCCGGCTTCATGACTATCTTGCTGCAGCTAATGAGATGGCCTTTGCTCGCGCAATTCCTCTATTTGCATTTGTTGGTGCTTTACGATAGTAAGTATTTCCTCGTTCTGTTTTTCCAGGTTGTTCAACCGGGCTTCCTCCTCCTGCTCCCTCCTCTTCTTTGCTCTCGCTCGGCTTCTATAAGATTGACGGTCCTGGGGAAACCCAAGACTCCACGGCACATCTGGTCCAAAGCCTCGTGTTCTTCCCGACTTTTTAGGATTCTCGAGGGCCTTTGTCAGCTCATCCCACTCTCTCTCGGGAATAAAATTTCCCGACTGAACCTCGGCGATTGCTTCAAAAAGAGCTTTCTGGGGTTTAGAATTTTTTTTCTTTTCATCATATTTTAACTCTCCTGTTTCCATGTCATACTCCACCCCATGCCCAAGTAAGAAATTTCTTGCCCTATGGGGCAATGAATCTCCAGCTAGAATGATCCCTCTTTCGCGCATGGCGGCCTCAGTTTGATCCCACTTAGGCTCGGCAGATCTGTAGCCACCTGTCCCCATCTTATGGTGATATTTCTTTTTCTTTGCATTTTCCTTATTCTTTTCCGACCTTTGCCTCGCTAGTTCCGAATTCTTGTACTCCAGAAATGCGTCCCAGTGAGGCCACTGCCTCTCAAGTGTGCCAGTGAAATCTGGAGCTTTTTTATCTTTGACATACTCACGGTATAATCTGTTCTTGTACTTATTGAATTGTTCAGCCATCTTCTTAAGAGCGAAATGCTTGACTGCTTTCCTCATGGCTATTGTCTTTGCTTCGTCATCTTCGAAGACCGGTAGGGTGAAATGTGCAATTAGCTTGTCCCAAAGGTCATCTTTCGATCTGTCGTCGACCTAAGTAACTCCCTCTAGCTTCTTTGGCTTATGCCATTCTTGAACGCTAATCACGACATTGTCCCTAACAACAACTCCGCATTGATGCACAAACTTAATTGCGTTCGTCTTGGGAAGCAACGGTTGGCCAGTTGAAGAGACGACCTCGATTATGAGATGCTCATCTTTGTCCATCCCTTTCGCATGGCCTCGTTTACTTTTAACAGATTTGGTCGATGCGGAGGTCTAAATTAAGAAACATTCGTTAATACATATATATACAATTCTATTATTGCATCTGATCAACAGAGACTTAATATACCTCGCCAGACGGCGGATGTCCACCAGTTTCCGAGTCGTCATCGCACTCATGGCTCGTTTGCGCTTCGTTTTCCACCTATATTCCCTGACCGGACTCATTCAAAAATTGTGAGCCGTCTTCTGCTCCGATGTCTTCTGCTCCAATGTCTTCTGCTCCATCGACCTCGGATTGCCGTACAATGGCAAAAATGTCCTCTTCGGTGTCTCTGCTGTTGAAAGGATCCATTGCTTAACTATTACAAAAGTAAGATAAAGCAATGTTAGCATTAGCCGAATAATTCAAAGTAGGGAACATTGTTTTCCTCATTTTACAAAAGCAACATTGATCAAATATGCAAAAGTATCAATAATATACATATATAATAATCCAGTTACATAGCTCGGGTCCATTTTTATTTAACCCTAATACATCACGAGTAATATCACTAATACATCTCAAACTAACTTCGACCGGTTCCTGAGCCCCGGGGTGCTGCGGCGCCGGCGCTGCGCATCCAAAGAGAAGGAACCCTCACAGGATCATAGCTCACATGATAAGGAACCCTCTGAAGAAACGACCAGCTATTGCTATAATGCCTATCCAATAGATACATGTAGCGACGGACGTGCTCGTCCTCCTCCCTGATACGGCGACATACCACCTCCTCGGGGGCCGGCTCCCTCTGCACCGAGCGTGGCCCACGCGAGTGCCACCAAAGAAGATCCGGGTCGACGACATCACCCGGATTCCTCACCAAGCTGCGCGTCCCGGTAGGTAGCACCTCCCAGTGCCAGCCCGACGGAGCCCAGTCCCGCACATCGCCCCTCTGGTCCAACAGGGACATCATCGTCGAGAACAATAAACTAAAAACACCTAAGTCAAAATTTCTATTTCTACACTAAAACAGTAATACTACAAAAGTAATACTACAAAAGTAATACTACAAAAGTAATACTACAAAAGTAATACTAAAAAATTAGGTTAAAAAACTAGTGTAAAATTGGGTTAGCAGAATTGAGAAAGATTCCAGGAACTGTCAAATTAGAAACCCCTAATGGAATTACATATGATGTCGGACATCATATGTAATCCTATTAGGGCTTCTAATTTGACAGCTCGTAGAAGCTTTCCCAATTTTCTGCTAACACTAATTTTTTAACCCAATTTTTGCTAACACTATTTTTTGCTAACGTTTGTTAACACTAGTTTTGTAACCCAATTTTCTGGTAACACTATTTTTTCTAACAAATAGCAACTACAATTTAAAATTCATAGCTAATAGCCTAATAATTTATCTTCTAACAAATTACTTCTAACAAAATTTTATTTACTAAAACTAAATTTTGTTAAACTAATTAACCTAACTAATAAATCTAGCAAATTAACCTAACTAGTAAAATGGCAAAGAGTTAGTGTTTAATCTAGCTAACAAAATTAACCTACCTAATAAAATTGCTAACAAAATTAACATAGCTAACTAATCAACCTAGCTAAATAAAATTGCTAACAAAATAAAATTGCTAAGAGGAGAAGATTCGGGTGGTGGTCTACCTGCTGGCGGCGGTGGAGAGGAGCACCTGTCGGCGTTGAGGGGCGCGGCGGAGGAGGGCGGCCGGAGGAGAGGAGGCGGCGGCGACGTCGGCATGGAGGCGCCCGCGACGGTGGCGTGGAGCAGGGGCGGCCGGAGGAGTGGAGGCGACCGCGACGGAGGCGGTCGCGGCGTGGAGCAGGGGCGCCCGGAGGAGAGGGCGGCGCGGGCGGACGGCGTAGAGGGCAGCCTGATCGACGGCGTCGTCTTCGTCGGCGGCGCGTGGGTGCTCCTTCTTTGTGTCCCGGTCTGTGGCTCGGCCGGGATAAGGGCTTGGTATTTATACCAAGGACCTGTAGTCCCGGTTCGTGGCACCAGCCGGGACTAGAGGGGTGCCCTCTAGTCCCGGCTGGTGCCACGAACCGGGACTAGAGGTGTTTTCGGGGGCAGCCGAAAAGGGCGCGCGCAAAAAGACATCTAGTCCCGGATGGTGGCTCCAACCGGGACTAGAGGTGTTTTCTTTGCGCGCGCAAACGCCCAAAATTTTCTGTGACAAGTGTTTGAAAGTGAATTTGAAAAGTGTTTGAATATGAATTTGAATAACTTCTGCATACTTTTGAATCTGACAAAAATTTCAAAATGAAAAGTGTTGGAATTTGAATAACTAATCCAAAACCATTTTCTGTTTTCCAAAATAATTATTCAAACTATTAACCATTTTGCCATTTTCAATTAAAAATTCATTAACTAATATTTTTTGAATCTGACAAAAATTTAAAATGAAAAGTGTTGGAATTTGAATAACTAATCCAAAACCATTTTCTGTTTTCCAAAATAATTATTCAAACTATTAACCATTTTGCCATTTTCAATTAAAAATTCATTAACTAATATTTTTTGAATATGACAAAAATTTCAAAATGAAAAGTGTTGGAATTTGAATAACTAATCCAAAACCATTTTCTGTTTTCCAAAATAATTATTCAAACTATTAACCATTTTGCCATTTTCAATTAAAAATTCATTAACTAATATTTTTTGAATCTGACAAAAATTTCAAAATGAAAAGTGTTGGAATTTGAATAAATAATCCAAAATCATTTTTTCGTGACCGCAAAGCCCGCCTTTAGTCCCGGTTGGTAACACCAATCGGGAGTAAAGAAGCACACGGATCGTGTGTTTCTTTCAAGCGCTTGTGAGCTGTTGGATCAGGGCCTTTAGTACTGGTTCGTGGCTCCAACCGGGACTAAAGAAGCACACGGATCGTGTGTTTCTTTCAAGCGCTTGTGAGCCGTTGGATCAGGGCCTTTAGTACTGGTTCGTGGCTCCAACCGGGACTAAAGAAGCACACGGATCGTGTGTTTCTTTCAAGCGCTTGTGAGCCGTTGGATCAGGGCCTTTAGTACCGGTTCGTGGCTCCAACCGGGACTAAAGAAAGCACACGGATCGTGTGTTTCTTTCAAGCGCTTGTGAGCCGTTGGATCAGGGGTGTGTTTCTTTTGAGGGCTTGTGAGCTGTTGGATCTGCACTCCCACCTCATCCACAGGTACACCTTCTAATCGCCTATAAATAGCGACGTCCCTGCAGCGAACGACACACAACGAGCGTCTACCTTTGCCACCGAACCCAATGGTTGGATTTAGCCTACCTGCTGGCATGTTCCCTGGCATTATTGTGTTTGTCCTTGTTCGTCAGCCAGCCATTGGAGCCACCTCCTGTAGGTCGGTGAATAAGGACAACACAACGACGCTGTTGGAAACACAAGCCCTCAGATAGGTTGAATCCAACCACTGGATTAGGGTGACACAATGATGAATTGCCGAGGAGGTGGGAGTGGTGGTGGTGGAAGTGGTAGCCATGCCCTCGGTCGGATCCAAGCAGCTGCAAGGCGCTCTGATGATCTACAACATTCCAACACTTTTTGGGACGGTCGTTAGATCATCAGAGAAGTCTTGCGGCTGCTTGGATCGAAGGTCGATTTGCTGCTCACGACGACGCGAGATGGATGCGCAAGCTTCCGAAGTTTTGGGCCGCGGCGTTTTTCGCGCGCGAATCCTTCAGTTCATCGACCGAATACAAATCATTCGGATTCCCGTCATACATCCCAACGGTGCATTTGATATGCAGTCACTCACGAGCCACCGTTGGGCTGTATGACGGGGAAACCGTGTGCATTTGAGAAAGGTCTATATAGAAATCCTTCAGTTCATCGACCGAATACAAATCATTCAGATTCCCTGCTTACATCCAACGGTGAAGTTACATAAAAGGTTTAATACATTATTACACATCACAACATCTCTATCTAGTGTTTGGGTTTTTTCTGCGCCGTAACCATGGAGCATCTTCATTAATTAACAGGAGACTTGGGTCATCCTTCACTATGAAGGGCGGAATTTCATGGAACTTATCATAATCTTCTGACATGTCTGTCTTGTCCTCCACTCCCACGATGTTTCTTTTACCTGAAAGAACTATGTGGCGCTTTGGCTCATCATCTGATGTATTCTTTTGCTTATTTTTTCTCGGTTTGCTAGACATATCCTTCACATAGAAAACCTGAGCCACATCATTGGCTAAGATGAATGGTTCGTCTAAATACGCAAGATTGTTGAGGTCCACTGTTATCATTCCGTACTGCTCGTCTATCTTTAACCCGCCTGCTGTCAGCTTGACCCATTTGCACCGAAACACGGGGACCTTAAAAGTAGGTCCACAGTCAAGTTCCCATATCTCCTCTATGTAACCGTAGTATATGTCCTGTGACTCATTGTTGTTTGTTGCATCAAAGCGGACACCACTGTTTTGGTTGGTGCTCTTTTTTTCTTGGGCGAACGTGTAAAATGTATTCCCGTTTATCTCGTACCCTTGGAAAGTCCATATAGTCGAAGATGGTGACCTGGACAACAAGTACAGCTGATCTTCAATAGTGTTGTTATTGTTGAGATGTGTTTGCAACCAACCGCCGAAAGTCTCCATGTGTTCATGTCTAATCCAGTAGTCAGGCTTCCCGGGGTTGTTGAAGCGTACAATATTCTTGTGTTCCTCGATATACGGAGCCGCCAAGGTGGAATTCTGTATAACTGTGTAGTGCGCTTGAGTCAAAGAATGCCCGTCCCTACATATTATTGATTTCCTTCCTAGAGTGTCTTTTCCACTCAGTCTCCCCTCATGCCGCGATTCAGGAAGACCAATAGACTTAATGTCGGGAATAAAATCAACACAAAACTCAATGACCTCCTCTGTTCCATAGCCTTTGGAGATGCTTCCTTCTGGCCTAGCACGGTTATGAACATATTTCTTCAAGACTCCCACGAACCTCTCAAAGGGGAACATATTGTGTAAAAATACAGGACCCAGAATGGCAATCTCTTCGACTAGGTGTACTAGTAGATGCGTCATAATATTGAAGAAGGATGGTGGGAACACCAACTCAAAACTAACGAGACATTGAACCGCATCCCTTTGTAACCTTGGTAGAATTTCTGGATCGATTATCTTCTGAGAAATTGCATTGAGAAATGCACATAGCTTCACAATGGGTAGTCGAACATTTTCCGGTAGAATCCCCCGCAATGCAACCGGGAGCAATTGGGTCATAAGCACGTGGCAGTCATGAGAGTTTAGGTTCTGGAATTTTTTCTCGGCCATATTTATTATTCCCTTTATATTTGACGAGAAGGCAAACGGGACCTTCATACTGCTGAGGACTTCAAAAAATATTTCCTTCTCTTCTTTCGTAAGAATGTAGCTGGCAGGACTTAGACCTCCTTTATCCGTCTTCATTGGATGCAGGTCGTCTGGGTCTTTCATACGTTGCTGGTCCTGCCGTGCTTCCGGCGTATCTTTTGTCTTCCCATACACGCCCAAATGTCCTAGCAGGTTCACGCAAAGATTCTTCGTCACGTGCATCACGTCGATTGCAGAGCGGACTTGTAGGACTTTCCAATAGGGTAGCTCCCAAAATATTGATTTCTTCTTCCACATGGCCGCGTGTCCGGTGGCGTCATTCGGAACAGATTGACCGCCAGGACCCTTTCCAAAGATCACTTCTAGATTCTTGACCATACCAAATATATCATGACCAGTACGACGGACAGGATTCCTCCGATGCTTTGTATCTTTGAAATGCTTGCATTTCTTTTTTACGGGATGCTTAGGAGGAAGAAATCGACGATGGCCCAGGTACACAACCTTCTTACATTTCTCCAAATATGTATTATCAGTCTCATCTAAACAGTGCGTGCATGCATTGTATCCCTTGTTTGTCTGTCCTGAAAGGTTACTAAGAGCAGGCCAATTATTAATGGTTACGAAGAGCAGCGCTCGTAGGTCAAATTCCTGTTGTTTGTTCTCATCCCACACACGTACACCTTTTTCGCCCCACAACTGTAAAAGTTCTTCAACTAGTGGCTTTAGGTACACATCAATGTCGTTGCCGGGTTGCTTCGGGCCTTGGATCAGCACTGGCATCATAATGAACTTCCGCTTCATGCACAACCAAGGAGGAAGGTTATAGATACATAGAGTTACAGGCCAGGTGCTATGACTGCAGCTCTGCTCCCCAAAAGGATTCATACCATCTGTACTTAGACCAAACCTTAAGTTTCTAGCGTCATCTGCAAAGTCCTTGTACTCTCTATCGATTTTTCTCCACTGCGACCCATCAGCGGGGTGTCTCAACATCTCGTCTTTCTTGCGGTCTTCTTTGTGCCATCACAACAACTTGGCATGCTCTTTGTTTCTGAACAAACGTTTCAACCGTGGTATTATAGGAGCATACCACATCACCTTGGCAGGAACTCTCTTCCTGGGGGGTTGGCCCTCAATATCACCAGGGTCATCTCGTCTGATCTTATACCGCAATGCACCGCATACCGGGCATTCATTCTTATTCTCGTACTCCTCACCACGGTAGAGGATGCAGTCATTAATGCATGCATGTATCTTCTGCACATCTAATTCTAGAGGGCAGAGAACCTTCTTTGCTTCATACGTACTGTCAGGCAATTCGTTATCCTTTGGAAGCTTCTTCTTCATTATTTTCAGTAATTTCTCAAATCCCTTGTCAGATAAACCAGCCTCTGCCTTCCATTGCAGCAATTCCAGTGTGGTACCGAGCTTTGTGTTGCCATCTTCGCAAGTTGGGTACAACTTTTTTTTGTGATCCTCTAACATGCGCTCCAACTTCAACTTCTCATTTGCACTTTCTGCTTCTCTCTGTGTATCAACGATGGCCCGACGAAGATCATCATCTACCATGGGCTCATCTGGTGTCTCTTCATCCTCAGCTCCCCCCCTTGCATTACCACCGTATTCAGGGAACATAGAATTATAGTTGTCATCGTTCTCTTCTTCTTCGTTGTCTTCCATCATTACCCCTCTTTCTCCGTGCTTGGTCCAACAATTATAGCCGGACATGAAACCAGACTTAATAAGGTGGATGTGAAGGGTTTTTGAGGAAGAGTAATCCTTCTCATTCCGACAGACACGGCATGGACAACACATAAAACCATTCCGCGCGTTTGCCTCAGCCACATTGAGAAAAGATCGCAGGCCTTGAATGTACTCGATAGAGAGTCGGTCATCGTACATCCATTGCCGGTTCATCGAGCACCTTTTGTGCATAAGAAGGGAAAACATCATTACACACAACATCATGAACAGAGAAGTGACCAAATTAATCAATACAAGTTCGTCACATTAAAACCAAAGTAGAGTACTGACCAAATGTAATACATAGTTCTCATAATTAAAACATACATTGAAATTAACATACAATTAAACTATGTAATGCATTTAAATGCAACAACAAATGCGATCAAAATCGCAACTAAGGTAACCATTGATCCAACAGCATAATGATACCAAGCCTCTCTATTAATGGCATAGTTTCTAATGTTTCTAATCTTCAAGCGCATTGCATCCATCTTAATCTTGTGATCATGGACGACATAGGCAAGATACAACTCCAATTCCATCTTCTCTTCTTCACTTCTTTTCAATTTTTCTTTCAAATTATTGTTTTCTTTTTCAAATAAATTTAGCATCTCGACAACAGAGTCGTTGAAATTTCCGGTTCAACTACCTCCTAGATAAGAATATATATATGTCAAGTGTTGTTCGGCATAATTATTATAAACACGAAATTAAACAAATAGTTATAAAAAATAATATACCACATCTGAATCATAGACCGGACGAGGGCCGACGGGGACGGATATCAAAACCATGACACTATACATATAACAAACAGTCATAGAAGTAAAAAACTATACAACTAATAACTATGCATCTAAATCATACAATTAAAAAAAATTCTTCAAAAGATAACAAGAGACTCACCAAGCTGGTGCCGACGACGGGGCGGCGCGGACGATCGATGACGGTGAGGAAGGGGACGGGACGACACTAAAACCTACAAATCATAATTTAATTTAGAGCTCAAATTGCATAGATAAAACAAATGAACTCTCTAAGTTAGCATTTCATCAAACACCTAGCTAGCACTACAAAAATGATATGAGCTAAATTTTAGCAACGAAATGAGCTAAACTTGCAATGCCGCCGGAATAAAGGATGAAGTTGCTGACCCTTGGATAGATGGGTGCCGCCAATATCTTGACAAATGGAGGGGAAAAAATGGGGATTAACTCGAGCTCGGGAGAGGAAAGAGAGCAAAAATGGAGTGTGCTCTCGAGCAGGGAAAATGGAGCTCACAGGGTAGGAGATGATATAGGGAAACCTTTAGAACCGGTTCGTGTTACGAACCGGTTCTAAAGGGTCTCGTGCTGGACCCCACGGCAGCTGCGGCCTGCCCCAACCCTTTAGTCCCGATTCTTTATACGAACCGGGACTAGAGCTCTCCCACGACCCAGGACTAGAAGCTGCCGGCATCGTAGCCGATGAACCGGGACTAGAGCCCCCCTCTAGTCCCGGTTCCAAATTCATCCGGGACTAGAGCAAAATCTTGCTCTGGACGAAAGGTCCGTTTTCTACTAGTGGCACATGCTTTTAGATGTTGTATCCAGCTTCCGCATCTTGACACGAGTTCTTTAATCAGTTTTTCACTTTGAAATATCAGGCTTGTAAGATTGTTGCAGGGCAACATTAATCGGAAACACTGAATGAGAAACTATTGATTACACACTATCACCATATAGCTTTAATCTACATCAGCATCAGACACTGGGGCGGCATCGTCCGCGTTTGGAATGGAAGTATTGTCCTTTCCGCCTGGAGCCCGATCGATCAGTGCAGTTCTGCTGCTATGGCTGAAGCCATCGCTGCACTTGAAGGCCTCCACAATTCTTTAACTCAATATTGTCTTTGAATGTGACTGTTAGTGTGTTGTGGAGAGCATTTCTAATTGAGAGAAGAACAGACCCAGAAGTGCTTCATATTAGATGGAACGATCAAGGTCAACAAAATTAGAAGGCCCGACAAAAGAAGGGAAGAGAGGCGCAGGAAGATGTAGAGGTTGTAGTGAAAGGTCAAAGATTGCCAAGTTGAAGCAAACATGCAACTGGTGCAAAGCATGGTGATCTTTTCACTCTTCAAGAAGCCACAGATTACATGGATTTTTTCAGAACGCCAACATCACATGTAGCAGTGGCCTTCACTTTTGGTGAATCAGTTATGGGAGTTGTATTAGTATCATCCAAATGATATATACTAGAAATGGTTTGCCGAGCTATGAGGAAAGAGTAGGGTTTTTTTTTGGTGAATCACTTAGCAGATGCTCTCAAAGCTCTACAACATTTTTCATGTACTAGGTGGGAAGTCCATTGGTGGGTCAACTACAGTGTTGTGCTTTCATAAAGAACTTTAGGGTAAGCTATATGGATGAATATGAATGTTGGTGATGGTGTGAAACCACTATTTTCATATTAGATGCATTGTCTCATCCCAGATTGCAACTGTATGTTGAATCAAATTAACCTTTCCCTCGGAAGTTTGATGTATTGTGATTTTTCTTTTAAAAAATCATCGAAATAGGTTCTGAAACTACAACATTTGTCCACGAGTTCTGCTGCCCTGTATGCACTTTTGTTGAAGAAGAAACCACGGAACACCGGTAGATAAAAAATAATCTACTTTTCATAGAAATATGACCTTCAAGAACCTCTTCAAGAGCTAGAGTCAGGACCCTTTCTTAGAGTTTTCACTGTAAAAGAAGACGCAATGATATTATTTTAGAATTTCACACTAAACCGTGCATTAGAAAGTACCTCATATAACATGTGGCAATGTTTTTCGTAGTTTCGTGGGAGTTAAGTTAACAATTTTATGTTCTCTTATAATTTGCCTTGCAATTTTCATTTGATAACTTATCTTAAAAATTTCATGCCTGGAACTTGAATATTTTCAAATTACACCTGACTCACGTGGGTTTTAATTTTGCGTGTGTTTTTATATAGCTAGAGACGTGCGTTGCACGTACATGATTACTAGTGACTCTCAAATCCTAGTCTATCTCTAACTCCTACGTGTATACGTATTGTACTCTAACACCCCCCCTGAGTCGTAGCGGGAGTGAAGCGGACGATTGCAATTGGACTTGAAGTCTTGCGCTTCGGTCGCCTCCTCCTCTCCGTCATCATCAACTGCATCTCTGATGGTGTTCCTCTCTTCCTTCCCGCAGTCACAGCGGGAGCGGCGTGGACACAAGTGACGACGCAGACGCTTTGACTGGAGTTGTTGCCGATGAGTAGTTGTAGACTTTGCCCTTGGTGTCGATATCGATGTAGCCGATTGTGATGTAGCCATGGTCGAGGTAGTTGTGGTCGATGTACTCGTCGTAGTTGTGGAAGCCGCGATGCCGAAGGCGCAAAAAAAAAATTGCGCGATTTTTATGACGGAGCTGCAAATCGTGGTTTTTGTGGACGTTTTGCACCTTGTGGAGGTACCGTCGAGGCCGACGTTTTGCACCATGAGAGGTACTGTCGGGGGCATCTTGCGGATGTCAGAGGACGAAGTCGTAGGAGGGTCCACCAATTTTGCCAAGATTGGAGGAAGCTCACCGAGCACACAACGGTTTTGCCAGGACCGTGTGCGCGATTGTAGGGGCTTTCACTAAAAGTGATGCCGGTTTGTTGTCGATGCAGTCTTATCCGTCGGTGGCGTGGCGTCTTGCAGTAGTACTGTCAGAGGACGTATGTCCATCCTTGTGGACGTTGTTGTTGTAGCGGCGGCAGCGATGTGTTGACGAGATTGTTAATGGATACCACGTTGATGTAGACCTTGGCGATGATGTGTCGGCGATGTAGCAGCAGGCGTGATGTAGTATGTCGCTTGGAGGCATCCCTCGTGGCGACGATGGTGTCGATGCCTTGTAGTCGGAGAAGTCGATGAAACTGCATCTCTCCACACCAGCCTGGCGTGTGGATGTTGCATGTCGATGACGCTTCTCGTAGATGTACTCGACGATGAACTTGGCTCGTAGTCGGGCGTAGTCGTACTGATGGATGTCGATGTTCGGCTCGATGTAGTTCGACTCGGTGCAGTGTAGATCCTTGGTGTCGTACGTCTTGATGGCGCAGCTGCTGACGGTAATACATGGCTTGCTGGTCGCGATGTCCCGGGGTGAAGGAGGTCGTTTGGTTGATCACTCGCGTGTAGGTCGGTCGACTTGATTTGTCTGACGTTGCTCCGTATCGTTGTGGCGGCCAGCGTCTGGGCTAGCTGCTGCTCGCGTCTAGATTCCATAACCGGCATGCAGATTGGATCGGGGCGTCCACGTGCGGGAGTACGCCCTCCCGTGATCCGACGCCCGGCTTCACGCTTGTTCGAGTTGTTGATGGATACCATGGGTCTTGCACCAAATTTCGCCGAGAATTTGTGGGTCGTGGTATAAGATTTAGGGGATTTATTTTGTGGATAAACTAGATCTAATCTACGGAATTGGAATTTCGAAATTGAGTCTATTCTAAACTAAAGAACCGATCCAATCTTTGATCGAGAACGGGTGCCGCGCCCCGGAGGAGAGGAGATTGATCTCCCCGGGGGCGGCGCGCTGCGGATGTGGTTTAGAACCCTAGGATCGGCGTCGTGAGACTAATCGCTCTGATACCATGATGTAGCCATGGTCGAGGTAGTTGTGCTCGATGGGATCTCCCAGTCCTGGCAAAACTGGTGGACTCGCCTACGACCGCGTCCTCTGACATCAGCAAGACGCCCCCGACAGTATCCCTCAAGGTACAAAACGTCAGAAACAAAAAAACATTGCAGCTCCGTCATAAACATCGCGCATTTTCTTTGCACCTCCGGCATTGCGGCTACACCGACTACGACGAGTACTACATTGACCACGACTACATCACGATCAGCTACCTCGACATCGACAACAAGGGCAACGTCTACAACAACACATCGGCATCAACTCCAGTTAAAGCGTCTGCGTCATCATTTGCGTCCCCGACACTCCCGCTGTGACTGCGGGAGGGAAGAGAGGAGATACAGGGAAGGCACTAAAAGGGGACGGCAGGCACCGCCCTAGGTGAGGGACCAGTGCATCAGAGTCACAACACAGTTGATGATGTGGGAATGGAGGAAACGACAGAAGCGCAAGACTTCAAAATCCAGTCGCAATCATTTGCTTCACTCCCGCTACGACTGAGGGGGAATGTTAGGATACGTATGTGATATGATTAGAGATATGATTACAGATAGACTAGGATCTTCTTGTATCCCAAGTCATTAGGCATCTTGGCCACCAAATCATGTACTCCTATATATACCCCATGAGGGTCAAGACAATAAAACAACAAAATATTAGGGATCAATACTTTTCCACACTTGTGCTATAGAGTCTTGGAGAATGATGGTTCAGAGGAAACATGCGACGGTGTCATCCTTGGGGGGTCCATGCACCTAATGTTCTCATAGTATAGTACACACTAGGGAAGTCACGCGAGAGGAATGAGTTACCCCGATCGTGGCTGCTGTTCGTGGTCGCCGCCCTGCCGCCGGCGGTGCTCCCGCCCCAGCTCCTATGTTGCATCTCCGCTGCACGAGGGAACTACCGAATCTGATCAACTGACCAGACCTTTTTTTTAATTTAAATATATATATAAACCAAGCCATCAAGCCGACTCATTAAAAACCTTTCAGTCCCCTTAGGTACCTTGGTAAGGAAAAGAGTGCGTCTGAAACTTGCTGCTTTAAACATCCACACTTACATCATCAACCAGAGTACCGATCAACCACCCCGGAGGGTCGTTAATCCAACTAACAGAATTTTTATTACAAAAACTAAACTTAGCTATCTCACGAGCCACTCCATTAGTCAATCGAGGACAATGCTTGAACTTGACCTTTCCAATAGTTGTTGACATGTCCACACATTCCGCAAAAAATGCCGTAGCTGCATCCCACCATCTGGTTTGACTAGCCAGGTATTATTTGCTCAAGGGGTAATGTATTTGTATTGTACCCAAGTAAGCGGCAAAACGTGGTAAATTATATCTCCCTGCGTCCGCAAAACGTCTAGGCAACGCTTCGCTTCCGACCTAGCCGCCAGAGACGGCGATTAGGAGGCGACGGTTTTCCGGCCGATCTCCACCGCGGAACGTGCTGGTCTACTCTCTCTCCGCCTACTGCTCCGGCGGCGGGAGGGAGAGGGGATCCGGTTTCCTCCGCTCTGTAGTTAGGTTTTGGTTTTGCAGGTCGTGGTGTGCCGTTGGGGTGGTGGGAGCGGCGCCCGGACGAATAAATCTGCCTCAGCTCCACTCCCACACCGACGGTGTCTTTCACGGCAGCATCTCGGAGTTGATGGCATCGTGTGTTTGTTGATCTTTTGGATTGGCGAACTTAGGGTTCATGGATGGTGTCGGCGAGGCGGCGGCGGCGACCCCATCAGGTGTGTCTCTCCTTCAGCTCTGTCCCCGTTGCTGCGGCGTTCTCCCCGACGTCATGATGGAGCAGGGAGGATGTGTCGTCCAGGAGTACGTGCAGATGGTTGTTTGTGCATGTGACAGCTGGAAGATGGTGTATCCTGTGTTGGGTTTGTGGATGGAGGCTGACAATTCTGACTTGCTTGTTCGACGTCCTAGTTATGCGGGGGTGTCAGTTCTGAAGTTCGATGGCGTGTTCGGGGACATGTTGCCCCGGTCTGATTCGTTCAACGGTAATGGTTTTGCTTGTGGCAAACTAATTTGGAGGTCCGTAAAGCTGATGATCAGCGATGGAGCCGCGTCGAGCTCGGGTGAAGAGGTGATCTGTCTCGCTTCACTTTGACGTCTACTTTGGTGGTGCCGAAGGATAGGGATAAGCGTTGGTTTGTCACATAGGTTTATTTTATCTTTACAGATATGTAAGATCGGTGTGTACGTGCTTCGTATCTTGTTCTTTTTGTTTATCAAATGAGAAAACATATTACCTTGAAAAAAAAAAATCTCCCTGCGTCCGAGCAGATTACAAAGAGTTCTGGAAACTCATAGCGCGGCAGATCCCAGCCATATTCAAATCCGATTCCGCTGCATATCCTGCCTAACGGGAATAGGAGGAATACGCCCTGAAGATACGTCTCTCTCTCATCCCCCCTTCCCACGATATCCCTTCTCGGCTTCTCGCACCGCGCCGCCATACTGCCCCCGATTTCCAATTTCCCACAAGGCACGAGCGATCCAATCCATCGCCTCTTTCCCATGCGCGGTGCAGAGATCGACTTGGTCGATCCCCGTGTCCTTCCCTCCTTGTCTGGTACGAGGCGTGGTTAGTTCTCCGATCAGATCTAAGCTGCCGTTGCATTGAGATCCATGTGAGCTTTAGGAAATTGGGTTCTTGTTCTGCATGCCTCCTCGAGATTTAAGATCTCCCGAATTATCCGTTTAGTGATTGTAGAATTATAGCCAAATTAGAACAGTTGAGATTGGTGATTAATGATCTGGTGAAATAATTTCGGCTATTGGTGTGTTGTTGCATCCTGTTCGTGAACTGCATAGTCCAACTCCTTACCGTTACCTCTGTCGCAGCAAATCAGCTTTCGGTTTTTTGTCAACACCGTTTGCATTAGCAGTGTCACTTGATTACGTTTAAGTTTGCGTTTACATTGTTGAACCAAACATCTTCTATTGCTTTGTGTATCATAGTCATATTAACATCAACGTTCAAAGTTTCAATCATGGGATCACAATTAACATACAGTGTAGCTTTAGGTTTATGTATCTCCATGTCAATAATTAGTTATATGTTCTTGAAAAGACTAAAGACATTTAGTTAATAACATGCTCATAGATATTCTAATTTATTCTATCTTTGTTAGTCTAATTTTTATCTAAATAAGCTTAGGTTGCCATCCCCCGCCGGACCTCGACCGCTGGGAAATCGTTAACTGGTAGCTGCTCGATCGGCTGGGAAAACAATCTTCCAGAGTAATGGTCCCCAATATTACCACTCTCCAATTTTTCTCCCCCCAGGTCGCCATCCGCCGCCGGACCTCGACCGCTGCCAACAGTGTGTCGTTCGCCGTATCTCCTACCGCAGCCCAGATCGGCGGCTTCCTTTCTAAGAAGCCCTATACGCCGCCGTCCTGGGCCTTAGACCTCTCCGTCGTCCCATCCCACAACTTCACCCTCGGCCAAGTAAGCTTCGCTATCTCTAACAGTGGCTCCATACTTGGACTGATTAGTATGCAGATTTGAAGTAGCTTAAATAAGTAAAACCTGTTTTATCTTTGAACTCATAGAGCTGGTCAGAATCAAACCTTGAACTTTTGATCTCTGAAATCAGTAAACTTCACGATCCCGGTTGATCCTGGCTATTTATCGCTGAAAACACATGGGATTTCTGATGTGCTGGGGATTGATCTGAGATTGCAAAAGACCATCAACACATGCATATAAATTCAATGTAATCCCTTGAACAGAGCTGATCTTGTCTTCTCGCTGCCACTGCCGCTGTCTCGATAATTTCTAGCCCGACCTACAGCCGCCGCTCTCCATCCACTGCCGGCCCTGTGCGCTCGCCCGAGGTAAGCCAAGTCATCTAGGCCACCACATCAGCGCGTCCTTGCTATGCTGCACCGCTAGCCGCAGACTACCCCGCAATGCAAGGTATCTTAGCCGTGGTGCAACCACGCTCCACCATCGAGGCCCGCAACATGCTGCCGCGGATTTGAAGGTTGGCGGCACTTTTGGCGCATGCCCGATCTTGTTGATGCGACCAGCCGAGGAGAGCGACCAGTACACAGCTGTGTCGATTTTCTCCTCTCGTCATTCTATTGGCCGCATCAAGATGGAAAAGCTAGCTCGACTTGCTTGGGATGATCAATTCCGGTCATCAATTGTACTTGCCGATCAGTAAATGGGACTATCTAGCCAGCTTTGTACAGAGCAAATCAATCGATCGAGGTGATTTGGCTTTGCATTGGAGGTCCTCACGATCGGGCGTGCATTCCATCAAGGAGAAATCGGAATCAGCGTCGGAGTCGGAGTCGTCTGCTGCATCCAACGGTCTGCAGCGAAGCTGCCCAGGTGGAGGCAGGGAGCCCCCTCAGGCGAGCCCAGAGAGCCAGGCTGGGCCGCGACATCTCTAATCCCTGATGGTGGCGGGCAGACGTATCCTGGCAGGAGTTCGCCGTTGCTAGCAGCGAAGTGGGCGCAGGAGTAGCACCGCCTCTTGCGCGCAACGAAAACTGCCAATACCCACGAGTGTACACAGACGAGGCAGTTTATGCAGGAGGCGCCTCCCCACTCCCCAAATATTGCTTGTACGCCGCGTCGGCCAGCAATGTCACGGAGAGGAGGGGTAGCAGCCAGGAGGATCGGGGAGTAGGCAGGGTAGGATAGAGCGAGGCATGCATGGTTCAGATGGAGGCTAAGGCGATGGTGGGGGAGAGAGAGGGCATGGAGCCGTCTAATGTGAGAGAAGGGGGAAAGAGAACAGGGGAAGTTGACGAACAAGAGGGATATGACATGTGGACCATGGCTGTCAATGAGGGGTATGTGTCTAGGTTAATAATCCCTGTTTGGGAATGACATAAAGGTAAAATATGATTGGGAACTACAAATTTAGGGTGCTGATTTCAGGGATTGAGAGTTCGGGGTTTGATCCCAACCAACTCTAGAAGTTTAGGGTTTGAGTCAGACATTAGTTTAAAGTGAAGAGAATGTAGAATGCTTAGTCTAATGTATTTCCTTTTTCATAATCAAAACAGTTTCCAACTCCAATTCACAAGTGGAACCTCCCCAATTTGCCAAAAGACACTGAAGTATGGATCAAGGTGAAACACAAGAATCACTACTTTGTTCAGTTTCCAAAATTTGCGATACTTCATGGTTCGTTCATTAGTACTATTTGCATTTTGATTCTAATGTGGAATTTTTTGGGGAGACTGTAGCGGGATGATCTCGCTGGCATGGAACTGAGTGGCAACAAAGTTCGGAAGCTCGAATTTCTGATGGCAGATGCAGTCGCGCAGGGTGCCGATTGCGTTATCACTGTTGGTGGCATCCAGAGCAACCATTGCCGAGCGACTGCCGTGGCTGCTAAGTATGTTAATCTTGATTGCTATCTGATACTAGCTACCTCCAAGGTAAGTTATGTGCTTGTGATGTGAAATTAATCGAACGATTCTGTTCAATGCATTTTTTAACTTGCTTTTGGTGGGATGTTTCCAGCTTTTTGTGGATGAAGATCCTGGTTTGGTTGGTAATCTCCTTGTCGAGAGATTGCTGGGAGCACATATTGACCTTGTCTCAAAAGGAGAATTTAGTAAAATTGGGAGTATGGTATGCTCTCCTGCACGATGTGTTATGTTGTTGGTGCTTTGTGCTTTTCATAGTTATTTCTGACAATCTTATCAAACCCTTCCATGCATGAGTCTTATCATTATTCATGTTTGATAAGATTCCCTTTTGTTCGTTGGAAGATAATCACATCAAATTGGAGGTTTTCGTTACTTTTTAGATCATAATACTTAGTAGTGTCATTTTTCTGTCCTTTGGAATTCATGATGTTACTGTCCTTTGATACACGTAGTACAACATCTTGTGTCAGTGCCCTTTCATAGCCTCAGTGATTAGTTTTACATAGCATTGTTTGTTATGCTGTACCTCTTGTATTGCTCAAAAAGTTATCCAATCGCAATGTATGTTTATTTGTTGCAGGTTTTAACCGACTTGCTAAAAAAGAGGCTTTTGGAAAAGGGACGAAAGCCATATGTGATTTCTGGTGGTGGATCCAACTCATTGGGAAATTGGTACGATCTTATATGTGATGATAGCTGCTAAAACTACAATTTTGTTCTCTTAATTTTCTGCTTATAGCATAGTTTGAGGTTTCCTCGAGGATTGATATTCATGGATTGATGGTTGTTTTACATTCCTGTATTAGAAAATCAAGGATTATAAGGAGCTAGGAGCCTTATTGTGGTACGAAAGGTTGAGGGTTAAGGGTCTAAGCATCCACTATATAAAGATGCCATGTGCCTTAGAGCATCCACAATGCCAACCGCTTACCGGGGCACTTAGGAAATAAAACTAAATAGAATAAAATATGCAGCAAGCGCTCATCCCTGGCAACGCTGACCGCTTACTTCAGACGCTAATTTAATTGCCAGATGCCCCGGTTTACATGCTCGCAGCCAGAAAAAACAATTAGCGTCTGACGACCCTTTTGGCATTGAGCACCCGGGATTGAAAACTGCAACTGTTAATGGACCGGGATTCCGATCCTAGCGTCGGCGTATAAGCACCACACTGTGGCTGCTCTTATGTTCGAGAAAAACAAGAACCATTTAATTATTTCCCAAACATTCTTTCACGTAACCTATGTGTACTTAATTCCCAGTACTCCAGTAGCCATGCCATCTTGCTATATCTTTGCACAATAATTATCCTGTTGTGAGACAAGGTTCGCAACATACCCTATTGAAAAAATAGTTATTATTAATCTATTTGAACTCATGTAAGAAGAGTGTCTGGATAGGATCTCATACAATTGCTATCCAGTTGCATAATAAATAGTGTCTTGTTGTGTCCAATTTGCATACGAGGCTGTAGAAAATATTAGTGTACTCACCTTGTGTCAAGAAGACACTAATATTTTCATTATGCAAACTAAATGTAAGATTATGTACTGTAAAAGGAATAGCTGGAGTTCAAAAAGGCCTCAATTTTTTTGTAAATGATAATTTAGTTTATATGATTGAATCTTAAATGTGTAACGTATAGGTGTCTTGCTGTTACAGGGGTTATATTGAAGCAGTAAGGGAGATTGAGCAGCAAATTCAGTTATCTGGTGATGTTCAGTTTGATGACATTGTTGTTGCATGCGGCAGGTATTTCAGTGACCCCTGCTATTTTGTACATTATATGGGTAGTTTTATTTACATGTTTTTTTTTTCATGTGTGCATTATGGAAGTTGTTATATTGTCAGTTATGATTTCATGATGGAATTTTGTGCAGTGGTGGAACCGTTGCTGGTCTTGCTTTAGGATCACAATTGAGTAGCTTAAAGGCAAAAGTATAAGTTTTCTTTTGCTATTTTCTTATCTGCTGATGTTTCCATATTAACAATCCACTTGTACGATAGGTCCATGGATTCTCTGTTTGTTATAACCCTGGATACTTTTATGACAATGTTCAAGGTCACATTGATGGACTTCAATCTGGTTTGAATTCCCATGATATAGTCAGGATTGAAGATGTGAGTATGTTGCATAACTCCTAATGTTTGAGGATTCTGAAAAGAAGTTCATCCCTAATTCTTTCGCATGTGCCCTTCTTGATAGTATGGTTTAGACTTGATTTCAATATTTGATCCACTAATTGTCCTTAAACTCGATGTGAATATTTGATCCACTAAATTCCTATAAATATACAAGCTAAGAACCTTGGGCCACAACCATTTTGAAGAAAAAAAGTAGGGGTCACTATCCTAGAAATACAAGCTAAGAACCTTAGGCGTCAAGGCAGGGTTTGATTGCCTATGACGCCTTACCGCCTTAAAAAAATCTTGATCTTAGTAGAAAGCATTATTCCTCTTAATTGTCGTTTGATTAGTCACCAAAACTCATAGGGGTCCTAGATGCACTTTCAACTTACCATGGTTTTTCTGTGGCTAGTTTGTTTATTTCATAGTATCACTTCTCTGATGGAACTATAATTATTGAATTCATCCTGTTTATGTTAGTTGAATTTGTGAATATTTTGCTTGACAGGCAAAGGGCTTAGGGTATGCCATGAACACAGCCGATGAGCTTAAATTTGTAAAGGATATAGCTGCAGGAACAGGCATTTTGCTTGATCCAGTTTACAGGTGCAGTACTTTTCTTGTATGCATGACATTATATTTATATCTGATATCCCGCATGCTTGCCCTTCCATTCAAGTAAAAAAGTATGATATATTCTTTTCTGTCAAGTTAATACTAAGACCCTTCTCCATAAATTCATGAAGAGATTTAATATTTATCCTGCTTAATAGGACATGCATGCTTTTGTTGTCTACAGCGGGAAGGCCGCATATCGTATGCTGAAAGACATGTCCAACAATCCAACCAAGTGGGAAGGGCGAAAGGTTCTCTTTGTCCATACTGGTGGTCTCCTTGGGTTATATGATAAGGTGGACCAGTTGTCATCTTTGGCTGGGAGCTGGCGCAGAATGGACCTTGAAGAATTTGTCCATGCAAAGAAGGCACTTGTAAGATGTTCTACTTGATATGCAATTTTCTTCTTAATGATCAGAATTCTAGACATTTCATATATCTAAAGAGCAATTTCTCTCACATTTGTACACGGAAATTCAGAATAGATGACTAGTGTTGAGTATAGTATTAATACATTCTAACAATAAAGTGTATCTTTAAGCCATTTGAAAATAAAGCTTGGGGTTTTTCATCTAGTGTTACCATGGTAGAAAAGAACTAACAACTTAGTTTACAGGAGCCCAGAAATAAGTATCAGCAATTTCGGGAGTATCCGGTCTGTCAATAGTTTCTTGCAAACGTTTTTTGGGGGTTGTGTGCCATGCTTGCACCGCTTTAGGCAAAATTTGTTGGGTTACCTCCACCGGAATGCACTTTTCTGAAACTAATGCAAACATACCACCAGTGTTATATTTATCTGCTCTATGATGCTAGCTATGTGGTTAGTTGTCTACCTTTCATAATATGTTGCTTTTTGGGGTCTTTAGTCGACATTTTAATAAGGGCGGCAGCTGATTCTATTGTTTTGAGATGGTAAATAATTAATCGAAAACAGCGCATGTCATATTGTGGACCACTAAAATTATCATTAATGTTGGGACACACAATATCTCAGTATGCAAGTACTTGGGAGTTTAGGCCTAACTACTTTGTTTTGGATAGACGAGTGTGTCTTTTGGTAGTATCATGTTTAATTGTTGTTCAGTCATGAAGCTCGTCCTCAAGCTCTTATAAATATGGTTGCAGACCAACGTGGCCTAAGCGGCATATCGGCTTGTAAGCCGATGAAGATGTCTCTGGCTAGAGATTAACAGCTGGTGGAAGTTGGAACTGCTTCGGTGGGGGCTGAGACGACCGTAGATGAGAAAAAACCTTTGATTCCTTTTACCGTGGCTGTTTTTCTTTGAGTTAAATACACTGGTGGTTATTAGTTGTCAGTGTAGTTGTCATCAAAACATACTCTGGTCTACTTAGGAATACCTCATTGCGATCATTAAAGAAGACTCACATTATACGGTAACTTGTTCAGTGCAGAGCTGCGTATCGCACTTCGTTGTGGCCTCGTTACGTCATGCTCTAGAGCTATGTATTTTTATCTTCGTGGCAGTTTGGTATTGTATACGACATCTTCTTCTGCAACATTATCATAATATCACGATGCCGACGAAGGGAGTCTCTTAAGTCAATGTTCCCAAGGGATATTTTCTAAGCGGTAAAACTACCGAAGTTAGCCCCAAATGAATCAAAGGTTGATTCTACGAACTGGGTCTTCCCAGCCATATTGTCCCAACCGACAATATGTTGTCCATTGATGCTGACATAAACTATGTCCATGATCAGAAAAATGTGACCATCAAGCTATCAACAAATTAGTCTAAAAATAAGACTAACGAATTTTTTTTTGTTCATATTTCTACAGGTGCGTGTGGATTTTCTCTGAATCTCACATTCAGAAACCACATCAATTATAGTATAGAAACATAAATCACAATTATGAATCGGATACATAAATATTATTGTCTTTTTGGCATACATCCAACATGCATATGGGCCGGCCACAGACAAGACGCTACGCTCTAGCGCTCGTGAGTCCAATTTGCAAATCGTCGCTTCGAGTTTGACCTAACGAGACCGTGGATGTCGCCTGGCGCCTAGCATACATGATCGCGGTGGGCTTCTCTAGTGTGACGACGGACGGCCACCGCGACGACGTGATTTGCTGATTATAGGTCATCCATCGGCTACAGGCACCACCACTACTTCGCAGGCAGCGAGGTACGTCTCTGTTCTTTGTTATCGATCTCGAAAAAGAAAAAAAAACTTTGTTTGCTGTCGACCCCTGCTGGTCTTGGCCCAAAGTTCACCGCGACAGGCATGGCCAAACAAGTGGGAGCAACAAGCCAAAGGGGCCCTGGCCGCTGTGTGGGAGACAAATGGGTGGGGAATCTGGCATATGGGCAGGCGAGACAAGACGCTACGCTCGTGCGCTTGTGAGTCCAGTTCGCAAATTGTCAGTTCGTGTTTGACCTTGCGAGACCGTGGATGTCGCCTGTTGCCTAGCATCCGCGAACGGCTGCGCTTCATCATCTTCACTTTCTTCACCTCCGGACAAATATTCTTGCTCATTTGTCACCATTGCCCTTTTAGATACCTTCTTCATGAAATTCTTGTTTTTAGGAACAAAGTTGGTTTTCTTGACAAGCTTTCCTCTATTCTCAATTCTACTCTTGTAGGGACAATCCGCAACGAAGTGCTCACTATCTCCACAATTGAAACAAGTTCTTGCTTTCTTTGTACTTGAGCCTTCTCTTCCCTTGTTCTTCGTTGCATTTGATCTAAAGTCCCCCTTCTTCCACCAATTGTGGTTGGCAAGCGCTAAGCACTCATTGTGTGACACCCTCTTTTCCTTCTCGGATGGCACATAGGTGGATCCACCTTCATCACTTGATTCTTCCTCATCATAAGATGTTGCCTTCAAGGCAAGAGATACTTTCTTTATTCCATTCACACGAGCTAGAACATCTTCCGAGGATTTCTTCATCATATTCATGGTGACAAAAGTACCCAAAACATCATTGGGAGTTAGTTCCATGTAGTCTGCTCTTGCTTGAACATTCATTACCATGTTCTCATTGTATGGAATCAAGGTTTGAAGAAATTTTCCCTTGAACCAATCATCATCGCAATCCTTGAATCCGACATCCTTCATGTCCACAACAAGAGCCTTGAGTCTTCGATATACATCTTCCGGAACTTCTCCATCCTTCATGATGAAGTGGTCAACTTGCCGTTGGAGAAGTGTTTTCTTTGAGCGTTGCATGCTCACATTCCCATCATACATGGTGAGTAGATACTCCCAAGCTTCCTTGGCGTTTGGGAGAGACCGGATGTGCTCAACACCTTCATTGACCATTGCCTTCTCAAGCATGTGCATAGCATGTGCATTGAGTTGTTCATCAATGATCTCACTTGAGGTCAAATTGTTGATATCCTTAGGATAGTATCCCCTCTCAATGATTCTCCATATTTGCATTGAAGAGCTACACACATAAGATTTCATAGAAGCTTTCCAATTAGTAAAACGGGCCCTATCTACTAAAGGTGGATTACCAAGATTGTTCACATGTGGATGTTGAACATTAAGAGCATTGTTATAAATATGTCCAAACTGATTTGGGTTTTCATTTCTAGATGAGTGTTCGTCACTTTCTTTTGAAGGAGTTATGGGATTACCATGTTCATCTAGTGAGGGACTTTCATTTGCATTGCTAGATGTAGAGGCAAGTTTCATTATTAGTTCCTCTAATCTATCCAACCTCTTATCGGTTCTTTCCCCCACGGACTCGACTTGCTTTTGAAGCAATTCCATGGGAGTGGGATCCCCCATCCTCCTCTTTAGGCGGTGAAGCCTTTAATAAAGAGACAAGGCTCTGATACCAATTGAAAGGATCGATGAGGTTAACTAGAGGGGGGGGGGGGGGGGTGAATAGGTTAACTACAAATTTTACTTCTTTTTCGTTTTAAAAGAATATTGCTCAAATATAAGTTCTCTAGAATATGCAACTAGGTGACCAACCTTATATGATGAGCAAAGATCACTAACACAAGATATAGATATAGTAAGCTAGTGCTAACAAGTAAAGGTAAGTGCAAAGATAAGTAACAAGATGACACGAAGATTTATCCCGAAGTTCACTTCCCAATGGAAGCTAATCTCCGTTGGAGCGGCGCGGTGTTCACCAAAGTGAAACACCGAGTAGCCTTGATATGGCACACCGTATCTCCGTTGTGACTTACCACCGATGTGGCGAGGCACTTGTCACTATGTTGCCGTTGAGGTTGACAACTAGAACCTTTACAAGGATGAAGCACACTCCACAAGTTGGAGGGTCTTCACCAAATGCACCGAGCCGCCAAGACTCGATGCCCAAGGCCGGGGCACGCACCACAACTTAATTGGTGGCTCCCGGCAAAGTCTTCATAGCTCCCAAAGCTCCGAAGGACCACAACCTCTTAGGGTTCCAATGAACACCAAGAGTAGCAAGCCCCCTCTCACAAATCAAGGGGGAAATCTAATTGGTTTGGTTGAAGTGTAGATCTAGGTCTCCTCTCTCAAATCTCCAAAGGACTAATTGATTGAGTGGCTAGAGAGGGAGATCTATCGATTTGAAGCTTTCATACAATGGTGGTGTTCTTCTTTTGGTCTTGGTAGTTGTCTCGAGGTAGATGGAGGGGTATAAGTACCCCTCCACAAAAACTAGCCGTTTGGAAGAGCAGCACGCATGAACAAACTGGGTCGCCGGCCACCATCCAGACGCCTCCGGCCTGGAGATCGGCCCAGGCCGGCCAGGGGGCCGACCATCGATCGGCAGACAGGAACAAGCAGGGCCGCCGGCCTGGAGCCCGGCCTGGGCCGGTCTGGGGGCCGGACCCCCACCAGACGCCGCCGGCCTGGAGCCCGGCCAAGGCCGGTCTGGGGGCCGGCCAGCCTGCTGAAACACCCTGTATTTCTTGTTGCATTTTCGACAATACGGCATTTCTCCCTTTTTGCATATTTCCTGTTGATACTAGAGATTATGTTAAATACTTCCAAGTGTTGTAATCAAACGTCAAAACAAGATTAACGGACAATGTCCTTTCACTTTATTCCCCCACAATAAATAGCGCGTTTGGATTTTTTCGAGTGCTCTTATTACTCTTCAAAAGTTTGTGGATAGATCCTCTCTATAAGTCTACCAATTTTTGTGCATCTTTTGCCTCTTTTTCTTTTTGCAGCACCGGATAACGGCTTTATGATAACGCCACAAATAAAAAAATTGGTAATCAAAATTAGGGCATAACATAAACCACATATACTAAAAAATTAGAGAAGATGGATCTATAAATCTACCCCGATACGGCGGCGCGGCGCTTGGAATATGTAAAACGGGAGCCAATCATCAACCGTGTGGGTGCGGGCAGGCAGGCGGCAGGCAAGATGAGGGAGACTAGACGACGACATAGATCTCCTGGGTTTGATCGGACGAGCATATGACGAATAGTTATTAAAGCTAATCGACGCAATCGCTAATTAACTAGCATGTTGGATCGACTGCCGAAGCGAGCGAAGCGGAGACAAAAGGTCTAGTCGGCCAATTACTAGTTCGGAGCCCGCCACGGTCCACATAATAGGTTATTTTTTTCTACATTCCATATAATGTATACATAAATCTGGAGGGCTCCAAAAAACTTGGACCCGAGACGGCTGCCCCTCTAGCCCCCCTCCAGGGCCGGCCCGAGGGTAAAGTGTGCAGGCTGAAAAAGTCGTTATATGGGTTAAAACAGTCACCTAGAGCATGGTTTGGACGATTTCGAAATGATATTTGTTCTATGGGGTTTAAACAAAGCAAGTTCATACCCTGTTTTACAAGCGCAACCATGATAGAATTGTTGTGCTTATTGTATATGTTGATGATATAGTTATTACATGTAATAATGATGAGGAGATTGCTTGGTTGAAGAAGGCACTTTCAAGATTGTTTGAAGTTAGAGAACTAGGTTATCTTCACTATTTCCTTGGCACTGATGTTGCATATGGTGTCCATAGTAGTTATCTCTCACAAAGGAAAGATGTGGTAGATTTGCTTATTCGAACTGGAATGTTATATCGCAAACCAGTTGAATCAAATAATTGCATAACTGCTGATTTTGGAGATTATGTGGATAAACATCAATACCAACGATTAGTTGGCGACTCATTTATTTATCACATACTAGGCCAGATATCGCATATGTTGTTAGTGTGGTGAGTAGATATATGCATGATGTTGGAGTTATGCAGTACATGCAAATAATAAAGATGTTTTATTGTCATAACTCATATATGTTCATAATAAGTTTTATAACATGCTATAACTGTATTAAGCGGAAACATTATTACACGTGTATTATGTAAAAAACTAGGTCCCTAGTAGCCTCCATTTAACTAGTCCATTGGTCAACTGGTGATCAAGGTTTACTGATCATGGACATTTATGTCAATTGACAATGGAGTCATGTCATTGGAGAATGATGTGATGGACTCACACCCAACATAAGTATCATGATGTGATCAACGTTCAGCGTCCTGATACACTACTAGGAAAAGGCTTATAGGTGGATTACTTAACCGTGGTGCACCACTATTTTGGTGTGCCACGAGTATATAGCCGTGGCGCACCAGACACAGATGCGCCACGCATAGGACATTACCCGTGGCGCACCAAAATAGTGGTGCGCCACGGCAAAGTGTAGCCTGGGTTGACGGAGGGGCACCCTCCTTAGCCGTGGCGCACCACTATTTCGGTGCGCCACGGGTAAGAGTATAGCCGTGGCGCACCTTACTCCAATGCGCCACCAAAATAATGGTCTCGGGGCCAAATTTTGACCCCACATAGCCGTGGCGCACCGAAATAGTGGTGCGCCATGGGTAAGGGTGGGCATAAAAAACCGAACCCGAACAACAAACCCGAAAAGACCGAGACCGAAACCGTAATAACCGAAAATAAAAAGACCGAATTAAATACGGTCCTGGAAACTCAAAGACCGAATTAAATATGGTCTATTCGGTCTTCACCATCAGGAGACCGAATTACCCATTATGACCGAAGATTTTAATTCACAAAGGATTAATGCTCGCGTATGCCAGGCTATGCTCCGCTTGTTTTGCTTCTCTCATACTAGGGCATCTATTTTATATGGATGCATGCACAGAACACATGCACGGAGATCATGCTCGTTTTGTACAAAGAAAAACAAGGCAAAATTGGTTGGAATACCTGGTTCCGTGCTCTGCTTCTTTTATTTTTCTACCTCTAGTATCTCTATTTGGTCTATATGGTCATGACCGAAGACCGAACCGAAAAGACCGAAGACCGAATACTGAAAGACCGAAAAGACCGAAGGTAATTTGGGTAGCATTTCTAGATAACCGAAATATTTCAAGACCGAATACATAAGACCGAGCAAAATGAACAGACCGAACGCCCACCCATAGCCATGGGTAACCTCTTACCCGTGGCGCACCGAAATAGTGGTGCGCCACAGGTAAGTTTCCTGTTCTGTGCTCCCATGCACACCCCCCCCGGTGATCGCCTTTTCAGTTTTGGAGAAGCTAAAAGAAAATGTTAAAAAATTCAAAAAATAAAATCCTTTGAGATGTGGTTATATTACGCAAACTAGGTGTTAGGAAAAATTTGAAACATGAATTTCGATGTATTTTGCAAAAAATCATTATGGAAGAGTAAAACGGCGATAACTTTTACATACGAACTCGGATTTCGACGTGTAATACCTTAAAAAAAACTAGAGAAAAACCCACATCCAATCCAAATTGCCTACGGCCTTTTGAGCCGTTTTTTGCCTACAGAATCCCCAAATTCGAAAGGGAAGACCTATTTTTTTGAAGTTTAAGTTTTCTGGCAGGAAAAATATATGAAACTTACCCGTGGCGCATGGACGAGATGGTGCGCCACGGGTAGTTGTAATACTCGTAGCGCACCACTATGAGATGCGCCACGAGTAACATGGGGGGCAACACCACGATCCGACGGCTCCCAGCGATCCGACGGCTCACATTATTCTTGTTTCTGATTGGTCGAGAGGATAGAGGCTGGATTGGCACAACTCCTCCTCTCTTCCTCCTATACTCCTCCTCCTCCTCTCTTCCTCCTCTTCCTCCTCCTCCTCCTCTCTATCTCATCCTCCTCTCCCTTCTCCTCTCTCCCTTCTCCTCCATCCTCCTCTCTCCACGAACGCCGACGAGGAGCGGCGGCCGGCGAGCACCTCCACGCCGACGAGGAGCGACGGCCGGCGAGCACCTCCATGCCGACGAGGACCGGCGGCCGGCGAGCACCTCCACGCCAGCGAGGACCGGCGGCCGGCGAGCACCTCCACGCCGGCGAGCACCTCCACGCCAGCGAGGACCGACGACCGGCGAGCACCGCCAGTGGGTGGCTGGTGGCTCTTTTTTTTTTTAAATTCAGAAATTCATAGCCGTGGCGCACCAAAACTAGGTGCGCCACGGGTATGTGCATATAGCCATGGCGCACTAAAACAAGGTGCGCCACGGGTATGTTTACATACCCGTGGCGCACCTAGTTTTGGTGCGCCACGGCTATGTGCACATACCCGTGGCGCACCAGGACCCCTGCGCCACGGCTATTGTGTTACCCGTGGCGTGGCAATCCGTGGCGCAGCCCCCTGCGCCACGGGTAAGCTTTTTTGGTGCGCCACGGGTAAGCTTTTCCCTAGTAGTGATAGTTAGAAACAGAGTACCCTAATCCTTTGACGTGAGATCGTATTTAATCAGTGTTACCCGAGGTTACTATGATTGCATCAAACGTCATACTGTAACAAGGTGATCATAAAGGTATAGTTTGGTATTCCATAGGAGCATGTTGAGGCGTATGATCAAGACCAGGGATTTGTGCATCCGAAAGTCGGAGAGATACTTAAGGGGCCTACTCGGAGAGATCACGTCGAAGTTTGCAAACAATTAACTACGTCACAGGATGAGTGATCATGAGAACGAGTTAACAATGTTTGTCGGTAACGAGATAGAACTAAGGTATCAGGATACTGAAGATCGTATCTCGGACAGACTTAGTATCAAGATACAAAGGGAATATGATATGATGTTAAGGTTCAAGCGAATTAATTCGTAGAACGCATAGGGGCCATCAGGGTTTCCAGATCCCGCTCTTCGTCATTGATCGGAGAGGTGTCTCGATCATGTCCGTGCATTCCCGGACCGTAGGGTGGTGATACGTGTCAAACGTATCTATAATTTTTTATTGTTCCATGCTAGTTATATGCCATTGTTACATTTTTTTTACTATCTTATTACATCATTTTTAGGTTTTTTGTCGAACTAACCTATTGACAAGATGCCCACTGCCTGTTCCCTGTTTTTGTTGTTTTCTATTTTAGAAAATCTACTTCTGAAAATATTCTCGAAATTGGACGAAACTTTACGGGGATTTTTTATTCAACGAGGAGAAGTTAGAGACCAAAGGGCGACCTGGGGGCCACCCAGGGGCCAGGGGCGCCAGCCGCCGCGGCCCCACCTGGACCCGCGGGTGGGACCCGCATCTGCCCTCTGGGCGCCGCCTCTGCCCCCTCTGACGCCTACAAATACCCTTTAACCCTAAAAACATCGGGCGACCATTATCTTCCAGAAACACGACCCGAAGCCACCGCCATCTCGAACCCTAGTTCGGGGAGATTCTGAAGCTGCTCCAGGGACGCTACGGAGGGGAGATTGATCTCGGAGGGCTCTACATCGCCATGTCTTCCGTCGGGATGATGCGTGAGTAGTTCCATCTTGGACTACGGGTCCATGGCAGTAGCTAGATGTTTGTCTCTCTCCCTTGTGCTTCATGTTTATGATCTTGTGAGCTGCCCTACATGATCAAGATCGACTATTTGTAATGCTATATGATATGTTTGTTGGGATCCGATGGATTATGAAGTTATGATCAGATTGTGCATGGTTATTATATGTTAATTTATGTTCTTGTATGCTCTCTGATGTGTAGTTGCTTTGGCCACGTGATTGCTTATGTCTCCAAGAGAGAATATTTATGCTAGATAGTTGGTTCATGCCCCCTCTTGTGCCTGGGCACGAGTGACAGAAATGTCTAAGGACGAGGGTGAGCTGTTGCGACTAAGGGTAAAACAGCGGTGTTTATGTCCTAGTGATTATAAATACTGCTTACTTTATACGCTTTACTTAATACAAATGTCTGTTGCTTGCAACTTAATACCGATGGGTGACATGATGGATAGCGATCCCTAGGTTGATTTTTTAGACAAAGATGTAGTTGGATGACGGTCTTTGTTTCTTGTTGTGATACCTACATGAATATTACCATGAACACTTTGATATAGCTAGATTAAGTTTGTGTCACAATCTTGTCAATTGCCCAACTGTAATTCGTTTACCCTTCATATGAGTATTTATTGGAGAGAAACCACTAGTGAACCATGGCCCCCGGTCCATCTTTTTACATTGTTTACAACCTCGTTTACTTGCTTTTCATATTCACTTGCTCGCTGGTCCGTTTCCATAAATAATTTCACTACACTATACGTTTAACCGCTTTGTTTTCAGTAGACCGGGAAGGTCGACAACCTTCCTCCCGTGGGGGGAAAAGTAATTGGTTGAGTGTGTGCAGGTCCACGTTTGTCGATGGTTATGCGTCAGAGATTGTTGACGGGCACCTCGTTGTTGATTTCAAACTCCTACTGGTTCGATTAAACCTTGGTTATTCACTGAGGGAAAACTGCTACTTGCTACATCCACGCCTTGGCTTGGGGCACAACCAAACTCTTCATTAGCTGCAATCAAGTACTCCCTCCGTCTCAAATTAGATGTCACGGGGGTTAAAGAAATTGAACTACGCTCCATTTTGCAATAAACCCCTTCCTTAATTGAAATTCGTACAATTGGCCACAAGATCGTCTTCTCCAAGCGTGAAACTTCTACCGCCGGCCAGGCTCCAGGCCGGTGGAGCTCGTGCCGCCGGCCTGCTCCTCCTCCTTATCCTGTGGAACCGGGTACTTCCCTGCCATGAGCGTCTCCCCTGCCCCAGACTACTCCTGCTACTTCCCTACCGCGAGCGTCCTCTGTAGCTTCACCCCTTCAGCGACCGCCATCGTCGTCAATCACCGCTGCATGATGCCTCCCCGAGCCAGTCCGAGCAGACCAGGAGATCCGCGTTGCCAATAGCTACGCCCTCCTCGAGCCACGCTTGTCGGGAAGCCGTGGATCGATAGGATCGACGTTGTCTTGTCCCATTCTGGTCGTCGCTTCCCCATATGAGCTCGACGCCGTCGCATCTCCCCAGGCTTCCCTGAGCCATTTAATAGCTTCTGAGCGATCTGCTGGTCCTCCGTGGACCTTTTCCCCTCTCGGTTGCTTACTGGTTTGCCCAGTCATTGTGGTCCGCCGCTCACCGCCGCAGGAGCTCGCCAGCGCCGCTCCTCCGGTGACCAAAAACCAGCGGCGCCACCACAGAAGTGTCGCCCACGCTCGGGTGTGTGCTGCTTCTCCCTGCCTTCGGTGGAGATCGTTGTGCTGCTCCTCCCTTTCCATCGAGCCACCTACAGATTCAGTCTTCAGATAACTTTTCTGAAAATTCAACAGATTATTTACATCAGCAGTTCAAGTCGTTCAGTTAACTTGTGTTGTTAAATGCTGCCTGATGCAAACTACAGTATCTTACTTCATGCATATACACATATACTAAACTGGAGTACATGCTAGTAGCTTTGATTTCAGCCTCTTATGTTTTAACGTGCTGAAAAGGCTTTTGTACAGAAATGGCACAGCACATAAGTTGGTTAGAGAACGCAATGGGTTCACAAAATGCAGCCTGAAATTCAACCTGCATACTCCACATGAAAACAAAATGCATACTGCACATGAAAATGAAATGCATACTGATTTCCACAAAATGACGGTTAACTGATGCATTGTTACTGATGCGCTATTCTTTTTCAGTTGGTGTAGACAGTATAGATGATGCCATGTTCACGAAGTTGATCCCATGTTCAAGAAGAAGAAGAAACAGTCCCTGTCAAGTGCAAGTCCTAGAGCAAAGAAACTGAAGCAAGACCCTGAAGCAAGAGCGTGAAGCAAGAACCTAAAGCAAATAAACTGAAGCAAGAAACTAAAGCAAGAACCTGAAGCAAGCAGAAGCTACAATGCTGAAATTTGATAATCAATGCTCTCCAATGAGTAAGTTTCAATTGGCTCTTAATTGCAAGGACAAATTCATCATGTCAATTTAATTTAATTTTCCCTTTGCACAGCTACATGAGAAAACCAATTGATGGCAAGGAACTACATAAGCTTGTTTGCAAGAGGAAGAAACTACCCCATAAAGAATTGCATATGTGTAAATATAATAGGATGCATAAATAGGACATTTTCTCTAAACCTTTGGTACACGGTAAGCTATGCTCAATTCAGCTGGTGTTTTTTGTTCTCGAAAAAGAAACAATGTCATGACCCCAATCTCGCTCTTTTGCAGGAATGTGTAATGACCTGCATACTACCTACAAGGCGGAGTTCTGTCGAGAAGTAGAAGATGGTTCTCTCAATTTGAATGAGATTCCTCAGGAAGATACTGCTTTCGACTTGAACGAGATATCTCAAGAGGAAGATGTTGCTCTCGACTTGAACGAGCTTCCTCAAGAGGAAGATGCTGGTGCTCTCGACTTGAACGAGATACCTCAAGAGGAAGATGCTGGTGCTCTCGACTTGAACGAGATACCTCAAGAGGAAGATGCTGCTCTCGACTTGAACGAGCTTCCTCAAGAGGAAGATGCTGCTTCCTGTTTGGATGCTTAAGAGGAAGATGCTGCTCTCTGTTTGGATGCTCAAGTTCCAGAAGTTGACGAAGAAGAAGTTGATGAAGAAGAAGAGGAAGCTGCAAGTGTTGACCATCAAGTTCCTAAAAAAGAGTTTTCCGATGAACAAAGGTTTGGTGCTTTTTTGCATTGCAAATAATCCAGAGCAGGGATGGATATATCGTGACAGAGGACAAGCAACTCACTGCTACCCCATTCAACACAAGTCTACGAACAGTTGAAATAATTTGGAAAGATGCAAAGAAACAAATGGAATAAGGTATAGAAGCTCTAGAAGTGGATGTATCGAACAAGAAGAAGGGTAGGGTTGGCCGTAAGAGGAAAGATTTGGAACTCGAAAGGATAGCGACAGTCCCACTGAACCAAAGGAAGACAGTTCGAGCTCTAGCAAGGTCTCTGGGTGTTTCCCGCTCAACCTTACATAGAAGGTTCCAGCTGGGTGAGGTGGTGAGACACACCAGTACCGTGAAGCCGGTGATGACGCCAGCTAATAAGATTCAAAGATTGAGGTTTTGCGTCTCGATGCTCGATCCGCGATGGTTCACACACTCGAGGGTGCTCTTCCAGAATATGGACAACATCGTCCATATCGATGAGAAGTGGTTCTATTTGACCAGACAGAACAACACCTACTACCTGCTCCCCGATGAACCCCGGCCTATGCGCACCACAAAGAACAAGAACTGCATTGCCAAGGTGATGTTCCTAACAGCTGTGGCAAGACCAAGGTATGGTGAAGGTGGAGTATTCACATTTGACGGCAAGATTGGCACATGGGCCTTCGTTGTAGAAAACCATGCAAAAAAGAAGAGCAAAAACAGAGAAAAAGGGGACACTCGAGCTGAAATCAGTCAAGGTCAACCAAGATGTCATGAGAAGTTACCTCTGTGATAAAGTTGTTCCTGCCATCCAAGACGTATGGCCCGATAAAGATGAAGGAAGAACCATCTTAATCCAACAAGATAACACGAGACCTCATGTCCTGCCTAATGATAAGGGTTTTGCGGACGCCGTAGCACAGACTGATTTGGACATTAGGTTGATGCAACAAACTCCAAACAGTCCTGACATGAATGTGGTCGACCTATGCTTCTTTCGATCTCTCCAGTCACTCACCGACACTAGAGCACAAAAAATCAGGGAATTGATAGAGGGTGTCGAGGAAGAATTCCAGAACTATGAGGTCGAGAAGCTGGCTCGGAGCTTCGTGACACTCCAGTCATGTATGGTTGAGGTTATGAATAAAGAAGGAGGCAATAACTACGATATTCCTCACATGAATAAGGATCGCATACTGGTAGAAGGAAGACTTCCTATCATGCTATCTATCACGGCCGAGCTATTTGCACAGACCATCGCCCTTACAGAAGCAGGGTAATTGAGGAGAGGAAAAGATCGAGAAAGTAGGAGAGAGGAAAGGTATAGAAATGGGAAAGGAAGGGTATAGAAAGGAGAACTAGAAATGTTTGAGATTCTAGAAGGATATGCATCTCATATCCTAATACACCAAAGCTACACCAAAACTGACCAAAGCTGTACAAAACAAAGCTACACGCTTCTGTGGACAATGCTTTTCCAAATTTAATTTGCATTGCATTCACAGTGCTACTCCAACCAGTGTACTCCATGCTGAAATGTTGCATGTATTATGCTAATGGTTTTAGCCTCTTAGGTATGTGAAAACTGAATACCTATTGTTTCAGTGTAAATTGCAGTAAATGACAGTTCAAATGAATTTGTAACATGTTATCTGTCCATCTAAAACATGAAAGAAATGACAGAGCTCGAAGTATAACAACAGTTATCTGTCCACTCATCTGTAAATAAGCAGGATGTGTTGTTTCTTCACAGGCTGAACTGAATGTGTTGTTTCTTCACATTGAACTGAACTGAATGTGAACTGAATGGATTAGAGTTATCTATCCACTGCGCTGGGCTCATGTACATGTTCCAGACTTCCAGTGATGACCATTCAGGTGAAACAAGATCACCTGATTTGAAACATGCTCAACTAATATTCATGTTTTAAAGGAAACACTTGAAGATGCACTTATGTATAGTTTCATAAGAAATGACAGTATAGTTTTTAAGATGCACTGAGTACTGAAAGAATAAAAATAATCTCAAGTCGGCACTATCTAGGACAAATTTCCATATATTATCGATTCCAAAAGAAAACAAAAGAAACAGCTGAGAAAATTCTTTCTTATAAAAATCAGGAGTACAAGCTCAGTAGAGACCATAATTACAAGTCACAATGTATTTTGAACTACAGTACATAGTACACTAGTGGCACACTTGCACTAGTTACAGAAATTTGAACACAGTACACAATACATTATTAACTCAACTTTTTCTTTCTAGTTCCAACAGCTAAGGTAACACTGAAATTATGTCTATAGTTTAGTGAATTCTTTCTTTGCACTAGTGATTCAGGCACATCCTCCCAGCAGACAAGCTCTTCAGACTTGACGCAGACTACCACCTCCACGCACCCTGTTGCAGCAAGGAAGAAACCGTCAGTGGCATGAGATTAATTTGGAAAAGAAGGAATTGTTCAGGAACTAGCGAGCGCACACATCATGCGTGTGTGTTAGAAAAAAAGAGTTGATTTCCATGCGTCTGTTCATGGGGATTGTGACAAATTTGGAAGACGATGGGTAGGAGGAGGAAAGGGAGCTGACCGAGGAGGCGGGAGACGAGGTAGTGCTGGGGGAAGTCGATGATGGTGACCCCGTCGACGGCATGGATCTCCATGGTGGCGACGGTGTCCGGGTCGGGAACCTTGGAGACGGCATGGATCCAGAGGTGGCTAGGAGTGGCTCTCCACGCGCTTGATTCCGTGCACCATCAGCGATGCACACGGCTGGTGCATCGTCAGGTAGAGGTTTGTGCGTCTCCGCCGGACACGAGCGCCGCCGCCAGAGCCGGCAAATCGTGCGCTTTGCAGGGTAGTCGCAGAAAAGGGGATTTTTTCCTCTTGATCTCCCCTCCGCGTTGGGATTTGGGGAGTGTGGACGAAGGAAGGCGGCAAGAAGAGAAGGAGAAGGCGACGGGCCGCGGGGAGGTGATGGAGTAGGCGGACATGGCAGCTTCGCCGGTGGATCGCTGGATGAGACCCAAGGTGCGTCCCGGGACGGAGGGGAAGAGACCCTGGATCGAGGGGTGTGTCGGACAAAACATGAGGGGGTTTTCTGTAAGCCCCACTTAGCGGAAATATCTTTCGCCAAGTAGAACCACAATTGGATTACATCACATGCACAAATACGACACAAAAGGATAAAAAATCATAGTTCGAAATACTTTTATTACATCACAGGGGATCATACGTCCCGAATACAGCGGAAGCAATCACTCGTCTGAGTACAGACTACATCAAAGGCCAAAGGCCGGAACATAAAAGAGGGGACCCGCCCACGGTGGTCTCAGGCTGCCGCCTAGGATCTCGATCTACTCATCATAGTCAGCGTCGAACTCTACGTAGTAGCCACCATCTGGATCGTCGAACTCTGCTGTCGCTCCTGCATCGGTGAAAACACGGGCACCGGACACCCGATGGTATGAGTACGGGGGTACTCAGCAAGTCTTACGCACAAGGGTAAAAGAAGGTACGATGCACATGCATTGGGGTTGAAAAGGGGCTATATGTGGACTTGCAGCAGCAGCACCTAACAACTACAGAAGACACGCTACAACTTGCGTCTAATTAGAATAAGGGAAGAGAGCGCTTGCACTACTGGACTAAACTACTCACCAAACAATACCCGTCCAGAGACAACTCCATCGTATCATATTCCCACGAGGAAGAAGTCCGGACACTCATACGTTGATCTAGTTTTAGCAGGTTATTATTTGAATATGGCTATTTACTAGTCAATTTAGCTATTCATGATATAAGGAGATGTCTATGATCTTTTTAGCCAGCACATTACCCAAGTCGTCCATAACCGCGGACTCGGCTTTTCGAAAAGATTTAACCCTGCAAGGGTGCCCAAATGTAACCATACACCTTCGATCAACCACACGCCACAAAGGCAAAAACGTATCTCAACACGACCTTCCCCTTCACTACTACATTGGATAGAGAGCCACCTATCTGAGACTGATCCACGTGGGGAGCCCGGCCAAAACTCCTTTGCGGGACCAAACGTTGTGAGGACGGCTTCGGGAGGATAACACTCATACGATTGCTCCTCCTTCCACATGCGGTTAACGCTCATGCCGCAAACCTACATGCAGTTCAAAACATATTGTTTTCTTGTATATGCGCCAAATGGTAAACACCCGAACTAATTGTGGCTCCCTAACCAATATAGCAGATCCGGTACTGAGTTGCGGGGAGTTCCATAAGTCTTCCCACGTGTGGGTAGGGCGCTCATTCTTGGATAAGCGGAAAAGAACGGTTTTTCCTAGGCGACACTAGCAGAACAAATCACCATAGCTGACCTTCCGCCAGTGCCTTATCATTATTATAATAACAGTGATTCCCACATAGCAAGTCTTCAATTATTTAAGATATACCAGCTAAACATGTGATAGACCACAAGCAAATCCTAAGCATACTAGTTAAAGTAACTGGAAACAAGCATAGGATATAGGCAGGCATATCAGGTATAACTGGACTTCTATCAGGCTATGCAGTTCTAATAGGAATCGTAAGACACAACAGAACGGAAGTCCTAAAGCATATAAGATAGGAATGGGCATCACATGAGATAGTTGGGGAGGGGCTGCTTGCCTGTTGGCTCAGTAGCCTGGTACTGGGCTAGATCCTCGGAGGTGTCGGGGTACTCAGCAACGTCGTCGTCTATGTTAACCCCAAAACATAACAAAAGGCAAAATCAATACAAATGCATTCAATCAAGCATGATGACATGAAAAAATTAATTATGCAGCAATTTAAGTGCTAAACATTTTATTAGGCAAGTTAAAATTAGGGTTTAGCAATTTAATAAACAAATTAGGCATTTAGGGCATTCTATTAATTCAATTAATTGCATTTTCCATTAACCCGAAAATTAAATTATTTAATTCATGCATGCAAAAATAGATTTTAATAGATTGCAATTTTAGCTTTAATTTGATATAAAATTCATAATTTTTGGAATTGTAGAACAAAAGTTATGAATTTTACAAGATTAATTAATTAGCAAAAGATTTATTTATTTTAGCCATTTAAATTTATTCCAAAAATCAAACAAAATTTATATTTGAACAGATTACATTTTTCTGATTTCAAAAATATTTTTATTATAATTTTCGAATTCGAAAAGGCCAAAAATTAAATGTTTTCAAAACTGGACAGAAACATATAAAAAGGACCTAGTTGTAAAATGATTTTTAAAAACTAGGTTAAACTGCAAAAACTTCAGATCTGGATCTAGGGAACATTTATACCGAGCTAGATCTACTCACAGAGGCTGACATGTGGGCTCTGACAGAGAAAACAGGGAAAAAGGTGGGTTAATTTGGCCCAAGGGGGATTCGAACCTGGGTCGGTCTGGGACGCTAGCGAACAGATGCCAACTGGGCTGAGCTTCGGATGTTGCTAAGGTATGGGATCGGTCGCCTAAGTGGTAGATCTACCGCGGTTAACTGAACTTAACTAAACAAAAGTTCAGACTTTGGTCGACGGCAACAGCGGCGGACAGGCGACCGGCGACGACCATAGGAGGGCGGCGCGGCGTCTGGGCGGCGGCTAGGTGGTGCGGTGGGTGAGGAGGATGTGCAGGTGCAGGAGATCGTCCGTGAGGAGGCCTAGGACAGAGGAGCCCGTGGTGGAGGATGTCGAGCACGAGCTTGACATCGTGCGGCGGACTACGGGCCGGTGGAGCTCGACGGCGTCCAACCCAGAACAAGGGAGGGTGAGAGAGAGGTGGTTGCCCGGCGGCGGTGCTCACCAAGGCGTCGGGGAAGAGCAGATCGGCGAAGGGGATGACGACCGTGACCGATGGCGGGGTAGACGACGGTGGCCGTAGGCGTTGGAGAGGAAGAAGACGTCGGGGAAGCAGGCCTTGGTGTAGTCGTACGGCTTCCGCTCCTGCTCCAGCGTGTAGTCGTCGTCGACGTGCTCCTCTACCCCGGCGTATCCTCCATGGCAGCTTCCCCGTCGGTGAACTCCTCCGGCTAGCTTTGGTGTGGCTCGGGAAGAAGAACAGAGAGGAGAGGAGAAGGTGGCGGAGGAAGAGGGAGAGAGGAAGGGGTAGCTAGGGTTTGGGTTGGTGAGAGGCTCCTCTGGTGGTGCTTTATAGGAGGGGAAGGTGGAGCCGGCGGTGGCGAGTGGCGTCGGAAGAGGTCGATGGCGCTGGGCGACGTACGCGTGCAGGGGGGGTGCGGAGGAGGAGGTAAAAGGAGAAAGGCCAGCTGGGCTGGGCTGTTGGTGGGCTGGCCGGGGAAGAGAAGAAGAGAGGGAAAGGAGAGGAAGGAGCTGGGTTTTCGGCCCAGCTCTGGTTTTTTTCAGCTTTTCATTTTTTTTCTTTTTCCAGAAAAATAGAAAGAGAAGAGAGGAAAAGAGGGAAAATAAAATAGGGTTAGGGTTTTTTTTTGTTTTCCCACCAAAATATTTGGTGACTTATCAAATTCAAAAACCATTTTACTTGCTTGTCCAAAATAATTTTGGTTTTAATTATTTTGTTTGCAATTTAGAAAATAAGTATTGCATGTGATAACACATAAAATAACAATTTATTTTGTTTGTTCTATTTTATTTTTGCAAAACCACAAATGCAACAACAAAGATGATGTCATGATGATGCAATAATTGAAACAAACATGGAAAGTGAAAGGGGATTACTTTTGGGATATTACAATTCGCCACCCCTCAAAGGAATCGCGCCCCGAGATTCCAAAAAGAAAAGGTCGGGATAGTCGGATCGAAGATGATCTTCGTGTGCAAGATCATGAGATTGTTGCAAAAGTTTTTGTAAGGTTGTTTGGAAGTAGGAGATGTGCTTGGTTCAAGGTCGATGAAAAAATTCAACAGCTCAGTCAGGTGGCATACCTAGAAGCTCCTCCGGGAAAGCATCAGGAAAGTCACAAACCACTAGAACAACTTGAATAGCTTGGAGAGGATTGACATTTAGAGCAAAGGGGTGGACAGAAGGGACAAAAGGTTGACTATGCACCGGTTCAAAAGGAGCACAAATTAGCATAAAACTAATAAGTGTGTGAAGGAGAGTGGAATTGTATATGCAAGAAAGGTTCAACTGAAAGGCGAAGTGACCGTAGCAACATTTCTTTTCACCATGGGCATAGCTCCAACCTAAGGTACTACGGAAAACCCCGAACACATGAAAACCTATTTTTGAAGGTTTAGGAACGAAGAGAAAAATTCCTTTCACTTCCTTACCAGAAAAAGAGGGAGGGTGGTTGGGGAAAGAAGTAAAGAGAACAGAGTTCCTACTCTCGCGTATTTTTTTCCTGAATAGCTATTAAAATAATTTCCAGACTCAACTACGACCAGTTGAAAAAAGGCTCCTAAAGGCGGTCCATGCTCTGATACCAATTTGTAAACCCCACTTAGCGGAAATATCTTTCGCCAAGTAGAACCACAATTGGATTACATCACATGCACAAATACGACACAAAAGGATAAAAAATCATAGTTCGAAATACTTTTATTACATCAGAGGGGATCATACATCCCGAATACAGCGGAAGCAATCACTCGTCTGTGTACAGACTACATCAAAGGCCAAAGACCGGAAAATAAAAGAGGGGACCCACCCACGGTGGTATCAGGCTGCCGCCTAGGATCTCGATCTACTCGTCATAGTCAACGTCGAACTCTACGTAGTAGCCACCATCTGGATCGTCGAACTCTGCTGTCGCTCCTGCATCGGTGAAAACACGGGCACCGGACACCCGATGGTATGAGTACGGGGGTACTCAGCAAGTCTTACGCACAAGGGTAAAAGAAGGTACGATGCACATGCATTGGGGTTGAAAAGGGGCTATATGTGGACTTGCAGCAGCAGCACCTAACAACTACAGAAGACACACTACAACTTGCGTCTAACTAGAATAAGGGAAGAGAGCGCTTGCACTACTGGACTAAACTACTCACCAAGTAATACCCGTCCTGAGACAACTCCATCGTATCATATTCCCACGAGGAAGAAGTCCGGACACTCAAACGTTGATCAAGTTTTAGCAGGTTATTATTTGAATATGGCTATTTACTAGTCAATTTAGCTATTCATGATATAAGGTGATGTCTATGATCTTTTTAGCCAGCACATTGCCCAAGTCGTCCATAACCGCGGACTCGGCTTTTCGAAAAGATTTAACCCTGCAGGGGTGCCCAAATGTAACCATACACGTTCGATCAACCACACGCCACAAAGGCAAAAAGGTATCTCAACACGACCTTCCCCTTCACTACTACATTGGATAGAGAGCCACCTATCTGAGACTGATCCACGTGGGGAGCCCGGCCGAAACTCCTTTGCGGGCCCAAACGTTACGAGGACGGCTTCGGGAGGATAACACTCATATGATTGCTCCTCCTTCCACATGCGGTTAACGCTCATGCCGCAAACCTATTTGCAGTTCAAAACATCTTGTTTTCTTGTATATGCGCCAAATGGTAAACACCCGAACTAATTGTGGCTCCCTAACCAATATAGCAGATCCGGTAATGAGTTGCGGGGAGTTCCATAAGTCTTCCCACGTGTGGGTAGGGCGCTCATTCTTGGATAAGCGGAAAAGAACGGTTTTTCCTAGGCAACACTAGCAGAACAAATCACCATAGCTGGCCTTCCGCCGGTGCCTTATCATTATTATAATAACAGTGATTCCCACATAGCAAGTCTTCAATTATTTGAGATATACCAGCTAAACATGTGATAGACCACAAGCAACTCCTAAGCATACTAGTTAAAGTAACTGGAAACAAGCATAGGATATAGGCAGGCATATCAGGTATAACTGGACTTCTATCAGGCTATGCAGTTCTAATAGGAATCGTAACACACAACAGAACGGAAGTCCTAAAGCATGCAAGATAGGAATAGGCATCACATGAGATAGTTGGGGAGGGGCTGCTTGCCTGTTGGCTCAGTAGCCTGGTACTGGGCTAGATCCTCGGAGGTGTCGGGGTACTCAGCAACGTCGTCGTCTACGGTAACCCCAAAACATAACAAAAGGCAAAATCAATACAAATGCATTCAATCAAGCATGATGACATGACAAAATTAATTATGCAGCAATTTAAGTGCTAAACATTTTATTAGGCAAGTTAAAATTAGGGTTTAGCAATTTAATAAACAAATTAGGCATTTAGGGCATTTTATTAATTCAATTAATTGCATTTTCCATTAACCCAAAAATTAAATTATTTAATTCATGCATGCAAAAATAGATTTGAACAGATTGCAATTTTAGCTATAATTTGATATAAAATTCATAATTTTTGGAATTGTAGAACAAAAGTTATGAATTTTGCAAGATTAATTAATTAGCAAAAGATTTATTTATTTTAGCCATTTAAATTTATTCCAAAAATCAAACAAAATTTATATTTGAACAGATTACATTTTTCTGATTTCAAAACATATTTTTATTATAATTTTCGAATTCGAAAAGGCCAAAAATTAAATGATTTCAAAACTGGATAGAAACATATAAAAAGGACCTAGTTGTAAAATGATTTTCAAAAACTAGGTTAAACTGCAAAAACTTCAGATCTGGATCTAGGGAACATTTATACCGAGCTAGATCTACTCACAGAGGCTGACATGTGGGACCCTCTGGCCCACATGTCAGTGACAGAGAAAACAGGGAAAAAGGTGGGTTTATTCGGCCCAAGGGGGATTCGAACCCGGGTCGGTCTGGGACGCTAGCGAACAGATGCCAACTAGGCTGAGCTTCGGATGTTGTCAAGGTATGGGATTGGTCGCCTAAGTGCTAGATCTACCGCGGTTAACTGAACTTAACTGAACAAAAGTTCAGACTTTGGTCGACGGCAACAGCGGCGGACAGGCGACCGTCGACGACCATAGGAGGGCGGCGCGGCGTTTGGGCGGCGGCTAGGTGGTGCGGTGGGTGAGGAGGATGTGCAGGTGCAGGAGATCGTGCGTGAGGGGGCCTGGGACAGAGGAGCCCGTGGTGGAGGATGTCGAGCACGAGCTCGACATCGTGCAGCGGACTACGGGACGGTGGAGCTCGATGACGTCCAACCCAGAGCAAGGGAGGGTGAGAGAGAGGTGGTTGCCCGGCGGCGGTGCTCACCAAGGCATCGGGGAAGAGCAGATCGGCGAAAGGGGACGACGACCGCGACCGATAGCGGGGTAGACGACGGTGGCCGTAGGCGTTGGAGAGGAAGAAGACGTAGGGGAAGCAGGCCTTGGTGTAGTCGTACGGCTTCCGCTCCTGCTCCAGCGTGTAGTCGTCGTCGACGTGCTCCTCTACCCCGGCGTATCCTCCATGGCAGCTTCCCCGTCGGTGAACTCCTCCGGCTAGCTTTGGTGTGGCTCGGGAAGAAGAACAGCGAGAAGAGGAGAAGGTGGCGGCGGAAGAGGGAGAGAGGAAGGGGTAGCTAGGGTTTGGGTTCGTGAGAGGCTCCTCTGGTGGTGCTTTATAGGAGGGGAAGGTGGAGCCGGCGGTGGCGAGTGGCGTCGGAAGAGGTCGATGGCGCTGGGCGACGTACGCGTGCATGGGGGTGCGGAGGAGGAGGTAAAAGGAGAAAGGCCAGCTGGGCTGGGCTGTTGGTGGGCTGGCCGGGGAAGAGAAGAAGGGAGGGAAAGGAGAGGAAGGAGCTGGGTTTTCGGTTTTAATTATTTTGTTTGCAATTTAGAAAATAAGTATTGCATGTTGATGCATGTAAAATGCATACATGAACTTTGCACTATAATACTTGTATTCCATTCATATTTGCATCATATAAGGGTTATATCATTGTTTTATAATGATTTTGGGAAGATTTCACAGTTTTCCTATTTTTCTGAAATTAACCCTGCACTAGCAGAAAACCCTATTTTCTATATTTTGATGTTTCAGGGACCCAAACGACGTCCAAATGACCTGAAAATGTATGGGGGTCATTTTTTGGAAGAAACAAAGCATGGGGAAAAAGGATGGAAAAAAGTGGAGGCTAGAAGGCCGAAAGGGGGTGCCCCATGCGGCCCCTGTACCAGGCCGCATGGGCCCACCTCTTTTAGCCCTCGTGGCCCCATTTGCGTCGATCCTTCTTCCCGAAGCTTCCTCGTGACCTAAAAACGACTATAAAAATAGTCCCCCGATGTTTTCCAGAAGGGGGCGGCGGAGAAACACAAAACCAGAAACAGAGAGACACAAGGCTGCCGCCGGAGAAGATCGGAGGGGGGAAACGCTACCGGAACCACCTCCGGAGGTCTTCTCCATCCCCCCTCCGGAGTCTCCATCAACACCACCGCCAAGACCAGCACCATCTCCATCACCATCTTCATCACCATCTTCGCGATCCACTTCATCCCCCTCATAGTTTGAGATTGGTTGATCCCTAGCCATTGTCTAAGTGCTATTTTACATGTTTGTGAATTGCTACTTGTCATTGTTTTGTGGGGAGATCATAGTTTCAGATTATGTTGTATCACTTGTACCACTGAATCATATCATGTCTTGGCGTTGTGAGTAGTTCTCTCATGTTCCTGGGGGCATAGGATGAATTGGCAATGATTTTTATATAACATGTGTTGGTATCTTGTCTAGTTTTTATCTTTGATGTAATTCTATGATGGTGTTGTGCGAACGTCGACTGCATATCACTTCACCTATATGGGCTCATAGGAGAACACTATGATGTAATGAATTGAGGAGGTCTTAGGGGGACATGTAAACCTAAGACCAAGTTATGAAGTTACTTTATGGGGTATTAGTATCGGGGACCTTAAATATTAATGCTATGGTGGGACTTTATGTCTTAATAACTCTTGTGTAGTCATTTACTTGGCACCTTGATCCATCATAAGAGGTGTAGTTTATTTATTAGCTATTCCTAATTATGGCTCCGTCTAAAGAAGATTAAAACTTGACAAAATGTTTACCTTGTTGTTCTAAAAATATTTATACCATGAAGTCTAGGTAGCCCTTAGGAACTCTCTCCACCTATAAGAAACACACACTTGAGCTTGTCCTCTTGCTGCATAGAGGATTGGGCTTTCTCTCTTTGAGAGCTTTCACTTGTCATATTGCATTTTCAGCATTTTACTTTATTGCAATCTATACACCAAAAACCCAAAATCACTTGCATCATTTAATCATTTTAGTTTGTCTAGTGCATAGATAATAAGGGAAGTGACACTCTTATTTGAGAGGATAAATACTTATACCTTCTACTCCTCGTGGGATCGATACTATACTTACACATCGAAGACTTCAACGATCCCCTATACTTGTGGGTATCAAGACGTTTTCTGGCGCCGTTGCCGGGGAGTGTAGCGCTTAAGTTTTTATTCTTGTTTGCACTGGATTTTTATTTTCAGTTTTGCATATACTCTAGTTTACTTTCAATTTTGCATTTAGTTTAGTTTTACTTTCAGTTTTGCATTTATCAAAAACCCAAAAAAAATTAAAAAATGGAAAACTATTATAAAATGCCAGGATAGCTACTGAATTTAGACAATCAGAAGAAGGGAAAAGATTAGGAGGCTATATAGAGATCCTAAATGAAATTGCTAGAACGTTGCTCAATTTTCATAAGGAAGAAACTTGTTGCTCTGAATACTCTAGACACTTTGAATTCCAATGCCCTTCCAATAAAGATGAACCTGTTATTGCAACTTATCATACAGGAAATTATGCTCACTTAGGGATGGAAGAAGTAGAGCAATTTGTTGTTTTTATGGCAGCCTATGAATTATACACCTTCATTGAGGAACATGAAACCTGCCCTATAGCTTCTCAATTTAAATTTTTTATTGATCCTCTCCTTGAGCTCTGCACACTTGAATTTGATGAAAATATTTATCTTATTGACACAACGAAGAGAGCTACCCAAGAAAGATCTAACGTTTTGCAGGAAGAAGAAGACGAAAATATAAGCTTGGAAGAGGAAGTATGTGAAGAAGAGGATAAAGACCTAAGCTTGGGGTGCAGCCCCAAGAAGAAGACAATGAAGAGCAAAAGGATGAAGAAAATGATGAACAACTAGAGAATGAAGAGAGGAAACACCCACCTTCACCACCTATGGATGAGGGTAACACTCAAGATTTTGTTGATGATAAGATTTGCTTTTATGATTCTAAAAATGATGAAGAACATGGTTTAGACATGCTATATGATGATTCTTTAGATAATGGTCCTATGCTTATTGATAATCCTCCATGTTTAGTTGTTACTACTTTATGTGAGGATAAAAATGATATACTTGCTGCTTGTGATGATACTCTCACTCATGAGAGTCCTACTTTATTTCTGAACTCCCCTATTCACACCATGGAGGAGAAACTTGCTTATATTGAGAAATACTTATGTGGTTTGCAATTATCTTTAGTTCCAAATATTTGTTGCAACCATGATATTAAACCTTATATTGATCTTAATAATTATTTTGAAAGAGGGAAGCATGCTAATGAATTCCAAAATAAATTTAATGATCCTCTTTATGTGCCTATATTATCTAAGTTGAATGATTCTTGTGATTCTATGGTTGAATTTATTTCTTCTACTTGCAACTATTATAAAAGAGGAGGTACTAAGAACCCTCTTTATGCTTCTAATAAATATATCCTGCAAGTTACTACTGTTAATATGCATTGTGAAATTTCTATTTATTGTGATTCATTCATATATAAAATGCCAATGCATAGGAAAAGAGTTAGACTTAAAAGTTAATGGTTTAATGTTTTGTGGTGTGTTCCTTATGCTTTAACTTCCAATTCTGTTTGGGCACACCTTTATATCTTGAGAACTTGGAAAATAACTTTACCTACTGTTTACTAACAATTAGTTTAAGATTTTCATTTTATATAAAATTTGGGAAAGTAAATGAGAAGGATGAGTAATGGAGATGTTGGGGTCGACCTTGAACATGTGTTGTTAATGCCAATAGAACAATTGCAAAGTCCCTATCATTAAAACTTCTCCCAAAGCTAAAACTAAATAAATGTCGTCCTCCTCCAGCGCCTCTCGTGGCGTCGGCGCCTCCCGTTCCGCCGGTTTGGTGCCATGGCGGACATCGCTCGTCTGCGTCAAGGACGAGCCGGTGGACGAGCCGCCGCAGACACGCTCCTCGCGCGGCATCGTCATCAGGGAGCCCGAGAAAGGCCGCCTGCTGACGCCGAAGAAGGAGCCCGGCACCGGCGGGAGCTCCTTCGATCGCGTCCTCAAGAAGGCCTTCAAGAAGGCCGTGAAGGTGGAGGACGACGACGACGAGGCCTTGAAGAAGGCCCTGGCGAACAGCCTCAACGACGTGTCGCCGTTGGAGCTGGAGGACGCGCTGGCCTAGTCAGCGCGGGAGCATGCCCGGGAGGAGGAGGAGCACCTACGCCGCATCGAGGCCGAGGAGGCAGAGCTCCTCGCTCGCTACGAGCGCCGCCGCCGTTGTCAGCACGAGCGCGAGCCGGAGCTCGTCGTCCTGGAAAACAGCGACGAGGAGAAGGCCGGCCCGAGCCACCAGTACCACGGCGGCGATGACGGCGCAGGATGCAGTGCTCCTCCCCCCCGGTGGCGACGACAACGACGGCGGCGGGGACTACGCACAGTTCTACCGCCACTTCGGCATGTAGACGCCGCCGCCGCCGTTTTTATTGTTTTTTTTATGTTGTATGAAATCGCCAGTGTTCGAACAAATATCGCCTAAGTTTGAACAAATTTCGCCTAAGTTCGTTAAATTTTAGTTTTCTGCAATTATTTTTGTTATTCGGCCTGGGGCCGCGGCTGGGAATTGGCCCGTCCCCACCTAGGTTTTTTTCGCCGGTGCCCCCCCAGCAGGACCAAAAAAACGCCGGCAATTCGGTCTGGGGTGCCAACGGCTAGAGTTGCTCTTATCCATGCCCCCGAGCTTGCCCATCACCCGTATCCATACCCGTAAGCGGGTACAATTTTTTCTCATATCCTTCACCCGACGGGGTAAAGGGATACCCACGGACAAAAATACCCTCATTTGCAACACATATCAATTGAGCGAGAAAAAATTGAGATAATTTGATCATACATATTCATAATCAGCAACACATAGTCTACACTATCGAATTCATAAATTCACCACAAAATATTTTAATAATTTAACCATACATAAGGCCATAAAATAATCATTATAATAAAATTTTGAAATTATAACAAGTTCAACCAAAATAAACTCGAGCAATCCAGCAATAGAAAAAAGAAGACTGTGACGCATCATCTATATGATCTTGACCATGACTCCAAAGAACTTTCCTTCATGCATGTCTCGAATGGCCTATGCGGATTAGAAAATTAGTTTACGTTTAATTAAACTAAACACCACTTGATAGAATTTATACGGGTATAAGGGCACGCGGGTATGGGTTATGCAATCCCATGCCTGTACCCGCTCTACCCGATGGGTACAAGATTTTCCTATTTATATATCCATGGATATTTTTTAGTTCCAAACCATTGCCCTAATAGTTGACATTAAGCAAATGAAGTGAAAAAAGTGATCCAAAATAATTGTCTATAGTTGATATTAAGCAAACAACGATTAACACATACTAGCTATCAATGCTAGAAACTTTTCATGAATAAGTGTGTTGGAGACATGGAACCATACATAAGGTTTAGATTGGGTGCATAAGCATGATGGAGAAGGCCTTAGCAAAATTTGGATTGAATTGGAAATTGACATCTGGTCACGAAATTATTTACTAGTTTGGATATTTTATGGATGTTGGTGGAGATTAACTGGCCATAACTACAGCCTGCGATTGTGCAGGTTTAGGGATACCTTTGGCTGGAAAGGGTTACTCTATTTTACATTTTGCTGAAGGACGAAAATATGTAAGATGTAACAAAAAGCCTCAGCTGCATTTGTCGACTTTTCCCAAGGAGTTAATTTTGATTATATTTTTTTAGAATCGTTAATTTTGAATATCAATCAAGTAAACTATAGGATGTACATTGTCCTATGCTCCATTTACATGTTTCTTCTCATTTCTGCTTAGATCACACGCTGCAATTTCGTGATGTTTCATAATGCTTTGGTAACATCAAACCAATTAAAATTATGTTCTGGATTACATATAGCTTCGTTTCAGACTTTCAGTTAGTCTTGGTATGATAAGAATGAATGTATCCATATATTGATGTGGAAACTACTGAACCCAAGAGGCTACATCTTTGGTAGATTTTGTATTTCAATGTTTGAGGTGTGAAGCTATATATGAACATCTTCAATATAAGAAGTATATTATCCTACTTCAGCCATTGCAGGAAAAATTGGAGGTAACCATTGTGATTCTATACTTCTTTTATTTTTAGTTTGTAAATATTCTCCTCGATGGTTCAATTATTTTCAAACCTTATATCATATATTATACAATTGGTTGAATATTTGATACCAACCATATATGCTACAATGAGCCTTATATTTGAAGAAAGCTATTAGAATTTTGTGCCACCGTATGACGGTGTGACTTACCTGATGCTGCCTTCTTGGATGCTTTTCAAGCCTAATGTGTATTGTCTAATCGGCCAACTGTATATTATATACAAGTTGTCACACCCTCAAACCTAAATATGCAGATCATCATTGTAGGTATATTTGGTGTTGATGGTGTGGCTTAACTGACGAATTATCATGGTTTATGGTGGAACTATAAATGCATTAAACTATTGATGCAGTTATAATTTTTTTGGTTTTGTTTTGTTTTGTTTTGTTTTGGCAAAAGCAGTTATAATTGGTTATTAGAAACAAACATCTGACCACAAGATACATAATTTGGAGGTAGATCAATGGGCAAGACTTAGTTCAGTTTTATTAATTGCTCCTTTCTACATTAAAGAAAGGAAGGTTTATTCTTTTCAGGAATATTACGTCGATGTTTGTCGTTGCATCACGGTTGGCATGGTCATGTTCATGGGATTTGAATGTCTCCGAAGGTGATGAAGATGGTAGTTATAATAATTGGTAATGGGAACATTGTCAGGGTCGCCATGTCTGGTGCAAGGTACTACTAACGCCAAGGAGTAGCAGTTGACTGATGCATCATATGTTATGTTTTGACAAGTTAATTAGTGATGTAATTATCACTATATATCATTCTTGCGTACCCATCTCTACGTACCATTGGTATTAGATTACTTGCAGAGATGCGAACAACAATTGGAGTTTTGTTTATGTATATTTTTAGAGGAACTGCAATATCAGAAATTATATTGAACTTTGGTCATTATTTTGGGAGTTCTCTGATTGGAGCACTTGCACTCACGTGCAGAGAGTGCCTTGTGAATGCTTCGCTATAAAGGATGTTATTTCCGTCAACATGTAGAAGTTCATATTTGATGTGCCGTGTAAATATGTGCGTTTCAAGCTTTAAGCCTTCGACTCTAAAAGAGGGCCTCATTAGGCGCATTGGAGACGGAAGAACAACTGAAATATGGAATGATAGATGGATTACAGGGACTATTTGTTTGAAACCTATATGCAGAATTTCAGATACACCCGTACAACTAGTAGCTGATCTGGTTGAAGAAGATACTGGAACGTGGAATAAAAACTTGATCCAGTAAGTGTTTTGCCCTTCAGATGCAGCTGCTATTCTTAATATGCCACGACCAAAGACAAAATTAGATGACATATGGTCGTGGGCATGGGAGAGGACAGGTATTTTTACGGTTAAATCTGCCTACCGTAATTTGGTAGAGAAGGTCCAGTGTACCTCAGAGGGACCGTCGAGCTCGTCGGGTGGAGTGGAAACCTGGAAAGCTTTGTGGAAACTTCAGGTACAGCCAAAGATCCGGGTATTTTGGTGGAGAGTACTCAAAAATATTCTTCCATCGTTTGGGGAGTAAAAGAGGAGACATGTGATGGAGGTTGCCAATTGTCCGTTGTGTGGCCATGAGGAGGAATCTCTATATCATGCTCTGAATAAATGTGATCATGCACAAATGTTTTGGGAGGCAGCCAAGAATTATTTTGATATGAAGTTGCCAGACCTGCATCCTCTAACATGGGCGCATGATCTGCTGGACTGGTCTTTTGTTGATAAAAGAACTAGTACATTCAACATGACAGACTGATCAAAAGATCAAAGGCGGTTACAAGTAACTTCATAAACGGATAAAACGATGCGATGAAAGGCCTGCTAGAGTTTCAACAAGAGCTACACATTGTCTCCCTTAACATCCGCCCTGGCTTGTGAATATACTAGTCTGGCAAACCTGAGACGGTCTGCCATAAAAGCAAAAGTTACCATATTACAAGAACACCGCCCATCATCTCTAGCGCTCGTTCAACAATGTAGTCATGTCCAAGTCCATACTATCCCCATACTGAGCTCCCATGATAGTTCCAGCATCCTGGTGCCGCTCTTGTTCGCCAACCCAGGATGACACCATATCATCCATCATAGGTAAGACAAATTGCTTCTTGCGAGATGACTCCAGCACCTCCACCCCAGGCCGTTTCATGTATCCTTTTGCACCTGCACCCAGCAAAATTACAAAGCCCATGTTCAGCGCGCTAATGATGCAGATCGATAGAGAATATCTATATCATATTCTAGCTATAGTAGCCCGTCATCTGGATTTGGGACTTACTTCCTAGCCAATGTTTTGTTAATAATGAAAACGGTTGATCTGTGAATTAAGGCAGCCAAACTGGGTGTATTAGTCCCCAGGTTAGGGAAGGTTTTGGCCAAACCAGCTACTTGTGCTAACACTAGTGCGTATATGCAATAAAACATCAGACTGATTAACTGTATCCTGGCCTATAGCACTATAAGGAGACAGCAGTGTCATGTTGTACTCTGAAGCGATATGAAATGAGCTAGAGTGGCTTTGCATAGTTTGTGAGATGACGGCTCCTAATAATATATAAATAAATGATGGTGGTTTTCTTTCCCCTCTCAAGTATATGGAGCTGCTTATAATTCAGAGATTTGGCACCGCAGTATGATTTGAACGTGCAATCAGGCTTAACGGGGGCAATGCGCTGGCTGGTAAAATAAAATGTGACAATTACCTGGAGAAGCGCCAAAATTGAGATGGTTGGAGATCTTGCTATGCCGAAATTTTAATCTGATATTCTCTCGGCGGTAGTGAGCAACTTCATGCAGAGTCCTGTTGGCCATATCAACAGCAATCACCCACCTGTCCCAGGCGCTAATACTGCGGCTGATCATCAGGTACAGAGTGTTGTCATCGTGCAAGCTCAGGGTCGGAAACTCGGTGTACATCCTCTTGAGGTCCCGGGTGGTCGGCGGGGGAGGTCCTCCGCGGTCGTCCCAGCACGACTCCCTGGGAAGCTGCTCGGGTAGGTCGCCCGAGAGCAGCTGGGAAGGAAAAAGGTCGCAGTCCTGCGTCCAGCCCTCCTGGTAATTAGCAGCACTCCTACTCCACGTGACGACCTGCCAGCCATGAGTCTTCCCACGAAGGCACATCTCAACAAACCTGATGCGGCCGGCTTGGGAGTCGACGGCAATGTCACAAACACGCCATGCATCGCGGCGGCTGAGCCTGCTGTGATCGAGCGGCGTTGGCAAAGGCACATAGTAGAGATCAGGGCAATCGCCTTGAAGCACGTTGCAGAAGAGGATGCCCCGCGAATGGTCTACGAAGCCCATGGTACCAGAGTCTCCACTAACAGTGATCACCTCGGACGTGATGTGGCAAAACTCCCCTGCTTCCTGCTGCTGCTCGTTCAGAACTAAGACGGGCTTCTTAACAACCCAAGATTGTGTCTTAGAGCTGTAGAGATAGAGATCGAAATGCAGCGGCCCCGAGGCATTCAAGAGTGCTGCGACATGGTAGTCGTGGCTGTGGCTGTGGCTGTGAGGGTGCAGCGGATAGCCACCAGCGGTGTCCTGGGTGCCTCCAGGGAGGAGTCCAATCTGACACCTTTCGATGATACGGCGGTCGATGGGCTGCGGGAGCACCGTGAGGGACGGCTCCCCGTTGGAGCCCCCGTTAGCATGGTAGACATAGAAAGCGTACCGGTCGAGTCCGTAGTAATTCCACTTCTGAACGCCGATGTAAAGGAGGGCGAGATTGGCCTCTGTGTGGAGGATGGTTGGCTCCTCGGTGAAGATAGATCCAGTGCAGTAGGCACAGAAGTAGGAGACCTGAGGAGGGTCGGCGACGACGAAGGTGATCTGGATTTTCATGAAACTGTCTATGTCGTCAGTATCGCAGCAGGCGGTGGATGCGTTGGTCTGGCTGTCGATGGAGGCAGTGAGGGCGAGAAGGCAGCTCGCAGGAGCAGGACGATCTCGATCGGCACCGGAAGGGGAGCTGTTAGGTGGCTGATGAGAGCCCCCCATCGTCCGACCGGACATACTCGGTGGATTGGATTTAAGAAGCGAGGCTCTTGCTTCGCGAGATGGAGGAGGAGACGGAAACCGAATATGAGATGGGGTAGGTCGGGGTGTGTGTGGGCGGAGAGGGGAGGATGAACACTGCCCAACGATACATGGCGGCGCGCAGATGTAGCTGGACTGCCCCAACAAACCTCTTAGGCTGTGTTTTGGATACAGGAAAAACTACCTCGGAATTAAATTGGGCTGAGAATTCCAAATCCAAGTTGAATTGGAATTGGCCTCCAATTCCAATTCTGTTGTTTGGATGTGTTTGGTATTCCTGTTGGAATCACAGGGTAGTATCCAATTCCAATTCATGTTTGGATGTACAAACCATAGAATTAGATGTTTTGTTGAGTTTGGACAATATAAACTTTGTACGTATATATCTGAATGTTTATATATTATTTTTGACATGTAATACTATTAAAAATATTCCGTATACTGAAAACATTAGGCCCAATTTGTTCATACAGAGTGTTCCAATATTGTTCATCAAAAGGGGAATAGGGAGACAGGGGAGAGCTCGGCTTGGGGGCAGGGGAGAGCTCGGCTTGGGAAGCAGCAGCCGCCGCACGCGCAGAAGGTCGCCGGAAAATAGCAGCCGCACGCGCAACAGCAGCAGGTCGAGCTGCGGCGCCGGGAAGCAGCAGCCGCACGCGCAGCAGCAACAGCAGCAGGTCGAGCTGCGGCGCCGGGAAGCAGCAGCCACACGCGCAGCATCAGCAGGCGAGCAGAGTGGCAGCTCGCAGCGTGCAGGCGAGGAGGCGGTGGCTCGCGGCGCGCAGGCGAGGAGGCGGCGGCTCTGCCGCGATCTAGGGTTAGGGGAGAGGATGGGGAGAGGGGGATTGGTGCTGAGACCTTGCCTGACGACGGGAACGCGGAGGAGGACGGCGGAGGATGAAGGCGAGAGGATGGGGAGAGGGGCGGGGAGGCAGGGGAAGCTCACCGTCAGCGCCGCCGCTGCGTGTTCCTCCAGGCCGGCTTTGTCCTCGCGATGGACGGGAAGGGGACGGGTTTCTTTTTTTGCGAAGCGGGTACGCGTGCGGGATGGCCAATTCCTAGCGATTCCGAGGCTCGGGCCTCCGAATTGGTGAGACGAGGTGGGAGGCGCGCGCAGGGATGGCTCGGAATTGACCTCGCGATTATAAGGTTTAATTCCAGGATCACCCAAACAACAGAATTGGGCCGGTCAATTCCATCTGACCAATTCCGGGCCCTTTTTCCGACATCCAAACACTACCTTAGGGTTTGCAGTCACAATCGCGATCAACCGTCCGATCTCAACTGCGCAATCTGTCCGGCCCAAGTCAGAGCAGCCAGCACGTATATCCTTCCTACTGTGATTTTTCTTTTTTTTACAAAAAGACTCCTAAGTGACCGGCGCCGTCACAAGTTTGGCGGGCGATCCATGAGGGTTTACAAGTCCTAAAGCAGGGGCTGATACGCAGAATTGGAACGGGCGAGAACACTGATCCGTGGAACGAGCAGTGGATCCTGAGGGAGGGTATGCTTCAGCCTATCACATGCCTTACAGATGAGCCACCAGCTAGGGTAGCTGATTTCATTGATGCTACCACAGCGGCGTGGAACGAGGAGAAACTTCGGCAACATCTGCTGCCGATGGATGTTGAGCCTATACTCCAGATCCCGCTGAGTCATAGGAGGCAAGATGACTTCTGGGCCTGGCACCATGACCGAAAGGGGGTTTTTTCGGTTAGATCGGCATACCGGATGCTGGTCACCACGAAGGAGAAGAGGGAAGCATGGTTGGAAGGCAGAGCGGGCGGCTCGGATGAACAAGCGCGGGAGAAAGATTGGTCCTCGCTTTGGCGGATTCGAGTACCATCCAAGGTACGGATGTTCTTGTGGAGGTTGGCAAAACTCTCTCTGCCAACCAACGATGTCCGGAGGCACCGACATATGGCAGATGACGACCGCTGCCATTTGTGTGGCGCAGCAGACTCATGGCGGCATGCTCTACTCGACTGCATGATGTCGCGGTGCGTATGGGCGCTGGTCGATGAGGGAATCACAGAGCACATGAGTGGCTCAGCGGAGGAGGACCCCCGACAATGGCTGGCCAACATGATCGACACACTCAAACATGAGGATCAGATCAGGGTTTTTGTCACCCTATGGGCAATTTGGCGCAAGGCGATACATGAGGAGCAGTACCAGAGCCCACTCTCGACGCATTTATTTGTGGAAAGGTTTATCGCAGGCCTATCACAGGGTACTGACAAATGGAGAAGTACGACAGCACCTACTCGGACTCTGAATGTCGGGGGATGGTTACCTCCCGCGCGAGGGCTGATAAAAATCAACGTAGACGCGGCGGTGGGGAAGGTCACCGGCCGCGGCGCGGTGGCCGCAGTAGCTCGATCCGATGATGGGCTATTCGCGGGAGCATCGGCAATGATTTACCCGAGCAAGACTGACCCGGAAACACTGGAGGCGTTGGCGTGCCGGGAGGCGCTCGCCCTCGCATGTGATATTTGTTAGATGTGTATAGATTACTGTTCACCGTTTACTGTACACATGTATATGTACTGGCCCTTTGGCCCCTTTGGAAGTTAGTTGCTCATTCACAACATGGTATCAGAGCTTAGGCTTAGCTCTCCTCCCCGCGCGTTGCAACTCCGCGTGTAGCGCTGTCGTCGCCGTTGCTCCGGCCGACCTGCGTCTCTCTTCTTCCTCCCGCCGCTCTTGCCCTCCTACTGCCGGCCGTCGCCGTCCACCGCCGCTTCTGCGCCCTGCTGCCGGTCGTCGCCATCCACCGCCGCTTCTACGGCCTGCTGCCCGGTCGCTGCTGCCTGCTGCCGGCCGTTGCCGAGCTTGCTGCCGGCCGTCGCTGCTCCCGCGACCTGCTACGCGGCCCTCGCCGCTCCCGTCGCCCGCCGTTTCCGCGGACCCGCCCGCTGCCGCTGCTCGTTCCCGAGCTTGCCTGGATCGGGAGCTTGCTGTCTGCTCCGGCCCTGCTGCCTGCTCCTACTTGCTGTCTTCTCCGGCCCTGTCTGCTCCGGGAACTTGTACGCGCTGCTGCCTTGCCTTGCTACGAGCTCTGCCGCTCCTTCGATCGGGCCTGCTAGTGAGCTCCCGATCCAGATCTAGTTGACTTCTTTTTCAACAAAAAAAAACGCATTAGCTCATCTGAAGAAACTTGCAAGTGACTCAAGCCTGTACGTGTGTGCTGTTAGTGGAGTCATTAGTGGATCCAGTCCTTAGTGGCTTGACCGTGTGTGTTGCAAGCTAGGTAGGAGTGCATCATGTCATCTGCAGGCTATGTTGCTGTCCCTAAGTGCTCGGTGACCTTCGATGGCACCAATTATGCCGAGTTTGTGGGCTTTATGCGTATCCACATGCACGGCCTTCTGCTCTGGGGTGTTCTCTCTGGCGAGGTCCCATGTCCGCCGTGCCCCGTTGCTCCTATGGCTCCTACTCCGCCGGTGCCACCTGTTCTGGCTGCTGATGCTTCTCAGGATGATCGGGATGCAGCCAAGGCGATTGATGATGCCGCGGTCGAAGCTTATGATCAGCAGGTGTCAGCTTATTCAGATGCCCTCTCTGCCTATCGGGATGATTTGTCTGTTTATACTCAGTGGTGCAATGATGATGCTCGCGCTGCTACTGTCCTTACTGCCAGTGTTCTGCCTCAGTTTGCCTCTGAGTTCATGGGATTGGGCACTGCCGCTGCAATGTGGACTTTTCTTTGTCAGCGCTATCAGCCATCTGGTGATGCTCTCTACCTATCTGTGGTTCGTCAGGAGCATGCTCTTCAGCAGGGCGACTCTACTGTTGATGAGTTCTACACCCAGAGTTCTGCCATCTGGCGCCAGCTTGACTCTCTGAGGACTGCTGTTTGTGGTACTTGTCGCTGCTGCCAGACAGTGAGGTCAGATTTGGAGTTTCAGCGTGTCCATGAGTTCTTGTCTCGCCTTCGTTCTGAGTTTGAACCTCGGCGTGCACACTTACTTGCTCGTGGTCGCGTTCCTATATCAGAGGTGCTTGCAGAGCTTCGAGCTGAGGAGACACGCCTTCGTTCTGCTGGTTTGCTTGCGGTCCCCACTGTACTGGCTGCTCGAGCTCCTGTGCCGTCTACACGAGCCCCTACTCCACCGCTGCTTCCCACTCCTTCAGGAGGGGTGGGCCGACCTCGCTCTCACACCTTCTGTGGCTACTGCAAGAAGCCAGGTCACCCAGAGTCTGATTGTCACAAGAAGCAGCGTGACCTGAGGCGCTCCTCTACAGCGCCTCGTGCCCCTTCGTCGACCCTGTCTCTCACTGATCACGACATTCTGCAGCTCAAGCGTCTACTGGCTTCCTTGGGCTCTTCCTCGACGGGCACCGTTGCCTCGGTGACTACTACTACCACTCCACCACCGCCGTCTTCACAGTCAGGTACATCTCCGTGGATTCTGGATTCTGGAGCTTCCTTTCACATGTCTTCTGATTCCTCTGCCCTGTCCTCTCTTCAACCTCTTGATTTTCCTGTAGTGTCCTTACTGCCGATGGCACACCTCTTCCTGTTGCTAGTCGTGGCATCCTTTCTACTCCATCTTTTTCTGTTCCGAGTGTTTCTCATGTTCCTCGTCTTACCATGAATCTTTTTTCCGCTGCCCAACTCACTGATTCTGGTTGTCGTGTCATCCTTGATGCCGACTCTTGCTCTATTCAGGATCGTCGGACCACGGCTCTGGTTGGCGCTGGCCCTCGGCGCCGTGAGACTCAGGGCCTTTGGGAGGTTGACTGGCTTCGTGTTCCTTCCGCTGCCACCACACCCGCCAGTTCTCATGTTCTTGCCGCCTCCTCTTCTGCATCCTTTCAGCAGTGGCATCATCGACTGGGTCATCTATGTGGCTCTCGCTTGTCTTCGTTAGTGCGTCAAGGTGTCTTAGGCTCTGTCTCTGGAGATGTATCTTTACATTGTGATGGTTGTAAACTTGGAAAACAGACCCAATTACCTTATCCTTTGAGTGAGTCTGTATCTGAACGTCCCTTTGACCTTGTTCACTCTGATGTATGGGGTCCTGCTCCCTTTGATTCGAAAGAGGGGCATCGCTACTATGTTCTCTTTATTGATGATTACTCTCGTTACACTTGGCTCTATTTTCTGAAATCTCGTGGCGAGGTTCTCTCCACATATAAGCGATTTGCTACCATGGTTCACACCCAGTTTTCCACGCCCATTCGTGTTTTTCGTGCTGACTCGGCTGGTGAGTATATCTCCTAGATGTTGCGTGGTTTCCTTGCCGAACAGGGTACTCTTTCCCAATTCTCTTGCCCTGGCGCCCATGCTCAGAATGGTGTTGCTGAGCGCAAGCATCGCCATCTCCTTGAGACGTCTCGTGCGATGATGATCGCCGCCTCTCTTCCACCTCACTTTTGGGCTGAGGCCATCTCTGCATCCACCTATCTCATCAACATTCAGCCGTCGGCTGCCTTGCAGGGTGGCATACCTATGGAGCGTCTCTCTGGTCGTTCTCCTGACTATTCAGCTCTTCGTTCGTTTGGGTGTGTGTGCTATGTTCTTCTTGCCCCGCGCGAACGCACCAAATTGACCGCTCAGTCGGTTGAATGTGTCTTCCTTGGCTATAGTGATGAGCACAAGGGTTATCGGTGTTGGGATCCTGTTGCTCGCCGGCTACGTATTTTGCGTGATGTGACTTTTGATGAGTCTCGTTCATACTACCCGCGTCCTTCCTCCTCGACCGTTTCCGTGGAGGATCTCTCTTTTCTCCTCCTTCCTGATACTTCTTCCTCTGTGCCACGTGTTCCTCCTCCACCTCCCCCTCCGATGAGTCCCACTATTCCTGACACACCACCGATGCCACCCTCCCACCTTCCTCCTCTCCTTCCTCGTCACCTACCTCTCCACCATCCTCTCCGGTGCATTCTCCCCTTTCCCCCTTTCCTCTCCACTACACTCGTCGTCCTTGTGCTGTGGATGATTCCTCTGACATACCCTCTACTTCCGGAGCTCCCCCTTCCCCGTCTACGCCGGTTCATAACCTCCGTGCTCGGCCTTCCTTACGACCTCCTCCTCGTTACTCTCCTTCTCAGTACGGTCTTTCTGCCGTTGCTGAGCCCACTTCCTATCGAGATGCCATGGCTCAGTCTGAGTGGCAGCATGCGATGGCTGAGGAAATTGCTGCGCTTGAGCGCAACGGCACGTGGGATCTGGTTTCCCCTCCTCCTGGTATTCGTCCCATCACATGCAAGTGGGTCTATAAGATTAAGACTCGCTCCGATGGTTCCCTTGAGCGTTACAAAGCTCGTCTTGTGGCTCGTGGCTTTCAGCAGGAGCAGGGATGCGATTACGATGAGACATTCGCTCCTGTGGCCCACATGACCACCGTCCGCACTCTCCTCACTGTGGCTTCTGTTCGTCATTGGTCTGTGTCTCAGCTTGATGTTCAGAACGCTTTCCTCAATGGTGAGCTGCGTGAGGAGGTTTATATGCAGCCACCACCGGGCTACTCTGTTCCTGATGGTATGGTCTGCCGCCTTCGGCGCTCCCTCTATGGCCTCAAACAAGCCCCTCGCGCCTGGTTTGAGCGTTTCGCCTCTGTCGTTACTGCTGCTGGTTTCTCGCCTAGCGACCATGACCCGGCGTTGTTTGTCCACACCTCTCCTCGTGGTCGGACTCTTCTCCTTCTATATGTTGATGACATGATCATCACTGGCGACGACTCTGAGTACATTACCTTTGTTAAGGCCCGCCTCCGCGAGCAGTTTCTGATGACTGATCTTGGTCCACTTCGCTATTTTCTAGGGATTGAGGTTTCTTCCACCTCAGATGGCTTCTTCATCTCCCAAGAAAAATATATTCAGGATCTTCTTGCTCGTGCAGCACTTGGTGATGAGCGCACTGCTTTGACTCCTATGGAGCTCAATGTTCAGCTTCGTGCTACTGATGGTGATCCTCTCAGTGATCCCACACGCTATCGCCACCTCGTTGGGAGTCTTGTCTACCTAGCTGTCACTCGTCCAGATATATCATATCCCGTCCACATTCTGAGTCAGTTTGTTTCCGCTCCCACCTCTGTCCACTATAGTCACCTCCTCCGTGTTCTACGATATCTTCGTGGCACGATCTCTCACCGTCTTTTCTTTCCCCGCTCCAGCTCTCTCCAGCTCCAGGCCTACTCTGATGCTACGTGGGCTAGTGATCCTTCTGATCGCCGCTTGCTGTCTGCTTACTGTGTCTTTCTTGGAGGCTCTCTCATTGCCTGGAAGATGAAGAAACAAACTTCAGTTTCCCGCTCGAGTGCAGAGGCTGAGTTGCGAGCAATGGCTACGTTGACGGCTGAGGTGACATGGCTACGATGGTTACTAGAGGATTTTGGTGTTTCTGCTACTACACCGACTCCTCTATTGTCTGACAGTACAGGTGCTATCAGCATTGCGCGTGACCCGGTTAAGCATGAGCTCACTAAGCACATCGGTGTGGATGCCTCCTTTGTGCGGGCTGCTGTGCAGGCTCAGACCCTCACTCTTCACTATGTGCCCTCAGAGCTACAATTGGCGGATTTCTTCACAAAGGCACAAACTCGAGCGCAACATGGGTTCTTTCTCTCCAAACTCAGTGTTGTTGAACCACCATGAGTTTGAGGGGGGTGTTAGATGTGTATAGATTACTGTTCACCGTTTACTGTACACATGTATATGTAGTGGCCCTTTGGCCCCTTTGGAAGTTAGTTGCTCATTCACAACAATATTAACGCGCGCCAAGTCCTGGTAGCAAGTGATTGCTCGACAGTGGTTCAGAACTTGGAGCGTGGAACAATGGGAGTTTACGCACATGTTGTGCAGGAGATTACAGAGGCTAGGAAGTCCTTTGATCAGATGTCTTTCTGCCATGAGCGCCGAGTGCACAACAAGGAAGCTCATAGTCTAGCGAGAAGTGTCGTTTTAGATGATCCAGGTCGCCAAGTCTGGCTAGTTGATCCGCCTGAGGGCTTATGTATTTTTGTATCTGTTAACGTTTAATAAAGGCGGCCTCACCCCTAAAAAAAAAAAGACTCCTAAGCAACCCCAAAACGTTTTGCATCAACAAAGTGGTGTTACATTCCCTCTGAAAAAAAAATGGTGTTACACTTGAATGTTAATTAATGGACTGCGCTACCTTGACATGCCTATTTTTGTTAGCCCAAATGCTTACTATCACAGCTGCGCTATTTGGTTGATCTGAGCGCCCACTTTTCCGTCACGCGGCGTAACTCGGCGACGGATCAATTCTTCTCTTTCCTCTGCTCCCACGGCCCCACGTCTTCTTCCCAATTCCCCTGTACGCACGCAGAGACGAACAGCAGGGCGAGGCCGTCACGCATACGCCACCGTGACCTCAAGCTCCATGGCGACCTCGCCTGATCGCTAGGCCACTACTTCTCCTTCGATTCGATTGCTCCTCCACCCCGTTCTTCTTCTCCCCTTGGCGCGGCTCGGCCTTCCTCCCCAGTCCCCAATCCCCTTCTCCGGTCACGATCCTCGGCACGCCGTGGCCATGCACGTGCTGCGGTGATGTCCTCCCGGCGCAGTGACGCCCCACTCCGAACTGCGTGGCCACGACTACAGCCTTCCTTCACGACCACCAGCGCCCAAGTTAAGGTAATTTGTATGCCCATTGCGCTGCAATTGAGATTATTTCTGAGTCAATGTGAATCTCGACGCTGAGGAAAAAGAGGCCTCCCTCCTCCAGGTCAAGTTTGACATGCTCCCCGCCGTCGTCGGCTCCACCACCATGGGCTTGACCTTGGTGAGATCCGCCGCCGCAGGTCACCGTCTGCCACTGGCAGGACAAGTTCCTCAGGACAGGGCCTTATTCCGGCAACTATGACGACGTTGTGTTTCTCTCCTCGTCCTGCCCCATTTGACAGGTCGCTGAGGAAGATGCCCGTGCTGGTGGGTCAAAATTTCTTATCCTGAAGTTGCCTGATTGAACATCAAAATTGCTTCACATTGTATTAAAGTTGCTTTTATTTTGTTTGTGGAGTTGCCTTTGCCTATTGTGAAGTTGCCACCAAATTTGCTTTGCATTGTACTAAAGTTGCATTTTCTAGTGGAGTTGCTTACCGCTGTTATGAAGTTGCTTTATCGCACACCAAAATTGTTTGTCGTTGTTGTGACTGTTGTGAACTTGCCTCGTCGAACACTAAAGTTGCTTCGCGTGGTGCTAATTTTTTTTCGGAGTTGTTATCGTTGTTGTGAAGTTGTCTCATCGCACACCAAAAGCGTACCAAAATTGCGTTTACTTGTCATGAAGTTGCTTACCGCTGTTATGAAGTTGCCTCATCGCAGACCAAAATTGCTTCGTTGCGTATCAAAATTGCGTTTACTTGTCATGAAGGTGCTTACCGCTGTTGTTAAGTTGCCTCATCGCACACCAAAATTGCTTTGTAGCGTATTAAAGTTGATTTTACTTGTTATGTAGTTGCTTCCGGTGTTCGGATGTCGCTTTGCGCCACACTACAGTTGCTTTACTCGATGTTACAACATTACCTATCGCTGTTTTGAATCAAGTTTATTCGACTTGTCCAAAGTTGCTTCATAGTGCTACAAAGTTGCTTCGTCCCGAAAAAAAGTTGCTTCTATATTTTTTGGGTCAAAATATATACAAATAAGATCTAGTTTTAAAGGTTTCGGCCTTAGGATTCCAAAACTGAAAACAGATCTTAATTCTGACGTTCAGCTTAAAAGTTATAGCACTGTAAAAAACATATTGTCAAATTAATACGGAACAGATAGGAATCTAATCACGTGGGGGACAAACTCTTGCCAAAAAAAAGTGGGCGCTCGACCCACCCGTATAGCGCTTGGGCGCTGTCTAGACACGTCCGTTTGTTAGTGTACTTGTAATTGTGGTCACACGTCGGATGGATGATTTTCGGACTAGCATTACGATAAGAACGGGATTTTGACTTCTTAGGTACCATTTGCAGGATCCTTCGATTACACTCGGATACAGTAGTTCATGGAGGAATTGGTGGTTCGCTACAAGAACGAGAGAGGAAAAACTAAGCAAGCCGTCCACCGTTTCGTCCTGATCCCAATGGATGTCGTCCTCCTCTGTCATGCTTCCCTTCTTATCTTCTCTTGTCAGGTTCACTTGGTCTAGTCTATTCCAATGAACCTGTGGGGTTGCACCAGTCGCTTGGGTCGTTCTACGCGACGCGGTCGGTCTTGAGTTGGATCGGTGCAACCCGTGTTAGGAGAGGCTGGTAGTGGGCCCTTAAGAGCATCTCCAGTCGCAGTCCCCATGTCCTGTCCGGATTGGCACCGGAACGAGTGCTATGGGGGCTGTTCGGATGAAATGACGGCTATGGGGGGCGCCTCTCCCCACTCGTAGCTCCAATAGCCATCCCAATAGGAGTATATGTTTCTATGTCATTTCCACAAACAGCTTGCAGGCGCTTGAGTCCGGCCTCGCCACGCTCGCCAACGCCACCGCGTACTAGGCTTGGTTGCGCTTGGTCGCGCTCGACGTGCTCCGCCGCCGTACGCCGAGGTCGCACTCTCCCTCGACCTGCTCTGCCGCCGCGCGCCGTGGTCGCGCTCTCCGGGACGAGCTCGGTGTCCGGGACGAGGTAGAACCGGCGGGTGCCCGCATCAAGGAGCGCGTCGGTGCGGAGGACGGCGGCGAGGAGCGCGTCGGCACGGAGAGCTCCGCGTCCTCAAGGTCCTGCGAGTGCTGCGCGACGCCGCACGGAGCATCGAGTCCGGCGGCACCGACTGCGTCCCGGTCCTGCAGGCGGTCCTCGCGCTCGAGGCCAGCGCGGACGACCTGCTTGTCGGTGACCCCGAGCTCAGGGGACGCGGACGACCTGCTCGCCGGCGACCCCGAGCTCAGGGAACGCGGACGACCTGCTCGCGGCCGCGTCCTAGCCGGGGGAAGCCTGGAAACTGGGTGGTGGCCGTGGCTCTGCTGCCCCGCCGTTGCCGCACCACCTGGACGCGCACGACGCGGTCCTGCGAGACGCCGTCACGCCCCGCCATCGACGCGTTCCTGCGAGAAGCCGTCCACGCCGCGGCTCGTCGCCTTCTTCCGCTCTGTCAGGCGCCGGGAGGACCACGCCGGGCTGCCGGGATACGGTGGGAGGACGAGGAAGAAAGAGAGGAATAAAAGAGAGTAGCACGTGGAGGCACGGGAGAGGCAGGCTCGACGAAATATTTCGTCCGGCGCTACCGAAGGAGCCCCCACGGCGTGGGTTTGGCTTGGTAGCGCCGGACGAAAGGACTGCCCGGATGAAATTAGGCTATGGGGCGCGTGACTAGGAGGCGTTTTTTGGTTGGGACTCCCCATAGAGCTATGGGGGGAGCTTTGGAGGAGACGACTGGAGATGCTCTAACACCCCTCCTCCTTGAGGCGAGACTTCCCCCAAGTCTCAGTATTTGGAAAACGATTGCGCAACCAATCAAGATCTACCCAGGAGCTTTCCGTCATCAGAGGATCATACCAAGACTCAACCTTGTTGCCTCAGTTCCCCGTTTATTTTGCGCCATCGAGTGTCCATGAGCTCCACTAGAGTGACAGGATTAGCATCGTAAACAGGAAGAGTTGGCGAAACCATGATTGACTTTCGGAGCTGATGCATAATTGGGTGCACCTGGGAACCAGCAGACAACTGAATTTCATAAGCAACATGATTTATTCTTTTTGCAACGAGGAAAGGCCCAAAATACCGAAATGCAAGTTTGTGATTTGAGCGACGCTCCACGGAGGGCTGCACATAAAGGTTGCAGCTTGATGTAAACTGAGTCCCCCACTTCAAAGGTATGGTAAGTACAGCCTGACCTTTCATTTGTTGCCTCGCACGATGGAGCTGTTGTTGAAGCAGCTCTTGCATCAGCTTTCTCTCTTCGATCCACACCACACCTGTAAGCTGAAATCTTAGAGCAACTCCAGCCGTCCCCCAGGAGCCCCCTAGCATCCCCTTTTTGACGCTGACGGCCCATTTTTCTCGTAATCCCCCCCCCCCCCCCCCCCAAGCCTCGTTTTTCGCCGGATTTGGGCCAAATTTTATCCGGCGTACCAGGCCGAACCCAGCGCGTCGGGTTCCGCTTGGGGACACCGGCGAAAGGGAAAAATCGCGCGGGCCAGCCCTGTCTACGAGAGAACGCACATACCCACCAAAGATTCGCCCCTATTCCTCGTCTCCCTCTCCCCGTCGCCGGCACCAACTCCTCCCTTCCGCCGCGAATCGGCCACCAGAATAGTCCACCAACCACCGCCAACCATCGCGACGACACACCCTGCCGTATCCTCCCCACCCCCATCCGCCGCTGCCCGATTTTTCGAGGTGAACTCGCCGTCGCGATCAAGCTTCGCGCCCACCCTGCCCGCTAGGTGTTCGACGTTTTGCCTGAGATGGACTCCGACGATGAGGAGATGCTCGCCGCTCTGCTGGAAGAGGAAGCCGATGGCGCCGCCACGGATGACGAAGAGCACTTGCAGATGCTCGCCTGTCTGGCCGGCCTGTACGCCGTCGATGCACAGCCGAAGCGCGGTGGCTCGGCACCAAATCACCAAAAGAGCAAGCAACGGCAGTGTGCCGAAGGCTATTGCATGTTGTACGCGAACTACTTCGTCGACGATCCATTGCACGGCGAGAAGACGTTTCGACGTCGTTTCAGGATGAACCGGAAGCTCTTCCTCAAGATTGTGCATGGCGTTCGAGAGTTCGACAGGTACTTCGTTTGCAAAAAGAATTGCACCGGCACGGTTGGATTTTCCTCGCTCCGGAAGTGCACAGTCGCTTTGAGACTGCTTGCATACGGAGCTCCAGCTGATTCATATGATAACTATCTGGCGCATGGTCGAGTCCACCATCCTTGAGTGTTTCTACAGATTCTGCAGAGCCATAGTGGGAGCGTTTGGACCTGAATATTTACGAACACCCACTGCGGAAGACACTGCTCGGATCCTAGCCGAGAATGAAGCAAGAGGATTTCCTGGAATGCTAGGAAGCATCGACTGCATGCATTGGCAAAGGAAAAACTGTCCATTTGCTTGGCAGGGGATGTACAAAGGGCACTGATTGCTACTGATGAAGAGTTGGATGGTGTCCCAAGCAAAGGCGTGGATGTAGCAAGCAACAATTTTCCCTCGATAACGAACCGAGGTTTATCTAACCAGTAGGATCTCGAAATCAACAACAAAGTGAATGTTGAAGATTTCTGGCGCTTAATCTTCAACAGACGTGGACCTGCACACACTCAACCAAAATACTTTGCCCCCAATGGCGGAAAGGTCGTCAATCTTTCCGGTCTCGCAGGAAACAAAGCGGTTAATTCTATAGTGAAATAGATGAATTATGAAAATGGACCAGTAGAGTAATGATGATGAAAAGTGATGAATAAAGGTTGCAATTAATGTAAAAAGACGGGCCGGGGGCCATGGGTTCACTAGTGGAGTCTCTCAAGTAAATAGAACGATCATATGATGGGTAAACAAATTACAGCTGAGCAATTGACAAGATTATAACACAAACTTAATTTAGCTATGATAAAGTGAACATGATAATATTTAAGTAGGCATCACGACAATGAACAAAGACCGTTGAGTCCAACTGCATCTTTATCTAAAAAGTCCACTGTGGGATCGCTATCCAGCCTGTCACCCATCGGTATTAAGTTGCAAGCAACAGACATTTGCATTAAGTAAAGTGTATGAAGTAAACAATACTAATATCAAAAGAGACATTAACACTGTTGTTTTACCCTTAGTAGCAACAGCACACCCTCGCCCTTAGACGTTTCTGTCACTCGTGCCCAGGAACAAGAGGGGGCATGAACCCACTATCTAGCATAAATACTCTCTCTTCAAGATACACATAATCACTTGGCCAAAGTAACTACGCACATCGGAGAGCATGCAAGAACATAAATCAACATATAAGAATCATACACAATCTGATCATAACTTTATAATCCATCGGATCCCAGCAAACACATCACATAGTATTACAATAGTCGATCTTGATCACATTAGGCAGCTCACAAGATCATAAACATGAAGCACAAGAGAGAGAGAGACTACCATATAGCTACTGCCATGGACCCAAGGTTCAAGGTGGGACTACTCACAAATCATCCCGGAGGAAGGCATGGCGATGAAGAGCCCTCCGGGATCGATCTCCCCTCCGGCAGGGTGACGGGAACTGCTTCAGAATCACCCCGAACTAGGATTCGAGGTGACGGCGCGTCGGGATGTCTTCTGTGTAAAATAATGGCCGCCCTGATGTTTTTAGGTTATTTCTGATTTTATAGGCGTCGGAGGGAGCCGAGGAGGTGGCTGATAACCCCCAAGAGCAGGGATCACTGTAGCACCTCTCAATGTGGAAGTAGGGTATCGATCCGCAGTAGCAAGAAGGAAAAGTTATCTATTCCCTACAACTAAAGTGTCACAAGTTTTATTTGATTATGCACTAAACAGTTTAAGGAACAAGATGGTTGACTTAATGGATGGAGGTTTAATGTAACAAAACAAAAATGTAAAAGTGTTCCAATCCTCTTCAATGCAAGAGGACAAGACAAAGGTGTAAACGGTGTTTGGAAATAAGGCCTAGGGATCATACTTTCACTAGTGGACACTCTCCACAATAATAATATAATTGAATACATAGATATTTCCTCTTCACTATGCTACCCCGAACTATCCTCTGGTTGGATAACGAACACCAATCCAATGTGTAGGGCTACAAAAGCACACCTTAAAGTTGCATTCCACATCTAGGGACACTTCATGCTTGTCACTATCTGGATCCAAAGATAGTACTAACAAACACCACAATATCATAGAGACATCCAACACAAATAATAACTCATGATAAGTATTCATGTAATCTTTAGCCTAAGAGCCACACACGGTGCACACACTGTCAACTTCACACCATGGGTCAAAGGTGACTCCGGAAATTACATTAATAAAACCACTTGAATAGCATAATTCATAAGATAAAGAAGAGTACCATCTATGGATTCAACTAGATTACAAAGCTCATGATCACATAAAGATCACACCATGTGAGAGAGAGATAAACCACATAGCTACCGGCATGAGCCCTCAGCCCCGAGGGAGACTACTCCCCCTTCATCATGGAGACGGTGGAGATGTCGTTGGGGGAGATGGAGATGATCTTGCTGTAGATGTTGATGATGAACACGTCGGAGGGGGTGGAGCCCTCCGGAGGTGGATTCCGGCGGCGTTTCCCCCCTCCGATCTTCTCCGGTGGCAGCCTTCTGCCTCTCTGTTTCTGGTTTTGTGTTTCTCCGCCGCCTCCTTCTGGAAAACGTCGGGGGACTATTTTTATAGTCGGTTTTAGGTCACGAGGAAGCTTCGGGAAGAAGGATCGACGCAAACGGAGCCACGAGGCCCAAAAGAGGTGGGCCCATGCGGCCAGGTATAGGGGCCGTGTGGGGCACCCTCTTTTGGCCCTCCGGCCTCCGTTTGCTTGCTTCCTTCGCTCCGAGGTCTTCCTCCTTACAAAATAATGATCCCCGTAAATTTGCAGCTCATTATGACGTCCTTAAGGCCCTGAAATAAATAAATAAAGAAATAGGGGTTTTCTGCCTGCGCAGGATTAATTCCATAAAAAGAGGAAATCATTATTAATTACCAAAAATCATTAAATAACAGTAATATACCCCTTATATGATGCAAATATGAATGGAATACAAGTATTATAGTGCAAAGTTCATGTATGCATTTTACATGCATCAGTGGCCCACGGGCAGGGGCGGGTCCCACCCACGGGTCCCCCTAGGCCGCGGCAGGAGGCCGCCTGCGCCCTGTGGGTCGCCTCCGAGGCTGCCCTTCGGACTCCGTCTTCGTCTTGGCGTAAAAATAATCCCCGTAAATTTTCGTCCAATTCCGAGAATATTTCCAGAAGTAAATTTCTGAAATACAAAAACAGCAAAAATAGGGAACTGGCACTGGGCATCTTGTCAATAGGTTAGTCCAACAAAATGCATGAAAATGATGTGATATGATAATAGAAACATGTGACAACATCATAAAATTAGCATGGATCACTCAAAAATTATAGATACGTTTGACACGTAGCAGTCACAAAGGCGGTTGCAGTGTCATACTTGAGGCAGTGGCTTCGTATGATACCTGGATTTGGCATTCTTTCTTTGGAATGTCAGGATCTAACAACGACATCAATGTCCTGCAGTGCTACAATGTCTTCTCCAAGCTTGTTTAAGGTAATGCTCCCCCGGTGAACTTCGAGATCAACGGGCACCATTACAACAAGGATACTACCTGGCAGATGGAATCTATCCAAAATGGTCCACATTTGTGAAGACTGTCTCAAACCCTGTGCCGAAGACGGCTGAAGCTTGGTATGCCAAGTGCCAGGAGGCTTGCAGGAAGGATGTCGAGCGGGCATTTGGTGGGCTCCAAGCTCGATTTGCTGTTGTCCGGTATCCCGCTATGACCTGGTCGAAAGATCAGATGTGGGAGGTAATGACTTGTTGTGTGATCTTGCACAACATGATCATTAAGAGCGAGCGGAAGAATCCAGTGGATGAGAAGGAGAAGAAGGTGCCATACTTCAGACAGGGTCCTCTCGTGGGCGAGGATCCGGAGGAGAGTCGGCGTCTGCCTGTACCGAAATCATGGACTATATACCTTGCAAAGCGTCAGGAGATCCGAGACCCAGTAGTTCATCAACAATTGCAGCAAGATCTGGTGGAGCACCTGTGGAGGCGCAAAGGCGAGGTCTAGGTTTATGTAATTTGTTTTGAAAAACTTGTTTTAAAATTTATGATTTGTTAAACTATTTGTAATAATTTTTCCGTTAAATATTTGATATAAATGATAAATTTGCTTTAAAAAATAATGAATTTGCTATTAAAATGGGTTCTACGATTATTTTACGATCAAATCTAGCCAAAAAACGCCGGGTTGGGGGGACGTGACTGGGAATCGCCGACTCCCCAGGCCGATTTTTTCCGCCGGAGCCCCCCAGCAGGCCCAAACAAACGCCGGCAATTCGGCCTGGGGGAGCCAACGGCTGGAGTTGCTCTTACGGGTAGATGCATGTACAATTCCCCAGTGCCCGTAGAGAGCCACAAAAGGCGATGTTCTGATGGCAGAGTGAAAACTTGTTTTATACCAGAACTCGGCCAAAGAAAACCAATGACTCCATCGTTTGGGATATACATATACTAAATTCTCTATAGGATAAAATAAAAATTGAACTTATACTAAATTCTCTATATATGCCCCAAAAATATTAAAAAAACATCCTATAGCAAACGCTCGGGCACCCCCTCCAACTCCTAATCATCACCACTAATATAAAAAGAGAGAGAGCTGGCAGATCCAACAAATCCTTATCGTTTAACCTTAAATCAACGATTTAGAACGAGAGATGTAAATACGGCAGCGCATGAGATAGCTAGGAGTTGTTTTACCTCTAAATCCTCTTGTAATTGGGTCGATGAGCCCTCTAGCTTTTTATTGCAAACTCTCATAAACGATGTAACTATTGTATGAACTCCAAATGCAGCAAGTTTCAGACGCACTCTTTTCCTTACCAGGGTACCGAAGGGGACTAAAAGGTTTTTAATGAGACGGCTTGCTAGCTTAATATAGTGGTTTTTAATTTAAAAAACCCTTAAATCAATGATTTAGAACGAGACCGAGCGGAGCCCTAAAACAAGCCAGGGCGGAAAGCTACGATTCGATTCTAAGAAAAAAGGGCTGGACTAGACAGCGGGGCCGCATATATGGTCTTTCGTGCGGCGGCCACTTCGCTCCAACCAAACTGGCATGCATGCGAGCAGACCTATATTTATGCAAAGGCTAGGCAGTGGTACTAACTGTTTTTTGAGCAAGGTTAATAATAGAGCCGGCTGCTGGCTATATGACATTGCCACATCATTTATAGTCAGCTTATAGCTAGCACATATAATAGTTGGCTATATACATGTACTAGTTTATCAATGCATGACCCACTTTACAGTCTCACAAGACGCCTAGGAGCACGTGCTGCAGCTGGCTCTTGCATGAGCGCCCGTTTCCATTCTCTCTCCTTCATGTAAGGATAAATATATTATTTTAATCCTTACAACCTGCTTACTGGACCTTATTATACGTGCTCTAAACCGAATGCCACGACATGCATGCGACCAACAAAAAGGCTGCGCGCTAGCTATGGCAGACTAGTGCTAAGCATCGACCTCACTAGATATCTAGTGCTAGGCAATTGTATTAGTTCTTTAAGCTGAGTACTACTATCGTCAAAAGTATTAATAGGAACGGAATTGCTCCACGTCCGACGTTCTATGTCCGACTTCTGTACGATCCATGTGATCAAGCCGTCGTAAACCATCGGAAACAAGCAGCCAACGGCGGAAAAAAGATCGGATGTAGATCGTATACGGAATCGTCGTACGCATAGCAGGGCTCTAGCGTTTCCACGATTTCATGAAGTTGACTTTTTTATATGTATTTTTTTAATAATAGTTAGCAGAATGATTTGACACATCTATGAGGTTATTAAGATTAATTATCATTTTTAATGCAGCTACCAAATTAATTTGACACACCTATCAGATTATTAAGATCAGTTGACAGATTGTTTATTGTAGAAACCAAATCGACTTGGCGACTGAGATCAATTGCCAGATTTTTAAAATACAACTACCAAATTAATTTGGCACACCTATCAGGTTATTAAGGCCGATTGCCAGATTTTTAAATGCAACTACCGAATTGATTTGACACACCTATTAGGTTATTAAGATCAACTGCCGGGTTTTTTAAATACACCTACCAAATTAATTTGACAGACCTATCAGATTATTAAGGTTGATTGCCAGATTTTTAAATGCAGCTACCGAATTGATTTTGACGCACCTATTAGGTTATTAAGATCAATTGCCATATTTTTAAATATACCTACCAAATTAATTTAACACACCTATCATGTTATTGAATTGCCAGATTTTCAAACGTAGCTACCAAATTGATTTGACACCCTTATCAGCTTAAAAGGTCCACGGTAAAAGGTAAAAGGTCCAGACCAATTACCAGATGAATTATCTTATTTTTAAATGTTGCCCCGATTTGTAGAAAATACATATGCGTACGAGCTCACGATAAAAGGTCTAGGTTTAAGTTGTTACAAAATAACTAAAAATACTTTTACAACCGGGTAAAAAAATTGATACAAAAATCCAAAATATAACCTATCATCTCTCACACGTTAAATGTAAAAAATTAGTATAAAAAGGTTTGATCTTAACACTAGGGCCTAGGCCAATCGAGAGGTGTAATTTAAAAAAAGCATGCGGTACTGTAGCTGCATATGCAGTTGGTAGTGCATAGTAGTACTCGCACACTGCGCACAAGAGGAAGAGATTCTCTCGCTCTGACAAATGTCTGCTCCCTCGTACTGTAAGCCTATAGCGTGGTACTGAAGCAAATCTGACACGTCTAAACGTGATCGAACGTAAGACGTGCGTGCGGCGCTTCTGAGTAGATTTCTCCAAGAAAAAAATCATCATCACCACTAATAATAATATAAAAAGAGAGAGATGGCAGATCCAACAAATCTAAAATATAATCAACCATTTAGAACGAGACCGTCGTAAAACAAGCCAGGGCGGAACGCTACGATTCGATTCCAAGAAAAAAACAAATCTCGAGAACGCAATCAACGCATCCATCCCGAAACGCCGCAAGCGCTTGCACAGTTGCACGTCCTGCCCAACCGACAAACCCCGCTGCGCTGCCGCCTGCCGGACGAGGACGCCGCCCATCTTGCACACGGCCGACCTTCTGCGCGTGGTGGTCGCCTCCTTTCTCCTCTCACCGGGAAGGCAGTCTCTGTTGCCGCCGCTCCTCCGTGCAGACTGGGACACAGACGTCTCTGCTGTTCCTCCGCATCTGTGGAAAAAAGACAAATTGCTGACAAAAACTGAGATCTAAAAAAGTATGTTTTTTGTCAGAAATTTGTCTTTTTGCACAGAGCAGAAAAATTGGTATTTTCTGTCGAAATTTTTCACGAGTGTTCGAAACTTGTGTATGTTTGTGTCCAATTTTTTTCAGAATTTTTCGAAGCATTTTCAATTTTTAAAAAATCAAAAGGCATACCGGGTGCAAGTGCACCCGGGAGCCAAAGTGAATTTCCGCAGGTAAAGTAACTATTGTTTATCCTAAATAGTAACGATCCTTTCCTGAAGATAAGTGGATTTGAATCGTATGTGTCCGTGGTGAACTGACGGGCTAGCTGTACCAGAGCAGATTACTTCCTCGACAAACATGCCACATAGGAATATGATAGATTACAATATCAAATCCAAGTGGCAAAATCTCAAATATTCACGTTTTCTAGAATTGTAATAGACACATAGCTTATTACTCCCCCATAACGTGATGATCCATTTCTTTCTAATAAGAGGCAACTAAAAACCAACTAGAGAAATTAAAAGATATTATAGAATTTGAATTTCTCATTAATAATACATACCACACAGAGACTAGATAATCTTGTTATATCAATACTATGTGGTGTACATCATGAATACACATTTTTGTGATTTGTGAAGTGCACAAAGCAAGTCACTCACCAAAAATGGTATAGTCAATTAATCTCTCAAAAGAGCCAAATAAAATCCACACAAGATCCAATAAAAGGCTCAACACAAAGTTTACACATACATGATACATAACTAACATACACATACTTGATTTCTCAAGATAAGTAAGAAAGAAGCACATCATATACAAACACATGCTAGAAACAAAGCTAACACATGCAAGGGGGCAAGTAACTTTCAATGTAAATGAGTTAAGTACGAGTTACCGCAAGTAGGGACATTGGGTATAAGATAGATATGTGATAATCCAATTGACTTGGCTTTAGGAAAGATAACCATGAAGATCCCTTAATTCTTCATAAGATAGTCAAGTCTCCAATGTCCTCCAACTCAACCTATTGATCAAGTTTGAGCTTGTTGGTCCCCAACAAAGTTGGGTCCTAAGATGTTAGTCACAATAGGTTTGGGTACCCAAATGGTTCTTTTCTTGACACCACTTCGAGCACCCACATATTTGGCAAACACATTGCCAATCCTATCCTTCCTAAGAGAATAAACATCATCAATTAGAATGGGGTTGGATAAGGTACCACTAGTGCATGAAGAAGCCAAGTGACCCTTCTCACGGCATAAGTAGCAACTTCGACTCTTCTCCTTCTTCTTGATAGGCTCATCAACTTGAGGAGCATTGACTCGAGTCTTCTTAGGAGGTGGCCGTTGTTCAACTCGTGGTTGAGCATGAGATTGAACAAGAGGTCGCTTCCCTAGTTGCTTCTCACTAAGAGGCTTCTTCTTCATAGGGCAATCTCTAACATGGTGCCCTTCAATCTTGCACTTGAAGCAAGTAATCTTGGCCAGATTCTTGACTTGTTCTTGGCCCTTCTTCTTGTCGATCTTGGACTTGATCTTGTCATTGGAGTTGAATCCAAGTCCACTCTTGTCATTGGGGGATTGTTTCACACTCAACATGTTGTCAAGTGTGGACTTCCCTTTGTGACTCTTTTCCAAGCCTTTCTTCAAAGAAGTGGCTTGGGCCATGAGCTCATTCCTTTCCTCTACATGGTTAGTGATAACACAAGAACTAGAGGAGGTAGATGCATCATTGTTAGAGCAACAAGGCAAGGAAAGTAATTCATCACAAGATGTGCCAACATTGTGAGTGGATGAACTATTAGGACTAGCACATGGCAATATAGTAATTCTACTAGAAATTGTGCCATTGTCCACATGAGGCTCACTAGATGTTACCTTGGTAGTGATGGCCTCATGAGCTAACTTTAGCCGATCATGGGATACTAGAAGATCATCATGAGAGCTAGATAGCTTCTTATGACTTTCTTCCAATTTTCCATAATTGCTAGTTAGCAAATCAAGTTGAGCCCTTAGCTCAACATTCTCCTTTAAAATGGATGCTTCACAAGAAGTAGAGTTAGTAGCACAAGCATCATCATTAATAGCAATAGGAGAACAAGTAGGAAGCTCTTTTAGCATTTGAGTTTGGAGTTGATCATGAGACTTAGTGAGATTAGCGAGAGAACCCTGCAAGGACTTGAATTCCTTTTCAAGCTTCTCATTAGCCTCAAGAAGTTCAACATTTTCAACCACAAGCTCACCATTTTTAGTTTTTAATATTTTAGCAAGAGCTTGAGCATGATCATGTTCTTTTCTTAGTTTGGACATCTCTAGATTATTAGTCTCCTCAAGATTAACAAGAGTTTTCTCAAGAGTCGACCTGCGACCTTGCTCTTCTTCAAGAGCAATAGAGATGTCCGCAATCTCATTAGCATAATCACGCTCACGAGCTTCCATTTTCTCAATTGTGTCTTCATACTCATCTATAATATTTTTACTTTCATCAACAACAGACATGATGTTTAAGAAAGTAGTGGAAGCATTATTATTTTTACAAAGAGCATGAAGGACAGCATTTTTCATCTTATCTAAGAGAGCATCATTATTCTCATCATCATCATCATTTGTAGATTTAGCCATAAGACAAAAGATAGTTGATGAAGATGAACCATTAGTTGACGCATCACTTAAACTAATATCTTGTTTTATAAAGAGTTGGGTTTCCAAAACATTGTTAGGAACACAAGGACTAGAGGAAACACAAGCATTTTGATCATGGCAACAAGATATAGCTAGCATATCATCATGAGATTTATTCATGCAATTTGTACATGATATGCAAGGACTATCAACACAAGCATGTAAAGCATTTATAGTGCTAGAAGTGTTTAAGCCCTTAGATGAAGCATTGCAATGAGATAGAGACAAAGGATCATTAATAGTGAACTCACTATAAACATTGCAATGATCATCACTACTCACCATGTCATTAGTTTGTGGCTTACCACATGTAGGTGGAGTAGATGAAGTCGAGAACTCATCACGTCCGGAAGTGGAAGGAGACCAATCATCCTCATCAATCTTGGACTTGCCATATTTATCTTGAAGCTTCGTCCATAGCTCATGAGCATTTCCATAAGGCATGATTGACCCGAGAACTATGTCACTCAAAACATGGACAATTGCATTAGATACTAGAGAATCAAGATAAGAGATTTCCTCATCCTCTAAAGACAACTTTTGGGAGTCCTTTGGAGGAGGAAATCCCATATCTAAAATTCTCTCTATATTTGGACTTATGTCCCTAAAAAGATTAAGCATGCGAATTTTCCAAGTAACATAATTTGTGCCATCGAATATAAAAGTGGGATCGTGCACTAATTCCCTAAACGACATCTTTTATCTCTAGGCGGTGAAGCCTAACAAGGAGAGACCTTGCTCTGATACCAATTGAAAGAACGAGATGTCGCCTAGAGGGGGGTGAATAGGCGCTTTAAAACTTTTACGCTTAGGGCTTGAATAAATGCGGAATAAAACTAACGCTTAATTTACCAAGCACAAAACCTAATATACTAGGTTCACCTATGTGCACCAACAACTTATGCTAGGCAAGTTAACAACAAGGATAGCAAGATATATAGTGCTTCAAGCTCGATGGCTATCACAAGGTAAATGCATAAGTAAAGGAGTTTGGTTATAGAGATAACCGACACAAGTGGAGGCGGAGGTTTGTTTCCCGTAGTTCCTTCCCAAAGGAAGTACGTCTACGTTGGAGAGGTGTGGAGGCTCCTTGGCCCTCCTACAAGCACGTCCGTGCTCACCCTATTCTCCGTGAGCTCCTCCCGTGGGGAATACCCGATGGGGATTTGCTCATCCACTATGAGGTCGTCTTGAGCGCGTTGACCAAACCCGTACAATGAGTTCTTCTTGAGGGCGTTAACCAAACCCGTACAATTTGCCCGAGCCTACCTCCACACAATAGGAGGCTCCCGTAGCACACACAACCGTCTAGGGTGCATAATGCACCCAAGAGGCACAAGCTCTTGGGAGCCCTATGCACCCAAGAGTAACAAGCTTCTCGAACTTCAATCCCACGTATCACCGTGGGGAACTCAAACCGATGCACCAAATGCAATGGCAAGAACACACTAAGTGGTCAAGTCCTTCTCTCCGAAATCCAACCAAAGCAACTAATACTAGGGAGAGATTTGAGAGGAAGAACAAAGGAGAAACCCAAAGCAACTCCAAGATCTAGATCTAAAGGCTTCCCCTCACTAAGAGGAGATATGGCTTGGTGAAGTGGTAGATCTAGATTTCCTCTCTCTTTTCCCTTTATAAGGAGGCAAGAATCATGGAGGGATGTAGAGGAAGCAAGCTCTCAAGATAGTCAACAATGGAGGAGAGAGAGAAAAAGAGTTGAGTACCTATTGGGGAAGAAGGCCCCTTAAATAGGTGCCCAAAAACTAGCCGTTTCGGGCTGAAAACAGCCCACTGCAGCGGTACTACCTCCAGGCAGGAGCGCACGAACCCACCACAGCGGTACTACCTCCAGAGGCGGAGGTACTACCTCCAGACAGGAGCACAGGAACCCACAGCAGCGGTACTACCTCCAAAGGTGGAGGTACTACCGCTGCAGTGCAACAGAGAGCCTCTGTGGTGGCAGTACTGGCGGTACAACCTCCAAAGGCGGAGGTACTACCTCCAGACAGGAGCGCAGGAACCCACAGCAGCGGTACTACCTCGAAAGGTGGAGGTACTACCGCTGCAGTGCAACAGAGAGCCTCTGTGGCGGCAGTACTGGCGGTACTACCTCCAAAGGTGGAGGTACTACCTCCGCACACCCAAAAACTGAATAACTTTTGCTAGGAAACTCCGACCGAGGTGAATCCAATTTTTTTGGAAAGAGGACGACAAGAGCTACCCAACAAAAGTAGAAAGATTGAAACCAAGCAAGGGAGATTTTGCTAATAAATGGAAGAGTGAAACCTTCCGCACGGATGGACCGGCAAAATCTCCAAAACCGAAAACGCAAGAGAAGATGCATACGAAATCCGTTTTCGGTGAACTTGGCCTTGTCATGACAAGCACAAGCACCAGACCACACCACGATAAGAGCCAAATAAGAACCAATAAAGATGATGCCAAGGATGCAAAGGTTTGAGCTCTCTACGACGATATGATCAAGATACTCGCTCGAGAGCCCCTCTTGATAGTATGGCTATCTATCCTATAACCCGGTCTCTCAACTAACATCATGAGACCGGTAAAATAGAAACCCTATCAAGATTATACCTTTGCCTTGTGCATAATCCACTTGAGCTAGATGATGACGATCTTTATCTTCTCAAGATGGATCACCTTTCTTGATTGCGCTCCGCTCGGTGAAGACTCGTAATGTGCTACCCCATACACCAAGATGGGAGAGGCACACTTCGACAAATCTTCACTTGGCCTTTATCTTGATGATGATCACCACGTGACGCCATCCTCCATGGGCTACATAGGATATCCCTTTCGTTGCATGCTCATGGAGAAATGCCTAACAACACATAGAGATACAAGCACATAGATCATGGGTTAGTTCACAAGGCTATATTGACAAATGCTTACCATACCATGGGATCATACGATCCATCATGGTACATCACTAGCCTTGTGTATTGATCAACATAAACTCTTCTTCTTTTAGCCTTGACTCCAACATATGGAGTTCAAGCATTGCTATGGACCAAACCTACAAGTATAGCTCAAAGCACACATTAGTCCTTAAGGATTGTCATTAATTACCAAAACCACACATGGGGGCAACCATGCTCTTTCACATACAACACTAACAAAAACATTGATGAGCACAACAGTTTACATGTAGTTCATTAATAAAATTTGTAGATCAAAGAAATACACATTACCTTGCAGGCTTGTTAGGAACCAAGATGACCACACTTGACCCAGTAAATCCATTCGATTGCAGGAATTTCAGAACCGTCGGAGCCATCCATTCATGGGAACCTTCATTGCCAATTTGTAAGGCAAGATCAACATATTTCTGATATTTCAATATGTGGTTGAAATCAATGGTAAACAATACTGATCCTCGGGCATTCATCGCAGGAGCTTGCGATGGATAATATGCCGATTCCCCATCACCATCCTTTATAAAACTGCAAATGCAATTGGTTTAAAAGTTAATCGAGAACCATTCTAACTCTAGAACTCACAAATAATCTTTAGTGTAAAAGAGATAATATCTTACTCTTTCAGAAAACCTTCAAGCGTGGGAATTATTTCAGCAAAGCTTTTCTTTTTCTTGAACCCACTCTTACAGTTGCTGTTTCAACAACATCAGGGGTAATGGTCGGGCTGTTGTATGTCCATTTGTTGGCTGAGGTTCCAGATGAGCTGCTGCTATTCAAAGAGCTGACTTTTTCTGTGTCAGAACCTTGACTCTGAGAATCTCGACTGTTCGTGGGACCACCACTTCCTTGAAGCTTTGCTGCAGAAAGATCGGCCGTCCCGCCCGTCTGCTTGGTACTGAGCTTCTTCCGAGCGAGTGGAACATGCAGACTCGAAGCCACATCGTCAAGCCTACCATCCCTTTTAAGAGGTTTTAATCCATCCAACATCGGACCACCAGGATATTCCGATAGCTTCTCCACTTCTTCTGTGTACTTCCTCTTTTCCTGAATCTCAGTTGTTTCCTTTTGTCATGCTTCTTCTTCCGACTTCTTCTCCCTTTCTCCTTCCAAAGTATCCTTCCTCGGCGGGATCTCTTCTTCCACTTCTTCCCTGGGAGGCTCATCCCTTGGCTGGCGCAGGGTATTCTTCTCCTTACTCTCCTCAGTAGAAGATGTTGCCAATGCATTGGCAGCTGATTTCTTCTTAGGGTTGCCCCCTTTCTTTTTCTTCTTGGGGGCCATCGCCCATCGCTCACTCAATGGGTGCCCTAAAAGCAAACTCAACTGCCACGGAGGGGGAGCGGGTGGGGGTGGGGGTGGTGGTGGTGGCGGCTAGTGGCGGCGAAGTCCGGGAATGGAGGTGAAGCGGCAGGTAGTCGAGGTTAAGCCGAAGGAAGTGAGCTAGGTTTTACTGTAGTCGCGAAGGAAGTGAGCTACTCCGTAGTTTTAGTGAATCAATAGACTGGAGTCTGAGGTATGGGCCTGGAGTCCGTCATTGAGGCCACCCCTTTCGGCCCAACGTGGGATGACTGCGTGATTGTTTCGAAGATTACTTTGAAGGTAATAGAGATTTTTTACTCCCGAGCTCCAGTGCTTCCTGTATTTAAAAAATTAAAAATCATATTTAAAGTTTTTTGAAAAGTGAAAACAATCCAGAATTTTTTCAATGATGTATTTTACTATTTTATAAACCTGTAAAATTTCAATTTAAAATACTTTATATTTTAATACAAATGTACAGATCTGAGTATAGTGTTTCAAAATTAACTCGTCCATTTGATGCGTCCCATCTCCTCTCATTTCTTCTCTTGGCGTGCGAATGTCAAATGCTATATATCGCTCATTAGCGGCGCGATAGGCGCACGTCGCCTGAAGCGAATCTCTACTGGGTCGGCCCATTGCAACGGATTATCCTTTTTTATTTTCATTTTTCTCTATTTTTCGTTTTTCTTTTTCTTTTTATTTGCAGGTTTTCTTTTTTCGTGTTCTTTTTTCCTTTTTATTTTCTTTTCCTTTATATTTTTACTTTTTATGATTTTTTAAAATAGTTCATTTAAAAATGTTCAAACTTAAAAATTGTTCAAACCTAAAAAAATGTTCAAATTTGATTATTGTTCAAATGTGAAAATAGTTCATGTTTGAAAATTGTTCATTTTAAAAAAATCAAATTTGGAAATGGTTTAGTTTTGAAAATTGTTCATTCAAATTTGAAAATTGTTCATATTTGAAAAAAATCATTTTAAAATTGTTCAAATTTGAAGAACGTTCAGATTTTGAAAAACGTCCAGATTTTAATTTTTTTCATATTTAAAAATGTTCAGATTTTTAAAAAGAAAAAAAAAAACACTATGTTTTTCTTATTGGGCAGCTCCAAAGCGGCCACCAAGCGTCTCGTTTCAGGGCGCGATATAGCAGGTCCCCGTGCGAATTCATCATCCTTCATACAACACCTCCACCATCTCCTCGCCACCTTCGCCGTCGCTTCAGCCCTTTTGAAATGAGCCCGTCCACAATCTGCTACAGCCTGATGAGGCTCCTGCAGGCTGCAGGCGAGCACCGCGCGCATCCATGGTGCTGCACAGGCGGTCTGCATCCTCAGGGCGTCGGTTTTATCGGGGCCCACCGCCCCCTGGAACAGCTCCCTCGGTAGCTTTACTCTTCGCCACTTCTCCTCGCCGGCCTCAGAGCTTGGTGCGGACGCCGATGCGACACGACGACGAGCGAGTTCGGGAGCGCGCAGTCGAGGATGACGGCGAGGGAGTCCAACCAAACAGATGGAACAAAGATGCCAAGCAACGCAAAGCGACAAGGTCACAAGGAGCTTCCGGAAGCAATCGAAACAGTTGGGCGGCAGCATGGAGCATTAAGCCCTCAAGTAGCTACAATACACTTGGGAACTGTCAACTGCCACAGCACAACCAAGTTAAACGTGTAAGGAAAAACGAATCGTCAGCCTGCAATTTCCTGCCATTACTGAAACATCAGTAGCATTCTTCACATATACAAGCAACACTGTCGATTGCCATAAATCGTGATACAGAAACAGAAAAGGATCAAGCCCTCTTGAAATCAATACATTGACCAATCAGTTGCTGTCTTGCAGGATGGAGTGCACAGCACAAGGGAGAGGACCTAAATCTGCATAGCTCTGAATGCCAGACCACCCGAGAACAGGAGGCCGCACAAGACAGATACAGTCCACCCCAGGACTTCCATCCTGCACAACGGAATCACATCAACTGCTGTTCTGTTACAGAGGGTGTATACAGATGAAGGCGAAGACAGAATAGCCTGTCAGTCATTGTTACATCGGTGAGTCCTACTTGAAAGGGTTCATCAATCGGTTTGGGTGTCAGTAAGCAAGAGCTGTCTAGCTTCAGCAACATGAACCTCAATGGCGTCAAGGTCGCCTTTCACCTTGTCGGAGACGTGCAGCACGGACGCATCGGAACCGCAAGATGTTCTGTCACGCAGAAGCTCGCCGAGGTCCCGCATCGCTTGATTTAGCTTCGAGTTCAGATCACCCAAGGACATTGTCTGGTGCTGCAATGACTCCTTGCATAACCTGATCTCCTCCTCCCGCAAGCAGACTTGAAAAATGCTATCTTGGTAGTCAACCAGTAAGCTCGGTATCTTCTTCAGTTCACCCTCCCAAATTTCAGCTAAGGTGTAATCTCGGACAAACTTCTCGATATCAGCCTCCAGCAGGGAGGGGTAGCAATCCTCCACCTCTGATTCAAGGCATGAAATCTTATCATCGAGATCATCATACTTGTTCAGACTCCTTATTTCCTTTTGCACCGTGCTTAGCTGCTCGCGGAACTTCTTCAGCTCGGATAAAAGCTTTGTTCTCTCCTCTTCCAAATTCAGGAGCTCGGACGCCTTGCCAAAATTCATGGGTTTCTGCAGCGGAGTAGCAGGACTCTTCAAATTATCAATAGCAAAGAGAACCCTTTCTGTCTCATTCCTTTGAGCTTCAAAAGAACGGTACTTCAGTTTAAGGCCATCAATTTTCTTTCTCAGCTCTGTTTCAGACTCATGTGCTTTCGTAAATGTAGCAGAAGTTTCAGTTTTGAGAATTCGTAGGTTGCTCAACTCTTCCTTCTTTTTATTCATTAATTCCAAGCTGACATCAAACTTGGATCCAGCAAGGGCTTTGTTTTTCAAATGCAAGTTCCAACATAATGCTGCAGGTGAGAAAAACTTGTCTTCCGAAGAAATTTCTCTCTCCTGTGATTCTAACAGTGCAGACTTGAGGGCATTGATGTCTTCCTGTCCCTGCTGAACATCTCGACAACAGAGCTGAATGCTTGCTGAAAGTTCTTCTGCCTTAGCACTAGCCATTTCGAGTAGTTTAAAGTATTGCACTGCATCCTGGGCAGTCACAAGCTTGTCTTGGACATGCTCCAGCTTAACCCGAACAAGTTGTAGCACCTCTTTAAAAGCTACAATTGGAGAGTCTTGTACATGATCTCCTCGGAAACCCTCGGTATCGACTGCTTCATCCATTCCAGCATCTGTCTCTCTGAACTGAATGTCTTCGGTAGATTCAGAATTCTTTTGCTCAGAAAATTTCCTTTTAAATTCATCTCTTTCTTGCATAGCTGTCTCATACAAACTCATAAGCTTATCGTTTTCTTCATGCATCTCTTCCAGCTGAAGTTGCAGTTCTGAAAATTCAGATCTCGAAAGGTCATCCTTGTGACTGCATTTTCCGTCCACTATCTTAGGCTCTTCTACAGCATCACTGGATGAATCATATGCAGGAAAACCTGTTGCATCCTCTGGTTGGTCATCCAGCATGATATCATTCCCGCCACCAGAAGGATGGCTGCTTTGCTGCTCATTCACATCTTCAGTTTGAGGAACAGAAGGATAATTTCCATCTTGCTTCACCTCGATGTTGACAATAGCATGTTCATAGAGCTCAACCAATCTCTTGTTATCCTCAATGAGGACCTTAAGCTCTGTTCTCAATTCTTCATTCTCTTTTGCCAACCCAATTGCAGTTTCATGAGCTTCTGCTTCTCTTTGACTTGCAGTAGCTATTGCGTCAACTAATGTCTTGAGTTCCGTTTGAGCATCAAGAAGGACGGATTGTTCCTGGAGCTGTACAACCTCATATTCTTTGTTCTCATTGTCGCATTTCTTCGCTGCCTCCAACTCTACAGTCAACTGATCAACACGCCTGCACAGTGTCCAATATGAGTAATAGAACACATAAATCTCTGGATAAGCACAAGCATAAATCATGATTCTAGACACACACAGTAGAATGCAGTGAAAACCATCAGTGAAGTGTTGCTGGGGAGCATGCAAATTAAGATGAGCTTTCATACTCGTTAGGGCATTATTGGATTTATTGGGAACACTCATCAACACTAGTCATTAGAACAAACCTGGCCCATAAGGGAACTGCTATAACTGATGATATCCAATGTAAGTGAATCAGAAAAAATGTTTGGGGTTGACTGTTAGGATATGGGTCCTGAAGCGGATACTGGAAATTCCCTCAAAAAAAAAAGTGGATACTGGAAATATGGTATATTAGAAGTTTAGAACTCATTAGGATTGCAAAAGCAGAAGCTGATGCAATAACAGAAAACACAAGGTACTACCTCCATTCCATAATATAAGCCTTTTTAGCATTTCTCTTTCCATCCGTATCTAGACATGTTTTAGTGTAAGGTTCAAATGAATCTTGAACTAAAACATGTCTAGATACGGATGAAAAGAGAAATACTAAAAAGACTTACATTATGGAACGGAGGGAGTAGGAAATAGTGCTATACCTCTCAAGTTTCTCATTTGCTTGAAGACAGACACTCAAATTTTTACGCAGTGACTCGATTTCTCTCTCATTTTGAATAGCCTGTATAGTAACATACAAACTGATGAATAACAGCAGAGTAGCATCTGTGAAGGTACAGTCGGGCTTCAGATATATCGGATAGAGTTCTAGAATACCAACCTGCAAATGAAGAAACTCGTTTTTCTCATCACCATTTACGTCCCCAAATAGTGAGAGGTCCTGCAGAGTCATTATGAGATACCGTTTAAGCCAAAAGGTAAGTAAAGAGAAATAATTCCTTAATATAAAAGTATTGTGTAGCAAATTAAGGTTCAGCTATAGAATTGGTATCACTTGTTCAGAAATTGACATGTTCTTTTAGAGAAAAATCAAAGTCTCAGCATAGATTATCACTAATTGAGTCTAGAAGTTATATAAGCATACCTTGTTAACAGGATCCTTCTCATTCATAAGTTTCCAGTCAAGTGCTTCTAGGAGCTGCAAGTTATACAAGCTAAGTAAGTGCAGGACATCAAGAAAATTGCAAAAGTACAAATTGGTGTATTTTAGTACAAAAAGATTTATCACTGAAAATTTCACAGGCCACCATGTCATGAAAGTGGATACCTGATGTTCTAAAACATTTATCTGCTGATGCATCCTTTCCTGCTCGTCTTCATCAACAAATGACTGCAACCTGCAACGTCCAACAATGAAAAGTCATCAAGCTACCAACCATATTAGCATAGGCAGTAAGCATAGGAGGAAAGCTGAAGTGATTGGATAGCAAAGATAACCTTCGAAGGTCCTCCTTCAGTTGTAGGTTTTCCATAGCAAATCTTGTAATTTCTGGATTCCGTTCTAGTTGGCTCTGTAGAGCTTCTATTTCCTTGACGAGGGTTTCCTTCTCTTGCAGGAGATGTGCTTCAGCGGATAACTTCCCTGATGCAAGTTGCTCCAATCTCTTGATTCGATCTTCACGAAAGCGAAGCCTCATCTTGAAACTTCTCACCTCTTCTGATCTTTGAGTCGCCTGTGGTGCAACAGAGTAAATTACAGTAATAAAATATAAAACGGAGTACTATTGTGGCACATATTTTCCTTTTTCATGACTAAGTGTTTCAGAGTATAGAAAATATAGTGTAGTGAAGGAAACTGCATACCAGCTGTTCAGCAATCTGCTTAGCAGCAATTGCAGCCTTTAGTTTTGCTTCTTTTTCCTGCTCCCTCCTGAAAGCGGCAACAAGTGCAGCATCATAATTTTTCCCCTAGACACCACACAAGAAAGAGAAAGTAAGCACATGGCCAAAAACATAAGTTCAACTAACAAAAACAGTATATGAATAGTGTTCGAGATAGACAACAGTATATAAATACCTGTGTAGCTCTCTTATCAAACATAAGTGGACTGAATGTGCCATGAGCTTGATCCCATTTGAATGCGCTAGGGGACTCGCACATAAATCCATTGGAAGTAAATCCAGATTGTCCTTGCAGGCGGCTCAGCTCTTTCTGTGAGAATAGTGCAAGCATCAGATTGTGTACAACAAATATATATGAACAATGTGCAAACATTCGTGCACAAGCTGAATTTAATTAACAAGAAAAGTCAATGATGGTATAAAGGGTCATAACTAGAGAAAACATATCAACCTGGCTTATTGCAATCCACTGCACAGAGTACTTTGCATAAGCCAAAATTAAAATGTATCATTTATACCTTGAGATGTTGGATCTCTAAACGCATGCTCAGAACATCACCAGAGGCATCCTCGTTTATAATTGCCTACAAAAGCAACATTTAGGTAATGTTTTGCAGATCAAAAACAAGTGAATAAGATGTGTTCATGACATACATTATTCCGAATATGCTTAGCCCGTTGCGCGAATTTTAATGTGCTCAACGTCTCAGCAGCACAACTAGTAAAGAAAAAATATATGAGTAATATGGCATGTAAATATAGCAAGCCTTTTTAAGAGAAGGAAAAAAGGTCATGTTTAGAAGTCTACCAGCTAGATGGGCTTATATTTGCAATTATAGTGGTCTTGGAATTACCTCCAAGCGAGTCCTGGAAAGAGATGAACATGTATAAACAAATTTATCTTGTTTTATATAATATTTGAACTTTGACTACATAAATATTTGTGCAGTAGTCAAAACACATAGCATGAGAAGTGCATATTACCTGCAGGAGAAATGTCAATTTCGAATCTCGATATGGAACATGCTGTGACTTTTTGTTTGACACAGCAATGAGGCTGGTAATAACATGCCTGTAACAATCCCATTTTGAAACAGTGAGATTAGTAAATGAATTCAACTCAAGGTTTGAAGTGTTCTGTATTATCTGAGATAAAAGAAATGAGGCTCAACAACTAACCCTAAAGTTGAGAGTGACTTGTTGATGTTTGAAGCTTCCTTCAAGCGTTCCCCTTCAGCACCTGAACTCTTTTGTCTGCACATTACTCATAATCTATGTTAGTAGCAAGAAATCAAGAATAGGAGACTTGAAATGCACAAGTATATTTGCGCTGACTCCGAAATACAAGATCATGAGTACCAAAACAGGTGAGGTTACATGTGGAACTTACCTCTCTGAGCCAGCAAGGTCAACTAGGTTAAGATGAGAAAATCGATGATGCTTGATGCCTTGAGATTCCCACTGTACAGTTGACAGTTCAGTTAGCCACAAATAAATGCTGTTCCGCCAATATCTTCAAAACTAAAGGCACATTGCTTTGCTTCCTATTACACAAAAACCATACCTTACTCTCTATAAGACAAGTGAAAACACTATGTGAGCGGCTACTTGCTCGGTTCATATTGGTGGATGCCACCTTTCTGTTTGCTGCCCCCTACAAGAAAATGCAAAATTTAGCTACTGAAACTAACACAAAGATACTAATGAAGGCAGGGAAACTTTCTGAAATCCCTAGAGGTAAAGGAGAACTAATGTGTAACATGCCATGCGAAAATGATGAATCTAATCAATTTACCCTCAATCCAGGTTATGAATACCAGTAAACAATCATAGCCCAGTCACTCCGCCATCTAGTGAGTATAGTAGTAGACATAAATCAATTGTCCTATTTAAAATTCAGGTTCTATATATCTATTAATATTGCATGAAAATAAAACTCTATTGCGTCATTTTTTATCTATATAGTCTTGAAAACTGAGTGGGTGTAATTTTCAGTGATGGTTGCTAAAAGGACCAAAAGAGAAGTCAAATACACAAAGAGTTGGAGATTGAAACAACATATTATACACATAGTTTATAGATGTGTATTTGACTACTTGTGTGAAGATTGGTGTGCACATTGACTCCGGTAGAGCCTATAGGACCTAATCCAGATACTCAGCCAAATATCATTTCTACTAGGCAATTATTTGAACACTAACCTCGATAAGTTGTTGCATTGCTTCTCGAGCATTGGAAACCTCATGTTCAGTCAGATTCTCAACATGCATACCCCTTTTCACATCCTCCCTTAGCTGTAAAAGGAGAGTAGAGCTAAGAAGGTTATGGACCAAAGAAGTTAAATGTAAAATTTGTAAGCATTTCCAAACAGTGTGAAAACAACAATGCAACCAGCAAATAGCTACCGGCAAACACTCCATTTAGTGGAATACCTGTAAATTTGTTGCATTTGGATTGAGCAAATCCAGAATCTGCTCATTATATATCTCCAAGAATGAGCATTTGCAAGTAAAACTGAGCTTTTCGTCTCCTCTTATTTCCTTTTCCTGCAAACAGCAATTGAAAAGTTTACATTAGAACTGTACTACATCTACAGCACAAAACTATACATCGGAATCAACATACTTGCCTTCTGGATTCTTAAGAATAGATGCTCAAACACTCGAGGCGTCATACCACAGTTCTCATTGTTCCTCCGTGTTCCATTTTCTATATCCCCAAGCATTGTGTGGGTCTTGCCACTACCGGTCTAACAAAACGAGATACTTTTGTAAGCATAAGGATTTAAAATGCAAATCAGCAGCAGTAAGCAAACGAACAGCAACAGCAGGTGGAGGCTCTAGCACACCTGCCCATAAGCAAACATGCAACTGTTATAGCCAGCCATGCAGTTCTCGACCATAGGCACCCCAGCAACCTTGAAGAGACTCTCCTATACAGCACAGGCACAAGAGCATTTTAGCTTTCTGCATCACCACCAGACGAAAACTACCACGATACGGGGAAACAACATGTATACCTGCGTGATGTGCTCATCGGCGACCAGATCAAAGGTGAACCGGGTCTCCGGGTGGCCAGTCCAGGTGACGCTCTGGCCACTATACTGTCTGACGCATCTCTTGTTCCCCTGCAGTGATATCTCGCTGCTGCTGAGCGGCCGGACACGGATGACGACCTGCAGGACGGATCGGTTAGCGCCAACCAGGTGTTCGACGAAATGCTCCACTGGTACAGAACGAGGCACGAATGAACTAGATCCAGACACCCCTGAGAAGGAGAATTTGGGAGGTAGAAGTGCGAGCTCCCGGCTAGGCGAGGCTAGGGGGGCTACCTGCACGTTGTTGTCCTTCCAGAAGGACGGGTCCTCCTGGAGCTCGAACCGGGCGGGGGCGGAGCTGTCGTCGTCGCCGCCATCCGACAGCATCCTGGCTTCGGCTGCGCCGGCGATGGAGGTGGAGATGGGTTTGCGGTGGCCGGGATCTGGGCAGAGGGGCGGCCGCGAGAGGGGGAATGGTGCGGATGGGGAGAAGGCGAGATGGGGCAGTGGGTTTTGAAATGGAGAGCGGAGACGTTGCCCGATTTCAAATTTGGGGTGCCGTCCCCAGCGCTGCGGGTGGGGCCTTTTCCAGGTCACCGCACTAAACACTTGCTTTTTTGTCACAGAACCCCCTGATTGTATTAATATTCAGATGGGTAAAATCTCAGAAACAACTGTTCGATCAATCAACAGCGTGTTTGGTTGGAAGTAATTAGAAGTAGAAAATGGGAATCTAGTGATATAAATTCACATGTTTAGTCAAAAGGAATAGGAATTTAGGAGAGATTGGACATGGGAATGAGAGTCTAACTCCCATCGTTTTTAAGCACTAATTGTTGATTAAACAATTTTTTGGATGAGTTTAATTAACAAAACAACATTACAAATGCAATAGTCTGCCCCGCCTTTGTGGCCTTCAGACCATGGAGGCGTGGTGGATCTCGGCCCTCGTCGGCGGGAGGGCTCCGTTATTCTGGTTTAGTGTTCAGGTTTGCTGGGACGGCGCTCTGTTGGTGGCGGCGGCGCTTCTTGCAATAATGTCTACTCGGCTTCAGCCTCATCTCGGCGGCGACGTCGAGAAGCTCGTGGGAGTGGTGTGGTTCTTGAGGACTTCTTATGGTGGTGGCGCTCTCAGGATCGTCATGGAGCTTCATCAGCGGTTCATCCTTCTTCTTCGGCTCTGGGACAGATGTGGTCTTCTCGATCCGTTCGGCGACTTCCCGTCCGCAACCAACAACGTCAGGCCGGCTCTAGGAGGAGTGGTAGCGGCGACGTGCCATCGACACGGTCTGGAGGTTGAAGACGAAGGGCATCTCAAGGATCTCGTTGTAATTTTCATTTTTGTTGATATGGTTTGTACTGTTCGGTATTTCTTTTAATGCCATGGTCCTTTTCGCAAAAAAACACATACGAAAAACTAAACCTATCTAGCGGATCTATATATGGACCAGTTACAAGTACAAACAGAGAAAAATAGTATATGCGTGTTGATAAGGAAGGTCTCGTCCTCAGCGTTGTTGTTGTCAGCCATGGCCGTGCAGAAGACGTAGTCGAACGAAAGTGATCATTCGCTCTGAGATGCTCCCGGTGCAGAATCTCAAAGGAAGGGGTTTTGAAGACATGTTCTCTCAAAGGGATGTTCAGATGGTCGTCGAGATGGGGAAGTCTACAAGCATCAAGACAAAAAAATAGACAATGAGGAGAGAGAGAGAGAGTGGTGCACTAGATCCATTCATTTTGTTCTCTCCTCTATAGAGAACACATGCGTCATGCGATGGACGAAACATGGCATGTGTCAAACATGCACATGCTAGTTGACACGTACTTACATAGTTGGTGCAACATGCAAAAAGTTAATCTCCCACCAAAATTGTTCTAACTCGAACTCGATTCTTGAAACATGACGCACGTGTGATGCGTGGTGTGGCGAGGCATCGACGGAGGAGGAATGCGTGCGAAGTTCTCCTATTCTCACGCACTAAGTGGAGGTAGAAAACCTGCCCTTATAAACAAGTTCAACTCTCTCCCCGCTAACAATGTGGGACTAAACTTAGTCTCACTTCATGTACATATCATGCAACCAAGCTGAATGGGACTAAAATCTAGACGGAAGTGGTCGCCTCGAACCTCAATTTTTGCTGGGTGAAGCTTCGTGGTGTTGTTGGGAGCATCCAATTGAGTTGTTGAGACGTGCCCAACCTTGTTTGCAAAGATCCGGTTGCCGCTTTGAAGTGTTCGTCTTAGTGAATTGAGTCTCTCCCTTTGTGGGTGATCTAAATGATAATAGGGGCGTTGGTGGTCTTTGTGTCGCCACACCTCTCCAACTACGTACTTTCATTGGGAAGGAATTTTGGAACTTACACCCACATCTCCGACATTGCGGATATCTCTTACCTGAAAGAACAATCGATGTCGCCTAGAGGGGGGGTTGAATAGGCGATTAAAACTTTTTCGGTTTAAGGCTTGATAATTGCGGAATAAAACTAGGTGTTTAAATTAACAACCCAACAACCTAATATACTAGGTTCACCTATGTGCACCAACAACTTATGCTAAGCAATATAACAACAAGGTGATAGCAATATATATGACATCAAGCACAAAGGCTATCACAATGTAAATTGCATAAGTAAAAAGCTCGGGTATAGAAATAACCGAGGCACGCAGAGATGAGGATGTATTCCTGAGTTCCTCCTTGTTAAGGAAGTACGTCTCGTTGGAGGGGTGTGAGCTTCGCCACAAGAGGCCTACTCAAGATGCCACAAAGACCTCACCCTATTCTCCGATGAGCCGCACCCAAGAGTTTGGTTCACCTTGCACTATCGGAATCCTTCAAGGCGGAATCCGGAGCCTTTACAACGATCTTGGGGCACACACCCACAACTCAATCGGGGGCTCCCAAATCTTGCCCGAAGCTTCACAACTCGAAGTCTTCATGGCACCACCAACCGTCTAGGGTACACAATGCACCCAAGAGGCACAAGCTCTTGGGAACACAATGCACCCAAGAGTAACAAGCTTCTCAACTTCAATCCCGCGAATCTTCGTGGAGAGCACAACCCGATGCAACTAATGCAAAAGGCAAGAACACACTAAGTGGTCAAATTCTTCTCTCCGAAATCCAACCAAAGCAACTAATGCTATGGAGGGATTTAAGAGGAAGAACAAAGGGGAGAAACACTAAGAACTCAAAAATCTAGATCTACTAGGTTCCCCTCACTTAGAGGAGGAATGGATTGGTGGAAAGGTAGATCTAGATCTCCTCTCTTGAATCCCTAAAGATGGGCAAGAATCATTGGAGGGATAGAGAGAAACCAAGCTCTCAAGATGTGCAACAATGGAGGAGAGAAAGAGCAAAGGGTTCAAAAGGGTTAGAGAACCATTGGGGAAGAAAACCCCCTTTAAATAGGTCCTTGAGAGATCTGGCCGTTGGGCTCAGATTCGTGCAGGGCCGGTAGTACCGGCCCAAAGGGCGGTACTACCGCCCTACACAAAACTGCCCACCAACGGCTCGCTGTGAAAACCCGCAGGGCCGAAACTACCGGGAAATGGACCGGTAGTACCGATTGACCCAGTACTACCGGAATCACTTCCGGGCAAACTTCCGGTTAAAAACGTCGAGAGGCCAATACCGAAAAACTTAGGCGGAAGTGGTCCCGGTACTAGGCCCGGTACTATCGGCCATGGTCCGGCCGGTACTACCGGCAAGTACAACGGTACTACCGGGTACAAAGAATAGCAGAACCAGAAACTGAAAAAGGTAGACCGTAAGTAGCCTCGGTACTAGGCACGGTACTACTGACCAAGGTCGGTACTTCCGGCCAGTACGTCGGTACTACCGGCCCCAGGAAAAACAGCAGATCCTGAAAGAGAACAACTTTCGCTAGGAAACTCCGATCGAGGTGAATCCAATTTTGTTGGAAAGAGGACGACAAGAGCTACCCTATAAAAAGTAAAAATATTAAAACCAAGCAATGGAGATTCTGCTAAAAATAGAAGAGCGAAACCTTCCGCATGGATGAACCGGCAAAATCTCCAATACCGAAAACGCAATAGAAGGCGCATATGAAAACCGTTTTTGGTGAACTTGGCCTTGTCATGACAAGCACGACAAGCACCAAGACCACACCACGATAAGATCCAAATAAGAACCAATAAAGATGATTGCAAGGATGCAAAGGTTTGAGCTCTCCACGAACGATACGATCAAGATACTCGGTCGAGAGCCCCTCTTGATTGTACGGTTAACTATCCTATAATCCGGTCTCTCACTAACATCATGAGACCGGTAAAATAGAAACCCTATCAAGATCATAACTTTACCTTGTGCATTAATCTACTTGAGGTCGATGATGATGATCTTCATCTCCTCAAGACGAACCACCTTTCTTGATTGCACTTCTCTTGGTGAAGATTCACATGTTGCTCCCCCATACACCAATATGGGAGAAGCACTCTTCGGCATATCTTCACTTGGACTTGAGTGTTGATCAACACGCACTTAGCCTTTATCAAAAAATAATCTTCTTCCCTTAGCCTTGACTACAACAAATGTAGATCAAGCAATGCTTATGGACACACCTACAAATATAGCTCAATACAAACATTAGTCCATAGAGATTGTCATTAATTACCAAAACCACACATGGGGGCAACCATGCACTTTCAATCTCCCCCATTTTGGTAATTGATGATAATCCCTTTTTAAGAGGGTTTATATAAAGAATAGAGCATCCTTGCAAGACAAACAAGCAAGGATGCAAGCACACTAAAGGCAAATGCAACAAAAGCATAAAACCCAAATTCCCTTAAACCCTCTAAACTTCTCCCCCATTGGCATCGATTGCCGAAATGGGAGGAAAATTTTAGAAAGCCAATATAATATGAGTTCCTCCATAAAGTGTGCATTTCTCAAGATATGAGTGAAATCAAATGCACATATCCATTGACGAATAATTAGAGGGAATCAAACTATATTGAGGATCCAAAGATTGAAAAAAGATGAAATCATTCTAAACATCTCCACAAAGGAGAAAAGCAATCGAGAAGATCCAAAACAAGTGTTCTAAATAAAAATGAAGAAGCTCCCCAATGTTCATGCACTAATGAGGAGTGCACAAATATGGAATCCTCACTCCCCCAAAATCATCTAGAACACGCAACAAGTGCAAGTGTGCATAAAGCAAAAGCAAAACATAGCACTTGCACCAAAGATATGGTTGAGCCATAAGAAGATACCAATTTTTAAAGATTCAAACATAAGATAGGCCCAATCAATATACAAAGATCTTTTCAAAAAGAATATGTTCACGAGCTCAAGGATACCAATTGGAAACTAAAACCAATTGAAAAATCCAAGAGCTAGTGAGAACATTTAGCCAATAAAATCAACATGCTCACCATGATAAGCATGAAGACAAAGATCTTTAAAAAAATGTGAGTGCGCAAAGATGCAAATAGAAAAGAGACAAGCACTCACGAGACAAATTTGGGGCCACCAAAGAATTATAGATGAAAAACAAGGTGGCTCGAAAGAAATGGGATACCAACTAAAAGGTGACCTCTCTCATATGTATAGGTTTCTAAGTAGACAAATCGTTGATGAGATACATCCACAAAGAAACTTGCACATATGAAATAGTTGATGAAGTAAAGACCAAGGTATCCAAAAGGAAGTCATAAATATACAAACGATATTGTTGCTTAAAAGCATAGCACATAGCTCAAATTTATCTCATTGTATATAAATGAACTTAAAAAATATCAAAGACATCACACATATCACTAAGGGGACAAGAGATAGTGAAGATGCTTTGAGATAGGCAACAAGTATCTCAAATAAATAATACCAATTGAAGAAAAAGGTTTTTGCAATTTCATCACAAATATCACAAAGATATACTAAGTGAAGAAAAAACAAAACCACAACAATTGCACATAAAAGCTTTCATGCCAAGAAGCAACCTACACAAGGTTGAGACTAGAAAAGTGTGCATGAGGTAGATACTTGTTACCGAGATGCATTGACGATAAAGAAGATGAGAGTTTGTTTATCATCAAAGCTTGTCTCCGATAATCACATGGTGAGAACACCTTCCTTAGGAATGAGGCAAGCATCCAATGCATCTCCATTGTACCTAAAACAAAATTCAAGCACAAAATGGTTCCCAAACTCATTGGGTCCCATAGTAGTTAGATAAACTACAATATATAGGAAACACTCCACATAAGTATGTGCATATAGATATGAAATTGAATTTCATGCACATCTTAGCCGATTTAGGATTTGGTGGAGTATCCCCTATATATTGGAACTAGAAAGACAAACATGCCATATAATATATATGTTAAAGGATATACATACAAAGTCTTTCAAGAACCAAACGAGATACAATTTGGACAAAAACACCAAGTAAACCAAGAAGAGGGCACACCAAAGTGTGACACAAAAAGGTTGTCCAAATTATATCAAAATCCAAATCAACACATGATTGAGGAAAAAAAATCAAATCAACATATGATTGATTCCAAAACACATCAACACATGAAGTGTGATATCAATAAGAATCGAATCAAAACAACACATGATCGATAAGACACCTATTGAAAAAAAGATACCAACTAGGAGAAAAAATACCAAGAAGAGGATAATACTTGACCGAAATCAAGTAAAGTAAAATATTGAAATAAGGTATCACAACTCCCACAATAAGTATCAATTGAAACAAATATCTATGGAGGAGATATCAAATTCCAAGTGATACCAATTGATGGACCAAAGCAAAGCCAAAAAGAATCAAATGCCAATTGAAAGGATCAAATATTGATAGGTAGGATAGTGTTCGAAATAAAAAGGAATACTCCCCCAAGATTCATGCATTATCTTTGATATTTGTATTTGAATACAAAATGCATGCACAAGGGATCATTACTCTCCATATTTTATTTACAACACTAAACACTACCAAGTGAAAATTGGGATCCATGCAAGAGGCAAGGAAGGCAATGGGAAAAAAACAAAAAAAAACACTTGGCAATAAATAAGGCAATTCAACGCAAGAGCCAATATGAGGATGAACAAAAATATTCTACCACAAATGTGAATATCAATTGTTCCAAGGACAATGAGTATAAGGAAATATTTTCCCGGTGAGTAGAGATATCCAAGGTCATCCTCCCAAGATAAAACATATGGCAAGGGATAAGAGATAAAACACCATATTTTAATAAAGTTTGTTGGTAGTTTCAACTATTCAAACCAACCGGCAGAGCCATGGTTAGAATAAAATGAAACAAATGGTTTCTCAAATAATATATGGAAATGCATATTAGAGAAAAAACACACCAAGCAAACTCACACAAACAAGAGCCAAAAGACAACCACAAAGAAAATTGGAACTTGTTCGAGCAAACATGCCACATGGGAATAAGATAATTCACAATATCAAATCTAAGTGGCAAACCTCAAATGTTCACATTTTGTGGGATTGTAATATGCACATAGCTTATTACTCCCCCATAATGTGATAAATCATTTTATCTAAGAAAGAGGCAAATAAAACCAACTAGAGAGATTAATGGACATTGTAGAATTTGAATTTCTTATGAATATGACATACCACATAGTAACTAGATAATATTGAAATATCAATACTAGGTGGTGTGCCTCATGTACACACATTTTTAGGTTTGTGAAGTGCACAAAGCATATCACTCCCCCAAAATGGGATAGTCCATTAATATCTCAAAGAGCCAAATGAAATCCACACAAAATTCAAAAAGGCTCAACACACAAGTTATACATACATGATACACAACTAACATACACAACCTTGAATAACAAGATAAGTAAGAAAGTAGCATATCACATACAAACACATGCTAGGAACAAAACTAACACATGCAAGGGAGCAAGCAACTTTCAATGTATATATGATTTAAATACAAGTTACCGCAAGGAGGAACATAGGATATGAGAAATGGCAATATAATCCAATTGACTTGGCTTGATGAAATAATAATCATGAAGATCCCTTAATTCTTCAAAGATAGCCAAGTCTCCAATGTCCTCCAACAACACCTATTGATCAAGTTGAAGCTTGTTGGTCCCCAACCGAGTTGGGTCCTAAGAGATTAGTCACAATAGGCTTGGGAACCCAAATGGTTCTTTTCTTGACACCACTTTGAGTCCCCACATATTTGGCAAACACATTGCCAATTCTATCCTTTCCAAGAGAATAAGCATCATGAATTATAATAGGGTTGGATACGGTACCATTAGTGCATGAAGAACCAAAGTGACCCTTGCCACGACAAAGGTAGCAACATCGACTCTTCTCTTTCTTATTAATAGGCTCCTCAACTTGAGAAGCATTGACTTGAGTCTTCTTAGGAGGTGGCCATTGTTCAACTCGTGATTGAGTATGAGATTGACAAGAGGCCGCTTCCCTAGTTGCTTCTCACTAAGAGGCTTCTTCTTCATTGGGCAATCTCGAACATGGTGCCCTTCTAGCTTGCACTTGAAGCAAATGATCTTTGCCGGATTCTTGACTTGTACTTGGCCCTTCTTATTATCAATCTTGGACTTGTTCTTGTTGTTGGAGTTGAATCCAAGTCCACTCTTGTCATTGGGGGATTGTTGCACACTCAACATGTTGTCAAGTGCACTCTTCCCTTCATGACGTTTTTCCAAGCCTTTCTTCATAGAAGTGGCTTGGGCCTTGAGCTCTCCTCTTTTCTCTACATGGTTAGTGACAACACAAGTACTAGAGTAGGTAGATGCATCATTGTTAGAGCAACAAGACAAAGCAAGTAATTCATCACAAGATGTACCAACATTTTGAGTGGATGAACTACTAGGACTAGCACATGGCAATATAGCATTTTTAGATAAAGTTGTGACATTGTCCACATGAGGCTCACAAGATGTTACCTTGGTAGTGATAGCCTCATGAGCTAACTTTAGGTTAGCATAGGATGCTAGAAGATCATCATTAGAGCTAGATAGTTTTTCATGACTTTCTTCCAACTTCCCATACTTGCTAGTTAGCAACTCAAGTTGAGCCCTTAGCTCAACATTCTCCTTCAAAATAGATGCTTCACAAGAAGTGGAGTTAGTAGCACAAGCATCATTAACATTAGGAATAGAAGAAGACAACTTGGCAATCTCATCATTCAACTTAGAATTTTCCTTTTTAGTGACTTTATATTTTGCATGAGCATGGTCACGTTCTTTAATGAGTTTAGCAATTATTTCATTATGAGACTCCTCAATAGATTCGAGTTTCTCCTCAAGAGAAGCCCGAGTCTCTTGCTCTTCCTCAAGAGCATCTTCTAACGACGCCTTTACCATAGCATCATCTCTTTCAATCTTACCCTTTTCTTCAAGGCTTGTTTCTAAAGCCTTAATAGTAAGCCCACGCTCAATTAGGGTTTCCATAATTCAAAGAGGATAGCACGAGCATTTTTATTTTTAGAAAGGGCATTAAGAACCATTAGAACTTTCTTATGAAAGGATTCATCATCATCATCCTCATCATCTTCTTCATAATTATTATCATTATTATCACTACTAGAAGATTTAGCCATAAGGCAAAAGATGGTTGATGAAGAAGAACAATTAATTTTTGAACTACTCAAGTTCACATCTTGTTGCATAGCTAATTGGGTTTCCTCTACATTATTATTAATACAAGAGTTAGAGGGAAGACAAGCATTTTTATCATGGCAACAAGAAAAGGGAAGCATATCATCATGAGATTCATACAAGCAATTTTTAGATGATACGCAAAAACTATCAGCACTAGCATGTTTGAAATTTATAGTGCTATGTGTGTTTAGGTCCAAAGATGAGGCATTGCAACATGATAGAGATAAACGATCATCAACAATGAGCTCACTATCATTATATAAACACCTATCACTACTCACCATCACATTAGGTTGTGGCTTACCACATTTTGGTGAAGTAGACGAAGATGAGAACTCATCACGGCCGGAGGTGGAGGGAGGACAATCATCCTCACTAGAGTTGGGGACTCCATATTTAACTTGAAGCTTGGTCCAAAGCTCATGAGCGTTCCGGAGAGGCATGATTGACTCAAAAAGTACAACACTCAAAAATTTGCAAAACTCATTAGAAGCTATAGCATCTAGATATATGTTTTTCTCATCCTCTAAAGTCATACTTTCGTAATCCTTTGGAGAAGAAAAACCTATATGTAAGATACGCTCAATATTGGGGTCCAAGACCCGTAAGTGAATAAGCATATGAGTTTTCCAAACATTAAAATTTGTGCCAACTGTAACAACCCCAGTTTGGTACATGGAAATATGAATAATTTTTCCACTTTTTGCATCTCATGTTTGCATCATGGCAGCTCTTTAAATTGCTAATGTTAACCAGCAACCATTGGAAACATTTAAAAAGGGAAGCCAAACCTTCCCAAACCTCCAACTATGAAATGCAATCAATGGTACAAACCATACCATGGCAAGTTGTCCAAGAAGTTCCCTAAGTTCCAAGCAATGCATGAGAAACCAAATGGCATGGCCTCCAATTTGTTTCCAATTTTTCTAAACCCCAAATGTGGTTCAAATCGACCCCTATTTTGAAACCATGTTAAATTGTTCAAAATGTCCAAATAAAAATATGGGGAGTTTCCTTATCTTGTTGAGAGACTCCCTGAATTTTTACAGAATTTTTGAGGTTGTTTAAGTGACCAAATGAAATAGCTAACTTCTGGTTTAGTTTCTTCGCCGGTACTACCGGGCCGTTTCCCGGTAGTACCGGGTCGCCGTCGTCCCTGTGGCGACAGTGGCGACCACTGTCGCCATGCCGCAGCTCGCCCGCGCACCTCCGCGCCACCTGCTCCCTTGGAGAAAAAGCCCCCCCCCCCCCACGACGCCCTCCTCTCCCTCTCTCTCCCCTCAGATATTTTCACCTACTCCCCACCTACTCCCCCTCTCTCTCTCGCTCTCCCGTGTGGCCTCCGTGGTCGCCGCCGCGTCCGCCGCCGTAGTGCCGCCGCTAGGGAGCCCGCTGAGCAGATCGAAGCGCACCATTACCTCCGCCTCATCGTCCTCGTCCTCCCAGAGCAAGGAATCGATACGGGAGGCCCGGACCCGTCGCCGCCGTCCCTATCTTCTTCATCTCCGGCCGCCGCCCGCCGAGCGCCATCGCCGCCGATTCGGGCCACCCCGCCACCACCACGACCACCCACGCGTCGAGGGTGAGTTCCCACGTCTCCTACACCTCTTCATCTTTGTTCCCTCGCCTTAGATCGATGGATCGGTGCTCGATGTCGCCGTGGTCACCGCGCGCGTGCGCCGGACGTACTCGAAATCCTTGACCGGAAGTACCACCGGCAGTAGAACCGGTAGTACCGGTTAGCAAAGTTTGGTACTGGATACCCCGTTCTCATAACCGGAAATAGGTCCGGAAGTACCACCGTTAGTACCGGTTAATAATTTTCGGTTCTGTATGTTTTCGATTATAACCGGAAGTAGCTCCGGCAGTAGCACCGGAAGTACCGCTAAACCGGTACTACCGGGCACTTCACCGGAAGTACCGACTAGGAGTTTTCGGTACTGGACCATTGTGTTTTTATCCAGAAGTACTACCGGAAGTACCTGCGTTACCGGAACTACCGGTAATTCCACCGGAAGTACCGGCTAGTTTAATACTAGCTTGAGAATTTCATAACTTTTTAAATGTTAATTCAAATCTGGTAAATGGTATACCAATTTGATCAGCAGTTCAAATGCTATCTAATCATGCTAATATCACCACATGACTACAACTTTTACTTTGGTGATAATCTTTAAATGGTTAAAGGAATTAAATTCAAATAATCGTTTAATTCACTATTTATTCATCGATAATTGAAAAATCACAAACGAGGTACCAAAATGATCAGAAGAACAATAACTATCTAATCATGTCATGATCATGCATTTTTAAGACACTTTTTCTTTTGTAATGTGATAATTCATAAGCAATGTGATCATTAAGTTAAATATGGGGTTGCTTCCAAATAATTGTACTAATTATTTGGCACTCCATTTAAATTGTTAGCTAAATTATATGATGATATCGTTGCATAAACTTGACATGTCATCATGATTGTGCATTGCACCTTGTCTTCGTGTTATTTATTTGTTCTTCTGTGATTGTTTGGGAATCGATAGATTCAGGAGTCGACGATACCCTCACGTACCCCGACGATCCGTACTACACGCCCCGTCAGCAAGGCAAGAGATAACCTAACCATCTTGGCATATAGCATCCTATTGTTTATACAAGTATTTTCTCCACCATAATATTGCGTTCGATTCCGATGTCAACTTTTGATCAAGATACAGAGTATCCTATGATATGCATTGTCCCCTAAACCATTACATGTCTTCCTTCCTATTAACCATAGGTTGATGTGTTGGCCTGAGATACTTTATATCTGTTGTTCATATGCTTAGCTATGCTTATCCATGCTTAGTCAAATGCTATATTGTCCGGTGATTTATTTCCATAATTATGTTGTTGATGGAAAGTTTCGGACATGGTGGTTACTTGTGTTAAATAATAAAATGCTAAAAGGCTTGGATGAGTTGCCATCTGGGGATGGTGTTTTGCCTCATTCCTGTTGCCTAGGCTGAGAGTGCTTTTAGCTAGAACCAAGAACCGAGCGTGCTTCCAACGGTGGGGACATATGGAATCCCCTTTAACCGAATAATTTGTGCGGGCGTATCCAAGGGTCCTCTAGTTTGCTATTTCCATTTGCGTGTGAGTGTGTGGGTGGAAAAAGAAACGATGAGGATGGTGGGGTTTAGGATGTGGCGATGGGGGTAGGGGCTGAAATAGGCTGGGTAAACTTGTCCTGTCGCCATGATGACCCTTGGATAGTCTCATACATTGTAAAGGTTTAACCGCGCCCGCCCTGTCGGCTTTCCCCGGAAGAGAGCTAATTGTACATGCAAGGGGTCGGACGGTACCAGTGGGTAAATTAGTACACCCCTGCAGGGTTTAATCTTTTCGAAAAGCCGTATCCACGGTTATGGACAAATCTTGAGAAAGGCGGATTAGCTCATAGAAAACATGAATCTTAATTATAAAATTTGGCAACTAGAGGTTGCAACTCAACGTGTGTTAAAAGGTTCATTTCCTCGAGGGTGATTCGAGGGAGTGCCTTGGTGGAGATGAGTGGTGAGAAATGGATACTATTGGTTCAACGTGAACCGAAGATGAAAGTTTACTATCTTATCCCCTTTCGAAAAACATTCTGAGTAGTCGATGCCATGAGTCGCTTATGTCTTTATAAATGAAAATTAGCTTTAAGCAAAACAACCACTATACAGCTTTAGAGCCTTGTCATCATTGGGCCTATATCGCCCTACTAAACTTGCGAGTACGTCGTACTCAGTCTCTTTTTGTTGATTATTACTTGTTTTAGGGGAGGACGACACCGAGCAGACAGGTGGGTTCTTCGTTGACATCGACGAGTAGTTCGGGGTTCCCAGGTGGCAGCTTGGGACGTCGTGGAACAAGCTGGCTAGGAAATGTTTATCTGTAGGCCTCTTAGGCCATATTTTGGATTTTGTTGTATTAGACAACTACCTCGCTTCCGCATGATATACTGTTGGGTCTGTGACTCCTGTTGTGTAATTTGTATCTTTCTCACTATATGAGTTGCTATATGCCACAAGTCTTGATCTCTCTATTATACATTGATAGCTATGCCAGTGTTTATGGCATGATCGAGGTGTTGCGTGGGAGCGGTAACCCCATGCCCTTCGATTGTGTAGCATAGCCTGTGGGTTACATAGCCTCTCTATATAATTTTGGGGTCGGGGCGCTACAAGTTGGTATCAGAGCAGGACTGCCTGTAAGAAACCCTTTCTATTGGTCGATGTCGAGTCTAGTGTTGTGAAAGTTATTTATAACCTAAAAATGAGTTGTGAAAACCCTCTTAGGATTCCTTTTACTCCTTACCCAACTCGCTCGACTCTGAGTTACCTTACCTCTATTTGTTTTACCGTGGTGTCAAGCTTAGGTTCTCGGGGTTGGGTTCTTACCGTCCAATGTTTGTCTCGAGTTCTTTACTTCTGTTTGCTACCGCCGCGTTGACGTGATGTCACACGTGGTTGTTTGTTCCTTTCATTCGTGTTAGTGCCATCTAAAATCTCTATAACAGGAAGGACTCAAATGCTCTATCCTAAATGTTCGGAGATGGTTACTAACTGTGTCTTTGTTCCAAATCTTCAGAATGGCCCCTGCCCGCCGTGGTAACCATGATCCTGAGCCACCGCCGCCACTCTCAATGGCGGAGGTTCTGATGGCTATCGAGGATAACCGTCTGCGAAATGAGCGTCTGCTCGAGTAGTTGGTGCAACAAGGGGCACGGAGGAACAATGACTGCAACACTATCACTGAGTTCTTGCGGTCCCAACCTCCTACATTCTCTGAAGCTAGAGAGCCGCTTGATGCAGATGACTGGCTTCGAGCTCTCGAGCGCAAGTTCACCGCCTTGCATGTTCCGGTGGCGGAACAAGTGAACTTTGCCACCTACCTGCTGAATGGAGCCGCTAGATCTTGGTGGGAGAGCCATGTGTCAATGTTTGATGTTGGGCATGTCTTCACATGGGCTGAGTTCCGCACCGCTTTCCGTGCGGCCTACATCCCCAAGCCCATCATGGACCTCACGAGGAGGGAGTTCCTGTATTTGACCCAGGGACGCATGGATGTCCAATCCTATGGGCGTGAGTTCAACCACCTCTCTCGTTACGCCCCTCGGGACGTGACAAATGATGAGGACGCCCCTATGTGCACCAACAACTTATGCTAAGCAATATAACAACAAGGTGATAGCAATATATATGACATCAAGCACAAAGGCTATCACAATGTAAATTGCATAAGTAAAAAGCTCGAGTATAGAAATAACCGAGGCACGCAGAGACGAGGATGTATTCCCGAGTTCCTCCTTGTTAAGGGAGTACATCTCGTTGGAGGGGTGTGAGCTCGTCACAAGAGGCCTACTCAAGATGCCACAAAGACCTCACCCTATTCTCCGATGAACCGCACCCAAGGGTTTGGTTCACCTTCCACTATCGGAATCCTTCAAGGCGGAATCCGGAGCCTTTACAACAATCTTGGGGCACACACCCACAACTCAATCGGGGGCTCCCAAATCTTGCCCGAAGCTTCACATCTCGAAGTCTTCACGGCACCACCAACCGTCTAGGGTACACAATGCACCCAAGAGGCACAAGCTCTTGGGAACTCAATGCACCCAAGAGTAACAAGCTTCTCAACTTCAATCCCACGAATCTTCGTGGAGAGCACAACCCGATGCAACTAATGCAAAAGGCAAGAACACACTAAGTGGTCAAATCCTTCTCTCCGAAATCCAACCAAATGATGAAAGGTAAAAAGCTTTCTATTGAAAACCGGAAAACCATATCTTTTGCAAATGAAGTCCGAATGACATGAAACCACTTTTGTTGGAAAGAGGACGACAAATGCTACCCAATAACATGTGAGAATATTGAAACCAAGCAATGGAGATTCTGCTAAAAAATGGAAGAGTGAAACCTTCCGCATGGATGAACCGGCAAAATCTCCAATACCGAAAACGCAATAGAAGGCGCATATGAAAACCGTTTTCGGTGAACTTGGCCTTGTCATGACAAGCACGACAAGCACCAAGACCACACCACGATAAGATCCAAATAAGAACCAATAAAGATGATTGCAAGGATGCAAAGGTTTGAGCTCTCCACGAACGAAACGATCAAGATACTCGGTCGAGAGCCCCTCTTGATTGTACGGTTAACTATCCTATAATCCAGTCTCTCACTAACATCATGAGACCGGTAAAATAGAAACCCTATCAAGACCATACATTTGTCTTGCGCATTAATCCACTTGAGGTCGATGATGACGATCTTCATGTCCTCAAGACGAACCACCTTTCTTGATTGCGCTTCGCTTGGTGAAGATTGACATGTTGCTCCCCCATACACCAATATGGGAGAAGCACTCTTCGGCATATCTTCACTTGGACTTGAGTGTTGATCAACACGCACTTAGCCTTGATCAACAAATAATCTTCTTCCCTTAGCCTTGACTCCAACAAATGGAGATCAAGCAATGTTTATGGACACACCTACAAATATAGCTCAATACAAACATTAGTCCATAGAGATTGTCATTAATTACCAAAACCACACATGGGGGCAACCATGCACTTTCATTACCTTTACTTACTTATTCTACGTTGATTTGCATATCTTGTAAGCTTGTCACATAGGATGCTGAAAGGGAATTTCGCCCCTAAGTGAGTTTTGATGTTTAATAACAACCTTTGTATAATCGTCATTGGGAAGAATCTTTGCCTGTTTAAGCTCATGTGCGGAAACATTATGGTCGGACGAGCCGGGCTCTGGTCCGGGACGTTTTTTCGGCTACCTCCATGTGCACCCCTGCGGGCACTGGATAGGGGCCCGAAATCTCGGTCAGACCTAGTGTTAGGACCTCGTTCGGAATAATTGGGCCGGAATGGTCCGGAACCAGTTCGGGATGCCCCAGCCTGCTGGTGCCCTGGCCTCTGTCTGCCCAGCAAGACTTGTCTGGGCCTTCTGTCCCGGAGGATGGACTGGTCCGGGTTGAGCCCCGTCCCTTTCCCCACCTACGCAAGTCACCTTATTTATCCTTTGGAAGGTGATGGATACATTCCTCTCTCCATCATTAATGCCCATTGTAGAACCGCTAAATATGTATAGGTACTACCGCTGATGTGGCTGGTATTACCGCACGTGGAAAACCTGCTCCACAAAAACACCCATAACTTATGCAGATAAAATCTGATCAAGATGAAACAAAATTTGTTGGAATGATAACACAAACCACTATCAAACAAAAGGGAAAGTGCAAGAAGGAGAAAGTTGTGAAACCTTCCTAAGCGAAGAACCGATAAAATGCTAAACATAAAAAACGCAATAGAGGAAGCATACGAAACTTGTTTAACTTGAGCTTGCCATGAAGATATCCACAAGATCTAAAACCATGCATAGGGAAAATCATAATAAGAACCAATAAATATGATGTCAAACATGCAAATATTTGAGCTCTCAACAAACAATACGATCAAGCTACTCACTCGAGAGCCCCCATCGATAGTACGGTCATCTATCTTAAAACCTGGTATCTCAAGTAACACCATTAGACCGATAACATATAAAACCTATTAAGGTCATAGCTTTGCCTTGAGCATAATACATTTGAGCTAGATGATGAAGATCACACCCGCCTCAAGTTGGATCACCTTTCTTGATCTCACTTGCTCGACGAAGACTCGCTTACTCCCCCATACTCCACTATGGGACAGCCTTCCTTACGCACATCTTCAGTTCTTCACATGTCCATTATCACCAAATGGGCGACAAGTTTCACGCATATGATATATTTTTTATGATTATCTTAAACTTGCACTTCTCAAACTTGATGACAATGAGGAGCTGATGTCATTCTCCATGAGCTATATGAGATCTTCCTTTTAATGCAATCACGTGAAAAGATACCTAACCCAAAATAAAGACACCAAGCACACAGATTACGGGTTAGTTCACAAAGCTTTATTGACAACTACTTACCATACAACGAGATCACAAGATCGCACATGGTACATAATTCAGCTTTGTGTGTTGACCACCTTGAATCCACTATTTCCACTTTGACTCGATCAACCTTGTATATTTTTGCTCTCTTCATTATGACGAGGTCTTGAAAATATACATGAATGCCCACTCAATGTTCTTATTCAATATGTACTTGATATAGACTCAACACTCGAATGACCATTTTTTTGATAACCCCTTAAATGTCGCATTGGTCATCACATACTCTTCTTATTGATCATATCAAATAGATATATATGAATCAAATGATCTTGATACCAAAATCTCAATCCATACCGTTATGTTAATGACATCCAACTTTGAATCCATCAAATGGAATCTGAACATTGCCTACAGATAAATCCTTCAAGTATAAATCAATACAAACATTCATCCATGAAATTGTCATTAATTACCAAAAAGACACATGGGGAACCATGCTCTTTCACCATGCAACCCTCATGTTGCCATATAAGTCACCATCACTAAACGTTTTCTGCATATGTACTCTTGGTAGGGCCATCCAACGAGCATCATTCTGAAGTTCCTCCATATCTTCCTCCCGTAGATCGAGTGACTCTAGCACCACGTAGAGTGGCATCGTTGTCGACCCAACACCATCCTTTAAGCCTAAACCCTCCCCCTCATCTGCTTTCCCATCGTCGAAGGAGAGGCGAACATGAGCCTATCAGATTACATGTGTTTAAGACACGAGAAGGTTAGGAGCAAGGTCCTGCGTCCTTACTCTCCTTAATCACACGAGAATCACCACACATCTGGAAATCAGAACGAATTTCAGTACATAATCGGTTAATTCAATCTAGATCAGAAATTCATGTAAATCGGAGGTAGACAAAAAAAATCCTCATTTTTCTAACTGTATCTGGTACAAAGCGAGCAAAAAGTCCCGCATAATTCCAAATGTAGCTCCAACCTTCTGAAATAAGTTATGGTCATGTTATATTTGTTATTGGCTATTGAAAGAGACTTCAAGTTCTTCTATCAGAAATCATATTCACGGTTTCAATTAACTTTTTTGGACGTCATAATTAAAGCACCTCTGGGGCACTCATTTGGCTCAACACGCCTTGTATTCGAGTAAGACAAAACAGAAGTTAGGGCGACATAGAGAGTACTCAGTAACTATTCAAATAAATATGTGGCAAACGCTAGCACATATCGTCATTCAAAACAAAAAACGAAAAATGAGTAGGGAAATATTTCCAATGGTGTTTTTGGTTCTGTATAGTCCCTTGTGATCGTGGGTGGTTCTACAGCTTGCATTGTAGATTCCCTGTGATAATCATTTGTAGAAAATGATAAATTATACCCGCTTGTTGCCTAGGTAATTATCTCACCCCTTCACTCGTGCTAGAGAGACCGAGACAAGCAACATCTCTATCTCTATCTCTATCTCTATCTCTATCTCTATCTCTACTACTCCCTCCGTCTCAAAAAGGATGTCATTTCTTTGTCTAAAATTGAATGTATCTAGACACTATTTAGTGGTTAGATACATTCAAATTTGGACAAAGAAATGACATCTTTTTTGGGACGGAGGTAGTACTTACAAAGAATGTATTGTTCCTCGTTCTGCCTCTCATGCGTTCTGTCTGGCTTTCGTCCAACTCCGCGCCTACGTCCCGCGACGAGTTTTAGTCCGTCATGATTTCCCCCCTAAATTCCGCCTACAGTTAACCATAAGCAGCAATCAATCCCTCGCCTCACCTTTCCGCATCCTCGCCGCCACCTGCACCCTAACCCACCTACCATTTATCTCATTGCCCCTCCTCCATAAGGAAAAGTGGGTGCAACAGCCTAACATTTATCTATTTCACTTTTTGGTTTGCATATGTTTCTATTGGGTTTCATATCTAGCCTACCCAACTTGCTTGGGACAAAAGGCTCCAATGCCTCTGAAACGGCTTTCATCCTGTCGATGATCCTGGGCAGCGCACGGATGCCTGATGGCAACCACAGCTATGGTCGACTTCCTTGGCCCTCCTCGACGCCGGGCCCCTCCTTCTTCTTCGACTCCGTCAACCGTGCTGCCGCGTAGTTGATCTCCTCCGACACTGCGTCCCCAGCTGATTCAAGTTACCCGACGGACCGCAGGGACACGATGAAGACGACTCTGTGGTCGGTTCGCCTCACTATCTACCAGCCTACCACCTTGACCGAATTCGGCCGTCTTCTTCAATCTCGTTCACCGTCGCCGCGACCAACTCCTCCACCCACGGTGAGTCTAGCTCGCATCTCCCTCAAGTTTGCCATTGTTTAATTTAACCCCTGGCAATTTCATGGCTTCCTAGCCGTAGCTCCTCCGCTGCGCCTGGCTTTCGTAACCTTGCCCTCTTCTCCGATACGCGTACAGCAGCGCCGCTGCGGATTCGCACCAAGCAAGGGTGGCAGTGTGTATCAATACAAGAAAAGGGAAGCTGCAGCGGCTGTGGCTCGAGCTTTGAGGCGTAGCATTGTTCCTGCTCCTATTCCATGACTCGGTGCGCTCCCCTCCACGGGTAGGCACTGGATCTCGGAGATCTCGTCGGAAACTCCGCGGCATAGCGGCGTCGTAGAGGTCCCTGGAGGGTGCGGATCGACGGACTTGAATTTCCTGTATGTCCTCTGTTTTCTTGCTCTCTACTATAGTTTTTCTTAGTTCGAATAAGGGATGATACTGGTAGCAATGCGCTTATGACTTCTGATTAACACTGCACGTCTGAACAATTGGCTAATAGTGATTAATCATGTATAGTTGGCATCAATTTTTATTATCTAGAGCTTTATTTCTGTACCAGTTACTCTGAATTTTGGTAGCTTATGTTACTAAAGTCTATCCTTTTTTAATGTTACTGAAATTTGGTAGGTTCAGATTGTAGCCTGAAACATGTTGAGACAACAAGAAAGTTGGTCTTCAACTATTAGAAAACAAACATTCATGTGATCACAGCAACAAGGAAATAAATTGTCTGCTCTCCAACTCACGTAGACATGAACAACATTTGATTTTCATTTTCCGTGGTGCTCATGAAAAGAAATGCAATAGTCTTCATATACTAATACATATGTATGAAACATAATCTCTGTTGCACAAGTTATGATTGGAAATAAGGTTAATTCTAATGCAGGAGACCAAGTAATTCTTCAGAGCGCGGAACGATAAGTACAAATCATAAAAGTGTGGGTGGATGATGTATGACAGTGATCTTAATACATTTCATACCATGGATGCGCCAGAAAAAGATATACTTGAAGGAATCTGAAGAGATAAAGAATATCAAAACCCTGAGAGGTAATGTACATCTCATCCTGTATTTTCCCAGGGAATATTCCCTCCTTTATTTAGCTTCCAACCATTGTAAGCCAAGCACCTTATAACAACAAGAATGCTTCTTATCTGACTTTGTGGCTTGACACAACAAAGAGGACCGTGCAGCAAGAGCGTGTAGCTGAACTATGCAAGATATGTAGCGGAGAACTGCCAAGTTCCATGCTTGTCGACCCATGATGGCACCTTTTTTTCTCTATATAGTTTCTTTTTTGCCTCATCGCTGCCAGAGATAAGATAGAGGGTTCAAATAGTTAGATGACTTGGTTAGTCGATACATACATGTGCATGCACACGGTTACTGAAGTGCTGCAAGCAAGAGAAAGACGTTTCAGGACAAATTTGTGAATACATTACTACAATATGGAGGATTCAGAGGTCAATATATGTCTGAGAATTGGTTAAAACAGCCATTGTTTATACAATCCTTTCCTCCCACTTCCCTTGTATATCTGTCAATTCAGTATAATCACCTTGCTTTATGGATATTACTGGTGTTATTATTTTGCTTGTAGTCATACTGGGAAATCACTTCAGGTGAGTACCTTGGATATATCAGTAGCTATGTTGTCGCCCTTGGTCCATGTAAAGATACTATTGTTCAGTTGCAAATAACTCTATTTCATGGCACCATCTAATGTTGTTCCAGCGGCAAATTTTTGCCCTACTACGTTGACACCTACATTTTCCATGCTAAGTAGAAATTTCGTCCTGTTGTGTCAGCATGTACACCCTTATACTATTATACATACATAACTGGGAATCAGTTTCTGCATTTCAACTTTCATCAGGATCTAAGGACACGTTCTAGATAAAAAAATTGTTGGGGTTGATGTATTTTTCACAGATTTTTGAATTGTGGATCAAACTGAACTAAGACCAATGCATTGCACACACATTATTAAGCTATCTCTTTTGCTTAGTTTATTTTTCCCTTTTCTCTATTGATCCTTGAGGTATCTTTCGTTATTTCTTGATGACACGTCAAGAACTGTTCTTACCGTCAAGAAAAAAACTGATTTCTAATTATTAAATTCTTCACTACGTAAATATCAACCCGTTGCAACGCACGAGCATATTACCTAGTTAATATTCAAATGAGATTGGTTAGTGGGGGTGCAGGCGGGCCTTCCGCTGGGCGTGACGAACATTCCGCTTAGCTAGTGGATAGCAGATTAGAAAACAAATTTGGTTGATATTTTTATCAGTGAATGGTAAATTAGAAACGAGACAGATGGATCTTGGATCTATCGATGAGCGGAAAGCATTTAAACATGTTATAGTTACTTGTCGCTAAGAAATAGCCTGATGAGAAAGCGTTCATTTGATATGATCGTATTAAAAGATCATACTACCATGGACAACATTATCTTGAAGGACTCTAAAATGTCATTTGATATAAGATCATACTACCATGGACAACATTATCTTGAAGGACTCTACAATGATGATGTAGAAATAAAAGAGCTTTATCTTGTGGAAAGAACAAGTTTAAAACACCAGGAAAAGGCAAAAAAAAAATTCGCGCCAGGTAGGGGTCGAACCTACGGCCTTCCGCTTAGGAAACGGACGCTCTATCCACTGAGCTACAGGCGCTTTATGTTATCCTATGTACTAAAGACTATAAATTACATTTCATGTACATTCACACAATGACACATAGGGCGTTCTTTCCGACGGAGCCCAAACCCTTTTCCGCCTCTAGAAGCAGCGAAAGCGGCGGCGGGGAGAGGACTCAGAGGAGAGCAAAGGAGAGGACCGACGAAGGCGGCGCCGACGAACCACCAAGAGCAACTTGACGGACATGGCGCTGCTGATGGAGCGCGGGTCGGAGCCCCTGACGGAGGGCGAGAAGGCCGACATGGAAGGCATCGCCGCCATCAAGGAGGCGGCGGCGCGCGAGTACAAGGAGCAGGGCAACCAGTTCGTCAAGATGGGCCGCAAGCACTACGCCGACGCCGTCGACTGCTACACGAAGGCCATCACCCAGATGGGTGCCGTCTCCGCCCCGAACCCGGACGCCTCGGTCCTCTTCGCCAACCGCGCGCACGTCAACCTTCTCCTCGGCAACCACCGCCGCGCCCTCGACGACGCCGAGCAGGCCAGTCCGGCTCTCCCCCTCCAACGTCAAGGTCCGTGACCCCTCTCTTAATTGTCGGATTTGGTGTAGGAGCCCTCCCGTAATGTGTGCCATTCCTGTAGCTAGGCGCACTACCGGGCGGCCAAGGCCGCGATTGCTCTCGACTTGTTGCCAGAGGCGGCGTCCTTCTGCCGGCGGGGGCTCGAGCAGGACCCCGCTAATGAGGAGCTCAAGAAATTTCTCGCGCAAGTGGAGGCGCAACAGCGTGAGCAAGATCGTCAAAGGGCCAAGGCTGCACAGGCAGTATCTGCAGCAAAGGTTTCTTCTGTTTCAAATTGGGGGTTCAGCATTGCCTTAGGTGCTTTCCTGTGCATGTAATTTACTTGGATTAGATGCATATAGGATCTTGTTGCTGCTATAGAGAAGAGAAGGCTGAGGCTGGGGAAGGCAGCGTTCCAGGAGCTCACTGGAGTAAAGAAGCCGAAGCTGGATGAGCAAGGCGTGCTCCACTGGCCTGTTCTTCTGCTCTATCCGGAGGTCATGTCCTAGTGACTTCATCGAGGATTTTCCAGAGACTGAACTGTTCTCGCAGCACCTCGATGTCATATCCTTGAAAAGACTGACACTCTTTCTGATATTATGTACACAAATGCATGGAAATATAAATACTTCACTTGGTTTCCTGTTGCCCTTAACTAGCAAACATGTTCTCCGCAAGTTCTCCACCTTTGCCATGGGATGAGAACCATGCTTACACGAGGGAGGCTATTGAGTTGTATTGTCAGGTCTGTCTATGCACTTCACATTTTACTTGAGTAAACCTCTAAGGCTCTCCCTTATGCAAAGTGCTAACGCCTACAGATGCTCATATTTTTTCTGTTCTAAATGTCATGAACCACGACCTCTTTGTAGAACATCATCATACCAAAACATTGATGCCCCTGTGATGTGTATACACAAGTAACACAACAAACATTATCATTTTGACTTGTTTTTTTTCTACCAATCAAATCCCTATTTTCCCATCAAGTCAACTAAACTATAAGCTAGCCTTTTTCAGTGGATATGAGATTGCATTGACCTTGTAAAATCTGCACATCAAAGTTTTGTCAGGAAGTGGGCAACTAAGCTAACAGTTACAAGCTGATTGTGGGCCTAGATTTTTTATCCATACCTTTTGCTACACACAAGTTTCTGTAGGCATATACTTTAGTTATTGCACACTTAAGCGTTCTTATTTGTGATTGGTTATCTGGCTATAGAATGTCAATATGAAAGCTCAATGTCAACATTTTGAAAATTGTAGCATTGTCCTTTACCAGTTTTTAAGAAGACATTCTCAGATAGTCAGATGGGAAAAAGGAGACTGAACTATAAGCTATTAGCTAGCCTTTTTTAGTGGATATATCATATATGAGATCCCCAATTCCCCATCAAGTCAACTGAACTATAAGCTAGCCTTTTTCAGTGGAAATGAGATTGCACTGACCTTGTATAACCTGCACATTGAAATTGTCTCAGGAGGCAACTAAGTTAAAAATTACAAGATGATTGTGGGCCTAGATTTTTTATCCATACCTTTCGCTATCCACAAGTTTCTTTAGGGATATACTTTGGCTATTTCACACTTAAGTGTTCTTATTAGTGGTTGGTTTATCTGGCTATAGAAGGCCAATATGAGAGCTCAATGTCAGCATTTTGAAAATTGTAGCATTATCCTTTACTAATTTTTTAAGAATGACAGTCAGATGGGAAAAAAGGAGTCACTGGCAATTCAAATTTCAATGCATTCACGTTGACCATCATTAGCATCATCTAGTCCAGTTTTTAAATTATCTTGAAACTTTCACTACTCTCTAGGATTTTCACTCTTTACATTCACAACTGTTGTATTCAATGTACCATCGTATGTTATTTGGCAGGTTACCTTTAGGATATAGAAGCTTTATAAATTTCATTTTCTATGTCTCGATGGTTAACTGACTCGTCACTTTGATACTCTAGGCTGGTGTGGACACACCTTTGTCCAAAAGTGAAATATTAAAATATCTTCTAGAAGGCACTGTAGACTCAAAGTCGCTTCCAGAATGTCTTGATGGGGAGGATGGAGAACATGATACTGGCAAGGGCAGCACAGTTACACCATCAAGTACGTGAAACATATTTCTTGTGAATTTTCTCTACAGCATATCATAGTACAGTAAAAAAAAAACAGATGTTATATGATTCATGAGATCAGCATTTTGCCGATTTCAGTCTGCAGCTTATCTATCTGACATTAGCAGAACTGCAAGACGGTTGTTATGCTGAACTTATGAGTCTGATACAAATACAATCCCTTGTTTTCTGCTTTAATGCGCAGGAGAGGGCTCATCTAAGTGGATCAGAGTAAAAGAAGGGAAAGCGCTTCAAGAAGCGCTGCAGCATAAAGACTACATCATCCCTGCAATACCTGGTCTGTTCCTGCAAACTCTGTATACTTTCACGTACAATACTTATTATTGTTCAGTGCAAATAAGAACACTCTCATCTCTCTGTTTACATGCAGTGTTCTTCGTTGTTTCAAGAAAGTCCAGCTTTTACTCGGAGTTCAAGGCCGGGAATTGGTCTCTGCCGTAGAGCCGCAGTGCAGTGAAGATCCTAAGGCGGACTAGCAATATTACCAGAAAACATGAGCTGGCATTTTTAAAATCGTTGTAAGGTCATGATAGCCTGTGCAAAAATTCTTGTGTGTGTTTTCCCACCATTTGTTCAAATGATAGAAATACCCACTGGAAGTGTGACTTTATATGAATTTTAGTCGTCTTTGGGTTTTGCCGTGGTGATATTTTTCCAGCTTGTATCTCCTGTCTACAGTTTTGAGCCATGGCGCAGTGAGCGAGCGAGGGTGGGTCCCACCAAGTGCTCTTCTTCCTTCTTTCTTTCCCGCAATTCCCCAACCGAACAAGACGGTGACCGACAAGGAGCCACGGCGGAGAAGACGCCGTTGAGACCGGAGCGAGGCGGAGCCGAGTTCTTCCCATCCTCCTTGTCGCGTAGCTGTTGGAACGCCTCCGCGCCGGATAGACAGCCTTTAACATGACCCCTCACGTTTTTTGCAAATGCTCTGATGCATGGTGGACGAGCGGGTGCAGGCACGGAAACCGTGGGATGGATAATGGGGTTTTCGGTGGCAAGAAAGGGTATATACGGGCAGGAACCGTGGCGAAACGTGCATGGCACACGCCAGTGGCGCGGGAAGTAGCCAGAGTGCCCGCCGACGGGAGCACGAGTTGACAAGTGCACGGAGGAGCAAAAGCCACCCTAGCCATCTCATCCTATCTCGTCCGCAGGCCGCCACATCCAAAGCGCGCGAACTATATCTAGAGGATGTCAGATGTGGTCGAGACAGTCGCCAGCACGAAGCGGCTTACTACAAGCGAGCGCTCAAGGAGAGGAGAGGAGCGGGAGCGGCGGTGGCGAGCGGCGTGTCGCCCGGAGCCGGAGGCGCGGAGGCCTCGGCGGGCGCGACGATGAAAGTGGTGGTGGCGGTGGACGCGAGCCAGGAGAGCCTCCACGCGCTGACGTGGGCGCTGGACCATGTCGTCCGGCTCCAGCCCGGCGCGTCCGTCGTCGTCGTCCACGCGCAGCACCGCGTCGACCACTTCGTCTACCCCGTCGCCGCGCACGGTATTACCGATCGCTATATATATACCTGACACGCTTCCACTGATCTTCCCATTGCGCGCGCGTTCGCTGACAGCACTGTTGGTGCATGCTGCGCTTAAGCAGGCCTGGCGTACGCTCCGCCGACGGGGCTGGACTCGATGAAGAAGACGCAGGACGAGAACTCCCGGAAGGTGGTGGCCCGCGCGCTGGACGTCTGCGCGCAGAGGCAGGTGACGGCCAAGGCGGCGGTGGTGGAGGGCGAGCCCAAGGAGGCCATCTGCCAGGCCGTGGAGGACATGCGCGCCGACCTGCTCGTCCTCGGCAGCCGCGGCCTCGGCATGGTCAAGAGGTAGTAAATACGCACCTGTCATCAAACTGAGTTTTTCTTTTTCTTTTTTCAAACGACATCAAACTGAGTATTTATCTGTAAGTACATCTCCTGACCTTTGTGACTCGTGCTTCAGGGCGTTGCTGGGCAGCGTGAGCGACTACCTCGCCCACCATGCGAGCTGCCCCGTGCTGATCGTGAAGCCCCCGCCAAAAGCGCACGCCAAGGGAGCCGGAAGCTCGACCTAATTAAGCTGCTGTTGGGACGCCGTCTGTCAGTGTCAAACCAGTAGTACTGAACTTGTTCACAACTGTGTTAATAAGTGCACTGTATATCTCCTAAGATGTGATCCCAGCTCCTGTGATGGATATGTACACACAATCAGTGTAGAAAGGGTTAAATCCATCGGACAGCACCATACTTAAAATCGTTTACTTGCTGTTGTCACCGTACATTATGATATGCGTAAGGTTACTGAATATGAGCGCGCATGCCGGAGTCCGTATATGTATATGCCGTATTTGCTGAAGTGGCGTTGTGTTGACCAATCTCGAGCCTCTGATATTTTTGGACCCATTGATCATTGTTACCCACCCACCTTCTCCTCTCTCCTCTTTTGTTTTCCCCACTAGTCAATCTTCCCGACCGGAGTCACGGGACTCGACATGAGCCCCTGACACGGATGCATCATGCACCGCGCCGCCGCGCCCTCCCTCTAGCCTCGGACGTATGTCGTATTTTTTTTTTGGATAAATATGGACCTTTGTTGAAACAAATGTCAAATGTGGTCTCTACACGAAATTAAATTGCAAATTTGCCCCTCAAGGTCAACATCATAAAAGATGGAGCGGAACTTATGCAGGTTGGAGTTTGACGCCAAGACATTTATGCAATGAAATGCTCTGAAAGGTCGGCGACAACCGAGGTTCGGAGTTTCGGATAGTATGCAGGTGGGCCCAATACAACGACACATCAACAATATATGAGACTAATCCAACTTTTGATCGTATGTGGATGTAATAGGGAGAGATGTTTATGGTAACATAATATGTTACCGTAACATCACACATTCTAATATAAAATGTGCGAGACGGATGGACAGTTAGTGAAGTCTGTTGAAGTGGACATACCATCTCAACTCTAATTTAATAATCAATTAAGCTCTCACTGTTAGAGTACGTATAGGATACGAGTTAGAGATAGACTCGGTTTAAACCTAGTATGACTTGCCTTGTACTCCAATCCTCCACCCCTTTGTACTCCTATATATATACCCCATGAGGGTTCAAGCAATAAAACAACAAAAATTAGGGATTCAATATTTTCCACATGGTATCAGAGCGGTTAGTCTCACGATGCCGATCCTAGGGTTCTAAACTCCTTCCGCAGCGCGCCGCCCCCGGGGAGATCAATCTCTTCTCCTCGGGGGCGTGGCACCCAGTTTCGATCGAAGATCGGATCGGTTCTTTAGATTTCTTTAGATTCAATTTTGAAATTCCAATTTCGTAATAGATTAGATCCTATTTAGCCAAATAAATCCCTAAATCTCCACGACCCAATATCCGTTGAAAAATCAGTGCAAGATCCAGTTTTTCTCGACGGCGAAGAGCAAAGGGCCGTGCAGTCAGAGGACAAAGATTAGATCGGGAGGGAAGAGAGTTGATACAGGGAAGGCTCCATAAGGGGGCGCGGCACCCGATCGAAATCAAAGATTAGATCGGTTCTTAGATTCAATTTCCAGTTCATATCTTAGACTAGATTATCGAAATTCCCAATCCAGTCTCGATTAGATCCAATTTAGACAAATAAATCCCTAAACCTGGCTTCGGAGAATCGGCCGGCTCCGATCCGCCGGCCTCACGATGAAACGCGACTACGTGGGGCTCAGCACCTACATCGATCGGCATCCACAGCTGTGATCTACATCAACACGCTCACGGCAGCATGGACCACGCAGCGGCCACGGGACGACGACACGCGCGCGGCAGACTTCGTCGATCACGCACACCAACAGCCAGCCAAGCCGATCTACACCAGCACCAAAGCCATGCATGCGTTGCAGTGTATACATGCATATGCGTGCGTAGCAGCTTAATTAACATGCAGCTTGCAGATCCATCTTGGATCAACAACCACAACATGGAGCTGCACTCTGCATCTCTCCATCGACTTCCCGTATGCCTCCACGCCTTTTACCTCAAGACGTACCAATCTACACTTCATCAAGTCGGAATTACATCAAGCCGAACAACTACACCAAGCTGTACGACTACATCGAGATCTTCATCGAGCACATCTACGAGAAGCAACATCATCCACACGCAGGACAGTGTGGATCTTCATCGACTTCTCCGACAGCAAGGCATCTACATCAACGTCGCCCCGCGAGGGACGCCTCCAAGCGACATACGACATCACGCCTGCTGCTTCATCGCCGACACATCATCGCCAAGGTCTCCATCGACGTGGTCTCCATCAACAATCTCGTCAACACATCGCCGCCACCGCTACAACCACAACGTCCACAAGGATGAACATGCGTCCTCTGACAGTACTACTGCAAGACGCCACGACCCCGACGGATAAGACTGCATCGACAACAAACCGGCATCACTTTTAGTGAAAGCCCCTACAACCGCGCGCACGGTCCTGGCAAAACCGTTGTGTGCTTGGTGGGATTCCTCCAGTCCTGGCAAAACTGGTGGACTCACCTACGACCGCGTCCTCTGACATCCGCAAGACGCCTCCCGACGGTACCTCTCAAGGTGCAAAACGTCGGCCTCGACGGTACCTCCACAAGGTGCAAAACGTCCAAAAAAACACGATTACAGCCCCGTCATAAAAACCGCGCAATTTTTTGCGCCTTCGGCATTGCGGCTTCCACAACTACGACGAGTACTACATCGACCACAACTACCTCGACCACGGCTACATCATGATCGGCTACCTCGACATCGACATCAAGGACAAATTCTACAACAACACATCGGCAACAACTCCAGTCAAAGCGTCCGCGTCGTCACTTGCGTCCCCGACACTCCCGCTGTGACTGCGGGAGGGAAGATAGGAGATACAGGAAAGGCACCAGAAGGGGACGGCAGGCACCTCCCTAGGTGACGGACCAGTGCATCAGAGATGCAGTTGATGATGACGGAGAGGAGGAAACGACGAAAGCGCAAACCTTCAAATCCAGTCGCAAGCGTTCGCTTCACTCCCGCTACGACTGAGGGGGGATGTTAGAGTACGTATAGGATACGAGTTAGAGATAGACTCGGTTTAAACCTAGTATGGCTTGCCTTGTAGTCCAATCCTCCACCCCTTTGTACTCCTATATATACCCCATGAGGGTTCAAGCAATACAACAACGAAAATTAGGGATTCAATATTTTCCACACTCACAAAACACCCTTTTCATCCCGCTCCAAAAGGTCAAACTGATATAAAGTGATCGGTGAGGGGATGCTCTTACAAATAGGATCAAAGATAAACAACAGAAAATAGACAAAATCAAACTTGGCACCAAACAAACTGGGAAGAGACCGAGAGATGCCGGGCTCCATGACGACGCACCCAAGAGGGTGACGACCCAGATCGCCGCCGCCGTTTAGACCGAGACGGTTAAGGATTTTCACTCGGAGACACTAGTAGGAAAATGCTTATAGGTGGGCCAGATAGCCGTGGCGCACGAATCACGGCCTACGCCACGGCTAACTATACGTGGCACACCATCTCTTCCTGCGCCACGGGTAATCCCATAGCCGTGGCGCAGGCCCCTAGCCCATGCGCCACGGCTAAGCTGGACCCTGGCCGGCCGGCCTGCGCACAAGTACGCGTGGCGCGCCAGGATTATGTGCGCCACGGCTACCAAAATATGTGTGGCGCAGCTTCCATCCCGTGCGCCACGGCTAAATGTGGGGCCTAGTGCCACTTTCGGTGGCCACTTATCCGTGGCGCACGACCTTCAGGTGCGCCACGGCTAAGTGTGGGCCTAAGATAACTTTTTGGGTGGCCAGCTTTATCCCAACTTAGCCGTGGCGCACGACCTTCAGGTGCGCCACGACTAACCTGTACTGGTGGCGCAGCAAGGTTCGGTGCGCCACGGCTAAGCCTGGGTGCACTTTAACTTTTTGGCTGCACCACCCCCACCTCCTTTTCTCCCACTTCTCCTCTTCTTCCCAATCATTTTCAGATCTGGTCGCCCCTTCCACCTCCCCACCTCATTTTCTTCTCTCTCTTCACATATTTTTGCAACCTAAATCTACTTATTTGCTTCATATATATGTGAGGAAACATCTCCCACATCTCGTGCTCGATCTTCCTCCTCCGGGCGCTCTCTCTTTCGACGTCTCTCGCCCTCTTGACGGTGAGTTTATGTGATGGATGAGAAGGTTGTGATGTGTGTGGTTGTATGTGATGGATGAGAAGATTGTGATGCGTGTGGTTGTATGTGATGGATGAGAAGATTGTGATGTGTTTGCATATGTGTATGCCATGATCGAAATGATGAGTTGCCGATGTTTTCGCCGATATGTAGATTCATTTCCATTTCGGCGAATTTTCCGGCACTCCCGAGGCCAAAAATTAGCAAAGGTCATGCCGAAATTTTCCATGAAATATTTTGTTTCTAATATAATTCTTTTGTTCTATATGTAGAGCGTAGGCGACAATGGTCATCATGATGAGCGAAAGTATTGTTGCTAGATATTTGAAATATGCGACGACCGTGATGGTTAAAAACAACGACACCGGGATAAAGTGTCCGTGTCGAACATGCAAACTCGGCACCGTGCTCGATCCCTTTTCCGGCACATTGCAGGAGCATCTGCTCAGGAAAGGTTTTATGGATGACTTCACTTACGAGGATGATGATGATGACGTCCATGGGGGCGCGGCGGGAAATGATCAGGAAGACGAAGAGCCGCCTCCCGATTATGATGACAAAGAATATGGTGGGCATGATGATGAAGAAGAAGCCGAAGTAAATGGTGGAGAAGACGCGGGCACGCCGACGCTGCTAACTTCAGTCGTGCAGGACCCTCATGTTCAAGAATTGCTTCTCAGAAAGTCGAGTAACGCTGTTAGAGAAGCTAAGCTGGCGCAGCTGGAGATAGACTCGAATGCTCCGTTGTATGCGGGATGTGGGCCCGAGGATACCCGCTTGAAAGTAACGCTCATGGCTCTGCAGATGAAGGCAAAACACAAATGGACAGACTCAAGCTTCGACGAGAACTTGAAATTTTGGCACGATCGTCTTCCTGAGGGCAACACGTGTCCTAGCACTATCGAAGAGGCCAAAAAAATCGTGTGCCCTTTTGATTTACCACACATCAAATACCACGTTTGTATCAATGATTGCTTCATTTATCCAGAAAATGACGCGGAGAAAACTGCATGTCCGGTGTGCGGCGCTGCTCGATACAAAAAAGGGAAGAAGAAAGCTCCTCGAAAATTGGTATGGTACCTTCTGATCATTCCTCGTCTGCAGCGGCTTTTCACAGACCCTAAGGAAGCAAAGTTAATGCGCTGGCACGCGGAAAGGAATAAGCCAGAAAACGAAGAGGCGGATAAGATGCTGAGACACCCTTCAGATGCTAAGCAGTGGGAAGCATTAGACTTTGAATACCCAACTTTTGGGGACGATCCAAGAAACGTCGGGTTGGGTGTGAGCACCGATGGGCTCAATCCGTTTGGCAACCAGAGCAGCACACATAGCACGTGGCCCGTGTTTGTATGGATATACAACCTACCCCCATGGTTGTGCATGAAGAGGAAGTACATTCACATGAGCATTCTAATCCAAGGGCCGAAACAACCAGGAAACGACATCAATCTGTATCTGTAGCTCTTGATAGATGAGCTAAACAAGATATGGACTGAAGGGGTCAGCACATGGGACGTCGTCGCGGAAGATTACTTCCCTATGAGAGCTGCGTTGATCACGATGGTGCAAGACTATCTCGGTTACGGATATATAGCAGGCCAGGTGGCCCACGGACACTGTGCATGCGTTAGGTGCATGGACGATACAACATATATGCAGCTAGAGAAAGATCTCGGGTCCTCAAAAATAGTGTTCACGGGACATCGAAGGTGGCTTCGCAAGGATGACCCGTGGAGAAAACGCAAAGAGTTGTTCGATGGTACCGTTGAGATCCGAAGAGTCCCACGTAAGAGGAGCGGCGAAAAAATTGACATGCTGTTGACAAACTGGGATGAGTGCCCTCCGTCGGGGAAGAAGCAAAAGGCTCCGCCACCACTGCTAAAGGTATGGAAAACAAGGTATGTTTTCTGGGACTTGCCATGTTGGAAGATCCTCGAAACACCTCATAGCCTTGATGTCATGCATATCACGAAGAATGTGTGCGAGAGTCTGCTTGGCACCCTTCTCAACATGCCAGAGAGGACCAAAGATGGGCCGAAAGCAAGAAACGACCTAAGATCATTGGGCATCAGGAAAGATCTCCACGGAGGACGCCCTGACGATGATAATGATCTGTTCGAGGAGGAGGAGACGGAAGGTCGTCGGAAGGAAAAAAGGCGAAACAGAATGACTATTACTGCCCTCCTTCGTGCTTCACTCTAAGCCAGAAGGAGATCGAACAGTTTATCAAGTGCCTTCTCGGAGTGAAATTTCCTTCCGTTTATGCGGGGAAGATAAGCAGATATCTGGACGCAGCGAAACAAAAGTTCAGCGGGATGAAGTCTCATGATTGTCACGTGCTGATGACGCAGATTCTTCCCGTTGCACTCCGAGGGATAATGGACCCACACGTCCATCAAACGCTATTTGACCTATGCAACTTTTTCGACGTCATCTCTCGAAAGTCGATCAGCATGAAGAAAGCCGTAAGGCTACAGGAGAGATCATTGTGATACTAAATGAGCTTGAGATTTAATTCCCTCCCGCATTCTTCGACGTTATGGTGCATTTGCTGATCCATGTCGTGGATGATATCATCCAGCTCGGGCCGATGTTCCTGCACGGCATGATGCCGTTCGAAAGGATGAATGGTGTCATCAAAGGATACGTTCGTAACAGGGCAAGTCCAGATGGAAGCATCGTCCAGGGCTATCTCACCGAAGAGTGCATCTCTTTCTGCATGAATTTTCTAGACATTGAGAACCCTGTTGGTCTGCCCGAAAATAAGCACATTGGCAGGCTCGATGGAGCAGGTCACAAAACAGGCAGGAGGGAACTACAAGTGGATGACTCTGGCCGACGCGTCGATTTTGACAGTGCAAACTTTGTAGAGCTACAACACATAAAAGTGGTCAATCCTTGGTTGGAAAAGCACAAAAACTTTATTGAGAAGAAGTACAGTGAACGTGGTCAGCATCGAACGGACGTCAAAATAATCAAAGAGCACAACGCCACCTTCACGCGTTGGTTCAAACGCCACCTTCTAGATAATCCTCCGTCAATGACTTCCGCGGAAGGAAAACTCATATTCCTCTTGTCACAGGGCCTCGCGCCCAACCTAATGACATATCAGGCATACGATATCAACGGTTACAAGTTCTATATGGAGGAAAAAGACAGGAATAGCGAATATCAGAACTCAGGGGTAACGATGGAATCCTTCACCGGTGACGTCAAAGAAAGGTACTACGGAAGGATCGAGGAGATCTGGGAGCTGGACTACTCTGGAGACAAGGTGCCGATGTTCCGTGTCAGATGGGCTAAGAACGTCAGTCCAAAAAAAGAAGATGGATATTTCACAACCATGTCTATACCCGAAGCCTCCAAGTCTGCTGCTACCGTGAGCGTCATCGCGAAAACTGAACCATGGGTACTGGCTAGCCAAGTTGACCAATGCTTCTTCATCACCGACCCGACAATGCCTAGCCGTGTTGTCGTGAGAAGAAGAAAAAGGACCATCATCGGAATGGATGGAGTCGCCAACGAGCAAGATTTTGACTAGTACGAAGACCCAAAGATGGAAGATGACGACGACGACGAAGAAACATACACCACAAGAAGAAGTAGGACAACACTATCCAAGTCAGGTGGTCTTTCGTTCGCAAGAAGAAGTCGAGATGTTCCGGGTCTAAATTATTCAACCGCCACCAAGAAGGGAAAGAAGATTGTGAAACGCTAGCTAGATGGTGTGGGAAATATGACGGTCGATTTTGTAACCCTAGGAATTAATATTATAAATTAAGTATCCTATAATATTATATATCGATCCTATAATATTAAGTATTTTTTATATTTTAAATGTGTCTTAAAATTAAATTGAAATATGATATGCAATCCTAATATTGAAATGTGTGTCTTAAATGAAATGCAATGGAAATTGAATTTCAATTAAAAATGAAATGCAATGAAAAATTGAAATGCAATGAAAAATACCATGCAAAAAGAAAATATAAAAAACTTACCCGTGGCACAGGGCAACTAACCTGCACCATGGGTAGCTTACCCATGGCGCAGGGCATCAGACCTGCGCCACGGCTATTATACTTACCCATGGCGCAGGTCACCTAACCTGCGCCACGGATAACGTAGGCCCCATATGACAGGCTGGGGGCGCGAACCGTTCCGGACAATCCCCAATTCGCTAAGTCATTTCCAATCCCGCACGCCTCCTCCTCCCCGCCGGCGTCCTCCTCCCCGCCGCCGCCTCCTCCTCCCCGCCAGCGTCCTCTCCAGGCGTGCGCTGCCGTCCTCCACCGCCTCCTCCTCCCCACCGGTGAACACTAGCGCACGCGCCTCCTCGCGCCCGCCTAGCCTCCTCCTCCCCGAGGCGCCGGCCTCCTCCTCCTCCCCGAGCCGCCGGCCGTGTCTCCGCGTCGCGGCCATCGTCTCCGCACCGCGGCCGTCGTCCCCGCGCCCGGCCTCCTCCTCCTCCCCTCCTCCTCCCATGCCGGTATGCCCTCCTCCCTGGTCCGATCCCCTCCTCCCCTTCTTGCCCTTAGGGTGTTCAACAAAATGCCGAGCCCATATCTATCTAATTTCAGAACAAGTAGGATGATAGTTTTAGTGTTAGTGTTAGTGTTAGTGTTACGGTTAGTGTTAGTGTTACGGCTAGTGTTAGTGTTAGTGTCCTGGATTCTTGCATTTGGGAGGCAACTAGGTGAAGAAAAATGAAATAGGGTTAGGGTTTAGCACAATGCAAAATAAAAAATGGAATGCAAAATACAAAATTAATAATTGCTTGTATGCTGCTGGTGGTTGCTAGTTGCTGGTAATATTTGAAATAAAAAAATATCAACTTTCGAATAAATTTTGATTTTCAAATTTTCTGGCAGAAATGCTCTAAGATTTTTCACCAATTCAATTCAACTCTGATTAAGCTGAAAATTTTATAGTATGTCAACAATACATATTCCTTGCTTGTGTAAAATTGAAAAAAAAAATCAGAGATAGTTTGTTTCACAGAAAAAATTAAAATCTGCTGCTGCTTTAATTTGGTGACATATGAATAAATTAAATTCTGCTACTTTCTGCAGGTTGCTACTGCGTGGTGCTGCTACTACTTGGTGCTTGTAGCTATTTGGCAAGTTTCTGCAAGGTAGAGGTTTGGCATCCGTTGATCAAAATCCCGAGTTGTGTGCGGGTGTAATGAATGTTTGCTATATGTGATGAATGTTTGTGTGCCGGAGTTGTGTGCCGGTTTTGTTGTCAATTTGCCGGAGTTGTGTGCCGGTTTATATGTGTGATGAATGTTTGTATCTTGCCGGAGTTGTGTGCCGGTTTTTTGTTGTGGACTTTGCAGGGATTTTAGATGAGTGCCGATGTTTTGCCGAAATGTCGATTCATTTCCGTTTCGGCAAATTTCCGGCACTCCTATTGCCAAAAATTAGCAAAGGTCATGCCGAATTTTTCCGTGAAAAATTCAGCATGACCTTTGCTAATTTTTGGCACTAGGAGTGCCGCCGGAAATTTGCCGGAACGGAAATGATTCGACATTTTGATAAAACATCGGCATATGTATTTTTTTTGTTTCTTTTAACTAACACGTTCCATTTTGCTGTCACACGCAGAACACATGGCTAACAACGATTAGGCCGGAGGTTCTTCTCGACAGTTAAGCGTGGAAGAACTAGCCAGAGAGAAGAACGCTGACTTCTGGAGCTTCTATGATGAGCCGGCAGGGATGTTGCCGAGGACGCTCATGTTGCTGAGGATGTCCATGGTGGCGATGAGGGTGCCAATAATAGTGGCGCCGGGGATGGTGATGAGGGCGCCAATAATAGTGGCACCGAGGATGGCGACGATACCACTACTAATGGCGCCGGGGATGGCGATGCGACCACTGATGGCGGAGAATGCACAGATGGTAGCCAAGCAAAAAAGGCTAGGAAGGAGAGAAGTAAGAACAAGGTCCGGGCCTTGAGGCAAGCGATCACCCAAGTGTCCGACGGTGGGGCGCCTCTAGAGCCTACAGGGGTCGCCGCAGGGTATGGCCTCCAAGTGGCATGCATCCTTCGAGAGGTCGTCCCGGTCTATGAGGATAACATAAGGGATGCTAATAAAGCGGGTTTGCACGAACGGTATGAGTTCCCGCCGGCCTACAGGGCCAATAAAGAAGGTCATCATAATATAAAAAAACTCAATGCCGTCAACAACTTTGCCCTCACGAAGATGATCAAGGCCTTGTCCAGCTGGAGAGGTAGGGTCAAAAAATTGATCGAAGACGATAAAAGTCCCGAGGAGATCTGGAACAAGGAGCGGGTCAACGAAGAAGACCTTAGGATTTTCCGGGGCAGGCTCGGACTACCTACATCCCAGAAAATGAGTGAATGGGGGAGGTGGATGAACTCGAAGAATGTAGGTCACCACCATCTCGGAAGTGGTGGTTATTTCGCGGCAGAGCCCAAATGGGAGAAGCAGGACGCTGAGTGGGCAGCTAAGGGCATCTATAACCCCTACGACAAATTTATAGACAAGCATACTAGAAATTTTGTCAGGGCTCGGTTCACGGAGGACCCGATTACCAAGGAACTTAAGACGGATCCTGCAGTCGTGAAGTTCCAAGAGGCTCTAGAGGTCGTAGAAAGTTCTAGAGCCGCGGATGAGAGCTCCTCCCAGGGATCGACGAAGCCCATGTGGGACACTCCATTCAACGCGGCGTTGAACAAGGTCAAGGGGTGGGCTTTGGACAAGCCACCGTCAGGTGGCCGTGTTGTCGGCCATGGCAAGGGCCTATGGTGTGACTATTATGCCGAGGACAAGGAGACGCGGAAGGACAGGAAGAAGCGCAAGCAGGGGGATATAGTCAACGAACTGGTGGCCAAGGCGCTCGTCGGTTTCCTTCCTTCCGTCGTGACCTCGGTAACGGATTGGATCGACGGAGGTCGACAAGGGCCGTGTCTAGTGCCCAACTTTGGAGGCAACACGGCCAACACCGCGTCGGTGGCTTCGTCCGCCAACACCGCGCCGTCACCTCCACCTGTTCGGGATAATCCGCCGGTCCACACCACGCCATCGCATCTTCCGGAGAATTCGCCGGCCGGCACCACGCCAAGCGGCGCCCACTCCGACTCCGTGTCGCAAGCCGTCGACGGTGTCTCGACAATGGCCGAGCTCGACGCCCTCACGGTATCTAAGCGTCGTAGGCTCAACGCTTATTACTTCATCCATTTTGCCTTTGCCTTGCATCTCTAACGCCCTACATGCATGTTCTTCGCAGGGCAACACTAGATGCACTCTCCTACACCATGTGAATGGAGAGTTGAAGGATGTTGCTCGGGCTACCATCATTGCGCCCAAAAATCGCATGCACCACAATAGGCCGATACCCGATGGCTGCTTTAAGGTTTCACTGACTAGGGTGGATCCTCCTTATCAACCCGTGGGAGCCGAGGACCATCTGCTCCTCCGTGAATGCATCGCTTGGGCCATGGTATGGCCGAAAACCCAGATCCGTCTAAGCCCGGCCACTCCATAGACAACACCGCAAGTCGGGTTGGGGCAAAACCCTGTCAAGGCCAGCGCACCAGCACCACCACAACTTAAATAGCCCGCAGCACAGAAAGACGACAACTTCGATGACTGCTACATCGATGATGACTGCTGCGAAGACGGAGGATTAATGGCTCCTCTTGATGAACCGCCAACTGCTCCGCACACTCACGAGCCCGCTGGTCAAGCAGATAAAGCTGCGTGCACAAAGCGTCTGTTCAATTCTCAAGAGATGCCTCCAGCCAACGACTTCACGCATAAAGAAGCAACACAAGCTATCCTGATCCCCAGCACACTACTTGGGACCTGTCGTGAAACGCTAGCGGCCGGAGGAGGCATCCCTCCAAAGCCTAAGAAGATGCGGAAAAGAACTAGGAAGAGCGACTATGCATCCGCCAGCCAGCCGTCACAGCCTCCAAAGCCGAAGCAGGGTGCCCATGCCTCCAGCAGCCAGCCGGCGGCTCTGCGGCCGATCTGGTTTAAGTATGGGCCAGGACCCAGCAAAGATGTTACGTAGGAAATGCATATTGCGGGTCGACCGATGGCACCCCGTGATGTGCTCCAACTCATGAGTGGGGATATGCAGATGGTGCATGAGCGTGTTCTGACACGAGAGCTGGATCTTCTTAAAATGAAAGATCCAACACACCCACCCGCTTTTCACTGCCAAGGTGCCAGAGGCAATTGATGGCTTTCTCAAACAAGACCCAACGGATTTGATTTTCGTGCGATTTGATGACATCTTCAAGATGTTTAACCTCAAGCGGCTCCATCCTCATTTAGTTCGCCTATTTTGTCTCAGTACAGCCCACCAGGTCTTAAAAGAGAAGATCGGGGGCGTCGCGATAGCGGACCCCTACTTCATCATCGAGACCAACTTCAGAAGCCATGATGGCTGGCAATTTATGAAGAAACACCTCAAAGAAATCATGGTGGAGAATAAGTGGAAGGATTACATTCTCTTGCCTTACTATCCCGAGTAAGTAGTCATTCTCTACGCCATAATGAAGATGTTTTATTAGATTTCTATCATTATTTTTCTAACACTCTGTCTAAATTGTTTTGCCCAGAGACAAGTACTGCGTCCTGCTCGTTCTTTGCCTGACATATTCCGTAGTCACATATTTGGACTCGGGTAGGGAGGACAAGTCGAAAGACTACACCAACCTCAAGAAGGCTCTGGATAATGCTCTAGTTGGCTTCAGTATGAGGGGAGGCGTCTTCAAAAGGAAGAGACCCGGAAGAGGAGGTGTGCTATCATTCCACCATATTATCTTCGCGTGCGTCACGCAACCAAAGAACAGCGAAAGGGATGCCTACTACGCCATCCATCAGATCCGTGCCTTCGTACGGGATGAAGAGAAACTCAAGTTGCCAGATCAACTCCAACGCTGGGCCGAACACTTGGCAACGATCCAAGATCGTGATCTCCGACAAGAATTCTATCGCATCTAGGAGACGTTCGCGCGGATCATAGTACACGATGTCTGCACCATTGGAGGCATGTTCTACTACGACGGCGCTCCACTCGATAATACGGAGGTGGAACGGCGTATAAAGGCACAAGGCGACATCCGGCCCTTCACGACGAAAGACGGCGTCCGCCCCTTCCCGGCCCCGAAGACCGTCGACGCCTAGCTTATCTTTCATTATGTTGTCTAGCTGTGTATAGCTTATGTTCAAACAATCGATGAAATTTGTGTTTGTAATGTGATGATCTAACTTGCTACTCGATTCCGATGGAGACACATGTGTGATGTATATAATTTTGTCTACTTATATCTATTTTCAGTTATAATGCATGTGATCTATGTATTTTATTTTGCAAAATGTATTATAGAATATATGTCTATAAATACCTATATTAGCATCTGTATAAATACGCAGTATATAAAAAAATACAGAAAATACCTTAGCCGTGGCGCACCTGTCAGTGTAGCCGTGACGCACCTTACCCGTGGCGCATGATGGGGTTGTGCGCCACGGGTATGCTTCATTAGCCATGGCGCACACCCAAGCCTGCGCCACGGCTAACTACGCGTGGCGCACTAGGTCCTGTGTGCCACGGCTAACGTAATATACCTGTGGCGCACCGAGCTGCCTGCGCCACGGCTAAAACTTACCCGTGGCGTGGTAATCAGTGGCACATGCCCCTGCACCACAGGTAAGCAATTTTGGTGCACCACGGGTAAGCATTTTCCTACTAGTGACACCTAACATGGAGAAGGTATCCACAACGTTGCTTCCAAGAGGGTAACGACACCCTGAGTTTTCACTCACAAAAACATTCGCGCCACTCCTAGTAACTTAAATCGCCCACTGTCCTTGAGTCAGGCCTCCAGATCGCCATCTGGGAGCCGCCTTTGCCGAAGTGCCACCAACACCGGGATTCCCTCCGTCCACTTATCGCCATCAACATGACCAAAGAACAAGACCATCACCACTGACACATCACTCGCTTTAGAGTCGCCTACGTAGTCCATCTTCCGAGGCCGCCGCCCCAGCATCCAAGATCTCGCACCCATGGTGTGCGGATAGGAGAAAGCCAGAGCTGGAGAATCGGCTCTAGGACATCGGGGGTACCATGAGCAGGACACACCCACAGAGCCCGAACAAACGGGACTATCGGGCAGTCACTGGATCTAGGCCATCCTGGCCCGGATCCAGCACCCAATCCACTCCATGGCCGGGGGAGCGGGAGCTCGGAGCCTCTAAAAAAAGCAGGCCCAAATCTGGGTCGTGAGCCTCGTTGTCGCGATTCATCTCCACCAGCCACCATCCCTGAGCTGTGCCGCTCCGACCCTCATCACCTCCATCGTCGGACCAGAAGCCGCCATCGCTCCAGGTCCCTTAGCCATGCCATTGTGACCACCCCGCCGCCAGACCACCGCGGTCACGCCGCACCACCACCGACGTCAGCCACACACGCAACACCACGGTGCCGACGACCCCGCCACAGACCGCCACGTCCGCGACACGCCGCCATTGTCGGGATGAGATCCCGACCCAAATCACGCACCGTCGCCTAAGCGAGACTGCCGTCACGACACTCCACGCCAAGAGAGGAAGGGCGTGTTGGGATTTAGTCCCACCTCGCCAAGCGAGGGAGCTGGGCACCAGCTTATAAGGCTGGGCAAACCTCACCCTTTACCTGGACACGGTATCGATCGCTTCCTGACACGTACACGCTTCCACTTCTTCTGATGGCGCTCGCTGACACGCTTGGTGCCGCGCTTTTGAGCAGGCTACATCCCGCCGACGGCGATGGACTCGATGAAGAAGACGCAGGACGAGAACTCCCGGAAGGTGGTGGCCCGCGCGCTGGACGTCTGCGCGCAGAGGCAGGTGACGGCCAAGGCGACGGCACTACTAGGAAACAGGCTACCAGTGGCGCACCTTTTCACCCTTTCTGTGGCGCATCCCTGGAAATAGTGGATGCGCCACTAAATCCTCGCCACTAAAATATATTTCTGTGGCGCACGCCGGTGGTGCGCCACAGAAATGCCAAATTCTGTGGCGCATCCCAGCACCGTGCGCCACAGAAATATTTTAGTGGCGCATCCCACCTTGGTGCGCCACAGAATTTTTTTGAATTTCAAAAAAAAGGGCGGCCAGATCTAGATCCAGATCTGGATCTAGATCTGGCCGCCGGAATTTCGCCGGAATTTCGCCAGAATTTCGTCGGAGCTCGTCGGAGACCGTGTTGCCGTGGGTGGAGGAAGGGGTCGTCGGAGGTCGCCGGATGAGGTCGCCGGAGTGGAGGAGGAGGTCGCCGGAGTGGAGGCCGAGGTCACCGGAGTGGAGGAGGAGGTTGCCGGTGGTGGAGGAGGTCGCCGGAGGTGGAGGAGGAGGTCACCGAAGGTGGAGGTCGTCGGGGTTGTGGAGGTGGTCGCCGGGGTGGTGAGGAGGTCGCCGGAGTTGTGGAGGAGGAGTAGAGAAGATGTGGAGTAGAGGAGAAGAGATGGAGGAGGGAGGAGAAGGGGAGAGAAGTGTAGAGGAGAAGGGAAGAGGAGAAAGAAAGAGGAGAAGTGGAGAGAGAAGTGGAGGGAGAACTGGAGGAGATGAGGAGAAAAGGGGAAAAGAGAGGGAGATGAGGGGCGCCGGCGGGATTCAAATTTTGAATCTCACAATTCTGTGGCGCATGGGCTAGACATGCGCCACAGAATTTTTTTTCCTTTTTTTGAATTTTTTTTGATTTTGCTGGGAAAATTCTTCTGTTGCCCGTAACTTTTTTTTGGTTTGGAATTTGAGGATTCTGTGAATGGCTGACCGGGTAAACCCCGGTGCGATCGAATCCGAAATTTTCTCTAGTTTTTTTAAGGTATTATACGCATTTTTTCGACGTCGTATGCAAAAGTTATGGCCAATTTAATATTTCTTCACCTACTATTGGAAAAAAAGGTCAAAATGTGTATTTCAAATTTTTCCTACAAACTAGACCCTAAACCTTCCATATATCTAAAAGGATTTTATTTTTTGAATTTTTTATCATTTTCTTTCACTCCGTGCAAAACTAAAAAGGCGATCCACGGGGGGGGGGGGGGGGGGGGGGGTGGGATCTGAAATCCGGGCACAATTCTGTGGCGCATGGGGCCACATGCGCCACAAGAAATCACAATTCTGTGGCGCATGGGGCCACATGCGCCACAAAATTTGGTGCCGGGGCCACCATATTTCTGTGGCGCATGCGTCTAGATGCGCCACAGAAATATGTCTTTCTGTGGCGCATGCCGCCACAGAAAGACATATTTCTGTGGCGCATCTAGACGCATGCGCCACAGAAAGACATATTTCTGTGGCGCATGCCAAGTGGTGCGCCACAAAAAAACAATTTAGTGGCGCATGGAATAATGGTGCGCCACAAATAGCATTCCACCTATAGCTAGTTTCCTAGTAGTGCGGTGGTGGAGGGTGAGCCGAAGGAGATTATCTGCCACGCCGTGGACATGCGCGCCGACCTGCTCGTCCTCAGCAGCCGTGGCCTCGGCATGGTCAAGAGGGAGAAATGTTTGAGTACGCATACGTGTACCTACTTTCCTATCTCCTCCTTTCATTTTTTTGGAAATCTGAGCTAATAGTATGTCATTTGGGAGACAAATGGTGTTAGCTCTTCCCCTGTCTCGCCCCCGCGTGGGCGAACAGGGGAAACCCTAGCCGCCTCTAGCTCCCCTCCTCCTCTCCCCTCCTCCGCCGCCCCTGGTGCGGTCGCCGGGCGTGGCCCGTGCGGTGCCGGTGCCGGCGGCGGTTGCCAGCTTTTCACTGTGCGCATGGCTAGGCGGCGCGGCGCTCGACGGCCTGCGGCGGTGTCCTTCGGCCTAGTGGCGGTCCGGCGTGGTCCGGTTGTTCGGTGTGGCGGCGGCGCAGCCTCTTGGCGGCGAGGTGGCGTGGTAGCTCGAGCGTGGCCGGCTGGTCGCCGGTGTGCGGCCGGCGGCGCCCTCCGGCCCAGATCTGGACTCCTTGGGCTCCATCTGGGCCTGGGTGGGCTGCCTATGGCGAGGTGGCGCCACCCGCGGTGGACTGCGGAGCGGGGACTGGTGCGGGAGGTAGGGCTGCACATAACCGAACCGAAACCGGAAACCGAACCAAAAAAACCAAACCGTAACCAAAATTGTGGTTTTTACAGTTAGTGGTTAGATTACGGTTAGCAAAAGTGCTAACCATATGACATATGGTTAATTCGGGTTTAAACCGAAAAACTACATGGTTAACCGAAAAAACCGAAATGCCCGGTACATCAAAGAATTTGACGTTCGAAGTCCTGTCCAACTTTACCCAACGCAATTCACTAAAGTTCAACTGGCCTGTTGGTAGGACATGGAAACATATGATTCTAACTAGTGGTCACGATTTCAACTCCCAAGAGTAGTATATTTTTTGCTCTTTTCCGAAATTTTATTGCTTTGTTGCTTCTATCTCTTACAAAATATTTATAGCTTGGTCATACAAAAAATTAAACTGAAATATATGGCTAGAAAATTTATGTGTTATTCAAAATTCGCGTTAACTGTGGTTAGTTTGGTTATAACCGAAACCAAAACTAAATGGTTATTACCGAAACCGAACCGTATTAACCGAAGTATCAAAACCGTATTTATCATATAACCGTATAAACCGAACCGAATTAACCATATTAACCGAACGCGCAGCGCTAGCGGGAGGTGGCGGAGATGGTGGCGTGCCTGCTGCAGTGCAGCGGTGGGGACTTTACGTGCCCAGTTCGGGCTCGGCCGGGCCAGTGAGGGCCGGGTGTGCTCCTGACGCTGCATCCGGTCGGCTACCGCCGAAGGCGGTGGAGGTCGATCCCTCCCACGTGCTACCGTACCGCCAGTGCTCGTTGGGGTCTCTTCTTCTCGGTCCTTCCGCCCTCGCAACTTGGAGCACGGTGAGACGACGGTGGTGATTGCAAGACCGTGGTGGCGTATGCTGGTGGGTGGCAAGTTTGGTGAATTGCTATGGAGCGTCCGGGGGCGTGGTTTTTTGGAGGTCGGGAGAAATCCTTGTCGTTTGGACACCACGCGGTGACGCCTGCGGGTGTCGCCATCCTTCCTGAAGGGCGTCGGGTGCACCTCTTCCCTACCCCCTGTCGCGTACCGGGGAAACCCTAGAACGCGCACCAGGGTTACCCCTGGGGCCGGTCGGGCAGCAACGTCGTCATCGTCGTTCACCTTCTTGGAGGTGCTGCTTGGTACGCGAAGCTTCAGAGTGTTAGGAGCGTGGTGGAATTTCTCCGGAGGGCGCAGCGGTGGCGAGTTATCTCCATTTTCGTCGAGCCGCCGTTGTCGGCGTTTTTTTCCTTTTCCTTTTCTTTTCGTTTTCTTTTCTTGTTTCTTTTGGGCGTACCTTGTGCTTTTTGTCCCAGCAGTGGTCTCGGTTTGTATCAGATGGTTGCTATATTAATATAGCTGGACGAAAGCCTCTTTCGAAGAAGAAGAATTTGGGAAACAAATTATGTGGAGGAGCAGTGAGTGCATAGCTTCAGACTCCGCCTTTCATGCAGAAAAGCAAATGCTTCTTGAAGACAAATACACAGTACATGCGGGGCCCCCAAGTGGACACATGCACCGAGCCAGCCTAGTTTCGTGTCTAGTTCTTTTCACTGGGTTTTCTTTTGAGAACTATTGCTAGTCACAATATGTACTAGTTATGGATACTCCCGGTTTTAATGTTTTTGTCTACTCCCGGTTTTAATGTTTTTGTCCATGTGATAGAAAAAATGGTGAAAACCATTGAAAATGGCGGTGGATAAAAATGTAAAAGTTAAAAACCAAAAACATGAAACATTAAGAAATCTAATGTGTTTTTAAGATTCAAATGTTCTCGTACTATTTAGGTGCGGCAAAAGGAGAAAGTGCAGTTTTGAGACAACATGTTTGCATGATCTTAGATTTGAGCTCGTTATGTTTGCATAAATATAATTGTTGCTTAGATCGTATCTATAAGTTGTATGCACCTGTTACTTGTCCAGAACCGACGAGCTCGAGGTGACAGGCCGGGGTATCAATGGGGATGCCTTTTAACTTGAGGATTACATGTGTTCATTAGGTGTTAATGCTTTGCTTCGCGGTGCTTTATTAAAAGGAGCACCTCAATTACCAAAAGTTCTTTTATTGAGCTGGCTAAAATCGGATGGTAGGACAAAAGATGTTGTGCGAGTTCTCATTACGAGTAAAATACAACTATATATGAAATACTTGCCTACGTATGATTCATAGACTAGCTTGCTTTGTCATAACTAATTAGTGCAATTCTGTAAATTGTCCAATTGTAGATTGTTCACCCAATGCATGATTATTTGCTTAGAGAGTTAACTCTAGTGAAACTATGAACCCCGATCCATATTGCACCATCATTGTTTCTGTGTTAATTCTACTATTGCTCTCAAATCATTGCTGCTTTCACCCCTCTTGTGTTACTTTTGCTTCTCTAGGTGTGACTGAATTGACAACTCTATTCTTTGGCTTCCTTTATATCGAATCAATAAATGAGGTTTCACTTCCCTTGAAGACTGTTGCGATTCCTTACAGTTGTGGGTTATCACCCCATGACGGGCATCCCCCTGGACATTTAAGAAGACTCAAGTGTCTAATCTTGGAGATGCCTTGGACATCCCCTCTTCTTCATCGACAACCATCAGGTCGTCTTCGTTGAAACTAAGTTTTTATCACTTCACATATTATGTACTATTTTTGGAGCGTCAGTTGTTTTGCTTTGTTTGCTGGTCATTTGCAATGTTGGATCCTAGCTATCTTGCAAGGCATCCCCTCTTCTTCATCGACAACCATCAGGTCGTCTCCGTTGAAAATAAGTTTTTATCACTTCACATATTATGTGCAATTTTTGGAGCGTCAGTTTGTTTTGCTTTGTTTGCTGGTCATTCGTAATGTTGGATCCTAACTATCTTGTTTGGGAGAGAGACACGTTTTTTATTATTATAATACTTCTGCTTATCTTGTTTACTTGTTGAGTATTATTAGCTACTGTTTGTTTGCTAGTAAGCTCTCGCTTTTAGATTTTATCTTGTCTAGAGCTGCTAGTTTATTTTGTAGAAAGTACTCTCTTGCTTCACTTATACTTGTTTGGAGAGTTGTTTGAGTTGGTTTGATGCTTGGTTGATTTGTTAGAACAATAAAATGCAATGCATGTGGTAGTGGTACGATAAAAAACATGCATAGTCTTGTAGATCATGTTTGTGATAATTTGATACTTGTCAATTGTTTTGAGGTGTTAACTGAACTAATGGTTAAAATATGTTGTTTATTCATGTTAGAACTGAATAGTGGAGACGTGTTAGTAGAGTGTGGAGCCGTACTTTTCTGAAATAAACAACCAAAGTCAATAATGTTTTTTGTATTATGAACTCTACTCAGTTGAAAGTAGTTCTTAGTGTTTAGTTACCGCTAAGGCCAAGGAAGTCAACGGGACATTGTGTCGCTGCCACGATCCCTCTTGGAGTGTTTTAATCACTTGTGGAACGTTGAAATTGCTAACTGTTTATAATAGAAATGCATTGTTGAGCTCTTTGTTTTGGCACTTCCACCTCCATATTTTGCTAGCCTCTTCGGTGCTATGCAATCCCTCTCTCTGAGACTTGGTGCATACTTCGCAAGTATATCCAACCCCGTGGGAGGACTTCATCTTGTTCTCCTACACATTTCTCGAAACAACCACCATATCAAACTACCACGACATTTCTACAGCCTTCTTGAGATACATTGCCATGCAGAATCCATTTTACATCACATGACTTGGTGTCATTCTTCATTTTTTATATTGCTTTGCGTGATCATATATGTCACATCCTGAAATTTGGCCCTTTAAAATTTTCTTTGACAAAACCAAAATTTGGATTTGGATTTGGATATTCTGATCTTTGCACCTCTATTTTCTTCTACATTTCCTTGTTTTACTTTCTGCCCAAAACATTAATATTTTTTGGAAACCCTACTAAACATTTTTCCAAAAATTCCAAAAACCCCAAGGTAGATGCTCTGGACCTATATCTAACTCCGGGAATTTTCATGGCCAAGTATCTTTTATTTTAATTACCCAAAACCCATTTCCCCTTTTCAGCCGAATGTGTTCGATGAAATTTTTGTTTAGGCCAAGTTCGGATTTTGGGAAAACTTTGTTCTGCAAAGTCGTGGAAAATTTAATTTGGCACCAGGTGACGTGATTAGTTTTGCGTTTAGGGTCTTGGGTTGAGGAAATCGTCCTAATGCCGATGTCGGCATGGCCAGGACGTGGGCATGGTCATGCCCGGCGGCACCGCCAGTTCTTGGTCGTCGCCGGTGACCTCCCCGTCACTCCTCCTCGTGCCCCTTGTCTCCCCACCTCCAGCACGACCCCAAACGCCACTCCACGCTCCCCATCCCCTCCCGTGCACCATCGGCCGAATGCCGACATGCCGCCGATCAGGAACCGTCGCGGGACCCTCCCCTCACCAGTGCACCGCAGGACGCCCGTGCCTATCCACCCCTCCGCAAACTCCGTCGTCAAGCAGGTGTCCCACCCGCACGCTGACGCGCCGTTCCTACAGCATCGACGCGATGGTCGCCGGCCGGGGACACCTCACCCCGCTCGCCAATGCCCAGCCCCGGCCGTCCCTATCCACAAGCACGAGTTTTCCGTCGACCAGCTCCCCCCTGCTGCTACACCGACGACACGAAGGCCGTCGTCTCCCCTCTGCCACCGGCCACCACACCCTGCCACCTCACCGCAACCCTCCATGGCGACCGACCCCTCGATCCCCTATAAAAGGGAGCCCTCAGTCCCCTTTGAGCAACACACCACCATCCTCTCCCTCTGAGCACTCTCCCCCTCCGTTATCGGCTCCCAGGGAGAACCAGAGCGCCGGCGACGAGCACGCCTCCGCCACTCAGCCTCCGGTTAAATTCCCCCACTCGAGAGCCTCTCTGCCTCCATCTCCTCACCCCATCTCCAATCCACACCGCTAGGAACCCAAAGCCACCCTCGCCCGGGAGATTGACGGCCGGCAACCTCACGCTCGTCCTCGACCACCGCTCGGCCGCCACGGTCGATGACACTGCCAGTGCTCCCAACCTCCCCGGCACCCACAACCACGCCGACGACCTGCGCCTCCCCTCCCTGATCCACCCTGCTCCCACTCCCTCGCCTCCCTATCGCCGCAGCCGCCGGGAAGGGCCGCTGGTGAGTACGCCGTGCCGGCGACCCCATCCTCCCCTCCGTTTCCTTTTCTTTTTTCTCTGGCGCGCGTACCGGTTCGGCCTAGCAGCCGCTGACCAGTGGGCCCCGACTGTCAGGATTTTAAACATTACCGAACCGTTTTCTTTTTTATTTTCTCTGTTCTTAGAAATGGCAGATTCTAGGGTTAACTTTGGAAGGTCATATCTTTCTCAAAAATGATCAGAAAATTATGGATCTTTTTGTCGTAGCTTTGTTTTGAAATTCTCTATCCAATGGCACTGGTTTTGAAAGATTTGAAGCTTATTTGCTTGGGAAGTTGTTGTGTAGCTTTTGGAAGGTTTATAATGCCTATTTTTGATTTCTCTAATAGATTCCGACCATTTTATCGAAGGAGAAGTTGATCCCACAACAGAAGGCAAGCCATCAGCCCCCAACCATCTGTTTCCAAGTTGTAGATATTTGGTTTGCCATGATCATTATTTGCTTGCGCGTTAGTTTGCATCCCACATGCCATATTTCATGTCTATCATTTTATGTGATCTATCAATGCTACTTTTATTTCCTGCAATAGGATAAACTCATGTTCTGTGAGTTGAGTTCCGGTACCCCGTCTAAATATACGTTGGGTCCTTCCCAAGTGGATTGAAGCGGCTACTTTTCTGTAGAGTGGGGCGTTGTGTTGGATGGTACCATGCACCACTCCCCATTCCGGCGACGATGGACTGGGGGAACCGCCGCAGTCAATGGAATGGAGGAACGGGATCGCGTGGACGCCTCCACTAACTTATGTAGTCGACCTGGGGCTGCTACTGGCCGGAGGCACCTCCGTCCTCTCCCGGTTGACGCTAACCGATTGTGTTATTTCATTTTCTTTACTCGACCCGTGGCTGCTACTGGCCGGAGACATCTCCGTCCTCGCCCGGTTGATTTTGTTATTTCATTTTTACTCAACCTGTGGCTGTCACTGGTCGGAGGAAACTCCACCATCGCCCAGTTGACTTTACTTTATCTTACTGAACTACTATTATCTGATTATTTTATGGTCATGTATATCTTGTGGACTAACGTTTGTTGTTGTCTTATGGTTGAGAAAAAAATTTGATTAAGAATATAATCACCTCCATCGACTAGATTGAGTCTTATAGTGCCACTCGCCAAACACCACCCGCACAACTATACGTCGTTGAAATGGGCAGACCGTAGCTTAGTAGCCTATCAAGTCTCTTTTGATGCTACCCACTTGGCAAGTCTAGTCGGTTACTGCGTAGTTGTGGTCGGGGCTAGTCTTGTGAAGGTTTCGGAGCTAGGCGTTGCTCATGAGTTGGGGACGTGCCGGATTCACTTCGTCATAAGACTTAGCCCGAGTGGTAAGTCGGTAGCTACACAAGGAGTGTCTTGGTAGAGCGGACGGCTACGGGGGGAATAGGTTTGTTGGGGTTATGCCGAACAGGTACCCTCACGGATATGAAGCTAAGCCATGATACCAGGGTGGCCCATAGTGGTGATAAGCCGAATTCCGGCTTATCGGGCGGCCCAGTATGATGAAGCGCAGGAGGCCCATCCGGCTAAGGAAGGTTCCAGAAGGCAGCTGGGATTGCGGAAGACTTAGCCCACAAGACAAAGCCCAAGCCGGATTAGTTTAGGACTCTGACTTAGTCGGTAGGTTTTTTCCTGTAAGCCCTAGGCCGGACGCCTTTATAAGCCGGCCTATGGGACGCCTTAGGGCACGAACAATCTCGACCTCAATCCACTGTAACTCGGCGATATTGCCATATAGTGAATTATAGCAGCACGTAGGATCTCGCCACCGACGTGAGATCCGAAGCTGGGTAAACTCGTGTCCATGGAGCCGGAATCCCCAACTCCAAAACCCCTCTCTCTACCTAGCTCGATGGCACCCCTGCCGCGGCTAGATTCGACAATACCACGACAGTTGGCGCCCACCGTGGGGCAGGAGACCTCTGGGGTTTCGATCTGTCCAGGAGCTGCAGGCGGAGTCGGCGACACCATCGCGGTCGGCATGGTGAGCTACTTCGACGAATCGGGAGCCGGCCACGTCTTCAACGACGGCCTCTGGACGCCGGCAAAGGAGGATCCCGCTGGCTGGTCCACTATCTCCATCGGCGGCTTCGACATCTTCGTCGGCTTCACCGCCCAGGCTTTGGACGATCTCGGTTTCACATCGAGTTTGCCCACCACCCACCCCTACAACATTGAAGACGGATCGGATCTGGACTCTGAAGAGCTAGCTGATCTGGATCTAGCGTTTGATGCTGACGATGAGGACTCCGAAGATGACGCAACCTCGGAGGCAGCGCCGGGTTACCACTTCGTCGGCATGGCTGGAGAATCCGGCTCAAACGAGTCGACGACATTACCTGAGTCAATCCTCCCTGCCTTGCAGATGGAGGCAGATTCAGAAGCCGGATCAGTGGACACCGCTCCTATGGAGCAAGACCCTGAATCCGAAGGAGAGTCCGACGATTTCAGTCGGAAGGTTGCGTCCTGCTTGGGACGCCCTGTCGAGGTTTTGATGGGAAACATCTCGGATCCTAATGCCGACCCCAACACCTCGAAAACCGCCAATGGCGAAGAAAAAACTCCGCAAGCCGGAAATCTCAAGGTGGATTTCGTACCACCACTGGCTCCATCAAAGGGGGCAGACAGAAGGCCGGCCGGAGGAGACGACATTGACGTGCGACGCGGCACAGAGGGAACACGAAAGAAGGATGGCAAGCTGCAAGCAACTGTTGACGCCACTCCCTCCAAACGCATCGCTGGACGACATTGAGAAGCGCCGCGCCCTACTTGAGGAGCAAGCCGCCCAGATAGTAGAGCGTGAAGTTGAGCTCACAAACAAGGAAACGGAGTTCATCCGAAAGCAGGGAGAAAAGGGGGCTGACGATGTCTTCCGTCCGCCTCATGATAAGAACCTGCATAAGAGGCTGGATTTCCGTAGCAAGTGGGAAGCCGACCATGTAGATTCAGTCTGGAGGAAGTACCACCACCGACGTGACCCGGTGACAAATCTCTGTTACTTCAATACCCCAGCCAAAAATATGGAGGCTGCCCAGGAGGTCATGTTTGACAAATCTCTGGATCGTGACGCTCGGCTTAAATATTCGGCTTATCTTCTGGAGGTTGCACAGCAGCAGCAGAATGATTCGCAAGTCAAAACAGGGCGGCTCATTGATGATTCTCGCCTTTGCAAGTCAACCGCTAACAAGCCAATGGCTGCTGCCCCTGCCGACCCAGATGACGACCCGGCCGGCTCAAGTAGTCACAACAAAGGCAGCAAGGACCCGAAGGACAAGCAGCCTAGAGGCGCGGAATCCCGGACAGGTTCTTCACGCCATCGTGAAGACGGTCAGGAAAGGCATCGGAGCCGAGAAAGAAGGGAGGATCCTCGCACGGAAAAGGCAGCTCCACCTCGTCAGGAGCGACGACGTGAAGGGGAAAATCAACCCCGAAGGGAGGGAAACAGAGGTCATATGCCACCTCCACCGCCGCCTCCACCGCGCAAAGAGGGAGATAACACTTCCAAATGCATACCCCCTCCACGACGACAAAGGACTCCAAGCCCTCCGCGTAATGCAAGCCGGGCGAGCCAAAGCCGTCACAGGGAAGAACCAAGACAAGAAAAGTCGGTTGCTAAACCGCCACCAGCCAATGATGTTCGAAGCCTAATCGAGGAGAGGAAGTCGGCCAGAGATGCCCAATACCTCGGCCCCAAGTGTTTTGGCAGAACAATCAGAGAGCAAATTCTACCTCCCACTTTGTCGAACGTAACAAAGATGGTTGAGAAGTACAGCGGTACGGCTAATCCTGAGACCTGGCTCTCAGATTATGTTAGTGCCTGCGACATATATCAAGGCAGCGCCGACTCGGCAGTGCGATTCTTGCCCCTGATGTTAACCGGGACGGCACGCATGTGGATTGAAGGCCTGCCCGAAAGGACAGTTCATACCTGGAGTGATATGAAGCGTGTTTTTATCCAACACTTCCAGGGCACATATAAGCGCCCAAAGTCGATTTTCGACTTACAGCGGTGCGTGCAGCAAAGGAACGAGTCTAGCCGTGAATTCGTCTCACGATGGAGTGAAATCAAGAACGCTTGCGAAGGCGTCTCAGAAACTCAGGCGATCCACGCCTTCAAGCAATCTCTGAGGAAGGGGACGACTTTCCGCTTCATGATCTACAGCGACGAGTCGGAAACTTTGGGGGCTTGCTCGCTTGTGCAAACAAGTACGCCGCCGCTGATGATGACAACAGGGAGGATGCCGAAAACCGTCGACGCGAGTCCGGGAAAAAGAAGGTTGAAGATCAAGCCGGCCCTTCTCATGAGGTCGCTGCCGCCTTTGGAAAGGGTGGTTCAAGCAATGGCAAATGGCAAGGCAAGAAGCCGGCAAATAACCAATCATCCCGGCCACCAGCGGTGAAGTATGACGACATCAAGCACAACCCCTGTGTCCATCATCTAAGGCCAGATGGGACAAGTTCCCACACGCTCCAGCAATGTCACATCAATCGAGACATCGCTAAGGACCCCAAGGCCGGCAAGTCAAGGAACAAGCGCAAGTCCAGGAAAGACGACAAAGAGAAGGAAGAAGCTGCTTCAGAATCGGATGACGCCGCCTCCAAAGAAAAAGGCAGCAAATTCCCTAAGCATGCCGAAAGTCTCATCGTCAACCTGGCCACAGATTCTTCACGTAAAGAAAAGGCGGCCTGGCGAGAACTCAACGCTACGGTGCCCGCAGTTCCTCAATATCTGGATTGGTCCGACACACCCATTACATGGGATCGCAGCGATCACCCGGACAGAGTTCCTGCAAAACGCACCTACGCCTTAGTCGTCAGCCCAATAGTCGACAAGTACAAGTTGACAAAGGTTCTCATGGATGGCGGCAGCAGTATCAACATACTTTACGCCGCAACATTAAGGAGGATGCGTATTTCCGAGTCACAACTCACCCACAGCAATGTGAAGTTTCATGGGATTGTGCCAGGACGACAAGCTTCCTCGATGGGGCAAATTACCCTGAAGGTCACCTTTGGTGAAGCCGATAATTTTCGGACTGAGGACGTCTCTTTTGAGGTGGTTCCCTTCAGAAGTGCATATCATGCAATCTTCGGACGTCCGGCTTTCGCCAAGTTTATGGCTAGGCCTTGCTACATCTACAGCATGCTGAAAATGCCGGGACCCAATGGCGTCATCACATGTAAGGGAGACTTCAAGAAAGCCAAGGAATGCGAGGCCTCCAATGCCGTCCATGCTGAACAAGCAATCTGCAGGGAAGAGTTGGAGGACCTCAAGAAAACAATTGGTCCCGATGAGATGCCGGCAACTGAAAAGCCGTCCTCTAAAGTCGACTCAAGCTTCAAGCCAAAGGATGACACCAAGAAAATCAAGCTCTCAAAGGAGGATCCGACAAAGGAGGCCATCATCGGCACCGGTCTCGACGACAAATAGGAAGGCGAGCTCGTCAAGTTTCTCCGTGAGAACCGGGACATATTTGCCTGGTCACCATCTGACATGCCAGGTGTCCCGAGGAAACTTGCCGAGCACTCCCTAAAAGTCAACAAGGACGCAAAGCCGGTCAAGCAAGGCCTTCGTCGGCTCGGAACTGAGAAGCGCAAGGCGGTTGGAAAGGAGATCCTAAGGCTCACAGCCGCCAAATTCATTCGTGAAGTTGTCCACACTGATTGGTTGGCAAATCCCGTGCTAGTCCCAAAGAAGAACACATCGGAGCTGCGTATGTGCATTGATTTCACCGGCTTAAACAAAGCCTGCCCTAAAGATCCGTTCGCTTTACCGCGCATCGATCAGGTCATTGATTCAACTGCCGGCTCAGAGATGCTATGTTTTCTGGACGCTTATTCGGGTTACCATCAGATAAAGATGAAAGAGTCAGATCAAATCAAGACATCCTTCACTACGCCATATGGCAATTATTGCTATGTCACAATGCCGTTCGGCTTAAAGAATGCCGGTGCTACTTACCAAAGGTGTATGCAGCGGTGTCTGGACAAGCAGATTGGACGTAATGTTCACGTCTATGTTGACGACATTGCTGTCATGTCGAAGAAGCGTGGCGATCTCATCGCCGATCTGTCGGAAACCTTTGCAAACCTAAGGGAGTACCAGATGAAGCTTAATCCGGCAAAATGCGTCTTCGGTGTACCCGCAGGCAAGCTTCTGGGCTTCATTGTTTCCCAAAGGGGAATTGAAGTTAACCCGGAAAAGATAAAGGCGATTCAGAACATCGAGAAGCCGACTTGTCTGAAGGACATACAGCGGCTTACGGGTTCCGCTGCGGCTGTCAGCCGTTTCATTAGCCGGCTTGGAGATAAAGCTTTGCCTCTGTACAAACTTCTCAAAAAGTCGGATAATTTCGTCTGGACAGAGGAAGCAGAGGCAGCCTTAGCTCAGCTGAAGTATACATTGTCACATGCTCCAATCTTGGCGGCTCCTAGAGAAAAAGAGCCTCTTTTGCTCTATTTGTCGGCCACAAACTTTGTTATCAGTGCCGTCATTGTAGTTGAGCGCCTGGAAGAGGGAAAGCAATGGCCGGATCAGCGCCCCGTCTATTTTATTAGCGAGGTATTCTCAGATTCGAAGCAGCGCTATCCCCACTACCAGAAGTTAGCCTATGGCGTATTCTTTGCCGCCAGGAAACTGCGTCATTACTTCCATGATCACACAGTCACGGTGGTCAGCAAGGCTCCGTTAAGGGAAATCATCAACAATGCCGACGCAACGGGTCGAGTCGCCAAATGGGGCATCGAATTAGCAGCTTTCGACATCCAGTACAAGCCGAGGACCGCCATCAAATCTCAGGTCTTAGCCGACTTTGTTGCAGATTGGACAGAGGCGATGGAAAGCACACCTTTGCCGGATTCTCAGTACTGGATAATGCACTTCGATGGCTCGAAGATGAAGGAAGGCTCGGGGGCTGGAGTAGTTCTAAAATCGCCTAAGGGTGATAAGCTCAGCTATGTTCTCCGAATCCACTTCAACGCCACCAACAATGTAGCAGAGTATGAGGCTCTCCTTCATGGTCTTCACATGGCTAAGGAATTGGGAGTGCAGCGCATCCTCTGCTATGGCGACTCAGATCTGGTTGTGCAGCAACTTGATGGTTGTTGGGACACAAAAAGTCCCACAATGGCGGAATACAGAAGAACAGTCGACGAGTTCGGCCGATGCTTTGCCGGCTTAGAGGTTCGACATATCTCCCGAGATGACAATGAAGCTGCTGATGCCTTGGCCAGAATAGGATCCAAGAAGAAGGCAGTGCCACCAGACGTATTCCTCCATCACCTTCACAAGCCGTCCATCAAAGGCGGCGATGAAGATTACCCTTTGTCGGCGGAATCAGTTCAGGTGTGCTTGGTAACCCCAGATTGGACCACACCCTACATTGATTTCCTGGTTAATAAGAAACTGCCCAAGGACGACGAGGTGCTAAGCCGTCAAATTGAGCGTCGAGCAAAGGCGTACACGATTATTAGCGGGCAACTCTACAAGAGGAGCACTTCCGGCATCTTTCAAAGATGCGTCTCTCCAGAGGAAGGACGACAAATCTTAGAAGAAATCCACTCCGGCGAATGTGGGCATCACGTGGCGGCAAAGGCGTTAGTCGCCAAGGCATTCCGGCACGGATTCTTCTGGCTGACGGCTAAAGAGGATGCTATCAACATCGTCAAGACTTGTGAAGGATGTCAACGCTACGCAAAGCAGGTTCACTTGCCGGCTCAGGAGCTCCGAACGATCCCTATCACTTGGCCGTTCGCGGTCTGGGGGCTCGACATGGTGGGACCCTTTAAGACGGCGAGAGGAGGCTTAACCCACCTGTTGGTGGCGGTCGACAAATTCACGAAGTGGGTGGAGGCAAAGCCCATCAAGAAACTCGACGGAGCAACGGCAACAAAGTTCATCGTCGAGATTACAACTCGATTCGGCATACCGCATAGCATTATCACTGACAATGGCACAAACTTTGCCGTCGGTGAGCTAGCGAAGTTCTGTAGCCGATCAAAGATCCGACTCGATGTGGCATCGGTGGCACACCCACAATCCAATGGACAGGTAGAGCGCACTAACGGCATTATTCTGCAGGGTATTAAGCCGAGGCTTGAAACTCCTTTGCATCGAGCAGCCGGCGCTTGGGTTGAGGAATTGCCGGCAGTCCTATGGAGTATTCGTACTACCACAAATAGGTCAACCGGCTTCACCCCGTTCTTCCTGGTATATGGTGCAGAAGCGGTGCTCCCATCCGACATGATCCACGATTCGCCTAGAGTCGCAGCCTACGTCGAAGAAGACGCAGAAGAAGCACGCAAAGACGGCTTAGATATCCTCGAAGAAGAAAGGGAGTTAGCTCTCCAAAGATCCGCCATCTATCAACAAGATCTACGTCGCTATCAGAGCCGTAGAGTGCGGAATCGATCTTTTCGAGAAGGCGACTTAGTGTTGCGGCTTGTGCAAAGCCGGCAGCACAAATTATCCCCGCCTTGGGAAGGGCCTTTCGTTATCAGCAAAGTGCTGAAAAACGGGTCATATTATCTCCTCGACTTAAGGGATTCAAAGAAAGATCCCAGGAAGAAAGGTCGCAAGAGGAAAAGGCATGTAGATGACGACTTAGATGAGACGAAACGTCCGTGGAATATCGCTCAGCTACGTCCTTTTTACACTTAGCAAATTCTATTGTAACCATGTCAATGTGATCATGAAATAAAAATTGGTTTATCTCATGTCGAATTCGAGAATCTGTACCATCCTTTATTTCCCTATGATCTTATTGTTAGTCTGTTTACCCGAAATTGCCTGTGTTGCTTTTGTTGGTAAACTCTTTCATGTTGAATCCGCCTTAAGGTGATGAAAAATCAACGTTTTGCCAAATTAATGTTTGTCTGCTAGCTTTTTGCGCCGGGTTGCTTCAAAGCGTTTCGGCACCTAAAGGTGGCACTTGTTCTGAGTCTAAACAGATTGGTCATTGCGTACCCTGTTGCTCAGCGAGCTAGCTTCGCCATAGGTTTGCCGGCGCTTAAAGGCTAAGGCGTCAAGGCCAGATTTAACTGAGGCATAAAATTGCAAGTTTGCAAATTTAAAGCTGAATAATATACAGCAAAAGGCTTAAAGTTATATCTAGACATATACATTGTTTAGACGGCTTTTACATGCCTATTACATTTTCAGGATTGCCGGCTCAACGAGCAAATTCGGCTCATGAAGATTTCTCCGCCGCCAAAGTGTCATCATCTGACTGAGCAGGAGTTGGCGGACACGGCATTTCCTTGAAGATTGTGGTCAAAGAGACCATGTTGGCAATTTTGCTGGCGTAGCCGGAGACGGAGCGAAGGATCATCTTGCGATCTTGGTCGTCCAAGGGGTGTGCCATCCTCCTTTTCCAAAGGGAAGCCGGACGCCACACGCCAGGCTTCCGCCTCCGGGTAGTGTGCCATCATCAAGCCCAAGGCCGTCTTGGCACCTCCACGAGCACTGGAACGAAGGCGTTCATCGAAGAATGAAGCCGATTCGACCAGATCAGCTTCTAAGCTGGCAAGGTTCGTAGGGGGCTCGGGATTGCCGGGAAAGAATTTCTCGACAAGCTTTTTTCCCGAAGAAATAATCTTCGAGATAAGCTCCCCTACCTCCAAAATCCGGTCAAGCCAGTTTTCCGCAGTCAGCTCGTGGCCATAACCCGCCGGAGCTGCAAAAGGCGAAGTTCAGTTATATTTGGCAAAGACAGAAACCAATGAGTTCAAGTTTTTTCGATACTTACTCAGAAGCTGGTTGTCGATAGCCAACGATTCGTCGAGGCGCTTGTCAAGCCGGTCCTGGACTTCATTGAGGGCGTCCTTGTGGCTCTGCCTCTCTGATTCCAGAAGTTGTTCGGCTTTGGCAAGGTTTTGCTTGGTCGTCTCCAGCTCCGCCGCCATTGATTGGTTGAGCTTGTTCAGCTCAATGTTCTCGTTGCGGAGCCGGTCGACGATGCCGGTGCTTTCGGCAAGTTCCTTGGCTTTGATGATGGCGTCTGCAAGACAAAATGTCAGCAGTATAAAAACAAGCCTGGAAATTAAAAGCCAAGGATTCGGCGCTCGTACCTTGGTATTGAACCCGGTCCGCCTCAAACCCTTCGATAATGGCGTCTTTGTTCGCCAATTCGGTCTTAAGCCGGCGCATCTCCTGATTTCGTACACCCAAAGAATTGATGGTTTCAGCGCCAATTTTTCGGTGAATCTGCGTAAGGAGTTGCTAAAGGCCTAAAGCTATGATCGACAAGCTAAAATAGCTATGTAACGACATTTCATGGCTAGGGGGCTAAGTGTATGCATACGCATTAACTCGAATCACTATGTCGGCTAGTTTCGATAACTTAACCCGGCATAGTGCTCGGGGGCTACTGGGTAGGATATTTTACCTGGTAATGCTCGCGGAGAAGCGTCATACCGGCCTCAAAGCTATCAGCAAAGTAGCTTTGCTGATCTTCAAGAATCTCAATGACATCAAAGGTGTCATAGGCCTTGGTATGATCCGGCTCATCGTCCCGGACAGTTGTTCCCTTCTTCCGGGGAAGCCGAGGTGCCTTCATGAACCGGCTCATGAATTCCGGCTTGATGCGTCCCTCCTCGTCGAAGGCCTCGGCTTTGATTGGGGGAAAGATTGGGGCATCATTAGCCGGAGCTTCAGCCCTTGGAGAGGATGTTTCCCTCACTTTCCCCGTCATCTCTGTCCATTGTGTGGGAGGAGTTACCCCGGCCCTCCCGACAGGCGAACCTGGCACAATTGTGCGCGGGTTTTCTTCTGTTGGGTTCGGCTTTGGAAGTGATGGAGTTGATGGAGGGATGGCAGGAGAGGCTTTCTTCCTTATGGCGACCGTCTTAGTTTTCAACGGAGCGCCTTTCTTCATCCTGCAAAGATAAAAGATGTTTAGCAAATCCGGCTTTGCTGCAAGGGAAGGAGGAGATGTTATTAGTCGACTTACTTCTTGCTGGGGATATTGAGCCCAGCAAGTGCATCTTCATCTTCAGTCGACTTAGCGCTGCTAGCAGTCGACTGTCCCTTCCTCTTCCGGCTCTCTGCTTGAGCCGAAGAAAAGGTAACGGGACGCTGGATCACTTTGCTGGACGACGACGTGCCAGCTGATCCAGAAGTGGAAAGGCCTGGAATCTGAGGATTCAAAACAAGTCAGCTTGTGGCTGAAAAGCCAACATCCCTTCAAAGAATTGAACTTTGTTTTTGGCAAAGTACCTTTGGGGGAGGGTTGGACGCCGTGAACATCGGCATCGATTCTTCATATTGCCGACCCTCGTTGGGCCGGGCTTTGATTAGGCGGTTGAGGCGCGCGTGGTAGAGCTCCTCATCCATGTCTTTCTCGCTGGTCCTCATGGGATCAGCATTACCAGTGTACTCGCACAAAAGGCGGGTACGGTGCTGGAGGGGCTGGATCCGTCTCTTGACCCAGCATATTATGGTGTCCTCCCCAGTTAGGGGAGGAGAGCCGGAGGTTAACTCCGAGATCTTCGCCTGAATGGCGACATGGTCTGCCGGCATCTTCGCCGACGGTTTCTTCGTCCAGGACGGCATGGGCGTGCCGGCTATATCGGTGAAGGGGGCTAGGCCCTCAAGCCGGTTCGGTGGTGCCACGTCCTTGCAGTAAAAGAAGGTCGAGGCCCATCCCTTTGCCGAGTCGACGATTGGGACCTGAGGGTACCAGTCCATATCCCGGCGGCAGTTGAAGCTGATTGAGCCGACCACTAACAGCTCCTTGTTGACAGTCTGCCTCTTGACTAAGAAGCATCTATGGAAGAAGTCTAGCCTAGGTTTTATACCTAAGTAACCTTCAAATAGAGCTACAAAGCCGGAGATGTAAAGCAAACTGTTCGGGGTGATGTTATGGAGTTGGAGGCCGTAGTGGTCGAATATTTCTATCAGAAATGCCGACGGCGGCAAAGAAAAACCCCTAGAAACGTGGGAGGAGAGAAGTACCCGCTCGTCCCGGACTGGGGTTGGATACGGGTCGTCCAAGGCGGATCTCCAAGCCGGCGGAGTAGAAGATGCCGGAGGAATGACGCCATCGGCCGCCATACTTTTGAGCTCGCCTTCTTCTACAGCTGAACCGACCCAATTATGTGTCGGGTTGTTGGCAGCACCTTTATCGCTGCCGGCTTCCTCCTCTTCATCCTCCCCGGCGCTAGCTCCTTCGGCTGCGGCGTCAGAAGCCTTGGAGGCAGCAGCTTCGGCTGCGGCTTGCGCGAAGGCCACTTCGTCGCGGCCGGGCACGGTGAGGGTGTCCACCGGAGATGGGGAAGATGCAGCTGTAGCGGCGGAAGGCTCGGAGGCGGCGGTGGGTGGCACGGAGACAGCGGCGGCGGCCGCGGAAGGAGAGCCGCCCATCGGCGGAGCCGAATCCGAAGGTGTCGCGTTGATCACCGGCGAGCTTGGAGCGCTGGATGCCATGGAGCTCGGAGGAAGAACTTGAGTTGGGAGAAGGAGAGATCTGGAGATGGATGCTAGGGTTGCAAATGGCGAGTGACGGCGGCAGAGGCGAGGCGTCCGGGATTTATAGTAGAGACGCCGAGATCCGCGCAACGGTCACAGGCCGAGATTTTCGCCACGCGTCACGGATCTAGCCGTTGTGAGACGTTTGCTCTCCTCCGACGCCTCGGTTCCAGCGCGGGAAAAACGGAAGTTAGCCCTGCATTCAAAGATGCTCCTCCACTCACACTATCAAGTCTGACAGAGTAGTCAAATCGGCGGACGCGTGTCGGAACGTGTTCAAGTGGATTTCTCCGATGCAATAGGCCGGCACTATGGGATCGGCAAACAAGTTCGGCATGTTTTGCAAAATTTCTAGGAATGCTCCAAGACTAAAAGACGGATGAAGAACTTCCCGAATGGAGTTTTGTCGGGAAGATGAAGCCAACCGAACAAGTACTTGAAGCTTTCCGGGGGCTAATGTTGGGGTTATGCCGAACAGGTACCCTCACGGATATGAAGCTAAGCCATGATACCAGGGTGGCCCATAGTGGTGATAAGCCGAATTCCGGCTTATCGGGCGGCCCAGTATGATGAAGCGCAGGAGGCCCATCCGGCTAAGGAAGGTTCCAGAAGGCAGCTGGGATTGCGGAAGACTTAGCTCACAAGACAAAGCCCAAGCCGGATTAGTTTAGGACTCTGACTTAGTCGGTAGGTTTTTCCTGTAAGCCCTAGGCCGGACGCCTTTATAAGCCGGCCTATGGGACGCCTTAGGGCACGAACAATCTCGACCTCAATCCACTGTAACTCGGCGATATTGCCATATAGTGAATTATAGCAGCACGTAGGATCTCGCCACCGACGTGAGATCCGAAGCTGGGTAAACTCGTGTCCATGGAGCCGGAATCCCCAACTCCAAAACCCCTCTCTCTACCTAGCTCGATGGCACCCCTGCCGCGGCTAGATTCGACAATACCACGACAAGGTTTGTGCTACAGGTACCGGCTGTACAAGCTTAGACCCAACGTGTGGATAAACGTTCAACCTCTCGAGAGTGTCAAATCTAGAATCTAGTATTGTTCCTACCCAAGGAACGGTGTTAGGTCAAGTCACACTAGAGTCAGTCCAGTCGAACACGGAGAAATAAATTCACCAAGTAGTCCGAGTTGGCCAAAGTTGAATGAGCTGAAAAGTGGACCATAGTTGGTCAAAGCTAAGCCTCGAGGTGGACCAGAGTTGGTCAANGAGGCCATGAGGCGCGGAGGAAGAACTCGAGCTCGGGAGAGATGGAATCTGGAGAGGAGAGAGCTAGGGTTGCAAATGGTGTGGTGGCCGCGGCGGAGGCGAGGCGTCCGGGATTTATAGTAGATGCGCCGAGATCCGCGCAACGGTCACGGGCCGAGATTTTCGCCACGTGCCATGGATCTAGCCGTTGTGAGACGTTTGCTCTCCTCCGACGCCTCGGTTCCAGCGCGGGAAAAACGGAAGTTAGCCCTGCATTCAAAGATGCTCCTCCACTCACACTATCAAGTCTGACAGAGTAGTCAAATCGGCGGACGCGTGTCGGAACATGTTCAAGTGGATTTCTCCGACACAATGGGCCGGCACTATGGGATCGGCAAACAAGTTCAGCATGTTTTGCAAAATTTCTAGGAATGCTCCAAGACTAAAAGACGGATGAATAACTTCCCGGATGGAGTTTTGTCGGGAAGATGAAGCCAACCGAACAAGTACTTGAAGCTTTCCGGGGGCTAATGTTGGGGTTATGCCGAACAGGTACCCTCACGGATATGAAGCTAAGCCATGATACCAGGGTGGCCCATAGTGGTGATAAGCCGAATTCCGGCTTATCGGGCGGCCCAGTATGATGAAGCGCAGGAAGCCCATCCGGCTAAGGAAGGTTCCAGAAGGCAGCTGGGATTGCGGAAGACTTAGCCCACAAGACAAAGCCCAAGCCGGATTAGTTTAGGACTCTGACTTAGTCGGTAGGTTTTTCCTGTAAGCCCTAGGCCGGACGCCTTTATAAGCCGGCCTATGGGGCGCCTTAGGACACGAACAATCTCAACCTCAATCCACTGTAACTCGGCGATATTGCCATATAGTGAATTATAGCAGCACGTAGGATCTCGCCACCGACGTGAGATCCGAAGCTGGGTAAACTCATGTCCATGGAGCCGGAATCCCCAACTCCAAAACCCCTCTCTCTACCTAGCTCGATGGCACCCCTGCCGCGGCTAGATTCGACAATACCACGACAATCGCCCGGTTGACGCTAACCAATTGTGCTATTTTGTTTTATTTACTCAACCTGTGGCTGCTACTGGCTGGAGGCATCTCCGTCCTCGCCCGGTTGATATTGTTATTTTATTTTTGTTACTCGACCTGTGGCTGTTATTGGCCGGAGGCATCTCCGCCATCGCCCGGTTGAATTTATTCATCTTTGCGGAATTATTACATGATTATTATTGCTTATTGCTTGAACTATTGTGTGCAGTTTGCTTCTGTTTCATGTTGATATGATATTATGGTTTTGCATTGGACTAATCTGTTTCATGTTGACATGATATTATACTTGTTGTGTTGGACTAATCCTTTATTTTGTTGGACTAATCTTCTGTTGTTTGGACTTGTTGTTGAATGAAACTGGACTAAATGAAAAACCCCTCCAAACTTCGATAGGGTCAGTCCATAGTGCCACCAATCTGAACCTTGAACGTACTACCACTGTCGCCCAAATGGGAGAGCCATAGCCTATGTAACCTATCAGGCCTCCTTTGATGCTACCCACTTGGCAAGTCTAGTCGGATACTGCATAGTTGTGGTCGGGGCAAGTCTTGTGAAGGTTCCGGAGCAAGGCGTCGCTCATGAGTTGGGGACGTGCCGGATTCACTTCGTCATAAGACATAAAGTTATGTCGGTAGCTATACAGGGAGTGTCTTGCTAGCGTGAACGGTTATGTAAGTGTATCTTGCCCTAGCTAAGTAAGGTGCACTTAGATGGGTGGTAACTGCAACCTCTCGAGAGTGTGTCAACTAGCAGCTAGCCTTGTTCCTAGGTTATGGAACAGTTCAGTGTCGATCACACTATTGTCCTTTGTCGAGTCCGGACGTTAAACTTAAGTTTGTTTGAAGGAAATACGAACAACAATGAACAATAAGCTGATGCAGGGAATGTTACTTGAGTCGTGGATGGTTACCCATGTTTGGGGTGACGGTGTGATTGTTGGGAGCCTAGAGTTAGGCCCGAGCCAACATCAGCCGTGTATGCCCCGAGCAGAGATATGAGGCCAGTGGGCCTAGCAGTTTGACATATGTTGTAAGGCCGTTGAGCCTAGTGGTGATGACAGGTGAGGTTTAATATTTGGTACCAATGGGCACTCCCGTTATTCGTCACACGTAAGTTCTCTTATGTGATCACCGGTATACGATCCAACCCCACCTGGCTTGGACTCTGTACTGGTGTTACCCCTATTATTTGCTTATGCCATGATTTGTTGGGCTGCCATGTTGCTACCCACTTGGATGGCGGTAAGTAGACACTTGCCATGTTTAGATTATTTCTGTTGCTAGCTGCCTGATTGCTTGACTGTTCATGTCATGTGGTTGTTTTCTTGCGAGTACGTCACCGTACTCAAACTAGCTTTTCATGTGGCCAGACATTGAGAGGATACATCTACTACCATAGCAAGGAGAACGAGCAGGAGCGTGCTAGGATCAGTAGCCCATCAAGATGCCTGTGGAATGGAGCCACACCAAGCCGTTGCCGTATCTATATCTTCCGCTGCCAGTTAAACTCTATCCCGTGCCATACTTGGCCACGATAATTTTTCATGCCTTGATGGCCATGTAGACCATTTGTAGCCCTTTGGGCCTGATTGTGTAATGATAGTTCTGCTATGTTGCATTGTCGTAACGTGCGTCCGGATATCCTGGGCTGGCGCACGGGCGACCGCCTCTCTGGCAATATGTGTCAGAGGGGGGTGCCACAGTAGCTATGTGGTTATCTCTCTCTTCCATGATGTGATTTCGTTGTGATCATGAGCTTTGTTAGTATAGTTGAATACATGATGTTTCCCTATGTGTAATGGATATGATTTTGCTCAAGTGATGTTATTTAGTACAATTTCCGGAGTCACCATTGTGATCACGGTATCTCGGTGACAGTGTGGGTGCCGTGTGTGACTCTATGGATAATAGATTGGAAGGATCTTCATCATGAGTTTGTTCTTTATTATTGTTGGATTAAATAGATCATGAGGTTTCTTGATGCTTGTGTTATTGAAGAAAGAGACTATTCAAGAAATATGTTGTGGTGTTTGTTAGTACTATCTTTGGATGCGGATAGTGACAGCATGAAGTGTCCATAGATGTGGAATACGAACTTTAATGTGTGCTTTTCGTAGCCCTACGCAATTCTCATCCTATTTGATCCACGAAATAATGATCTCCGAGTAACGTCTACCATGCATGTGTTTTTGTGGAACTATTATGTGTTTAATTATGTTAATGATGTTGAGAGTAGTCACTAGTGAAAGTATGAAGCCTAGGCCTTGTTTCCAAGCATTGATACACCGTTTTTAGTCAGTTTTGCACTTGTTTGCTTGCTGCCATTTTTATTACAGAATTACAAAATCACCTTTTACCATCCATATCACTTGCATTTTACCATCTCTTCGCCGAACTAGTGCAACTATACAACTGACAATTGTATTAGGTGTGTTGGGGACACAAGAGACTTCTTGTATCTTAATTGCAGGGTTGCTTGAGAGGGATATCTTTGACCTCTACCTCCTGTGGATTCGATAAACCTTGGGTTACTCACTTAAGAGAAATTTGCCGCTGTCGTACAAACCTCTGCGCTTGGAGGCCCAACAAGTCTACAAGAATAGAAGCGTGTAGTAGAAATCAAGCTAATTTCTGGCGCCGTTGCCGGGGAGGTAAGGTAAGCGGTACTCACACTCCGACGACGAAGCTAATTTCTAGCATTGTTGTTGGGGAGGTGAGTGCTTGAAGGTATCTTCTTTAGATCTTGCAATTAAATCTTTTTGTTTCTTGTTTTTATTTCATTAGTTAGGCTTAATGGAAAACAACAAAAAAATGAGAGAGCTTTACAAACTTTATCTTGAAATTGGTCATGATTCTTTTGAAGAGAAAATTAAAAACCTATGGAACTTTATTTGCATTATAATCATGCTAGTAGCAATGTTATTAGTATGATTTCTTTGAATGCCATTGTTGCTAATGCCATGGAAAATTGCAAGCTTGGGGATGCCGGTTTTGATGAATATGATCTTTTTAGTCCCCCAAGCTGGAATGAGGAAATTTGCTTTGATGATACTATGACTCCTATATATGATCATTATAATGATGAATGTGATATTTTCAGTCCACCTACTATTGAGGAAAAAGTTTATTATGATTATGATATGCCTCCTATTTATGATGATTACAATGATGATTATGATTGTGTTACTCCCACTAATACTAATGAGAAAGATTTTACTTATGTGGAGAGTAATAATAATACTTTTATGCATGTGAATCATAAGAAAAATGCTTTATGTGATGGCTATGTTATTGAGATTTCTTATGATTCTACTGAAAGTTATTATGAGAGAGGGAAGTGTGGTTATATAAATTTTCATCTTATGAAGTTTCCCCTCTTTATGTTGAATGTTTTAATGTTGCACCTGCATTGCCTTCCTATGCTTAATGCTTTATGCTCCAATGATTTATTTTCTTACAAGATGCATATGCATAGGAAGAGAGTTAGACTTAAATTTGTTTGATATTTGCTTCATGATGCTCTCTTTTGCGTTCCAACTCTTATTCTTATGAGAGCATCATTAAAATTATCATGCCTAGCTAAAAAGGCTTAAAAGAAAAGCGCTTGTTGGGAGGCAACCCATGTTTTCTTTTCTTTCAGTTTGTTTTTATTTTTCTTGAGTCAAGAAGTTGTTTCCTATGTAGCAATTTCATTGTATCTTTTTCTTTTGGTTTTTTGTGCCAAGTTTAGCCTCTAATGCATTGAAAGTACAAGGTGTTGTTTTGCTGTTCAGAAACAGAATTTTGTTCTTCAGTGTTAGAAAATCTAAAAATCCTCTGAATTTTATATTTTTATGAAATTTTTATACAGCAAGCCTTATACTTTTATCTATCTTTCGTTAGTTTTGACTTTTATGATTTGAGCTACAGAAGTTCCTCGAACAATTCAATCTTTACAGAATGTTCAGTTTTTGACAGATTCTGCTTTTATTTGTATTTGTCTCTTTTACTATCGTCAAATGTGATACTCTAGAAAAGGAGTGCCACACTGAGGCTTAGTAAACAGTAGCCAATTCCCAATAAATTTGTTTGCAATTTGTCTTGAGTTGAACACATGTGCATTTTAATTTATGAGCACTAACCCTCTAATCAGTTTATGAGAAGTTTTGTGTGAAGGGAGTTTTTAAGTTCCAAAGGAGAGGACTATGAAAAAATTGAGGATGGGTCAGAGCTCAAGCTTGGGGATGCCCCCATGGAACCCCCTCTGAATATCAAGAACCATCAAGCGTCTAAGCTTGGGGATGCCCAAGGCATCCCCTCTTCTTCATCGACTATCATGAGGTCGTCTTCGTTGAACTTCGTTTTTATCACTTTACATATTATGTGCTATGCTTGGAGCGTCTTTTTAGTTTCAGTTTTGTTTTGTTTGTTTGCTGGTCATATGCTTGTTGGATCCTTGCTTTGTTTGTGTGGGAGAGATACACGCTCCGCCTTTTCATTTGAATACTCCTTTGCTTCGCTTATATCTTGTTGAGTATTCTTAGCTACTGTTTGTTTGCTAGTAAGCTCTCGCTTTTAGCTTTTATCTTGTTTAGAGATGCTAGTAGTTGTTGTTAAACTCTCATGTTCTTCACTTATATCTGTTGGAGAGTTGTTATTGGTAAATTGCTTGAATTGTCAAAGGGACAAAATGCTATTCATGTGATATTGGAATGAAATGAAAACCTGCATAGTATTATAGATCATTGTATGGATACTTGATACTTCTCATTTGTTTTGAGATATTAGGATGAATGCTTAAACTTGCTGGTTATTTGAGTGGAATTGATTAGTAAAGAAATACTGTAAAAAACTTGAAACTATGTGGTGTTTCGTAGTTGTTAATTCTTTAAGCTAATCTTTCTATCAAAAGAATTGTTTGGTCAACATTTGAGACGGTGTGGAGCTTTTATGGTTATGATTGATAAATGTCTTATGCTACTCTGTTACCGGTTAATTTTAGGTGTTTGCTTCAAATACCTTCTTTGCTAAGCCCAAAAATTCGTACTGAGTGTATGGTTCACTCGTGCATCCAAATCCCAAATCTAAACTATCTTGCCAGCTGAGTCCACCATATCTACCTATGCATGGTATTTCCTGCCATTCCAAGTAAATTTGTCATGTGCTATCTTTAAAAATTCATAATACTCCTTTTTATGCCTCTGTTTTTAAGCTCATCAGGGAGCAGTAGAGAGCTAGATATAACTTGTGACGAGCAAGGTCATTTCCCTCCTTTCACCCGGTGTCGATGGATTACGTCTTTAGTTGAATGAACCCGAGAGCAGCTTAAGCAAAATATAAATATAACTCACCATTCTCCTTCGCGCAATGCAAATCTGAGAAATCAGCTCAAACATGGACAGTGGTGAAACCAAGGAGAATGAAGAGCGTACTCGCTCCTCTAAAAACCAGCTGCTCTCACAAGCCAAAAAACCTTGCTTGTTATGGGGGACTAGATAGCTTCTCTGTTGTGAAGTCGTTGACGAAAGCATGCATATCTCGAAATTGTTTTACTTATGTTTCATAAAAAAAAAAGCTCTAGCACATGACTAATCCCTGCTTTCCTCTGTGAAGGGCCTTTCTTTTACTTTTAATGTTGAGTCAGTTTTCCTCTTCCTTCTATCTCCACCAAAGCAAACATCTAGCATTGACCCATCATTGATCATATTGCATTGTCAGATTAAACATGAATCTTTATATTGACTTTACCGTTGGAAGTTGAAGCTTTTTGCTAAAACTTACATCTTCTTTGTTTTGATTCTCAAACACTTTTTTTATGGAACTATTACCTTTGTGGATTAATCAAATATGTGGATCACATTGCTTTCATGTCTTTAACGTACTAATTATGAAAAGTTTTGCTCGAATGATTCAACTTGGTTATTCATTGCTTTCTTGCTATCAACTATAGATAATTGTTTTGTATCACTTCATTCACATCCTATGCTTTACATTACTATCTTGACCACGTTTGTGTTGGTTGCATGTCTCATAAAAAAATATTTTGTTATCACTTACCTACTCGAGGACGAGTAGGAGTTAAGCTTGGGGATGCTGATACGTCTCAAACGTATCTATAATTTTGAGTGATCCATGCTAGTTTTGTGATGTTTTCACATGTTTTTAATATCATATTACATCATTTTTATGCATTTTGTTGGACTAGCCTATTGACAAGATGCCCAGTGCTAGTTCCCTGTTTTTGTGCTGAAATTGTTGCAGAAAGTTACTTCTGGAAATATTCTCGTAATTCAACGAAAATTTACGGAGATTTTTTATTAAATAAATGAGGAAGGGAGCCAGAAGGGCGACTCCAGGGGACCCACACAGGCCAGGGGCGGCCCCCTGCCACCGCCTAGGGCCCACCCGCAGGTGGGACCCGCCCCTGCACTGTGGGGCACCCCTCGGCCGCCTCCGACGCCTATAAAATCACATCCGACGCAAAAACCATAACCCCCGAAGGATTTTCCCAAATACGCAACAGAACTCCGCCGCCATCGCCGACAAGTTTCGGGGGTCAGATTGATCCTGTTCCGGCACCCTGTCAGAGGGGGGATCGATCGCCGGAGCCATCTCCATCGACACCGTTGCTTCCCGCGATGAGGAGGGAGTAGTCCCTCACCGGGGCTGAGGCTTATACAAGTAGCTATGTGGTTATCTCTCTTTCCCATGATGTGATCTTCGTTGTGATCATGAGCTTTGTTAGTATAGTTGAATACATGATGTTTCCCTATGTGTAATGGATATGATTTTGCTCAAGTGATGTTATTTAGTACAATTTCCGGAGTTACCGTTGTGATCATGGTATCTCGGTGACAGTGTGGGTGCCGTGTGTGACTCTATGAATAATAGGTTGGAAGGATCTTCATCATGAGTTTGTTCCTTATTATTGTTGGATTGAATAGATCGTGAGGTTTCTTGATGCTTGTGTTATTGAAGAAAGAGACTATTTAAGAAATATGTTGTTAGTACTATCTTTGGATGCGGATAGTTACAGCATGAAGTGTCCATAGATGTGGAATACGAACTTTAAGGTGTGCTTTTCATAGCCCTACGCAATTCTCATCCTATTTGATCCACGAAAGAATGATCTCCGAGTAACGTCTACCATGCATGTGTTTTTGTGGAACTATTATGTGTTTAATTATGTTAATGATGTTGAGAGTAGTCACTAGTGAAAGTATGAAGCCTAGGCCTTGTTTCCAAGCATTGATACACCGTTTTTAGTCAATTTTGTCACTTGTTTGCTTGCTGCCAGTTTTATTACAGAATTACAAAATCACCTTTTACCATCCATATCACTTGCATTTTACCATCTCTTCGCCGAACTAGTGCACCTATAAAACTGACAATTGTATTAGGTGTGTTGGGGACACAAGAGACTTCTTGTATCTTAATTGCAGGGTTGCTAGAGAGGGATATCTTTGACCCCTACCTCCCGTGGATTCGATAAACCTTGGGTTACTCACTTAAGGGAAATTTCCCGCTGTCCTACAAACCTCTGCGCTTGGAGGCCCAACAAGTCTACAAGAATAGAAGCGTGTAGTAGACATCAGTAAACAGTAGCTAATGCTAAATCAAGTTTGTGCAATTTGTCTTAGTGGAACCAAAGTGAGCTTTGTTTTATTGGGACTAACCCTCTAATCAGTTTATGCAAAGTTTTGTGTGAAGGGAGTTTTTAGGTTCCACAAGAGAAGATGATGAACGAAGTTGAAGGATGGACAAAATCAAAAGCTTGGGGATGCCCCCATGGCACCCCACTGAACATTCAATAAGACTCGAGCATATAAGCTTGGGGATGCCTTGGGCATCCCCTCTTCTTCATCGACAACCATTAGGTCGTCTCCGTTGAAACTATGTTTTTATCACTTCTCATATTATTTGTTGTTCTTGGAGCGTCATTTTATTTTTATTTCAGTTTGTTTTAGTTTGTTTGCTGGTCATGTACTTTGTTGGATCCTTGCTATCTTGTGTGGGAGAGAGACACGATCTGCTTTTTCATTTGAATACTCTTGTGCTTCACTTATAATTTGTTGAGTATTGTTAGCTTTGTTTTCTTATCAGTTCTTGTGCTTCGCTTATATATTTTTAAGAGCTATTAGTTGCTGTTATTAGACTATCTTTTGCTTCACTTATATTTGTTTAGAGAGTTGTTTGTGGTAGCTTGCTTGATTTGTTGGAATGATAAAAATGCCGTGCATGTAGTTGTGGTGTCATGAAAAACTTGTATAGTCATGTAGATCTTCATGTTTGAATAACTTGAAACTTGCCAATTGTTTTGAGATGTTAAGTGAATTAATGCTTAAACTTGCTGGTTATTTAAGTTAAGGCTCATTAGTGAAGAACTACCGTTAAAGCTTGAATTTACAAAGTTTCATCATGCTTGCACTACTAGGAAACTAGCTATAGGTGAACCACATTCTGTGGCGCATAGTGCTGCATGCGCCACAGAAAAGTATTTTTGTGGCGCATAGTTTTGCATGCGCCACAGAATTCCAACATTCTGTGGCGCATCTAGCTATATGCGTCACATAATTGTGTGTTTCTGTGGCGCATCTAGCTACATGCGCCACAGAAAGCCACATTTCTGTGGCGCATGGGTCACATGCGCCACAGAAATATGCCTTTCTGTGACACATATAATTAGATGCGCCACAAAAACACACAATTCTGTGGCGCACATCCAACATGCGCCACAGAAATGTTATCTTTCTGTGGCGCATCTAGCTGTATGCGCCACAGAAAGGCATATTTCTGTGGCGCATGTGGCCCGTGCGCCACAGAATTCTTCAAAACAGATCCCACCACACACACCACCCCCCCCCCCCTCGTGGATCGCCTTTTCAGTTTTGCACGAAGTGAAAGAAAATGAAAAAAAATTCAAAAAATAAAATCCTTTTAGATGTAGGGAAGGTTTTGGGTCTAGTTGTTAGGAAAAATTTGAAATACACATTTTGACTTTTTTTGTAAAAGTAGGTGAAAAAATAGTAAAATGGACATAACTTTTGCATACGACGTCGAAAAAATGCGTTTAATACCTTAAAAAAAACTAGAGAAAATTTCGGAACCGCCCTCACCCGGGTTTACCCGGTTAGCCTTTTTTTAGATTCTCAAAATTCCAAACGAAAAAAAGTTATGGCCAACAGAAGAATTTTTCCAGCAAAATCAAAAAAAATAAAAAAAATAAAAAAGACAATTCTGTGGCGCATATGTAGCCCATGTGCCACAGAATTGTCTGGCGGGATTCCAAATTTTGAATCCTGCCAGCCCCTTCTCCCTCTCTTTTCTCCTTCTCTTCTCCACTCCTCCCTCCACTTCTCCACCCTCCACTTCTCCTCTCCTCCACTTCTCCTCTCCCCTTCTCCTCCACTTCTCCTCTCCTCTTCTCCTCTCCCCTTCTCCTCTCCCTTTCTCCTCTCCTCTCCTCTCCTTTCCTCCACATCTTCTCACCTCCACCTCCACCTCCGGCGACCTCCACCTTCGGGACCTCCACCTCCGGTGACCTCCTCCACCACCTCGGCGACCTCCTCCTCCACCTCCACCTTCGGCGACCTCCTCTACCATCCCGGCGACCTTCTCCTCAACCTCCACCTCCGATGACCTCCACCTCCACTTCCGGCGACCTCCTCCGGCGACATTCTTCTCCTTCTCCACCATCCCCGGCGACCCCCATCCTCCACCCACCCACCTCCGGCAACCCCCTACTCCACCCACGAAAACACGGTCTCCGACGAGCTCCGACAAAATTCCGGCGAAATTCCGGCGGCTAGATCTAGATCTAGATCTGGCCGCCTTTTTTTTTGAAATTTGAAAAAAAATTCTGTGGCGCATGGGGGTGGGTGCGCCACTGAAATATTTCTGTGGTGCACGGTTCTGGGTGCGCCACAGAATCTTCGCATTTCTGTGGCGGACCACCGGCGTGCGCCACAGAAATATATTTTAGTGGCGAGGATTTTGTGGCGCATCCACCTGTTTCCATGGATGCGCCACAGAAGTCCAAATTGGTGCGCCACAGATAGCCTATTCTGTAGTAGTGTTGTAAGTTCAATAGGCAAGTGTTTTCATCAAATGAAAGTTTGGTTAACAAGGGAGACAGTGTAGAGTTTTTGTGGTTATGCTTAATGTATGTTCTATAGTCATTCTTGTTCCGGTTGCTGGTGCTTGTTTTTTTTTATATCTTTGCTAGCCAAAAAACTCTGTACTGAGCGGGAATGCTTCTCGTGCACTAGCATAGAAAAGCTTACCCATGGCGCACCAAAATGGCTTACCCGTGGCGCAGGGGCCTGCGTCACGGATTGCCACACCACGGGTAATATATAGCCGTGGCGCAGGCACCCATGTGCGCCACGGGTATATTTGGTTAGCCGTGGCGCACAGGTCCTGGTGCGCCACGAGTAGTTAGCCGTGGCGCAGGCCCGTATGTGCGCCATGGCTAAGGAGGCATACCCGTGGCGCACCACCCCACCGTGCGCCACGACTAACGTGCACCACCGCTAGGCTTTGTGGTGCGCCACGACTAGGTTTTTCTGTATTTTTTTATACTGCGTATTTATACAGATGCTAATACAGATATTTATACAGACATATTCTATAATACAATTTGCAGAACAATATACATAATACATAGATCACATGCATTATAACTGAAAATAGATATAAGTAGACAAAATTATATACATCACATGCATGCATCTCCATCGAAATCGAGTAGCAAGTTCGATCATCACATTACAAACTAAAGGAAGTTTAATTACAACACGAATTTCATCGACTGTTTGAACATAAACTACACAGGTAGATAAGCTAGGCGTCGATGGTCTTCGGGGCCGGGAAGGGGCGGACGCCTTCTTTCATCGTGAAGGGCCGGATGTCGCCTTGTGCCTTTATACGCCGTTCCACCTCCGCATTATCGAGTGGAGCACCGTCGTAGTAGAACATGCCTCCAACGGCGCAGACATCATGTAGTATGATCCGCGCGAACGTCTCCTGGATGCGATAGAATTCTTGTCGAAGATCACGATCCTGGATAGTTGCCAAGTTTTCGGCCCAGCGTTGGAGTTGATCTGGCAACTTAAGTTTCTCTTCATCCCGTACGAAGTCACGGATCTGATGGATGGCGTAGTAGGCATCCCTCTCGCTGTTCTTTGGTTGCGTGACGCACGCGAAGTTGATAATGTGGTGGAATGATAGCACACCTCCTCTTCCAGGTCTCTTCCTTTTGAAGATGCCTCCCCTCATACTGAAGCCAACTAGAGCATTATCCAGAGCCTTCTTGAGGTTGGTGTAGTCTTTCGGCTTGTCCTCCCTACCCGAGTCCAAATATGTGACTACGGAATATGTCGGGCAAAGAACGAGCAGGACGCAGTACTTGTCTCTGGGCAAAACAATTTAGACAGAGTGTTAGAAAAATAATGATAGAAATCTAATGAAGCATCTTCATTATGGCGTAGAGAATGACTACTTACTCGGGATAGTAAGGCAAGAGAATGTAATCCTTCCACTTATTCTCCACCATGATTTCTTCGAGGTGTCTCAACATAAATTGCCAGCCATCATGGCTTCTGAAGTTGGTCTCGATCATGTAGTAGGGGTCCGCTATCGCGATGCCCCTGATCTTCTCTTTTAAGACCTGGTGGGTTGTACTGAGACAGAATAGGCGGACTAAATGAGGATGGAGCCGCTTGAGGTTAAACATCTTGAAGATGTCATCAAATCGCACGAAAATCAAATCCGCTGGGTCTTGTTTGCAAAAGCCATCAACTGCCTCTGGCACCTTGGCAGTGAAAAGCGGGTGTGGGTGTGTTGGATCTTTCATTTTAAGAAGATCCAGCTCTCGTGTTAGAACACGCTGATGCAACATCTGCATATCCCCACTCATGAGTTGGAGCACATCACGGGGTGCCATCGGTCGACCCACAATATGAATTTCATGCGTAACATCTTTGCTGGGTCCTGGCCCATCCTTAAACCGGATCAGCCGCGGAGCCGCCGGCTGGCTGCTGGAGGCATGGGCACCCTGCTTCGGCTTTGGAGGCTGCGACGGCTGGCTGGCGGATGCATAGTCGCTCTTCCTAGTTCTTTTTGGCGTCTTCTTAGGCTTTGGAGGGATGCCTCCTCCGGCCGCTAGCGCTTCACGACAGGTCCCAAGTAGTGTGTTGGGGCTCAGGATAGCTTGTGTTGCTTCTTTCTGCGTGAAGTCGTCGGCTGGAGGCGTCTCTTGAGAATCGAACAGACGCTTTGTGCACGTGGCTTTATCTTCTTGACCAGCGGGCTCGTGCGTGTGCGGAGCAGTGGCGGTTCATCAAGAGAAGCCATTAATCCTCCGTCGTCGCAGCGGTCATCATCGATGTAGCAGTCATCGAAGATGTCATCTTTATGTGCCGCGGGCTCTTTAAGTTGTGGTGGTGCTGGTGCGATGGCCTTGACAGGGTTTTGCCCCAACCCGACTTGCGGTGTTGCGTGTGGAGTGTCCAGACTTAGACGGATCTGGGTTTTCGGCCATACCATGGCCCAGGGTATGAGTTCACGGAGGAGCCGATGGTCCTCGGCTCCCACGGGTTGATAAGGAGGATCCACCTCATTGCAGCCCGAGAACACCCTAATCAGTGAAACCTTAAAGCAGCCATCGGGTATCGGCGTGTTGTGGGGAAAGCGATTTTTTGGCGCAATGATGGTAGCCCTAGCAACATCCTTCAACTCTCCATTCACATGGTGTAGGAGAGTGCATCTAGTGTCGCCCTGCGAAGAACATGCATGTAGGGGGTTAGAGATGCAAGGCAAAGGCAAAATGGATGAAGTAATATGTGTTGAGCCTACGACGCTTAGATACTGTGAGGGCGTCGAGCTTGGCCATTGTCGAGACACCGTCGACGGCTTGCGACACGGAGTCGGAGTGGGCGCCGCTTGGGGTGTTGCCAGCCGGCGAATTCTCCGGAAGAGGCGACGGCGTGGTGTGGACCGACAGATTATCCCGAACAGGTGGAGGTAACGGCGCGGTGTTGGCGGACGAAGCCGCCGACGCGGTGTTGGCCGTGTTGCCTCCAAAGTTGGGCACTGGACACGGCCCTTGTCGACCTCCGTCGATCCAATCCGTTTCCGAGGTCACGATGGAAGGAAGGAATCCGACGAGCGCCTTGGCCACTAGTTCGTTGACTATATCCTCCTGCTTGCGCTTCTTGCTCTCCTTCCGCGTCTCCTTGTCCTCGGCATAATAGTCACACCATAGGACCTTGCCATGGCTGACAACACGGCGACCTGACGGTGACTTGTCCAGATCCCGCCCCTGACCTTGTTCAATGCCGCATTGAATGGAGTGTCCCACACGGTCTTCGTCGATCCCTGGGAGGAGCTCTCATCCGCGGCTCTAGAAATTTCTACATCCTCCAGAGCCTTTTGGAACTTCACGATAGCAGGATCCGTCTTAAGTTCCTTGGTAACCGGGTCCTCCGTGAACTGAGCCCTGACAAAATTTCTAGTCTGCTTGTCTTTAAATTTGTCGAAGGGGTTAGAGATGCCCTTAGCTGCCCACTCAGCATCCTGCTTCTCCCATTTGGGCTCAGCCGCGAAGTAACCACCACTTCCGAGATGGTGGTGACCTACATTCTTCGAGTTCATCCACCTCCCCCATTCACTCATTTTCTTGGATACAGGTAGTCCGAGCCTACCCCGGAAAATCCTAAGGTCTTTTTCGTTGACCCGCTCCTTGTTCCAGATCTCCTCGGGACTTTTATCGTCTTCGATCAATTTTTTGACCCTACCTCTCTAGCTGGACAAGGCCGTGCTCATCTTCGTGAGGGCAAAGTTGTTGACGGCATTGAGTTTTTTCAAATCATGATTACCGTCTTCATCGGCCCTGTAGGCCGGCGGGAACTCATACCGTTCGTGCAGCCTCTTGATGAGGCGGAGGCGCAAACCCGCTTTATTAGCATCCCTTATGTTATCCTCATAGACAGGACAACCTCTCGAAGGATGCATGCCACTTGGAGGCCATACCCTGCGGCGACCCCTGTAGGCTCTAGAGGCGCCCCACCGTCGGACACTTGGGTGATCGCTTGCTGATAGCGCGAGAGGTGTTAATCAATCACGCTTCGTTGGGCACCCCAAGAGGAAGGTTTGAGGAGCACAGCAGCAAGTTTTCCCTCAGTTAGAAACCAAGGTTATCGAACCAGTAGGAGTGAGAAATGCTTCAGAAGGTTGTCCACAACTGCAATGGCGCCAGAAAAAGAGTTGTTGCAGGGGAGACAGTGGAACCTGCAGAACACAATCAAACTACTTTGCCCCAACGAAGCAGTGAGGTTGTCAATCTCACCAGCCTTGCTGAATACAAAGGATTAAATGTATGTGTGGAAGGAAGCTTGTTTGCAGTAAATGAAAGCAGTAGAGCAGTTGATTTAATTGCAGATGTAAAAGAATAGACCGGGGTCCACAGTTCACTAGTGGTGTCTTCTCCATAAATAAAATACTACACATGCTGGGTAACAAATTACAGCTGGGCAATTGACAGAATAGAGAATGCATGACAATGCATGAACATTGCATAATACACAGGATGATGATGTCTATATGAGATGCTTTGGGCATTACGACAAAATACATAGATAGCTGTTCCAAGCATACACCTATGCCTAAATAGTCCACCTTTGCGATAACATACCGTAAAATCTCTCCAGTATTAAGTTGCAAGCAACAGACAATTGCATGAAGAACTGTGCATAAAGTTTACTCCCTAGTAGCAACGGCACTCCCCCGTCCTTATATGTTTCTGTCACTCAAGCCAAGGCACACAGGGACCGAACCCACTATCTAGCATAAATACTCCCTCTTGGAGATACAAGCAACTACTTGATCAAGGCAATTACAAGTACCGGAAAGCATGCAAGATCACAAATAACATAGACATGATAATATCAATAATCAACATCACAAGGTACTTTTCTATTCATCGGATCCCAGCAAACACAACATGTAGCATTACAATAAGATGATCTTGATCATGATAGGCACCTCACAAGATCTAAACATGATAGCACAAGAGGAGAAGACTACCATCTAGCTACTGCATGGACCCGTAGTCCAAGGATGAACTACTCACACATCTGTCCGGAGGCGGGCATGGTGGTATAGAGCCCTCCGGTGATGATTCCCCTCTCCGGCAGGGTGCCGGGGAGAGCTTCAGAACCCTCCCGAACTAGGGTTGACGACGGCGGCGGCGACGGATGTTTTTCTGGAATTTTGATCGGGTACTTAGGGTTTTCTCGTCGGGGGGATTATATAGGCGAAAGGGCGGCGTCGGTGGAGGCCCGAGGGGGCCACACCACCTGGTGGCGCGGCAGACAGGTGGGCCGCGCCACCCTAGGGTGTGGTCGCCCTCTGGTGCGTCTTCGGCTCCCCTTTGGACTCCGTGTGCGTGACAAAATTATAAGATCCTGGGTTTTTGTCCCGTCCGATTCCGAGAATATTTCCTTAAGTACTTTTCTGAAACGGAAAAACAGCAGAAAACAGAAACTGGCACTGGGGCATCTTGTTAATATGTTAGTTCCAAAAATGCATAAAAATGCTATAAGATGTAAACAAAACATGTAGCAAATGGTATGAAAACAAGCATGGATCATAAGAAATTATAGATACGTCGGAGACGTATCAGCATCCCCAAGCTTAGTTCTACTCGTCCTCGAGTAGGCAGAATGATAACAAATAATTTCTTAGAAGACATGCAAACTCACAATCTAGATCAACATAGTAATGCAAAACACATGATGTGAATAAGGTGATCCAAAACAATTGTCTATAGTTGACATTAAGCAAACAATGATTAACAAATGCTAGCTAAAAGAAGCTAGAACTTTTCATGAATCAGCGTGTTGGAGACTAGGAACCATACATAAGGTTTAGAAAGAAGAATAGTAAATTGTGTCTCCAATGTAAAATGTCAATCAATCTTCAAAGCATCAAATTCAGTTAATAATAGAAATAACCAAGCTCAAGTCAAGTGTCCTTAATCCATCCACTTAACTTATCAACTGTTATGTAGTCCACTCAACTAATACAAGCAAGAAGAAAGCTTGGCACCATGAGGTTATGGCAAAGAGAATAATAATGGGGGTTTGGAAGGCCAAAAAGAAAGGCTCAAACAGTGGAAGAGGTAACCACAAGACAAGAGGAAGTCCCGTAGTAGACACTGAATGAGGAGTAGTGATTGCCATGCAACGGATGCACATAGAGCTATATGAATGGAAGCTCTCCAATGGAATTAGTGGGGGTGCATCCAACTTGCTTGCTCATGAAGACCTAGAGCTCACTTGAGGAGGCTCATCGTTGGAATATACAAGCCAAGTTCTATAACGTTTGGTCCCCACATAGTTATACTAATGAAGCATGAAAACTCACTACAATGATGTAGGTGCTACTAGCACAAGTGTGGAATAAAAGGATAGTAGTGTTGCCCCCTCTCTCATTTTATATTCTTTTTTTTTCTTTTTCTCTTTTTTGCTTTTTGCTTTTTGAGGCCTTTGTGGCTCTTTTATATTTTCTCTCATTGGTCTCTTTTGGACTCATTTGATTGGCCACTTTGGACTCTTTTCAATAAGCTCACAGGTAGAGGCAACACTCTATTTTACAAGATGATCATCACACTTTTTGGTGTACTCAAAACTCAAAGACTAATACATGGTGTATGGTGGATATGCAAGACCGAGCGTGGTGTGGAAAAGATGTAACACATGTGGAAAACCACGCATCACACTAACTCAAATGGTCAAGCAATACTATATGGTAATGAAGTAAAAATGACATAAAGTCATGTAATGTAAATGATGGATGTTGCATGGCAATGTATCTCGGAACAGCTATGGAAATGCTGTGATAGGTAGATATGGTGGCTGCTTTGAGGAGGATAGTTGGCTTATGTGTAGGAGAACAAGATGAAGATCTCCCACGGGGTTGGATGTACTTGCGAAGTATGCACCAATCTCAATGTGAAAAAGGGCAATGCAAAGTACCGAAGAGGCTAGCAAAATATGGAGGTGGAAGTGCCAAAAACCAAAAACTCACATAGCATGTCGTATATTGCAAACAACTAACAGTATCAAAGTTTTACAAATGGTTAGAGACACCCCGAGAGGGATCGTGGCGGCGACACAAGTGCCCCGTTGGCTTCCCCGACCGTTGCAGTAACTATACCATTAGAAACTTCTTTTCAACTAAGAGGAAATCACGACACTAAAGCACTATTGACTTAAGTTGTTTTTAGTTCAGAAAAGTACGGCTCCACGCTCTACTAACACATCTTCACTAATCAGCTCTTAACAACATTAGCCAACAAATTTTAACCATTAGTTATTTTAATACCTCAAAACAATTGAAGAGGAGCAAGTTATCTACACAATGGTCTACAAGACTATGCAGCTTTTCTCTATTTCATACCACTATCACAAGCATAGCATTTTCCAATCTAACACATCAACCAAGCAACTAAAACAACTCTCTAACAAATAAGAGTGAAACACAAGAGAGCTTAACACAAAGAACTAGCAGCCCTAAACAAGATAACATGCTAAAAGCGAGAGCTTACTAGAAAACAGACAGTAGCTAAGAATACTCAACAAATATAAGCGAAGCACAAGAGTATTCATATGAAAAAGCGGAGCGTGTCTCTCTCCCACACAACAATGCTAGGATCCAACTTATTAAGCAAACTAAAACACACACTCAAAATAAAAACAGACGCTCCAAGCAAAATACATAAGATGTAGTGGAATAAAAATATAGTATCACTAGAGATGACCTAATAGTTTTGTCGATGAAGAAGGGGATGCCTTGGGCATCCCCAAGCTTAGATGCTTGAGTCTTCTTGAATTTGCTGGGGATGACCCACCGGGGCATCCCCAAGCTTAGGCTTTTCACTCTTCTTGATCTCATCATATCGTCCATTTTGCTTACTTGAAAACTTCCACCACATCAAACTCAAAGTAATTCTCATTAGAGGGTTAGTGCATAAACCAAAAATTCACAAGTTCTACTGTGACACAAGCACACCTTAATGCATTATAACATTAGCTACAGCCACTGATGCTCAAAGAATCAAAAAGATCCAAATAAACATCGCAAAAGAAGCAATGCACAATAAAAGGCAGAATCTTTCAAAATCTGAACAGTCTGTAAAGACGAATTTTTTCGAGGCACTAGAGTTGCTCAAATCGAAAATCACTGAACTAGAAAAAGTTTCATACATATATGAAGAATCAGCACAGAAAATCTCAAAGCATTTCGTCGCATCTGGAATAAATGAAGAATTTAACGGTGACAGACAGAAATCTGTTTCCTGTGCAGAAATCCAAATATAGCAAAAACTTTCTACTAGAGACCTTACTTGGCATAACATTGCAAGAAAATAAAGATACAAAGAAGTTGCTACAGAAGTAAACAAACTTCTTGACTCAAATAAAAGAAAAGATACTGAAAATAAAATGATGGGTTGTCTCCCATAAGCGCTTTTCTTTAACGCCTTTCAGCTAGGCGCAGAAAGTGAACATCAAGTATTTCCAAGAGAAGAAGCATCAAACTCATAAATATGTTTACTCTTTTTACCTTTAGGCCTACTCTTGGGTTTAGGGAATGTATGTCCAACTTGTGGAGAAGTGGTGCACTTAAGATTACCTTTCCCCATGTCTATTATTGCTCCAACAAGTTTGACTATAGATCTCCCAAGTGTAATTTGTCCGGTTCCTGCACATTCAATAACAAGGTAATCAGTGGACACCGTTCTTCCCAAGAATTTTGTAAACACTCCTTCAGCTGTTCCAATGGGTGAAATGAAGGTATTATTGGTAAGAAATATCTTTTCTCCACATTCAGCAAGTCCCCAAAGATTCAAAGACTCATAAATGGTTTTAGGCATAAGGCAAAACTCAGACATAGTATCACAATGAGCATGAAAAATCCTATCTCCAATAACAACCTTTATTATAGGAACCCACATGGATGATTTAAAGTTTACAGGAACATGGTCATAATATTCGCGAATCTGATTATACCCTTCCTTTAGGTGAGATATGTCTGTCTCAAGAGTGTTTAATCTAGCATAAATGCTTTTAAGAGATGAATCAGATTTATCAGTTGAACTAGCAACCAGCTTTTTTATGGCATTAAAAGCTTGATCCCCATCACAATGAAGGAAATCTCCCCCAACAATAGCATCTAAAGCATATCTATGACAGAGAACAAGACCAAAGTAGAAATTTTTAAGCAGCAAACTCATGGTCATCTGAGGTTCGGTTTGACTATAGGAGTCAAAAATTATTTCCCATGCTTCTTTAAAACTCTCTTCACCCCCTTGTTTAAAAGTAAAGATTAGATCATCAGGGGACATGGTAACAAGCATAACACTAGACATGAGAAGAACGAAATAAAACAAGTAACTAATTTTTTTGGGTTTTTGATATAGGAAAGCAACAAGATAAATTCTACACTAATTTTTTTGTGTTTTTGATATAAGAAAGCAAAACAAGACAAAGCAATAATAATAAGCAAGACTAAAACAAAGTAAAGAGATTGGAACTGAGAGACTCCCCTTGCAGAAGCTTCTCTACTCCCCGGCAACGGCGCCAGAAAGAGCTGTTGACGGAGGAGTGAGAAGTTTGATACTTCGAGAAGCTTCTTACTGAGCACTCTTAACTCCCCGGCAACGGCGCCAGAAAAAGAGCTTGATAGCGCGAGAGGTGTTAATCAATCACGCTTCGTTGGGCACCCCAAGAGGAAGGTTTGAGGAGCACAGCAGCAAGTTTTCCCTCAGTTAGAAACCAAGGTTATCGAACCAGTAGGAGTGAGAAATGCTTCAGAAGGTTGTCCACAACTGCAATGGCGCCAGAAAAAGAGTTGTTGCAGGGGAGACAGTGGAACCTGCAGAACACAGTCAAACTACTTTGCCCCAACGAAGCAGTGAGGTTGTCAATCTCACCGGCCTTGCTGAATACAAAGGATTAAATGTATGTGTGGAAGGAAGCTTGTTTGCAGTAAATGAAAGCAGTAGAGCAGTTGATTTAATTGCAGATGTATAAGAATAGACCGGGGTCCACAGTTCACTAGTGGTGTCTTCTCCATAAATAAAATACTACACATGCTGGGTAACAAATTACAGCTGGGCAATTGACAGAATAGAGAATGCATGACAATGCATGAACATTGCATAATACAGAGGATGATGATGTCTATATGAGATGCTTTGGGCATTACGACAAAATACATAGATAGCTGTTCCAAGCATACACCTATGCCTAAATAGTCCACCTTTGAGATAACATACCGTAAAATCTCTCTAGTATTAAGTTGCAAGCAACAGACAATTGCATGAAGAACTGTGCATAAAGTTTACTCCCTAGTAGCAACGGCACTCCCCCGTCCTTATATGTTTCTGTCACTCAAGCCAAGGCACACAGGGACCGAACCCACTATCTAGCATAAATACTCCCTCTTGGAGATACAAGTAACTACTTGATCAAGGCAATTACAAGTACCGGAAAGCATGCAAGATCACAAATAACATAGACATGATAATATGAATAATCAACATCACAAGGTACTTCTCTATTCATCGGATCCCGGCAAACACAACATGTAGCATTACAATAAGATGATCTTGATCATGATAGGCAGCTCACAAGATCTAAACATGATAGCACAAGAGGAGAAGACTACCATCTAGCTACTGCATAGACCCGTAGTCCAAGGATGAACTACTCACACATCTGTCCGGAGGCGGGCATGGTGGTGTAGAGCTCTCCGGTGATGATTCCCCTCTCCGGCAGGGTGCCGGGGAGAGCTTCCGAACCCTCCCGAACTAGGGTTGACGACGGCGGCGGCGACGGATGTTTTTCTGGAATTTTGATCGGGTACTTAGGGTTTTCTCGTCGGGAGGATTATATAGGCGAAAGGGCGGCATCCGTGGAGGCCCGTGGGGGCCACACCACCTGGTGGCGCGGCAGACAGGTGGGCCGCGCCACCCTAGGGTGTGGTCGCCCTCTGGTGCGTCTTCGGCTCCCCTTTGGACTCCGTGTGCGTGACGAAATTATAAGATCCCGGGTTTTTGTCCCGTCCGATTCCGAGAATATTTCCTTAAGTACTTTTCTGAAACGGAAAAACAGCAGAAAACAGGAACTGGCACTGGGGCATCTTGTTAATATGTTAGTTCCAAAAATGCATAAAAATGCTATAAGATGTAAACAAAACATGTAGCAAATGGTATGAAAACAAGCATGGATCATAAGAAATTATAGATACGTCGGAGACGTATCACTTGCCTCAAGGCTCGGACCTTGTTCTTACTCCTCTCCTTCCTAGCCTTTTTGGCTTGGCTACCATCTGTGCGTTCTCCGCCATCAGTGGTCGCGCCGCCATCCCCGGCGCCACTAGTAGTGGTATCGTTGCCATCCTCGGCGCCACTATTATTGGCGCCCTCGTCGCCATCCCCCGGCGCCACTATTATTGGCGCCCTCGGTAACATCCCTGGTCGGCTCATCATAGTAGCTCCAGAAGTCCGCGTTCTTCTCTCTGGCTAGTTCTTCCACGCTTAACTGCCGAGAAGAAGCTCCGGCCTCATCGTTGTTAGCCATGTGTTCTGCGTGTGACAGCAAAATGGAACGTGTTAGTTAAAAGAAACAAAAAAATACATATGCCGATGTTTTATCGAAATGTCGAACCATTTCCTTTCCGGCAAATTTCCGGCGGCACTCCTATTGCCAAAAATTAGCAAAAGTCATGCAGAATGTTTCACGGAAAAATTCGGCATGACCTTTGCTAATTTTTGGCCATAGGAGTGCCGGAAATTTGCCGAAACGGAAATGAATCGACATTTCGGCAAAACATCGGCACTCATCTAAAATCCCTACAAAGTTCACAACAAAACCGGCACACAACTCCGGCAAGATACAAACATATTCATCACACATATAAACCGGCACACAACTCCGGCAAATTGACAACAAAACCGACACACAACTCCGGCACACAAACATTCATCACATATAGCAAACATTCGTTACACCCGCACACAACTCGGGACTTTGATCAACGGATGCCATCTACCTTGCAGAAACTTGCCAAACAGCTACAAGCACCAAGTAGTAGCAACACCATGCAGTAGCAACCTGCAGAAAGTAGCAGAATTTAATTTATTCATATGTCACCAAATTAAAGCAGCAGCAGATTTCAAATTTTTCTGTGAAACAAACTATCTCTAAAGTTTTTTAAAATTTTACACAAGCAAGGTATATGTATTGTTGACATACTATAAAGTTTCCAGCTTAATCAGAGTTGAATTGAATTGGTGAAAAATCTTAGAGCATTTCTACCAGAAAATTTGAAAACTAAAATTTATTCGAAAGTTGATATTTTTTTTTCAAATATCACCAGCAACTAGCAACCACCAGCAGCATACAAGCAATTATTAATTTTGTATTTTGCATTCCATTTTTTGATTTTGCATTGTGCTGAACCCTAGCCCTAACCCTATTTCATTTTGCATTTTGCATTTTTGATTTTAGCAGCAGCAGATTTCAATTTATTTGGTGAACAACCGAGCTCTGAAAATTTTGGAAATTTTACAGGAGCAAGGTATATCTATCATTGACATACTATACAATTTTCAGATTAATCAGAGTTTAATTGAATTGCTAAAAAAATTGTAGAGCATTTCAGCCAGAAATTTTGAAATCTAAAATTTATGAAAAAATGTTACGGGACATAGTAGCAATCAGCAGCAGCAAAGAACACAACATAGTAGCAATCAGCAGCAGCAATATGAAAAAAATGGGTGGAGCATTTCTTCGAACACCCTGTGGGCATGAAATCAGAGGAGGGGACGAGGAGGACGGCTCCGGGGAGGTCACCTGTCGTCGTCGGCGGAGGGCGTCGCTGACGCGCGCGGGGAGGAGGGGAGGAGGAGGCCACCGACGCGCTGGGTGCGGCGGAGGCCGGCCGCTGGCGGGGAGGGAGGAGGTCGGGCGCAAGCGGGGAGGAAATGGAGTGAGGGGAGGAGGACGGCGGGGTGCGGGCAACTGCGGGTGTCGCCGACGGGGAGGAGGAGGGGAGGAGGATGGCTGGGCACGGGCGGGGAGGGAGGAGGAGGACGGCCGGGTGCAGGCGCGGGTGGCGGCATTCGAATGTCCGACGGCGTGGGAAGGGAGCTCTGCGATGAAGGACTTAGGCGTGGGGAAGAAACGGTTCGCGCCCCGGCCGGTTCATACAGGGCCGATGTTAGTCGTGGCGCAGGGTTGGTGCACTGCGGCACGGGTACGGCGACTGGCCGTGGCGCAGGGTTGTTGCCCTGCGCCACGGGTAAGTTACCCATGGCGCAGGTCAGTACCCTGCGCCACGGCTAAAGGAGTTTTTTTATATTTTCTTTCTACATTTAATTTTTCATTTGCTTCTTTTTTCATTTTGTGCATTTCATTTAAGACATTCATTTAATATTTAATGTAACTTACCTCTTTGTGCAGGTAAGTAGGAATTTTTTAAATTTTCTTTGCATTTAATTTTTCATTGCATTTTTATTTCAATTTATGATTATAAATTTAAGTCACATTTCAAATATTTAATATTATTTTAAGGCACACATTTCAATATTAAGGATTACACATATCATATTCCTATTTCATTATAAGACACATATGAAATATTAAAAATACTTAATATTTGGATTACAAATTCTAGGATACTTAATTTATAATATTAATTCCTAGGATTACAAAATCGAGCGTCGTATTTTCCACACCATCTAGCTATCGTTTCGCAATCTTCTTTCCCTTCTTGGTGGCGGTTGAATAATTTAGACCCGGAACATCTCGACTTCTTCTTGCGAACGGAAGACCACCTGACTTGGGTAGTTTTGTCCTACTTCTTCTTGTGGTGTATGTTTCTTCGTCGTCGTCGTCATCTTCCATCTTTGGGTCTCCGTACTGGTCAAAATCTTGCTCGTTGGCAACTCCATCCATTCCGATGATGCTCCTTTTTCCTCTTCTCACGACAACACGGCTAGGCATTGTCGGGTCGGTGATGAAGAAGCATTGGTCAACTTGGCTAGCCAGTACCCATGGTTTAGTTTTCGCGATGACGCTCGCGGTAGCAGCAGACTTGGAGGCTTCGGGTATAGACATGGTGGTGAAATATCCGTCTTCTTTTTTGGACTGATGCTCTTAGCCCATCTGACACGGAACATCGGCACCTTGTCTCTAGAGTAGTCTAGCTCCCAGATCTCCTCGATCTTTCCATAGTACCTTTCTTTGACGTCACCGGTGAAGGATTCCATCGTTACCCCTCAGTTCTGATATTCGCTATTCCTGTCTTTTTCCTCCGCGTAGAACGTGTAACCGTTGATATCGTATGCCTGATATGTCATCAGGTTGGGTGCGGGGCCCTGTGACAAGAGGAATATGAGTTTTCCTTCTGCGGAAGTCATTGACGGAGGATTATCTAGAAGGTGGCGTTTGAACCAACACGTGAAGGTGGCCTTGTGCTCTTTAATTATTTGGACGTCCGTTCGATGCTGACCACGTTCACTTTACTTCTTCTCAATAAAGTTTTTGTGCTTTTCCAACCAAGGATCGACTACTTGTATGTGTTGTAGCGCTACAAAGTTTGCACTGTCAAAGTCGGCGTGTCGGCCAGAGTCGTCCAGTTGTAGTTCCCTCCTGCCTGTTTTGTGACCTGCTCCATCGAGCCTGCCAATGTGCTTATTTTCAGGCAGACCAACATGGTTCTCGACGTCTAGAAAATTTGTGCAGAAAGAGATGCACTCTTCGGTGAGATAGCCCTAGACGATGCTTCCATCTGGAGTTGCCCTGTTACGAACGTATCCTTTGATGATACAATTCATCCTTTCGAACGGCATCATGCCGTGCAGGAACATCGGCCCGAGCTGGATGATATCATCCACGACATGGATCAGCAAATGCACCATAACGTCGAAGAATGCAGGAGGGAAGTAAATCTCAAGCTCATTTAGTATCACAATGATCTCTTCCTGTAGCCTTACGGGTTTCTTCATGCTGATCGACTTTCGAGAGATGACGTCAAAAAAGTTGCATAGGTCCAATAGCGTTTGGCGGACGTGTGGGTCCAATATCCCTCGGAGTGCAACCGGAATTGTCTGCGTCATCAGCACGTGACAGTCATGAGACTTCATCCTGCTGAACTTTTGTTTCACTGCGTCCAGATATCTGCTTATCTTCCCCGCGTAACCGGAAGGAAATTTCACTCCGAGAAGGCACTTGATAAACTGTTCGATCTCCTTCTGGCTTAGAGTGTAGCACGAAGGAGGGTAGTAATAGTCATTCTGTTTCGCCTTTTTTCCCTTCCGACGACCTTCCGTCTCCTCTTCCTCGGATAGATCATTATCATCTTCAGGGCGTCCTTCGTGGAGATCTTTCCTGATGCCCAATGATCTTAGGTCGTTTCTTGCTTTTGGCCCATCTTTGGTCCTCTCCGTCATGTTGAGAAGGGTACCAAGCAGACTCTCACACACGTTCTTCGTGATATGCATGACATCAAGGCTATGAGGTGTTTCGAGGATCTTCCAATATGGCAAGTCCTAGAAAATAGACCTTGTTTTCCATACCTTCAGCAGTGGTGGCGGAGCCTTTTGCTTCTTCCCCGGCGGAGGGCACTCATCCCAGTTTTTCAACAGCATGTCGATTTCTTCGCCGCTCCTCTTACGTGGGGCTCTTCGGATCTCAACGGTACCATCGAACAGCTCTTTGCATTTTCTCCACGGGTCGTCCTTGCGAAGCCACCTTCGATGTCCTGTGAACACTGTTTTTGAAGACCCGGGATCTTTCTCTAGCTGCATATATGTTGTATCGTCCATGCACCTAACGCATGCACAGTGTCCGTGGGCCACCTGGCCTACGATATATCCGTAACCGAGATAGTCTTGCACCGTTGTGATCAACGCGGCTCTCATAGAGAAGTAATCTTCCGCGACGGCGTCCCATGTGCTGACCCCTACAGTCCATATCTTGTGTAGCTCATCTCTCATGAGCTGCAGATACAGATTGATGTCGTTTCCTGGTTGTTTCGGCCCTTGGATTAGCATGCTTATGTGAATGTACTTCCTCTTCATGCACAACCATGGGGGTAGGTTGTATATCCATACAAACACGGGCCACGTGCTATGTGTGCTGCTCTGGTTGCCAAACGGATTGAGCCCATCGGTGCTCACACCCAACCTGATGTTTCTTGGATCGTTCCCAAAAGTTGGGTATTCAAAGTCTAACGCTTCCCACTGCTTAGCATCTGAAGGGTGTCTCAGGATCTTATCCGTCTCTTCGTCTTCCGGCTTATTCCTTTCCGCGTGCCAGCGCATTAACTTTGCTTCCTTAGGATCTGTGAAAAGCCGTTGCAGACGAGGAATGATCGGAAGGTACCATACCACTTTCCGAGGAGCTTTCTTTTTTCCTTTCTTGTATCGAGCAGCGCTACACACCGGACATGCGGTTGTCTCCGCGTCATTTTCCGGATAAATGAAGCAATCATTGATGCAAATGTGGTATTTGATGTGCGGTAAATCAAAAGGGCACATGATTTTTTTTGCCTCTTCGATACTGCTAGGACACGTGTTCCCCTCAGGAAGACGATCGTGCCAAAATTTCAAGTTCTCGTCGAAGCTTGCGTTTGTCCATTTGTGTTTGCCTTCATCTGCAGAGCCATGAGCGTTACTTTCAAGCGGGTATCCTCGGGCCCACATCCCGCATATAACGGAGCATTCGAGTCTATGTCCAGCTGCGCCAGCTTAGCCTCTCTAGCAACGTTACTCGACTTTCTGAGAAGCAATTCTTGACCATGAGGGTCCCGCACGACTGAAGTTAGCAGCGTCGGCGTGCCCGCGTCTTCTCCACCATTTACGTCGGCTTCTTCTTCATCATCATGTCCGACATATTCTTCGTCATCATAATCGGGAGGCGCCTCTTCAGCAACCTGATCATTTCCCGCCGCGCCGCCATGGACGTCCTCATCATCATCCTCGTAAGTGAAGTCATCCATAAAACCTTTCCTGAGAAGTTGCTCCTGCAATGTGCCGAAAAAGGGATCGAGCACGGTGCCGAGTTTGCATGTTCGACACGGACACTTTATCCCGGTGTCGTTGTTTTTGACCATCACGGTCGTCGCATATTTCAAATATCTAGCAACAATACTTTCGCTCATCATGATGACCATTGTCGCCTACGCTCTACATATAAAACAAAAGAATTATATTAGCTCTATGTGCATCCGTTGCATGGCAATCACTACTCCTCATTCAGTGTCTACTACGGGACTTCCTCTTGTCTTGTGGTTACCTCTTCCACTGTTTGAGCCTTTCTTTTTGGCCTTCCAAACCCCCATTATTATTCTCTTTGCCATAACCTCATGGTGCCAAGCCTTCTTCTTGCTTGTATTAGTTGAGTGGACTACATCACAGTTGATAAGTTAAGTGGATGGATTAAGGACACTTGACTTGAGCTTGGCTATTTCTATTATTAACTGAATTTGATGCTTTGAAGATTGATTGACATTTTACATTGGAGACACAATTTACTATTCTTCTTTCTAAACCTTATGTATGGTTCCTAGTCTCCAACACGCTGATTCATGAAAAGTTCTAGCTTCTTTTAGCTAGCATTTATTAATCATTGTTTGCTTAATGTCAACTATAGACAATTGTTTTGGATCACCTTATTCACATCATGTGTTTTGCATTACTATGTTGATCTAGATTGTGAGTTTGCATGTCTCCTACGAAATTATTTGTTATCGTTCTACCTACTCGAGGACGAGTAGAACTAAGCTTGGGGATGCTGATACGTCTCCGACGTATCTATAATTTCTTATGATCCATGCTTGTTTTCATACCTTTTGCTACATGTTTTGTTTACATCTTATAGCATTTTTATGCATTTTTGGAACTAACATATTAACAAGATGCCCCAGTGCCAGTTCCTGTTTTCTGCTGTTTTTCCGTTTCAGAAAAGTACTTAAGGAAATATTCTCGGAATTGGACGGGACAAAAACCCAGGATCTTATAATTTCGTCACGCACACGGAGTCCAAAGGGGAGCCGAAGACGCACCAGAGGGTGACCACACCCTAGGGTGGCGCGGCCCACCTGTCTGCCGCGCCACCAGGTGGTGTGGCCCCCTCAGGGCCTCCACCGACGCCGCCCTTTCGCCTATATAATCCCCCCGATGAGAAAACCCTAAGTACCCGATCAAAAATTCCAGAAAAACATCCGTCGCCGCCGCTGTCGTCAACCCTAGTTCGGGAGGGTTCTGAAGCTCTCCCCGGCACCCTGCCGGAGAGGGGAATCATCACCGGAGGGCTCTACACCACCATGCCCGCCTCCGGACAGATGTGTGAGTAGTTCATCCTTGGACTACGGGTCCATGCAGTAGCTAGATGGTAGTCTTCTCCTCTTGTGCTATCATGTTTAGATCTTATGAGCTGCCTATCATGATCAAGATCATCTTATTGTAATGCTACATGTTGTGTTTGCTGGGATCCGATGAATAGAGAAGTACCTTGTGATGTTGATTATTGATATTATCATGTCTATGTTATTTTTGATCTTGCATGCTTTCTGGTACTTGTAATTGCCTTGATCAAGTAGTTGCTTGTATCTCCAAGAGGGAGTATTTATGCTAGATAGTGGGTTCGGTCCCTGTGCCTTGGCTTGAGTGACAGAAACATATAAGGACGGGGGAGTGCCGTTGCTACTAGGGAGTAAACTTTATGCACAGTTCTTCATGCAATTGTCTGTTGCTTGCAACTTAATACTGGAGAGATTTTACGGTATGTTATCTCAAAGGTGGACTATTTAGGCATAGGTGTATGCTTGGAACAGCTATCTATGTATTTTGTCGTAATGCCCAAAGCATCTCATATAGACATCATCATCCTCTGTATTATGCAATGTTCATGCATTGTCATGCATTCTCTATTCTGTCAATTGCCCAGCTGTAATTTGTTACCCAGCATGTGTAGTATTTTATTTATGGAGAAGACACCACTAGTGAACTGTGGACCCCGGTCTATTCTTTTACATCTGCAATTAAATCAACTGCTCTACTGCTTTCATTTACTGCAAACAAGCTTCCTTCCACACATACATTTAATCCTTTGTATTCGGCAAGGCCGGTGAGATTGACAACCTCACTGCTTCGTTGGGGCAAAGTAGTTTGATTGTGTTCTGCAGGTTCCACTGTCTCCCCTGCAACAGCTCTTTTTCTGGCGCCATTGCAGTTGTGGACAACCTTCTGAAGCATTTCTCACTCCTACTGGTTCGATAAACTTGGTTTCTAACTGAGGGAAAACTTGCTGCTGTGCTCCTCAAACCTTCCTCTTGGGGTGCCCAACGAAGCGTGATTGATTAACACCTCTCGCGCTATCAACGTGGCCTCTTCTCGTCCAAGTATTCCTCCAAGGGGTTAGGTGCCGTCGTCCAACTTTTGGAAAGGGGAGTGGACAGGGTCTGACACCCCCACTAGCCATGTCCCCGCGCGGCGCCTTCACCTTCTTGGCCCTCAAGTCTTCTAGGAGCTTCCTGCATGAGCTGGCAAGCTTATCCTCTTCACCGTACGGTGGGGGAAACCCGGAAGCGGGCCTGGCCTCCTGCCGGGCATTCGGGCTCCGGGTCCTCCGCGTTGTTCGCCGGGTTGGAGGTGACCCCGGAAGGTCACTTGGTCCATCAGCCGTGGTTGTCGATGTCGCGCTTGTCAGGTACCCGTGGGGCAGGTGAGGTGGCCCACCTGCCGGTCTTGACTCCTTGCCTTGTCCATCTTCTTGGTGGGCCCACGGGAGGTGGACCCACTTTGGCTGCATTAGGGGAACCCCATGTTCTACTGTTACGACAATTTTGTTCCACAATCAACATCTCGCTAACTTGTTCAACATTGTTACGGAGCCTAGGGCCACCCTTTTTCAGTGAAAAAAACTTTACTGAAAATGTTTGTCTTAATCAATTGATACAGAGCCTAGGGCCACCCCTTTTAAGCAACTGAGCGGTTCAATATGACTATTTTAAGCAACACATTAGAGGCTCAAAGTGTGTGTATATTGGTCTTTTAGAGAAAGTACAGAATTTACATTTAAATGAAAGCAAAACCCATGTTGGATGGGATAAACAAGGCAAATTGCAGTTTTTCTTTGAGCACGGAAGTGCCGGATCGGTCCAGTTCCCCGATTAAATTGACTTATCTACTGCAGCAATTAAGAAAATAGTGGAATATTGGCCGCGCCGATTGTGAGGCGGCAGTGCATGGCATACTCAATTCTCTACTCAGTACTCACCATTGCACTTGGAGACCATCTCAAAAAACATCAAAACCAATTGGAGAACGAAAAATCTTCACTGCAACTCTGCAAGCAAGGCTAATGAATCGGCAGCAGCTTGCCCGGCCAATATGCGCACTATTTTTGTCTCTGATAACTCCCCCAGGGACAGAGATACCTAGCTGCTCATGTTCTTGATCTCCAGCAGGGAAGCACGAAAGGCCAGATCCGGGCAAATCCTTAGCTGTTGCCAGATCTCAACACATGCAGCCTGCACGAAAGGCTGCATGTGTCCCGGGAAGTCTGGATCTGGATGAGAGACCTGGATGAGAGACCGCACATTTATCTCTCTTAAGTCTGGATGAGAGACCTGCCCTTCAGGCGCAGGGAAGAGCCATTCCAGGGTGTCCCGGCCGGCTCGAAGACGATGCAGTAAACTAATTGCCGATCGAGGGGGCAAATCTGCAGCCTGGCGCTGAGTATTGTATGATAGAATGGTCAGTGGGCTACTAGTTTTACCCTCCCTTGTCGGACGGTGGATGTACATGCAGGTGCGGTTCGCCAGCCCGGCCATGATATGGTGGAGGCATATTCTAGTATCCACTTGACGTCCATCACTTGACCGTGGTATCTATATAACCACACATTGCAGGGTGTTCCGTGGAGTCAAGAACACCGACGACAAGATCGATCACATATACAGTTGTTTTCGCTTCAGCGTTTTCAGCTTAACTAGTTCAGGTTTTTCAAGAGTTGTTCAGAGTTATTCTCAAGATGAAGCTTGGGAGCCAAAGGATGAGAGGAGCAGGAGGATTCAGCAAAGCCGTGAAGGAGCAGCGGTCGAGGCTCTACATCATCTCGCGATGCGTGGTTATGCTGCTCCGGTGGCATGACTGATGAGAAGCAGTTCGGGCTATATATCAGAAACAGTTTTGGCTCTCCATCTCTCTTCTTCCTTGTAATAGTAGTTTTCAACTTGCTTCGCCGACTACCAGAATGGTACTGGAAATTGTACAGACACAGATCCTTGTAGCAGATGTCCTATCCATTGAATGTGTGCAGATTAGTTCTTCACTTTTGCTTTGTGTCGTTCATTTGTCTATGAGCGTGAATGGCGGATATTTCGCAGTTCCACCAACTTTTTTTTTTCGGGTGAACAAATTGTTCGCACATTCGAATACGAGTATCTCCACCGGCACCTGTAAACAACGTGAATTTGACTGAAAATAACCTTGAGGCGAAAGAAAATCACGAAATAAACGTCGGGGGAAACTATTTCACAAAATAACCCTTTCGGGTAGCGCCTCACAATCAGGCGCTATACTATGCTGTGTAGCGCCTCCTCACAAGGCGCTACACATCCTGACAGTGTGGCGCCGGTGGGCCCCACCCGTGGTCATGTCGCGCCTTGGCCGCAGGCGCTATACTCCTGACATGTAGCGCCTTGCTCGCAGGCGCTATGCTGTGCATCCTTTAGCCGCCCGACGGCTCACCCTAGTGGCCACTTCCCCCAATCCCTTCGACCCGTGGCCAGAGAGAGGTTGCGGCGGCGCTAGGGTTAGCAGCCGCCGGCCCGTGCTCCCTCCATGCCGCCGCGCCGCCGCCCTCTCTTCCCCGCGCCGCCGCCCTCTCTTCCCCGCGCCGCCGGCCCGTGCTCCATCCCCGTCGCCCTGCCGCCGCGGCCCCCGTCCTTCTAATTGGTCTCGCGGCGGCTCCTCCGGTCGTGCTCCCCGTCGTCCTCCTCCGGTCGTGCTCCCCGTCGTGCTCCTCCGTTTGCAGGTATGTTGAATTTTTCCTCCCTCTCTATACTCATCGGGGAAATATCTTATCCTAGCAAAAGAGACGTAACTAACACTAGATAGTAGGAGGAGTAGTATTGTTATTTCCACTCTTTGCACCAAAATGTCCATGGGCATATGCCATATGCTACGACGTTACTCGAATGGGTGGAATATACCTACTGCATTGCACTGCTGCTTGTTGGTTGCCACTTGTATCTTATCAACACCACATCACGGTAGGAGGACATTGTAGCACCACTTTTTATTACGACGGAGTATAATAATTTGCATAAGATGAGTGTAAAAGTTGCATCTATGGATGGACTTGTTTATTAGATTATCGGCATTGTCAGTATATTTTCATAGCTCACATAGTGTTTTAACCTATTGTTTTGAATATGTAGGATGGTGTGGTTACTAGATAATCACTACGATGTGCAACACCGGGCCTATTTGATGGTGGAGAAGGGAGAGGTAATAAAATTACTTTTACACTTGTATGTATCAATTTTCTATTGTTTGGTAGAAGATTATGTTCTAATAAATTTATTTGTCATATTGTTTTGCAGGAGCTTGTACCGTTGAAGATTCGGTCTCATGGGGCGTCGTCGGGTGATATGCCGTACGATGAGCGGTACACTGAGTACATCGAGAAGCTGGGCCTCCTCCCGTTCATCCAGCTGGTTAGCCGGTCGACCCCAAACCTTAACCCGCCCGCAGTCACGGCTCTTGTCGACCGGTGGAGGCCGAAGACACACACTTTCCACCTTCGGACCGGCGAGATGACAGTCACCCTACAGGATGTTTCCATGATTTGGACTTCCTATCGAGGGGAAGCCTTTGTGCATGAGCACAGATTCTGAAGGGTGGCGCGCGCAGATGCAGGCCCTTATTGGTATGGCTCCTGAGGAGCCCGAAGACAAGAGTAAAGACAGAGTCCCAGCCGGCGCTACTTATGTTTGGATAGTAGAGAACTTCGCGCATTGCCCGGTGAATGCCGATGATGACGTGATACAGACGTATGCTCGCATGTACGTGTGGTACGTTATCTCTCGGACTCTGTTTGCCGATAGCGGTAGAATTACCGCACAGTGGATGTGGCTAAAGGCGTTGACCGTCTTTGACTCCAAATGGAGCTGGGGTTCTGCTGCACTTGCCTACCTGTACCGACAGGTAATTAGTTGGTCGGCTTTTAACTTATTCATACATTTCCATGTAAAACATGTTTTAATTTAACCTTGTTTCCCTTTACGTGTAGTTGGACGATGCTTGTCGTAGAGCGGGCAAGTGTGGAATTGGGGGTCCTATGGTTCTATTGTCGATCTGGAGCTGGGAACGATTCCCAGTTGGACGTCCGCGAGAGGTGGGGTACCTTCCTTGGGCCGACTACGGGGATCACCCTCTACGGCGTCCCACTTGGGCATATAGGTGGGACGTAGTATCGGAGGCTCACAGCGACATCAATACCATGTACAAGCAGTACACCAACGAGTTTGATGCGCTTACCCCTAAGCAGGTTAGTATCTTTATTTACATCAGTCGATCACATGATTTTGATCTTCCTCCAAAGTGATGTTTGTGTACTTCGTTGTCAGGTGGTATGGGAGCCTTACGGAAGCGGTGATGATTTCGGTCGAGTTCTGGATTTCCCGTTGAACCCGAAGTGCTTGGAGGAACAACGTTTGTGGCTGATGCGCTGCACGTTGATATGCAATTGGGCGGTCGAGTTTCACTTGCCACATCGTGTGATGAGGCAGTTTGGGTTGTTCCAGGCTCACCCGGCTGTGTGGGTGGACATGGACCAGTCCCTTCACGGGTTAGATACTAATTTTATTGTGCTGTTTTCGCTTCAACATGGTGATACTGATCGTCTTTATCTTTCATACATGCAGGTTGGACAGAAAAAGACAGAGGAAGGTGAAGAAATGGGGCGTATTCCACAAGCAATATGTCATCGACTTCGAGACATGCGTGGAGAGGGCTAAAGAGAGTGGATGGGGACGGCAAAGCGCGCACAGTTCAGTTGCATTCAACAACTACCTTCGATGGTTTCTTGCAAGTACTCGTGTGGAGATATGCCCGGCGGCTTTTGAGGAGGAGATTTTGGAAGAGCCCACCGTGTTCGACGAACTTGCCCAGAGGGAGTACAACAGGATGGTCAGGTTGGGCAACCAAACACCTTTTTCTAACGTGCTAAACTTTGTGGTAAGTGTTTCCTTTCCCGTTTTCCTTTTAGCACAAGTACCTCTCTTTTGCTTGCATAACTTGTTTACTTTGTTTCAACCATAGCGCAAGGAGATAAAGGAACAAGCCGGTACAAGTGAGGAATTGTTGAGGACCACCCCGGCGGGAGAAAAGGGTGAAAGTGCATTTCGAGATTTCGTGAAGGTACATATCCTAATCTTGTGGACTTCAACATGGCCTATATACACTTACTGATAGTAAGTCTTACAGCGGTCGGCCCGACGGTTACGCCGGTTGGCGAACCTACTCGGTTGTCGTGATCCCGAGTATACAACACCGTCGCAGTCTAGGTCCAGTTCGCCTTTTGATCTGGAGGATGATATTGAGGATGAGAATACCTCGACGGCTCATGATGAGGTATGAGATAGAAGGATGCCTAATTTCGCTAATGTTATTTTTCAATTAACTGAACCATGCACTTGTTGTTTTCAAAGATTCCGGATGACATGACGCTGGAGAAGGCTCGAGAGCGGTCCACTTACTTGATGAGGTCGAAGAGGGCAGCTAGACGGGTATTTAGCCCAAGTGACTACGATGCTAAAGGAAAGGACAAGGTTGTTGAGGAGGAGCGGCCGCGGAGGTCAATAGCGGGTCGGAGGATGAGGTTCAACAAGGATGATGAGGAAGAAGAGTCTGAAGATGAGGTAGAGGAGGAAGAAGAACCGCAGCCAGTACGGAGGAAGAAGATTCCTCCACAGAGAGGTGGACGCACAAAGGCCCGTGGACGGAAGTAGGAGATGCATGAATATGTGAAACTTGAGATATTGTCGCACTTGTTGGCTTGTTTGGACTTGTTTTGTATCCAACTTGTAATAATGTTGAACTTGTCGTTTCTGATTTGTGAAATTTGTGTCTTGCTGTCATCTGTGAAATCTGGAGGAATTATTTGTGTGTTCGATGTCATCTGTCATCTGTGAAATCTGGAGGAATTAGTTCTATACCATAGAGTAGCACCTCCGGCTGAGGCGCTATGCTCTATAGCGCCCAGGCCTAAGGCGCTATGCTCTGGTACATTATGCCTACCAGAACCCACCCGAGAGCTGTCCCAGCGAGGTGGGTGCTGAAACGGCTAAGTCCTAGAGTAGCGCCTCCGGCTGAGGCGCTATGCTCTATAGCGCCCGGGCCCAAGGCGCTATGCTCTGGTACATTATGCCTACCAGAACCCACCCGAGAGCTGTCCCAGCGAGGTGGGCGCTGAAACGGCTAAGTCCTTGAGTAGCGCCTCCGGCTAAGGCGCTATGCTCTATAGCGCCCGGGCCTAAGGCGCTATGCTCTGGTACATTATGCCCACCAGTACCCACCCGAGGGATGTCCCAGCGAGGTGTCCTATCCTAATGGTAATGGTATTACAAACATCCCATTATTTGCACAAGTAAATCAAAATGAAATAGCCATTGGATTTGGATCTAAGCTTGAGTCAAGATAGAATGCAATTTGTGGACTAAAAACATAAGATCGAGTGACAATACCTTCGGGAAGTAGTTGGGGATGAAATCCCCACGCTTTTCCTTTTGAATCGGAGAGGTTTCGGTGAGGATTTTGAGAGGGGGGGAGTGGGGCGCCGCCGCCGCCCTCTCTGGTTTTCGGACTGGGAAAGAACCAGGGAGGAATGAGCACTGGGCACGGGCCCAAACTTAACCCTAACACATGTGTAGCGCCTGATATTGAGGCGCTACACGTCGCGCCATAGCGCCTCGGCTCAAGGCACTACATGTCCGCCTGTGGGCCCCGCGGCGCCACGCTGGAAGGATGTGTAGCGCTTCCCACGGAGGCGCTACACCGCATAGTATAGCGCCTGATTATAGGGCGCTACCCAAAAGGGTTATTTCGTAAAATAGTTTCCCGCGACGCTTATTTCGTGAATTTCTTTCGCCTCAGGGTTATTTTCGGTCAAATTCTCCACCTAAAAGCTCAATGGGATCCGGACAGAAAAATTGGTCCCAACAGCACCTCCATCCGTCGAGGCCAATCCAATTTCTACTGGTATCCCCGAGCAACATTCCATACCTGAGGGCCTGCCCAGGGAGCGCCAGACAACGTCAAGATAGGTGGGCCCCCTCATTATAGACACAGAGCGGTATAGATCGGGCGCCAGATTCTTTCTCTCCTTCTACATTGCCATCCCGGCCACCAAAATCCCAAATTCTTCCCTCCATATTCACGTTGACGTCGTTGTCGCAACCCTCTCCTTCCCCAACTCCTTGAATTTCCCCCTTCTCGCGACCTTGCAAGGCGTCGGCGTCGGGCAAGGAGTTGACGGTGGCGATGAACCGGGGGTAGGAGGAGCAGCCAGAGGGCTTGACCCCGCAGCAGCTTCGCAAGGTGGCGTCCGCCGGACAAGCTGGTTGGCAACAATGTGCAAAGAAAAGGACACCGTAGGGACCCCTTTCCCTCTCTGGCCAACATATTGGTCGATTTGAGCCAAGGGGGCACGACAACTTCCTTTTGGGAGCTCCTCACCGTCTTTCCCAGCATACTTCAGCGATCCAGCCATGGTGTCGATGTAAACGCGTTGTTCCTCCTCGCCCGAGGTGGGCGAGAATGACATCAATGTACATGGAATAAACGAGAAGAAGACCTTTAATTTGATGTATTGTTGGTCCAAGATTCAAGATGTCAAAAGTGGAGAACACTTCGAGTCACTTTGAACGGCCAAGGGGAGGAGTGGGCCGATCTAGATGAAGATCGGATGCCGAGAGTGGCTTGGAACGGCCAATTGGGACAAAGAAAACAAAGTCGGGAAAGAAGGCGTCATCATATTTCACGAAGGAGGTCTCGTCGTGCCGAGTACATGAAGGATGTCTCGTCGTGCTCGACTCATAAAAGTCAAGATGCACAAAGAGAACCATGGAAGGCGGGATACCTGCTTTCACGCGTAAGACCAAAAGATCAAGGAGATTCAAGAGGATATATGGATCTCAAGAAAAGGTCCAAGAAATGCAAAATCATGTCCATGAACACAAACAATATGAGACCCAATAAAAAGTCTTACTTTGCCGAGAAAAACGAGACGCATCATGAAGGTGAGGAAAGCAAGGACCAGTCGGCTGAAGAGCCGGCCAAGGAATATTCTTTATGCATTTTCCATGATATGTTGTGATGTTGGTGGCGTTTTAGTGACAGATTTGTGTTGGCCGAGACTTGATATAGCCGAACTATGATTATCTTCAATTTGGGACACCACCCTCCACTATGCCAAACAAATTTCTGAGAGGTACTGGTAGAGAGGCTCTAACCCTATCGAGGCTTACAAAACGGGCGCATGACGGTCAATGTCCAGTGGATGCGTTGATTGGAGCTATAGCACCATATCCCCATTTGCCGTGTATGCGTTTGCGTCGACAATTAACAGATTTTTGGCGAATCTTTCACTTTGAGAAGAGTTATCTTCGTGAGTGGAGAACAATAAAACTTGACAACCAAGAAGAAACAAAGAACAAAGAAGTGGATGCTTCAGCTTGTACTTTACTTGACCCAAGTTCGATCATGGATTGTCGTACGGGGCTCAAATGCAGAACTCCGTGCCGGACGCCAAGGATAAGTTGTGTTGTATCATCGCAACGCAGAAGCAATCGGGGATGCTGGAGTTATAAGGCTTTGACTCATTTATGGTCGCTCTGCTCCGCCTCGGGCGACGGTAGTGGCCCCTGCTCCGCCCTGCGGGGGACGGCCGCGAGTGGTTTCTCCGGCAGGTGCCCTTGGCTGGCGGCGGCGTGTGGCCGGTGGTGACCGAATCCCCTCCGGATCCGGTCACTGCTGTGCAAGGGCGGGCGGCGTCGATGAGTTGTGGTGCTCGTGCACGTGAGGAGGCCAGGGCGACGGCCCTGGAGCGATGCGTGTGGCCGGCAAAAGGTGGTCGTGCTGCATCTCCGACTATTTACAACCGGACAAGAGGATGCCGGGGCGGCAGTCCCGGGGCATGGTCGGCGTGGTGACTGTCGTGGCGTGAGGTGTCGCGGTGGCTGCAGCATGCGATGTTGGTGGATTGGCTGGTCCTCGACGGGCGGTTTGCGGGGTTTGCGACACATCGCAGGGTGAAAGTCCTGCCCTGGTTCTCGGCCAGGGCCGACGACGGCGATGCCCTCGGGTGTCATGTCCTTCTTGAAGGCGTCGTCGAGGAAGTGCTCTTGCTTCTGCACGCCAGGCTCTTCGAGGAAAACCCCAGATCCCATGCGGGATCGGGCGAGGGCGGCGGTCCTGCGTCGCTTGCCTCTTGGGGCCTCGCCTTGGATATTCCACCGGTCAAAGGGGGCCCAGTGGAGTCAGCTGGTGGTTGGCGGCGGCGAGCCTTCGTCTTCAGCTTGGTGGTGCGCGGCCCTGGGGCCGGCGTGGATGTCAGAGCGGCGGCTCCGGGTTTCGACTTGCGTTGAGGTTGTCTCCGTCGTGTTAGTGTCGGTTATGGTTTCTAGGGTGATATGGTCGTCGACTTGTTTTTGGGGCGTGGCCTTGGGGCCGGCGTGGATGTTGGATCGGCGGCTCCGGGTTTCGACTTGCATTAAGGTTGCCTCCGCCGTGTTAGTATCGGTTATGATTGCTAGGGTGAAAGTGCATGGTTGCCCCCATGTGTGGTTTTGATAATTAATGATAATCTCTATGGACTAATATGTGCTTTGAGCTACCATTCTGGTAGTGCGAAAATCTGCTGCACTGTCTTCACTGCCACGCTCTAGTAATAGAAAATCATGGCCTTGCCGGTTGGTTTGAATAGTTAAAACTACCAAAAAACTTTATTAAAATATGGTGTTTTATTTCTTATCTCTTGCCATATGATTTATCTTGTGGGGATGACCTTGGATATCTCAACTCACCGGGAAAATATTTCCTTATACTCATTGTCCTTGGACAATTGATATTCACACTTGTGGTCGAATATTTTTGTTCATCCTCATATTGGCTCTTGCGTTAAATTGCCTTATTTATTGCCAAGTCTTTTGTTTTTACTCCCATTGCCTTCCTTGCCTCTTGCTTGGATCCTATTTTTCAAATTGGTAGTGTTTAGTGTTGTAAATAAAATATGGAGAGTAATGATCCCTTATGCGCGCATTTTGTATTCAAATGCAAATATCAAATATAATGCATGAATCTTGGGGGAGCCTTCCTTTTTATTTAGAACACTATCATATATATCAAATATTTGATCCTTTCAATTGGCATTTGATTTCTATCTTATGTGTTTACGGAAGACAAACCTTTTTCCTTGATGCTTTGTGCCATCATAAAAGTGTAGTGAGTGCTTGGTTTATTTGTCGTAACCTTGCTCTCCCTTGGGAGTTTGCTTTCTCATTTCTTGATTTGTGTTGTATCTTCTTGAATGAGAAATGCCATTTGGGCATGTTTCCTATATTTATCCTCTATGGCTTTTTGGTGTTGTTTTGGTACCATCAATTGGTATTAATTGGAATTTGAATATTTCTTTTATAGATATTTGTTTCAATTGATATCTCTTGTGGGAACTTTGATACCTTATTTCTTTATTTTACCTTACTTGATTTCGATCGAGTATCATCCTTCTCTTGGTATCTTTGATCCTAGTTGGTATCTTTTTCAATTGGTGTCTTATCTCTCATGTGTTGTTTGATTTGATTCCTATTGATATCTCACTTCATGTGTTGATGTGTTTTGGGATCAATCATATGTTGATTTGATTTTGTCCTCGATCATGTGTTGGTTTGGATTTTGATATAAATTGGACAACCATTTCTTGTCACACTTTGGTGTGCTCTCTTGGTTTACTTGGTGTTTTTGTCCAAATTGTATCTCTTTTGGTTCTAAAAAGTCGTTGCATGCACGTTTACTAAGTTATATTGTTATAGCATGCTTATCTTTCTTGATCCAATATATAGGGTATACTCCACCGAATCCTAAATTGGCTAAGATGTGCATGAAATTCAATTTCATATCTACATGCACATATTTATGTGGAGTATGTGATATGTATTGTAGTTCATCTAACTACTATGGGACCCAATGAGTTTGGGAACCATGTTGTACTTGAATTTTGTTTTAGGTACAATGGAGATGCATTGGATGCTTGCCACATTCATAAGGAAGGTGTTCTCATCGTGTGATTATTGGAGTCAAGCTTTGATGATAAACAAACCCGCATCTTCTTCATCGTCAATGTATCTCGGCAACAAGTATCTACCTAATGCATACTTTTCTAGTCTCAACCTTGCGTAGGTTGCTTCTTGGCATGAAAGCTTTTATGTGCAAATTTCGTTCACTTGGTATATCTTTGTGATATTTGTGATGAATTTGCAAAAACCTTTTCTTCAATTGGTATTATTTGTTTGTGATACTTGTTGCCTATCTCAAATCATCTTCACTATCTCTTGTTCCCTTAGTGATATGTGTATGTCTTTGATGTATTTGAAGTTTATTTATATACAATGAGATAAATTTGAGCTATGTGCTATGCTTTTAAGCAACAATCTCGTTTGTATATTTATGACTTCCTTTTGGATACCTTGGTCTCTCCTTCATCGACCATTTCATATGTACAAGTTTCTTTGTGGATGTATATCATCAACGATTTGTCTAGTTAGAAACCTATACATATGAGAGAGGTCACCTTTTATTTGGTATCCTATTTCTTTCGAGCCACCTTGTTTTTCATCTATAATACTTTGGTGGCTCCAAAATTGTCTCGTGAGTGCTTGTCTTATTTCAATTTGCATCTTTGCGCACTCACATTTTATTGAAGATCCTTGTCTTCATGCTTATCACGGTGAGCATGTTGATTTTTATTGGCTAAATGTTTTCACTAGCTCTTGTCTTTCTCAATTGGTTTTAGTTTCCAATTGGTATCCTTGGGCTTGCGAACATATTCTTTTGAAAAATCTTCTTTGTATCCTGGTTGGGCCTATGTTATGATGAGTATTTTAAATTGGTATCTTCTTATGGCTCAACCATATCTTTGGTGCAAGTGCTATGATTTGCTTTTGCTTTATGCACACTTGCACTTGTTGCGTGTTCTAGATGATTTTGGGGGAGTGAGGATTCCATATTTGTGCACTCCTGAATATTGCATGAACATTGGGGAGCTTCTCCATTTTTATTTAGAACTCATGTTTTGGATCTTTTGATTGCCTATCTCCTTTGTGGAGATGTTTAGAATGATTTCTTTTATTTGCAATCTTTGATCCTCAATATAGTTTGATTTCCTTCAAATATTCTTCATTGGATATGTGAATTTGATTTCACTCATATCTTGAGAAATGCACGCTTTATGGAGGAACTCATATTATATTGGCCTTCTATATTTTTCTTCCCATTTCGGCAATCGATGCCAATGGGGGAGAAGTTTAGAGGGTTTAAGGGAATTTGATTTTATGCTTTTGTTGCATTTGCCTTAATGCACTTGCATCCTTGCTTGTTTGTCTTGCAAGGATGCTTTATTCATTATATAAACCCTCTTAAAAATGGATTGTCATCAATCACCAAAATGGGGGAGATTGAAAGTGCATGGTTGCCCCCATGTGTGGTTTTGGTAATTAATGACAATCTTTATGGACTAATATGTGCTTTGAGCTATACTTGTAGGTTTGGTCCATTAGCTTGTTTGATCTCCATATGTTGGAGTCAAGGCTAAAAGAAGAAAATCATTTGTTGATCAAGGCCAAGGTGTTTCTCCATGAGCATGAATCAAGAGGAAGATCCTATGTAGCTCATGGAGTATGGCGTCATGGTGATCGCCATCACAAGATAATGGCCAAGTGAAGACATGCCGAAGAAGTGGTTCTCCCAAATTGGTGTATGGGGGAGTAATACGTGAGTCTTCACCGAGCGGAGCGCAATCAAAAGAGTTGGTCCAACTTGAGGGAGTCAACATCATCATCATCTAGCTCAAGTGGATTATGCGGAAGGCAAAGGTATGATCCTGATAGGTTTTCTATTTTACCGGTCTCATGATGTTAGTTGAGAGACCGGGTTATAAGATAACCGTACTATCAAGAGGGGCTCTCCACCGAGTATCTTGATCATATCGTTCATGGAGAGATCAAACCTTTGCATCCTTGCAATCATCTTTATTGGTTCTTATTTGGCTCTTGTTGTGGTGTGGTCTTGGTGCTTGTCGTGCTTGTCATGACAAGGCCAAGTTCACCGAAAACGGCTTTCGTATGCGTCTCCTTTTGAGTTTTCGGTGTTGGAGATTTTGCCGGTCCATCCATGCGGAAGTTTTCACTCTTCCATTTATTAGCAAAATCTCCCTTGCTTGGTTTAAACATTTTCACTTTTTATTGGGTATCATTTGTCGTCCTCTTTCCAACAAAATTGGTTTCACGTCTTTCGGATCTCATTTGCAAAAGATATGGGATTTCTGGTTTCCAATAAAAAGGTTTTACCTTTCATCTTTTGGTCTTACCCTCCCTTCTTGAACAATCATGTTTCTCTACATAATCTTGTAGTGCTCGTTGTGGTGATTCCAACGAGTCTAAGATTATCGAAAACGGGGTTTATTTCCAAAAGTTATTGCGATTTTATCTTCGAAGTATTTTTGGAAAGAAAAGTAAAGGAAAGAAAAAGGGGGTGGGGGGCTGCCTGGCCGGCCTGGCCGGGCCCGAGGCCGGCTCCCAGGCCGGCTCGGTCGGGTGGTGCCCCGGCCTCCTTTGCTGCCTGGCCGGCCCAGGCCGGGGTCCGGGGCGGCGGCTTTGGGTGGCCTCCCGGCCCTCCTCGCGCACTGGTCGGCCCAGGCCGGGGCGAGGCCGGCTCCCCTGCGCCTCACGTCGCGCTTCCCGGCCTCCTGCGCTCGCGGGCCGGCCCAGGCCGGGGTCGAGGCCGGCCTCTCTGGCGCATGGCTGCTCCTCTTGTTCCCGGCCGGCCTGGCCGGTCTGCTGGCCGGCCCCAGTCCGGGATGTCGAGGCTGAGGGCATTTTTTCCCCCAACGGCCACATTTTGTGGCCCCCTATAAAAGTCGCATTCTTCCCCAATGTTTCCTTAACAGATTTTGCTCTCTCTCTCCTCCATTGTTGCAATTTTGAGAGCTTGATTCCTCCTCTTCCCTCCATGATTATTGCCTCAAATTAGAGGAAAAGAGAGAGGAGATCTAGATCCACTCTTACACCAAACCAAATCTCCTCTAAGTGAGGGGAACCCGTTGGATCTATATCTTGGAGTTGCTTTGTGTTTCTCCTCTTTGTTCTTTCTCTCTTATTCCCCCAAAAGCATTTGTTGCTTAGTTGGAATTTGAGAGTGAAGGATTTTGAGCACTTGTGTTCTTGCCATTGCATTAGTTGCATCGGGTTGTGCTCTCCACCAAGATTCGTGGGATTGAACTTCGAGAAGCTTGTTACTCTTGAGTGCATTGTGTTCCCAAGAGTTTGTGCCTCTTGGGTGCGTTATGTACCCTAGATGGTTGGTGGTGTCGCGAAGGCTTCGAGTTATGAAGTTTCGGGCAAGATTTGGGAGCCCCCGATTGAGTTGTGGGTGTGTGCCCCATGATTGTTGTAAAGCTCCGGATTCCGCTTTAAAGGATTCCGATAGTGTAAGGTGAACCTAACCCTTGGGATGAGGTTTATCGGAGAATAGGGTGAGGCCTTTTGTGGCGAGCTCACACCCTCCAACTAGACGTACTCTCTTAACAAGGAGGAACTCGGGAATACATCCTCGTTTCCGCGTGCCACGGTTATTTTTATACCCGAGCTCTTTACTTATACAATTTACATTGTGATAGACTTCGTGCTTGAAGTTTTATATCTTGCTATCACCTTGCTGTTTGTCTTGCTTAGCATAAGTTGGTGGTGCACATAGGTAACCCTAGTTTATTTAGTTTGTTGGCTTGTTAATTTAAACACCTAGTTTTATTCCGCAATTAGCAAGCCTTAAACCGGAAAAATTTTAATCGCCTATTCACCCCCCTCTAGGCGACATCGTTTGTCCTTTCATAGGGCGACATAGTCATCGACTCGTTTTTGGGGCGTGGCTTTGGGGTCGGCGTGGTGCGTTGTGTTGTATGGTTTTCAGCCGGTTTTTCCTTATAAACTGTCCAACTTATTTTCGGTTTTCTTGTATATCAATGAAACGGCAAGGCTCTTGTCCGGTTTCAAAAAAATATTATCGTCGCTCTGCCGTACTGTGCCTCAGTGGTATGCTAATTGATACGTATATGTATGTCAACGAAAGGAAAGGGGCGATATATGGGCCTATCCCTCTTTGAACTCGAACCGTTCTACATTTCTACTATTTATTCAACTGTTATGGCATGGGAAGTAGAACAATACCAGCTAAACATCATTATGTACCAGCTAATGAAGTGGAGAAACTTCTTAATGTGCCCAAGTTGCTATCATTATAGAGCGTTGGAAAGGTACCCGCTATGAGCAAGCTGAATCAGCAAGCAGAGAGCAGACAGGATGACTCACTCCTGCGTACATGCTCGTTCACCCTTCACTTCAGTGCTGTACTGCACTAGTACTACTCCCTTGATTGGGCCTGCAACAAGACCAGCAAATCACCAGAGAACTCTGAGCTGGTTGCCGTGCAGATCTCGACGCCGGAGCTCGTCATTCCACGACGCACGCACGGCACGCCACCGTACTCCGCGGCTCTCACGTCGTCCCTAGCGGCGTCCCGGGCACACAAAACAGTGGTCGTTCGCACGCACGAAAGGCCATAATAGCCTGCAAGTCACAGCAACGACATTGATTCCCGTAAATTAAGCGAGGAGACGGGAAAGATGAAGCGAGGCTAGTGGTGGCGGAGTGTGGTCAGGGAATCAGGGGGACAGGGTGAGCAAAGCAAGGCCATAAGAATTCAAGGAGCCACTGGTCTCGGAGCGTGATGTCCCCTGGTAAAACTAAACTTAGTGGTGGCTCTAGCACCTCGCGATACGTCCGGAATACTAATATAGTCTGAATGCTAGCTGCAGCGACCGTGCAAGTGCATTGGTATAATATAAGTCTACCCTCTGAAACCCATCTTATATAAACCCCCTGTCCCCGGTGATCTCTTCACCCATCCACAGCAAGCACAACACAGAGGCAAGAACGTCACTAGCAAGATCATAATACAGTTTGTTGTCGTCGTTTCAGCCGCCACATACAGTTGAAGTTCAGGAGTGGGTTCGGGCTTCAGATATTCTCAAGATGAAGCTTGGGAGCCAAAGGAGGAAAGGAGGGGGATTCAGCAGAGCTGTGAAGGAGCAGAGATCGAGGCTCTACATTATTTCTCGATGCGTCGTTATGCTTCTCCGGTGGCATGACTGAATGAGAAAGCAGTCCTTTTGGCGGATTTGAGAAACAGTTTTGGCTCTTGATAGTTTTTCTTGCTTTTATAGTCTTTCTTCTAGGCTTCATGGTGTCTGTTTCCTACTGCCAGAATGGCAAGGGGAACTTGTACACAGTACATATATTTGTAGCAGATGCCGTATCAATGGTGTCGTAACAGTGGAACACGGGGTTCCCCTGATGCGGTCAAAGTGGGTCCAACGCCAATGGGCCCACCAAGAAGGCGAACAAAGCAAGGGTTCAATACCGGCAGATGGGCCCCCTATCTGCCCCACGGCAACTAGGCAAGGACGGCATCGACAACCACGACTAAGGGCTGGGGAATCTTCCGAGGTCGCCCCCAACCCGGCAAACGACGCGGAGGTCCCGGGGACCCGGACGCCCGACAGGAGGCCAGGCTCACCCCCGGGATCCAGCCTCCGTACAAGCGAAGAGGATAAACTTGCCAGCTCCGGCTGGAAGCTCTTAGAAGACTTGGGTGCCAAGAAGATGGATGCGCCGCGGGGGGACACGGTCGGTAAAGGTGTCAGCCTTTGTCCGTCCGCCCTGCAAAAGGTTGACGACCGCACCTAACCGCCATCAGAAGAATACTTGGACGAGAATAGGCAACGTCGCCTCATAAGTAGAACCCGGAGGGGTTTTCCTGCCTAAAACCCCTCCGCCCCCAAAGGTGCCCTTGTGTGATCCCCTTAGCCTATAAAAGGAGGACCAAGACACCTGAGGGAAGGGACAGGATTCCAGAGAGTTGGAGGTTAGGCTAGGTAGCGCACCAGACGAGAGTAGCATAAGCGAGAGATGATCTCCTCCGGGACAGGATCTGCTCGTCTTCAACCTTTAGCCAACACCTCCTGGGTTCTCACCCGCAACCACCTCTGTAAGCTACACCATAATAAACCACTCAATCCAGACATGCAGGAGTAGGGTTTTTAGCCTCCGGGCGGCCTGAACCTGGGTAAACACCCTGTATCCCTGTGTTGTTTGCTAGTACGTAGATCGGAGGTGTCGACGAGGTTCTCCCGGTGGTCGACGTCTCTCAGCCACCTTCGCGCCCCGTGCCAAACCTAAAAAGGGGGTATCCTTTACTCCCGGTGTCCGTGATGAAAGACATGACATCTGGCGCGCCAGGTAGGCTGCGCAAGCGCTGGATTCGTCTCCATCGACTTCGTGATCTTCACCGAGATCTACCTCAAGTTCTTCACCGACCATGCCGCCAACGAAGAAGCCCGATGTCGCGGCGTCCAAGCCGATCTCCCCCACTCGCACTCAGGCTTCTGGTGAGCGCCGCGCTGTTGCGGCAAACCAAGGCGCTCCTCCTCCACCGCTTCCGGACAAGGTGCTGCCGGATGGAGCATGCGGCAACATCCGAAGCGGCGAGGACGCGGCTCCATAAGGGAACTTCACCAGGCCTCATCAATCACGCACGGGAGGGGAGAAGAGCGTCGACGACAACATCGGCAAGGATCCCACTGTCGGGGAGAAGAGCGACGGCGTCCGCGCCAGCAAGGGTCAGCAAGGCGCCAAGAGCAAGTCCTGCACGTTCCTCTCCGCGGACGCACAAGATCGCCAGGACGCCCTCGTTACCGCCAAGGCCCTGATACAGTTTTCTCCGAGCTCCGACAACCCCAAGGTCTACCAGGAGTGGAGGACCGGCTTGGAGGGGCTCCTCCACTCCGCTGACGGTGGTCCCAGGTGTGAACCCGCTCACACTCCCACCGTCAACAGTCCCAGAGGCGAGGAGGCTGAGACGCGTGAACCCCGGAATCATCCCCGGGGCGAGCGCCCAGGCAAGGCGGTACCTCCACGAGAAAACCCTCCTGCGGCCGATCGGGCGAACCACGGCTGTGACCCGGTCATCTCCGTGGGATCGTCCTCCACACGCAACCGAGATCTATGCAACGACCTCACAACCGCCTGCACAAGGACATGCGCACCCGCATCGAGCGCCGCTGAGAACGCCATCGTCGAGAGGACCGGGACGATGACATCGCCGAGGGCTGCCTCGCCCTCTCTCCCGAGTTCCGCCAGACCACCTGGCCCAAGAAGTTCAAGATCGACGTCCTCCGCTACGACGGCACCACCAACCCCCGGGACTTCCTGCAGCTCTACTCACTCGCTGCGGTGGTCGCCGGGGCCGACGACATCATGATGGCCAATAGGTTCCCGTTGGCCCTGAAGGGAGACGCCCAATCGTGGCTTCTCACCCTCCCCAAGTGCTCCATCCGATCCTGACGGGCACTGAAGGATGCGTTTCTGGGGGCTTTCCAGGGCGGGTACCAGCGTCCGGGAGTTCCCAGTGACCTCCATGACTTCAAGCACCTTCCGGGTGAGATCCTCCGCAAGTTCATCCAACGCTTCACCCAGAAGATGAACACCATCCCCTGCATCAAGGAGGAGCTGGTGATCCAGTCCTTCCACGCCAACGTTCGGCACACCCAGATGCGCGAGAAGTTGAGCACACATCGCATCGAGACCACCCGTGAGCTCTGGGAGCTTGCGGACCGCTGCGCCCGCATAGAGGAGGGGGTCAGGATTCCCGGGGAGGACGAACCCGAGGACAAGATCACCCCCGCCAAAAGCAAGAAGCAGGACCCTGGAACCGACAAGCGCATCTTCGTCACCGAGCCTCTCCCTAAGAAGGCCAAGCCGGCCTCAACCTCCGAGGGCGAAGAAGACCCATGGTGCCACGTCCACCCGGACGGCAACCACCTGCTCAAGGGCTGCCGCCAAGTAAATGGCCTCGCCGTACGCGCACAATGTCAAACTGGTGGAGTCGGCCCAGGCGCCTGCTATAGCTGCGGCCTCCTCGGGCACTACTCTTGGGATTGCCCCACGGGTCGCCAAGGCGGTGGCGGCTGGGGGTGGGGACGTGGCAGAGGTCGCGGAGGCCGTGGCGGGGGGCGTGGAGGCCAAGGCGGACGTGGACCAAACGACCCAGAGTTCGCCAACAATGGGGACGCTTTGGCTCCTCAGTGTGGCGGCAATAGGCAATTCCAAGAGATCAACGGAGTTGTCGGGTGCATCCACGGGGGAGCCTCCCTACCTCCTTCCAACAGCGCAAGCAAGAGGCTTGTCCGGGAGCTGAACGCGGTCGCCTCGGCACCACCAAAGCCCCTGGAATGGTCCAATCAGGTCATCACCTTCGACCCGGAAGATCACCCCGACAACGTCGCCGGGGTGGGGACCCTGCCCCTGACCGTGTCGCCCATCATCCACAACTACAAGGTCACCAAGATGCTGGTTGACGGAGGCTCCAGCCTCAACCTGCTAACAGCAAAGGTCCTGGCCACCCTGCAAATCCCTCTTTCTTGTTTGCAAGACACTAGCGTGTTCCAAGGTGTAAACAGGAACGTCACGCGGCCTCTGGGGAAGATCACTCTTCTGATCACTTTCGGTGACCCCGAGAACTTCTGCACCGAGGAGATCGTCTTTGACATCGCCGACACGTCGCTCCCATACAACGACATCCTCGGCTGACCTGCGCTGGCCAAGTTCATGGCCGTCTCCCACTTCGCCTACAACATGATGAAAATCCCGACGGCATGGGGCGTGATCAAGGTCAAGTCCGACATCGACGACGCCATCTACTACGTCCAGAAGCTGAACCAGACGGTGGCAATGACGGCGGACACCCATCAAGATGTGCAGGACGTTGATGTGATACGTGTCAAACGTATCTATAATTTTTGAATGATCCATGCTAGTTTTGTGAAGTTGTCACATGCTTTTACTATCATATTGCATCATTTTTATGCATTTTGTCGGACGAACCTATTGACAAGATGCCCAGTGCCAGTTCCCTGTTTTTGTGTTGTTTTTGTTGCAGAAAGTTACTTCTGAAAATATTCTCGGAATTGGACGAAAATTTACGGGGATTTTTTATTGAAGAAATAAGGACTGGAGACAGAAGGGCGACCCCGGGAGGGACCCACAGGCCAGGGGTGGGTCCCACCTGCGGGTCTAAGGGGGGTCGCGGCCAAAGCCCGCCCCTGCCCTGTGGGCACCCCCTCGACCGCCTCCGACGCCTATAAAATCACCCCCGACGAAAAAACCCTAACCCCCGAAGGATTTTCCCAAATACGATACAAAGCTCCGCCGCCATCGCCGACAAGTTTCGGGGGTTCAGAAGGTCCTGTTCCCGCACCCTGCCGGGATGGGGATCGACCGCCGGAGCCATCTCCATCAACGCCGCTGCTTCCCGCGATGAGGAGGGAGTAGTCCCTCACCGGGGTTGAGGCTTATATAAGTATCTATGTGGTTATCTCTCTCTCCCATGATGTGATCTTCGTTGTGATCATGAGCTTTGTTAGTATAGTTGAATACATGATGTTTCCCTATGTGTAATGGATATGATTTTGCTCAAGTGATGTTATTTAGTACAATTTCCGGAGTCACCGTTGTGATCACGGTATCTCGGTGACAGCGTGGGTGCCGTGTGTGACTCTATGGATAATAGATTGGAAGGATCTTCATCATGAGTTTGTTCTTTATTTGTTGGATTGAATAGATCATGAGGTTTCTTGATGCTTGTGTTATTGAAGAAAGAGACTATTCAAGAAATAGGTTGTGGTGTTTGTTAGTACTATCTTTGGATGCGGATAGTGACAGCATGAAGTGTCCATAGATGTGGAATACGAACTTTAAGGTGTGCTTCTCATAACCCTACACAATTCTCATCCTATTTGGTCCACAAAAGAATGATCTTCGAGTAACGTCTACCATGCATGTGTTTTTGTGGGAACTATCATGTGTTTAATTATGTTAATGATGTTGAGAGTAGTCACTAGTGAAAGTATGAAGCCTAGGCCTTGTTTCCAAGCATTGATACACCATTTTTAGTCACTTTTGTCACTTGTTTTCTTGCTGCCATTTTTATTACAGAATTACAAAATCACCTTTTACCATCCATATCACTTGCATTTTACCATCTCTTCGCCGAACTAGTGCACCTATACAACTGACAATTGTATTAGGTGTGTTGGGGAAACAAGAGACCTCTTGTATCTAAATTGCAGGGTTGCTTGAGAGGGATATCTTTGACCTCTACCTCCCTGAGTTCGATAAACCTTGGGTTACTCATTTAAGGGAAAATTGCCGCTGTCCTACAAATCTCTGCGCTTGGAGGCCCAACAAGTCTACAAGAATAGAAGCGTGTAGTAGACATCAAGCTCTTTTCTTGCGCCGTTGCCGGGGAGGTGAGTGCTTGAAGGCATCTTCTTTAGATCTTGCAATTAAATCTTTTTGTTTCTTGTTTTTATTTCACTAGTTCGGTTTAATGGAAAACAACAAAACAATTAGAGAGCTTTATAAAATTTATCTTGAAATTGGTCATGATGCTATTGAAGAGAAAATTAAAAAACCTATGGAACTTTATTTGCATAACAAGCATGCTAGTAGCAATCTTATTAGTATGATTTCTTTGAATGCCATTGTTGCTAATGCTATGGAAAATTGTAAGCTTGGGGATGTCGGTTTTGATGAATATGATCTTTTTAGTCCCCCAAGCTTGAAGGAGGAAATTTGCTTTGATGATCCTATGCCTCCTATATATGATGATTATTATGATGAATGCGATACTTTCAGTCCACCTACTATTGAGGAAAAAGTTTATTATGATTATGATATGCCTCCTATTTATGATGATTACAATGATGGCTACGATAGTTTTACTCTCACTATTACTAATGAGAAAGATTTTACTTATGTGGAGAGTAATAATAATACTTTTATGCATGTGAATCATGAGAAAAATGTTTTATGTGATGGTTATGTTATTGAGTTTTCTTATGATTCTATAGAAAGTTATTATGAGAGAGGAAACAGTGGTTATATAAATTTTCATCTTATGGAGTTTCCTATGCTATTACCTTTATGCTTCAATGATTTATTTTCTTACAAGATTCCTATGCATAGGAAGTGGGTTAGACTTAAAAGTGTTTGATATTTGCTTCTTGATGCTCTCTTTTGTGTTTCAATTCTTATTCTTATGAGAGCATAACTAAAATCTCAAGCCTAGCTAAAAGGCGTTAAAGAAAAGCGCTTGATGGGAGGCAACCCATCTTTTTCTTTCAGTTTTGTTTTTGCTTTTCTTGAAGTCCTAAAGTTGTTTCCTGTAGCAACTTCATTGTATCGTTTTGTTTTGGTTTTTTGTGCCAAGATAAGCCTCTAATGCATTGAAAGTGCGAGGTATTGTTTTGCTGTCCAGAAACAGATTTATGTCCTTGCCTGTTCGAAAATCCAGAAATTCCCTGAATTTTATCTTTTTCTGATATTATTAGAAAGCAAGCCTGATACTTTTATATATCTTTCGTTAGTTTTGAGTTTTCTGATTTGAGCTACAGAAGTGCCTCGAAAAATTCAATCTTTACAGACTTTTTCAGTTTTTGACAGACTCTGCTTTTATTTTATATTCGTCTCTTTACTATCGTCAAATGTGATACTCTTGAGGAGGAGTGCCACATTGAGGCTTAGTAAATAGTATCTAATGCCCAATAAAGTTGTTTGCAATTTGTCTTGTGTTGAACACATGTGCATTTTAATTTATGAGCACTAACCCTCTAATCAGTGTATAAGAAGTTTTGTGTGAAGGGAGTTTTTAAGTTCCAAAGGAGAGGATAATGAAGAAATTGAAGATGGATCAGAGCTCAAGCTTGGGGATGCCCCCATGGCACCCCCTCTGAATATCAAGAACCATCAAGCGTCAAAGCTTGGGGATGCCTTGGGCATCCCCTCCTCTTCATCGACTATCATGAGGTCGTCTTCGTTGAACTAAGTTTTATCACTTTACATATTATGTGCTATGCTTGGAGCGTCTTTTTGCTTTCAGTTTTGTTTTGTTTGTTTGCTGGTCATATTCATGATGGATCCTAGCTTTATTTGTGTAGGAGAGAGACACGCTCCGCTTTTTCATTTGAATACTCCTTTGCTTCGCTTTTAGATTTTATCTTATTTAGGGCTGCTAGTAGTTATTGTTAAACTCTTATGTTCTTCACTTATATTTGTTGGAGAGTTGTTATTGGTAAATTGCTTGAATTGTCAAAGGGACAAAATGCTATTCATGTGATATTGGAATGAAATGAAAAGCCTGCATAGTATTGTAGATCATTGTGTGGATACTTGATACTTCTTATTTGTTTTGAGATATTAGGATGAATGCTTAAACTTGCTGGTTATTTGAGTGGAATTGATTAGTAAAGAAATACTGTTAAAAACTTGAAACTGTGTGGTGTTTCGTACTTGTTAATTCTTTAAGCTAATCTTTCCATCAAAAGAATTGTTTGGTCAACATTGGAGACGGTGTGGAGCTTTTATGGTTATGATTGATAAATGTCTTATGCTACTCTGTTACCGGTTAATTTTAGATGTTTGCTTCAAATACCTTCTTTGCTAAGCCCTAAAATTCGTACTGAGTGTATGGTTCACTCGTGCATCCAAATCCCAAAGCAAACTATCTTGCCAGCTGAGTCCACCATATCTACCTATGCATGGTATTTCCTGCCATTCCAAGTAAATTTGTCATGTGCTATCTTTAAAAATTCAAAATACTCTTTTTTGTGCCTCTGTTTTTAAGCTCATGAGGGAGAAGTGGAGAGCTAGATATAACTCGTGACGAGCAAAGTCATTTCCCCCCTTTCACCCGGTGTCGATGGATTACGTCTTCACTTGAATCAACCCGAGAGCAGCTTAAGCAAAAAATATAAATATAACTCACCATTCTCCTCCGCGCAATGAAAATCTGAGAAATCAGCTCAAAACATTGGACAGTGGTGAAACCAAGGAGAAAGAGAAGCGTACTCGCTCCTCTAAAAACCAGCTGCTCTCACAAGTCTAAAAGCCTTGCTTGTTATGGGGGACTAGATAGCTTCTCTATTGTGAAGTCGTTGACGAAAGCACACATGTCTCAAAATTGTTTTACTTCTGTTTCATTAAAAATAAAAATTCTAGCACATGACTAATCCCTGCTTCCCTCTGCGAAGGGCCTTTCTTTTACTTTTAATGTTGAGTCAGTTTTTCTCTTCCTTCTATCTCCACCAAAGCAAACATCTAGCATTGACCCTGGGTATCATTGATCATATTGCATCGTCAGATTAAACATGAATCTTTATATTGACTTTACCATTGGAAGTTGAAGCTTTTTGCTAAAACTTACATCTTCTTTGTTTTGATTCTCAAACACTTTTGTTATGGAACTATTACCTTTGTGAATTAATCAAATATGTGGAACACATTGCTTTGATGTCTTTAACGTACTATTTATGAAAGGTTTTGCTTGAATGATTCAACTTAGTTATTCATTACTTTCTTGCTATCAACTATAGACAATTGTTTTGTATCACTTCATTCACATCCTATGCTTTACATTACTATCTTGATCATGATTGTGTTGGTTGCATGTCTCATCAAAAATTATTTTTTTATCACTTACCTACTCGAGGACGAGTAGGAGTTAAGCTTGGGGATGCTGATACGTGTCAAACGTATCTATAATTTTTTAATGATCCATGCTAGTTTTGTGAAGCTGTCACATGTTTTTACTATCATATTACATAATTTTTATGCATTTTGTCGGACTAACCTATTGACAAGATGCCCAGTGCCAGTTCCCTGTTTTTGTGCTGTTTTTGTTGTAGAAAGTTACTTCTGGAAATATTCTCGGAATTGGACGAAAATTTACGGGGATTTTTTATTAAACAAATAAGGACAGGAGCCAGAAGGGCGACCCCGGGAGGGACCGACAGGCCAGGGGCGGGTCCCACCTACGGGTCTAAGGGGGGCCGCGGACACAGCCCGCCCCTGTCCTGTGGGCACCCCCTTGGTCGCCTCCGATGCCTATAAAATCATCCCCGACGAAAAAACCCTAACCCCCAAAGGATTTTCCCAAATACGATACAGAGCTCCGCCGCCATCGCCGACAAGTTTCGGGGGTTCAGAAGGTCCTGTTCCGGCACACTGCCGGGACGGGGATCGACCGCCGGAGCCATCTCCATCAACGTCGCTGCTTCCCGCGATGAGGAGGGAGTAATCCCTCACCGGGGCTGAGGCTTATACAAGTAGCTATGTGGTTATCTCTCTCTCCCATGATGTGATCTTCGTTGTGATCATGAGCTTTATTAGTATAGTTGAATACATGATGTTTCCCTATGTGTAATGGATATGATGTTGCTCAAGTGGTGTTATCTAGTATAATTTGCGGAGTCACCATTGTGATTACGGTACCACGGTGACAGTGAGGGTTCCGTGTGTGGCTCTATGCATCAAGATCAGAGGGATCTTCATCATGAGTTTGTTCTTTATTATTGTTGGATTGAATAGATCATGAGGTTTATTGATGCTTGTGTTATTGAAGAAAGAGACTACTCAAGAAATAGGTTGTGGTGTTTGTTAGTACTATCTTTGGATGCGGATAGTGACAACATGAAGTGTCCATAGATGTGGAATACGAACTTTAAGGTGTGCTTCTCGTAGCCCTACACAATTCTCATCCTATTTGATCCACAAAAGAATGATCTCCGAGTAACGTCTACCATGCAGGTGTTTTTGTGGGAACTATCATGTGTTTAATTATGTTAATGATGTTGAGAGTAGTCACTAGTGAAAGTATGAAGCCTAGGCCTTGTTTCCAAGCATTGATACACCGTTTTTAGTCACTTGTTTGCTTTCTGCCATTTTTATTACAGAATTACAAAATCACCTTTTACCATCCATATCACTTGCATTTTACCATCTCTTCGCCGAACTAGTGAAAGTGCATGGTTGCCCCCATGCATGGTTTTGGTAATTAATGACAATCTCTATGGACTAATATTTGTATTGAGCTATATTTGTAGTTTGTCCATTAGGTTGCTTGATCTCCATTTGTTAGAGTCAAGGCTAAGGGAAGAAGAAGTTTGTGTTGATCAAGGCTTTGTGCGGGTTGATCATCACTCAAGGCCAAGTGAAGATATGCCGAAGAGTGAGTCTCCCATCTTGGTGTATGGGGGAGCATCATGTGAATCTTCACCGAAGCGCAATCGAGGAAGGTGGTGCATCGTGAGAAGATGAAGATCGTCTTCATCGACCTTAAGTGGTTTAAGCGCAAGGCAAAGGTATGATCTTGATAGGGTTTCTATTTTACCGGTCTCATGTTGTTTAGTGGGAGACCGGATTATAGGATAGGTAACCGTACTATCAAGAGGGGCTCTCGACCGAATATCGTGTTCATATCGTTGTAGAGAGCACAAACCTTTGCATCCATGCAATCATCTTTATTGGTTCTTATTTGTCTCTTATCGTGGTGTGGTCTTGGTGCTTGTCGTGCTAGTCATGACAAGGCCAAGTTCACCGAAAACGGTTTTCATATGCGTCCCCTATTGCGTTTTCGGTTTTGGAGTTTTTGCCGGTTCATCCGTTTGGAAGGTTTCACCTCTCCAACCCTTTCCACAATCTCCCTTGCTTGTTTCAATATTTTGACTTTTCATAGTGTAATCTCTTGTCGTCCTCTTTCCAACAAAATTGGATTCACTCGATTCGGAGCTTCCACGCAAAAGTTATTCAGTTTCTGGTTTCGGCTGTTTTTCAGTAACCGGAAGTACCGGCCACGCGGGCGGTACTACCGCTCGGAACTTCCGGAGCTACTTCCGGAGCCCAGTACCGCTTACGAAAGTTCGGTTCTGGACTCAAACGGAAGTAGCACCGGAAGTAGTACCTTTGGGGGCGGAGGGGTTTTAGGCAGGAAAATATCCAATACTTAATGATGAGATTTGTTTTAGTTGATGAGATTTGTTTTAGTTGTGCTATAGTATTAACTGAAAAAAAATTCCACCAACACTTGTGTTTATTCTCCAGTTACTCATGGCATTTTCAGAAAATGGCATTTTTAATTATGCTACTTGGTGATGCGCATCAGAATACTCATCAACACTATAGCACAACTAAAACAAATCTCATCATTAAGTATTGGATATTTTAGCATGTCTTTATTTTATAAGTGTTTAACTAATTATCGTTTAAATCTAACAAAGGACAATAATCTCATAATCGAAACGTGATCTCCAAAAAGGATTACTCATGAAAATAGAACAACCACTTGTCTTTAACATGAATGACCGTCTCACAAACCAAGACACACTAATTTAAGATCACACTTAATTCGATTACAAAACTCATTCAAATCCTCTAATTTAAAACGATAAATGTAGAAGTAGAACATCGCCAGCATCAACTCCTTGATTGCCATCTTCCCGCGAAATCCACTCAGTCCCTCCATGCACTTCTCAAACGGCGGGCCCCGTTTTCACAAAACAGCACAAGTATCAAATACTTAGCTCACCACAAGTGTAAATGGGACATTTAAACATTTATAACCAGTATATCAAAATATACCTTCTGCATTGACTACTTCTCCTGCTATGGGTTCCACTTTAACTTGACGCAGCCGGGAAATAAACTCACAGAAAGTGATCGAATCCCTTCCCATGACATAGTTCCTGACATAATCCTTATAGCTGGGGGGAAGCGAGCGCAGCACCCCATCTATTGCCATCTCGTCAGTTATTTCATGGTTCCAAACATCCACCATAGTATAATACAGCCGGTGCATCTTACTCAGGTGTTGTTCCAAGCAAGTGTTTTCTTCCATAGTTGAAAGAAAACCATCCAAGCATTCAAACCTTGCAACTCTAACTTGTGCTATGAACCTTCTTTTCAGCTCATCGACAATATCCATTGCGCTCAAGTTTCCAAATTGTCTACCAAGGTTAGAATCCATGAAGGTGCATATCAGCCACTCGACTCTCAAGTAGGTGGTCTTTTGATCGTACCACTCCATATACCCTTCATAGTCAGCAGTAACATCAGGGCGTTTTTCTAAAGGTTCATCTATCACGTAGAGCTCGCCATTGGTGTGTAGGGCTTCTCTCAGACGCATGTACCACTCAGCAAAGTTTGACCCATCGAGACGCAGCTCCTCAGCAAGAAACATACTACTGTAGTCGCCCATGATCTACAAGGATTTTGCAAAGACATCTTTAGGACTCTTGTTTATGATAATTTTAGTTCAACTTAATCAAATTAATATATGAACTCCAACTAAACTCAACATCTCTCTGTTTGTTTAGTGACACACGATCCAAATCCACTACACCACTACCGATCATCACGTGAGATGATGTAGCTTCAATGGTGAACAACTCAGTGTTGATCATATCATTCATATGACTCGTGTTTAACCTTTCGGTTCCGTGTTCCCGAGGCCATGTCTGTACATGCTAGGCTCGTCAAGACAACCGTAGTATTTTCGCATGTGTAAACTGGCTTACACCCGTTGTATGTGAACGTTGAATCTTTCACACCCGATCATCACGTGATGCTTCGAAACGACGAACTTTCGCAACGGCGCATACTAGGGGAGAACACTTAAATATCTTGATATTAACATGAGAGATCACCTTATCATGCTACCGTCGCGATCACATCTAAGCATAACAATAAGGTGCATTAAAGGGATTAACATCACATGCAATTCAAAAATTGTGATATGATATGGCCTTTCTTCTTATGCTTTTGATCTCCATCTTCAAAGCACCGGCAAGATCTCCATCTCCGGCATGATCTCCATCATCGTGGCGCCATCACCATGGTTGTCCACCAACTATTGCAACTACAACTAATGCTACTCTTAGCAATAAAGTAAAGCAATTACATGGTGATTCAATGACTCGCAGGTCACATAAAATAAAAGACAACCATATGGCTCCTGCCGGTTGCCGTACTCGTCGACATGCAAGTCGCGAAATATTACAAACATGATCATTGCATACATTATCACAAATCACATTGGCCATATCACATCACTTGACCCCTCTGCAAAAACAAGTTAGACGTCCTCTACTTTGTTTATGCAAAATTTTACGTGGCTTAGGTCAACGAGATAGAACCGTTCTAATCTACGCAAAGCCACAACGGTGATATAATAGTTGCTTATTTACTCATCCTTTTGAAAGGCCTTCCATTGAAAATTGCATCCTCACTAAAGCAAGAGAAACAAACACCCGCCAGCCACTTATGCAAAACAAGTTGCATGTCAGTCGTGGAACCGGTCTCTCGTGCGTGGACGCGTAAGGTTGGTCCGGGCCGCTTCAATCTCACAATACCGCAAAGATGCAAAGTGCACGCGAGAAGGTAGCAACATAAAATATCAACGCCCACAACTCCTTGTGTTCTAATCGCACCAACATCTATGAATAGATCTAGGCTCTGATACCACTGATGGGGTCGCAACATGGAAAACAAAATTTTTCCTACGCGGCAAGCGGAATAAACCCCAAGGATCTAGATCTACTAGATGAAGATAGCGAAGGTGAGATCCAATCTCTTACCCTTGAAGATCAACAAACGTGTTTTGTCGGTACAGGGGTTGGCTAGTCGATCCCCGCAACTAGACTCGTCTAGTCGCGAGGAGATGTATTATCCTCGAGATCCAATCCGGTGAAGTGCAGCAACGGGCAGCACCTCCGCGGTGTCCACACGTACGGCTCGATGAAGACGTCGACTCCTTGATCCCGCAAGCGAGAGGATGTGGCCTTGATGATCTCAGCAGCACGACGGTAGTGCCGGTGATGATGACGATCTCCGTGAGCAGGGCTTCGCCAAGCCAAGCAAGAGGAGAGGGAGAGGTGGAGGTGGCGCAGCCCTCCGGGGAGAGAGGGGTGCGGCTAGGGTTTAAAGGAGAGGCGGCGGCAGCCCTTCGGGTAAGGGGTGGCGCGGCTAGGGTTTAGGTGGAGGAGGTGCGGCTAGCTTGGGGGGCTCCTTGGTGTGCCGCACCCCTCCCCTCCCCCCCTTTTTATAGGTGGCCGGCTAGGGTTGGGGTAGGGACCGGCCGGCCCCCTTTCTTGCCCCCCAAGTTGGAGTCCATCTAGGAATCCTCCTTGGGCCCCTTTCCTAAAGGGGTGGAGGCCCAACTCCTAGTCCAACTAGGAGTGGGTTTCCCCCTCTTCCTAGCCGCATTGCCCATGTGGGCCATTGGGTGGTGCGGCACACCATGTGGTTGCTGCACCCCTTTGGTCCATGTGGGCCCCATACAATATGTGGTCCCAGTTCTAGAACCTTCTAGAACATTCCGGAACCTTCCGGTGCCCTATAAATAATTTCCGGAACTTTTCCGAAACCTCCGGAAACAACTTTCCATATATGAATCTTATTCTCCGGACTCCTCCGGAACCTCTCGTGACGTCCGGGATCCCATCCGAGACTCCGAATCACCATTCGTTCAATTCATCATTTCATTCATCGCAAAACCTAAATTTCATCGGAACATTAAGTGTGTGACCCTACGGGTTCGAGAATGCATAGACATGATTATATCAATAATTAATAGCGGGACTGGGATGCCCATATTAATTCCTATACACTCAATGAAAACCTTTTTCTCGATTGAACCACGATGCCGGAGATTCAATTAATCTCATATACGATTCCCTTTGTCTCACGATATTTTACTTGCCCGAGATATAATCGTTGACATCCCCATGTCCAGTTTTATCTCGTTACCGGCAAGTTCTCTTTACTCGTCCATAATATTGGATCCTCGTGATTACCACCTAATCACCTGTCTGCAGACTTTTGATGCTATATTACCGAGAAGGCCTGGAGATATCTTCTCCGTCACATGGAGGGACAAATCCCACTCTTAATTCATATCACCCAACAACCCACCATCGGAGATACCTGAAAGCCACCTTTATAATCACCCAGTTATGAAGTGACGTTTGATGTCCACAAAGTATTCCTCCGATGAACGGGAGTGATATAATCTCATGGTCTAAGGAAACTATATTTGGCATATGAAAGTGTTGACAACAAAACTTTTGTGACACGATTAATTGCAACTCTTTATTTTGGTCATGTCCATCACACCATTACTCTTAATGATATGACTCCGTTATCAAGTGACTATAACAAGTCCATAGTTAGGAAACTCTAACTATCTATTGATCAACGAACTAGTCCTGTAGAGGCTCACTAGGGACTCCGGGTGTTTATATTCCACACATGTATTATGTTTCCATTTAATACAATTATAGCATGGATAATAAACTATTATCATAAACGTGAATATGCTTAATAAACCATTTTATTATTGCCTCTAGGGCATATTCCCAACAAAATAGATATTAACACCGCTGTTTTACCCTTAGTAGCAACAGCACACACTCGCCCTTAGATGTTTCTGTCACTCATGCCCAGGAACAAAAGGGGGCATGAACCCACTATCTAGCATAAATACCCTCTCTTGGAGATACACACAATTACTTGGCCAAAGTAACTACGCACATCGGAGAGCATGCAAGAACATAAATTACTCATATAAGAATCATGCACAATCTGAACATAACTTCATAATCCATCGGATCCCAGCAAACACATCACATAGCATTACAATAATCGATCTTGATCACATTAGGCAGCTCACAAGATCATAAGACATGAAGCACAAGAGAGAGAGACTACCAACTAGCTACTGCCATGGACCCGTAGTCCAAGGTGAGACTACTCACAAATCATCCCGGAGGAAGGCATGACGATGAAGAGTCCTCCGGGATCGATCTCCCCTCCGGCAGAGTGCCGGGATCAGCTTCAGATTGGACCCCGAACTAGGGTTTTCGGTGACGGCGCGTCGGGGTCGAGTTTCTGGAAAATAATGGTCGCCTCCACGTTTTTAGGTTTAATGTGAATTTATAGGCGTCAGAGGGGGTCGAGGAGGTGCCCCACGGGTAGGGGCGGGCCCCACCCGCGGGTGGCCCCCAGGCCGCCCCTGGCCTGTGGGTGGCCCCCAGGGCTGCCCTTTGGTGTCCTGGTGCCTTCCGTCGAGTAAAAATTCCCCGTAAATTTTCGTCCAATTCCGAGAATATTTCCAGAAGTAAATTTCTGAAACAAAAAGATAGTAGAAACAGGGAACTGTCACTTGACAACTTGTCAATAGGTTAGTCCGACAAAATTCATAAAAATGATATAAATGACCGTAAAAACATGTGACAATATCATAAAACTAGCATGGATCACTCAAAAATTATAGATACGTTTGAGACGTATCAGCATCCCCAAGCTTAATTCCTACTCGTCGTCGAGTAGGTAAGTGATAACAAATAATTTTTGATGAGACATGCAACCAACGCAATCTTTATCAAGATAGTAATGCAAAGCACATTAAGTGAATAAGGTGATCCAAAACAATTGTCTATAGTTGACATTAAGCAAACAATGATTAACAAACGCTATCTAACAAATGCTAGAAACATTTCATGAATAAGTGCGTTGGAGACATTGAACCAAACATAAGGTTTAGAAAGAAGAATTGCGAATTATGTCTCCAATGTAAAGTATCAATCATTCTTCAAAGCATCTAATTAGTCATTCATGAAAATAGCCAAGCTCAAGTCAGGTGTCCTAATCCATCTACTTCACAAATCAACTGTTTCGAAGTCTACTCAACTAGTGCAAGTAAGAAGTGGCTTTGGCACCATGATGTTATGGTAAAGAGAACAATGATGGAGGTTTGGAAAGTCAAAAAGAAAGGCTCAAACAGTGGAGAAAGTAACCACAAGATAGAAGGAAGTCCCGTAGTTGACACTGCATGAGGAGTAGTGATTGCCATGCAACGGATGCACATAGAGCTATAAGTGTATGAAAGCTCTCCAATGGAACTAGTGGGGTGCATCCAACTTGCTTGCTCATGAAGACCTAGAGCTCACTTGAGAAGGCTCATCCTTGGAATATACAAGCCAAGTTCTATAACGTTAATTCCCCACATAGTTATACAAATGAAACATGAAAACTCTCTATAATGAAGTGTAGGTGCTAACTAGCACAAGTGTGGAATAAAGGATAGTAGTGCTGCCCCCTCTCTCTTTTATATTTCTCTTCTTTTTGTTTTAATTGTGGAATCCGTGGCTCTTTTAAATTTTCTCTCATTGGTCGCTTTTGGACTCTTTTATGTGGCCACTTTGGACTCTTTTCAATATGCTCACAGGTAGGGGCAACACTCTATTTTTACAAGATGATCATCACACTTTTGGTACTCATAACTCATAAGACTAATACATGATGTGTAAAAGAAGATATGCATGATCGAGAGTAGTGTGGAAAAAATGTAGAACATGTGGCAAGCCACGCTGCACACTAACTCAATGATCAAGCAAACTATATGATAATGAAGAACGACATCAAGTCATGTAATGTAATGATGGATGTTGCTTGGCAATGTATCTCGGAACGGCTATGGAAATGCCGTGATAGGTAGGTATGGTGCCTATTTTGAGGAAGATAGTTGGCTTATGTGTAGGAGAACATGATGAAGTTCTCCCACGGAGTTGGATGTGCTCGCGAAGTATGCACCAATCTCAATGTGAGAGAGGGCATTGCGCAGCACCGAAGAGGCTACCAAATATGGAAGTGCCAAAAACCAAAGCTCACTATGCATTTCGTATATTGCAAACAACTAGCAGTTTCAATGTTCCACAAATGGTTAGAGACACCCCGAGAGGGATCGTGGCAGCGACACAAGTGTCCCGTTGGCTTCCCCGACCGTTGCAGTAACTACCCACTAGGAACTTATTTTCAACTTAGTAGAATTCATGACACATTAGCATTGTTGACTTAGGTTGTTTAGTTCAGAAAAGTACGGATCCACGCTTTAATAACACCTCTCCACTAATCAGCTCTAACACCATTAAACAACACATTTTAACCATTAGTTATTTTAGTGCCTCAAAACAATTGAAGGGTATCAAATTATCCACATAGTGAACTACAAGACTATGCAGGTTTTTCTACTTCATACCACTGCCACATGCATAGCATTTTTCCGATCTAACATGTTAACCAAGCAACCAAAAGAACTCTCCAACAAATATAAGTGAAGAACAAGAGAGTTTAACTTAACAACTAGCAGCTCTAAACAAGATAAAAGCTAAAAGCGAGAGCTTACTAGAAAACAGACAATAGCTAAGAATACTTAAAACGATATAAGCGAAGCAAAGGAGTATTCAAACGAAAAAGCGGAGCGTGTCCCTCTCCCACACAAATAAAGCTAGGATCCAACAAAGATATGACCAGAAAACAAACAAACAAAACTGAAAGTAAAAATACGCTCCAAGCATAGCACATAATATGTAAAGTGATAAAAACGAAGTTCAACGAAGACGACCTTATGATAGTTGATGAAGATGAGGGGATGCCTTGGGCATCCCCAATCTTTGACTCCTGATAGTTCTTGATATTCAGAGGGGGTGCCATGGGGGCATCCCCAAGCTTGAGCTCTGATCCATCCTTGATTTTTTCATATTCCTCTCCTTTGGAACTTAAAAACTCCCTTCACACAAAACTTCTCATAATTTGATTAGAGGGTTAGTGCTCATAAATTAAAATGCACATGTGTTCAACTCATGACAAATTGCAAACCAACTTCATTAGACATTAGCTACTGTTTACTAAGCCTCAATGTGGCACTCTACCCCTAGAGTATCACATATGACGATGGTAAAGAGACAAATGCAAAATAAAAGCAGAATCTGTCAAAATCTGAATAGTCTGTAAAGCTCGAATTTTTCGAGGCACGTCTGCAGCTCAAATCAAAAAACTTAAAACTAACGAAAGATAGATAAAAGCATCAGGCTTGCTGTAAAAAATTATCAGAAAAATATAAAATTCTGGCGATTTTAGAATTTTCGTGCAAAAGGCGCACATAATCTGTTTTTTGGACAGCAACACAATACCTCGCACTTTCAATGCATTAGAGGCTAAACTTGGCACAAAAACCAAAAGAAAAAGATAAAATGAAGTTGCTACAGAGATCATAACTTCATTACTCAAGAAAAGAAAAAAGCAAACTGAAAATAAAAGATGGGTTGCCTCCCAACAAGCGCTTTTTCTTTAACGCCTTTTAGCTAGGCGCAATGCCAAATATCAAGTTTTTTCGGGATCAAAGGCATCATCATTCTTATCAAATTCATGAATTGTGGAACTTGGAAAAGGACCTCCAGCAATATTATTAGTACCAACAATTGGTGGAGCAAAAGTAGTTTTACCCACTAGGGCTCCTCCCTTAAAATCCTTGGAAATTTGAGCTTCCTTCACCATCCTCAACTCCTCTTTTCCTGCAAATGATGTATTAATTTTAGTAGTATTCTTTGGCACAAATATAAATTTAGGTACTTTGGGGGCCGAAGCCTCTCTCTTTTTAAATTTAGATGGAGAAAAGGGTGCTCCCGAGGTATCAATTGCTTCCCCCAATTTATCAATTCGATTAATAGCTCTTGTAGCTTCAAGGGACTTAATACTTTTAGCAATGTCTTTTAGGCACCCATCAAGCTTGTTAATGCCATCAAGAATTCCCTTATCTATTTCTCTTGTCATATCCACACTTGGTACATTATCTTCTATAACTTCTATCCTTTGCATGACATGTTCTAAAGTGATTTCAATTTTACGATCATTAGTTGGTGGAATCCCCACAAGACCCTCTATAACATTAAAAGCTTCCAAAGCATTAATTCCTAGGAAGTTTTCACCTGTGATAGTATCTAGGACATACCTATACCAACTTGTAATGCCAATATAAAAATTTCTAAGGAGAACAGTGGCCAATGGTTTTTTAGCGGATCTATGACGAGCATCATTAATTCTGTACCAAGCATCTTTCAAACTCTCCCCACCTCTTTGTTTGAAGGTGAGGACTTCGAACTCGGGTGTCTCAACAGGAGGAAAAGAACTAGTCATGAAGATAAGATAAAATAACAAGACAGGAGTAAAGACTACACTAATTTTTTTTGGGTTTTAAAATTTTGAAACAGGAAAATAAACTAAACGAGATATAAAGGAAGCAAGACAAAAACAAAGTAAAGAGATTGAGAGTATGAGACTCCCCTTGCTGTAGCTCCAAAGTCCCCAACAACGGCGCCAGAAAAGAGCTTGCTGCTGTATTAAAATAAGTTGGGTGGTGCCCCAAGCGAAGGCGGAATTGCAGCTAGTAGCAGTTTTCCCTCGTTTAACGAACCGAGGTTTACCGAACCGTAGGACTTTGAAATCAACAACGAGGTGAATGTTAAAGATCTCTGGCGCTTGACCTTCAACAGACGCGGACCTGCACACACTCAACCAAAATAATTTGCCCCCAATGGCGGAAAGGTTGTCAATCTTTCCGGTCTCGCGGAAAACAAAGCGGTTAATTGTATGATGAAATAGATAAAATATGAAAAGTGACCAGAGGAATAATGATAATTAAAAGCAAGTAAATGAGGTTGTAAACGATGTAAAAAGATGGACCGGGGGCCATGGGTTCACTAGTGGAGTCTCTCAAGTAAATAAAATATGCATGTGATGCGTGAACGAATTACAGCTAGGCAATTGACAAGATCATGACACAAACCCAATTTAGCTATGACAAAAAGGACATGATAATATTGATGGAGGCATCACGACAAGGAACAAATACCGCTGAGTCCAACTGCGTCTTTGTCTAAAAAGTCCACCGTCGGATCGCTATCCAGCCTGTCACCCAACGGTATTAAGTTGCAAGCAACAGACAATTGCATTAAGTATAGTGCATGAAGTAAGCAATACTAATATCAAAATAGACATTAACACCGTAGTTTTACCCTTAGTAGCAACAGCACACCCTCGCCCTTAGACGTTTCTGTCACTCGTGCCCAGGAACAAAAGGGAGCATGAACCCACTATCTAGCATAAATACCCTCTCTTGGAGATACACACAATCACTTGGCCAAAGTAACTACGCACATCGGAGAGCATGCAAGAACATAAATTACTCATATAAGAATCATGCACAATTTGAACATAACTTCATAATCCATCGGATCCCAGCAAACACATCACATAGCATTACAGTAATCGATCTTGATCATGTTAGGCAGCTCACAAGATCATAAGACATGAAGCACAAGAGAGAGAGACTACCAACTAGATACTACCGTGGACCCATAGTCCAAGGTGAGACTACTCACAAATCATCCCGGAGGAAGGCATGACGATGAAGAGCCCTCCGGGATCGATCTCCCCTTCGGCAGAGTGCCGGGATCAGCTTCAGATTGGACCCCAAATTAGGGTTTTCGATGACGGCGTGTTGGGGTCGAGTTTCTGGAAAATAATGGCCGCCTCCACGTTTTTAAGTTTAATGTGAATTTATAGGCGTCGGAGGGGGCTGAGGAGGTGCCCCACTGGCAGGGGCGGGCCCCACCTACGGGTGCCCCCCAGGCGGCGGCAGCAGGCCGCCCCTGGCATGTGGGTGCCCCCCAGGGCTACCCTTTGGTGTCCTGGTGCCTTCCGTCGAGTAAAAATTCCCCGTAAATTTTCGTCCAATTCCGAGAATATTTCCAGAAGTAAATTTTTGAAACAAAAAGACAGCAGAAATAGGGAACTGGCACTTGGCATCTTGTCAATAGGTTAGTCCGACAAAATGCATAAAAATGATATAAATGACAGTAAAAACATGTGACAATATCACAAAACTAGCATGGATCACTCAAAAATTATAGATACGTTTGAGACGTATCAGGGGGGAGAAAGTTTGAAATATGCTTGGTGTAGGATTAGTGATTCTCAACACCGTTCCACAAAGAAATATTCAGATACTATTCTTCTTAGAAATTTTTATGTTGGAATCCCAAATTGGTATGGGTATGTCCTAGACACTTTAACAGGTGGAAATTTCTAGGCACTCCCTCGGTTGAGGCTTGCAACATCATTGAAAGTTTGGTCGGGACCCCACCTATTAATGAATCTAAAACTGAAGCCATAATGGAACATGTTATGGAAAGGCTAGACTTCTTAGAGAAAATTTTGCTAAGCATGAATGGGACAACTGAAATAGATAAAAAACTACTTGATAGTAGTAGCAAGATTGAGGGATCCATGAAACATATAAGTAGAAGAATTAACAATCTTGAGACCAATAAAGGTAAGGATGAGAAAATATGAGAATTAGTAAATTGGAAGAAGTTATGGATGCTGTAGGTGCAACCTTTTCATCTTTCAAAATTCAAAAGATGGAAGTTCCACATGAAGGGGACCTAAATTTACTTATGTCCCCAAGGTTTCCGAACCGAAACCAAATAAGATAAACAAGCTGAGTTCTCCTATTATCATTGAAGAACTTCTCAATGAGCCAAACATAGGAGAGACTAAAATTTTAAATCCTGTTTTTGAGAATGTTGAAGTCAAAGAATCAACAAAGAATTCTTTTAGTATGGCTAGTTCTTCCTCTGAAGATATCCTTGATGATTTTGATCTTGAAGTTGATATTAATAAAACTTGAATTATCCCTTTTGCCTAGCTAAAAGGCGTTAAAGAAAAGCGCTTATGGGAGGCAACCCATTTTATTTTTACCTTCTGTTTATTTTTGGTTTCTTTGATTTTTGGGTGATGTTACTTCTGTAACAACTCCCTTGTATCTTTTATTTTTTGGGTTTTTGGTGTCAAGAATAGCCTCTAAAGAGAGGAAGACTAATTGGTGAGTTTGCTGTCCAGAAACAGATTTCTGTTCTTCACTGCTCGAAAATCCAAAATATCACAGAACGTTATCTCCGGCTGCAAAATTTTAACAGAAAGCATCAGGGTTTTTCTACCTTTCTCTAGTTTTAAGTTTTCAGATTTGAGGTCCAGAAGTACCCCGATAAAATTCATCTTTACAGTCTTTACAGTTTTTGACAGATTCTGTCCTTAGTTTTGCATTGCTTCTTTCACAGGCAAAGTGAAGTTTTTTTCAAAGCTATAGCTTTACTTAGACCTTTGTGACAGTAGCTAATATTTTAAAAAAATAAGTTCATGATATGTGCTTTGGAACTGCAGTAAGATATTGTTTTTGTGGACTAACGCTTTACTTAGACCTTTGTGACAGTAGCTAATGAATTTGCTATAAGTAAGCTATAGCTTTACTTAGACCTTTGTGACAGTAGCTAATGAAGTTGTATAAGTTTTGCGTGAAGAAAGTTTTCAAGTATCCAAGTGCAAGGTGATGAAGAAACATCAAGAAGGGATAAAAGCCTAAGATTGGGGAGGCTCCCCATGGACCCTCCTCTGAAATATTCAAGAAGTCACAAGCGTCTAAGATTGGGGATGCCCAAGGCATCCCCTTCTTCATCAACAATCATCGTTTTCTCTCGTGGTACTATATTTTTATTCCTCTACACATTTTCATAGCTATTTATCATTGTTTACAACCGTTTTAATAGCTTTTCATCATCATTTGCTCGATGGTCATATTTCACTCTCATCATATTTTACATCTGCACAATTAATCCTTTGTGTTTGACAAGCTGGAGAGATTGACATCAACAATTAATCCTTTGTGTTCGACACGCCAACAACTCTTTTTCTGGCACCGTTGACACCTAGCAAGGCCTTCTCCAAGTCCTACTGGTTCGATAACCTTGGTTTTGTAATCAAGGGAAACTGCTACTTTACTGCATCATACCTTCCTCTTGGGGTTCTCCAGCGAACGTGTGATCCACATCATCAGTAAGGCACGAAACCTCCCCCAAACTTCGGGTAGATACTCTTTCTCAATTTGTTTAAAATTGAAAATTCTTTGCAAAGCAGCGTGTTGCTAATGCATGTAAAATGCATACATGAACTTTGCATTATAATACTCATATTTCAATCATATTTGCATCATATAAGGGTTATATCATTGTTTTATAAGGATTTTGGGAAGATTTCACAGTTTTCTTATTTTTCTGGAATTAACCCTGCACTGGCAGAAAACCCTATTTTCTATATTTTGATGTTTCAGGGACCCAAACGATGTCCAAATGACCTAATATTTTGCGGGGATCATTTTTTTGGAATGAACGAAGCGTAGGAGCGAAGGAAGCGAACAAACGGAGACCCGAGGGCCAAAAGAGGTGGGCCTATGCGGCCAGATTCCTTGGCCGCGTGGGACCCCCCATCTTGGGCCTCGTGGCTCTGATGCCATCTGTTTTCGTCTCCATGGCTTCGTCTTGACCTAAAACCGACTATAAAAATAGTCCCCCAACGGCTTTCGGAAAGAGGCGGCGGAGAAACACAAAACCAAGAAACAGGAGACAGAAGGCTACCGCCGGAGAAGATCGGTGGGGGCAAATGCCACCGGAATCAGCTCCAGAAGGCTCCTCCATCCCCCCTCCGGAGTCTCCATCAACACCACCGTCAAGACCAGCAGCATCTCCATCACCATCTTCGTGATCCACTTCATCCCCCTCATAGTTTGAGATAGTTCGAACCCTAGCTATTGTCTAAGTATTATTCTACATGTTTGTGAATTGCTACTTGTCATTGTTTTGTGGGGAGATTATATTTTCATATTGTGTTGTATCACTTATACCATTGAATCATATCATGTCTTCGCATTGTGAGTAGTTCTCTCATGTTCCTGGGGGCATAGGATGGATTAGCAATAATTTTCACTTAACTTGTGTTGAGTATTTGGTCAAGTTTTTATCTTTTATGATTGTCTTGATGTACAATGTATGAAGTGCACCATATATCGAGTAATGCATGAAGGTGCTATCACACTAGTGTGATGGAATGGGTAGGACCTAGGAGGACACGTAAACCTTGGTCTAATACATGAAGTTACATTAGGAGGGGATTTATATCGGGGACCTTAGAGTGTCATGCTATGGTGGGACTTTATGTCTTAATAATTCTTGTGCAGTCATTTACTTGGCCACATGATCCATCATAAGGGGTTTAGTTTATTTATTTAACTACACCTAATTATGGCTCCGTCCAAAGAAGATTAAAACTTGACAAAATGTCTACCTTGTTGTTCTAGAAATATTTATGCCATGAAATCCATGTAGCCCTTGGGAACATTTTCCACCTATAAGAAACACACCACTCAAGCTTGTCCTCTTGCTGCATAGAGGATTGGGCTTTCTCTCTTTGAGAGCTTTCACTTGTCATATTTTATTTTCAGCTTTTTATTTTATTGCAAACTCTACACCAAAAACCCAAAAACACTTGCATCATTTAATCATTTTAGTTTGTCTAGTGCATAGATAATAAGAGAAGTGACACTCTTATTTGAGAGGATAAATACTTATACCTTCTACTCCTCGTGGGATCGATACTAATACTTACACATCGAAGATTTCAACGATCCCCTATACTTGTGGGTATCAAGGCGTTTTCTGGTGCCGTTGCCGGGGAGTGTAGCGCTTAAGTTTTTATTCTTGTTTGCACTAGATATTTATTTTCAGTTCTGCATTTCTTTTTGTTTGTTTTACATCTTGCAATCATCTAAGCTTGGGGAGGTTTTCCTCTTTAACTTGTTTGGTTGTGAGTTTTTCTTAGATTTACTTTCAGTTTTGCATTTAGTTTAGTTTTATTTTCAGTTTTATATATCAAAACACAAAAAAAAGATGGAGAAACTTTCTGGAATGTCTATGCCTAATGGTTATGTTAAAAATATGGAAGCCTACTTTGAATATGAATCAATCGAAGAGGGAACAAGAATGCGTAAATTGCTTGAAGCTCTTCACAAAATGGCTATTCAGTTTTGTGAATTACATGATATAACTTGTTGCAATAGAAGAGCTGTTAAACATTCCCACTATCAATGCAAGTATAATAGTGATCCTATAATTTCTTGTTATCGTGAAGATAAATATTCATGCCCTGATATAGAACAAGTTGAGAAATATATTACTTATGTTGGAGCCCATGAGATAGACTCTCTTATTGACGAATTTCTTACTACTAGTCATGAAGCTCGTGTAATGAAAGTACAAATTTCTATTATTCTCCAACTTTGCAAAAAAGAATTTAGTGACAATGTTTATGTTAAAGAAAGAATTCTTGCTTCCATGGAAAGTACTGATATTTTGCAGGAAGAGGATGATGAAAACATAAGCTTGGAAGAAGAAGAATGTGAAGAGGAGGATAAAAACCTAAACTTGGGGATGCCCGTGCAACCCCAAGAAGGTGATGAAAATGATGAACAACTAGAGAATGAAGAGAGGAAACTTCCACCTTCACCACTTATGGATGAGGGTAACACTCAAGCCTTTATTGATGATAAACTTTGTTTTTATGATTCTGATGATGAGGAGGACTATCAACCTATGCCTAATGAGAACATTATTGATAATAATTTTAAAAATGATGAGGATACGGTTTAGACATGTTTTATGATTGTACTCTAGATGATGGTCCTATTTTGCTTGACAATCCTCCATGTTTAGAACTTGTTACTAAATGATGTGGGGATAAAAATGATACACTTGCTGCTTGTGACAACACTCTCACTTATGAGAGTCCTACTTTATTTTTGAATTCTCCTATTCACACCATGGAGGATAAGCTTTTATATGTTGAAAAGTACATATGTGGGCTGAAATTACATTGCACTAATAACCATTACACCCACAACAATAATATTTATGATGTTTCTTACAATTATTTTGAGAGAGGAAAACATGCTAATATCTTACATGATAGTTTTAATAATCCTATATATGTTCCTAAGTTTACAAAGTTGCACAATTCTAATAGTTCTTTTGTCAAATTTGGTTCCACTACTTGTAACTATTATGAGAGGGGGAAACATGGTTCTAAACATTTCAATATTATTACGTTTCCTCTCTTTAAGTTCAAAGTCTTGAAAGTGCTCTTGTTTTATCTTCCTATGCTACTTGCCTTGTGTTTCAATGATTTATTTTCTTACAAGATCCCAATGCATAGGAAGTGGGTTGGACTTAAATGAGTTTCATATTTTTCTTTTGATGCTTTCTTTTGCATTTCAATTCTTATTCCTATGTGAGCATCATTAAAACTATCATGCCTAGCTATATGGCTATAAAGAAAGTACTTTACGGGAGGCAACCCAGTTGTTTTTATATTTGATTTTCTTTGTGTCCTCTTGATGTAACAAGAGATTTAGTTTTTAGTTTTGTTTCTGGAATTTTTAATAAAGTGCCAAGTTTTACCCATTTTGGATTGAAAAAGTTGCTTATTGTATTCAGAGATTTTATTCCAGCACGAATCTGTGCACGGTATGCTTTTTCACTCCTATTCTGTAACTTCGAATGAGCTGATATTTTGACTGTAGTTGTAACTTTTCATCCTCTGTAATCATGAATTGTTTCAGAATTTTTAGACATATTTAAGTAGGGTAGAAAAATGCGTTTTTCTGCTGCTGTTTTTCTGGACAGATTCTGTCCCATTTTGTTTGATGCATTCTTTGAACTTTTAACTTGAATCTTTTTTATCCAATTAAGTTTATAAGTAGGCATACAACATTATACACTTTCTGCACATTAATATGAATTTTTGTTTAAGGATTTTATGCAGCAAGCAATTTATTTGTCTATCACTACTAATGTCACCCCACAGAAAAGAAATGGGAGAAACGGTGTTTTGAAGTTTTTTCATAGGGATTAGAGGAGATGCACCAAGAGCTATCCAAGGATGGTGAAGACCATAAGCTTGGGGATGTCAAGGCAACCCACTAGACCAAACACTCTCGGTTTGCACACGTCTATTTTCTGTTTTTCTATCAACGCAATACTATCGCATAAACTTGGAGCGTCCTTTTATTGTTCTTTTTATTTTTGTTTTGCTTTTTCGTCAGACCACCACTATCATTTTTATATGAGAGAGCTACTATAAATGTGGGTTGAATTAAGTTGGATGCTATTAAAAAGATTGGGAAAGGGATGTTTGAGTTGATTCAAAAAGATACATATAGTTCCATGAATCATGTGCTTTTAATGAGTATTAATTTGCAAGTGTTTTATCAAGAGCTATCTTTTATTCATGTTTTGATGCTGAATGTTACTTTACTTTGTTTAACATGGATTGGTTAGTTCTATGGACACTTATGCATGCATTTAGACGGTCAACTTTCTCCCTTTTGCTAGCCCAAAAATTCCAACAAGCAAAAAACTTGTTGTCCAACACCTTCAACCAAAGTTTTTCCAATGAGTCCACCATATCTACCTATTAGCTTTATGCTATTCCGAGTATGTTTATCATGTTATTTTGTATTATCTATACCTCTGAATTAAAATGCTTATGTTATTGATTGTCATGGGAAAAGTTGGTTAAAAAGCTCTCACGAACTTGATGCACACTTTACTTTTATTGCACTTAATAAACATGAACCATTGTGATTAAAATTATGAAGCTGTGAGCTTTACAAGAGTCTTGGTTGCGGGTTAGCCCATATGTGCTGTCACATGGCAAGCTTTCAACATGTTCTTAATTATATTTAGTTGATATCATGTACTTTTGTTTATGGATGCCTATCATAGTGCCAAATAAATGTGGAAACTAAGTAAGTTCAAGTAGTTTGTATAAATGGCTAGAGAGACACCTGGGCCGCTAATCTAATCCATGCATCATTCATGGTGGAAATTTACTTACATGCTATTGTGAACCTTCAGTGATGCACATCATAATAAAAATCTATATCAATAGTAAATAAAAAGGGTGTTGAGATTGTTCATTATGTTTGTTTGTCTTGTCATTTTGACATGGGCTTGTTCCATGTCCTGGGACAAGAGGTACCCCAGTTGACCCTCTTGATGACGCTATTTTTACAATGACTTTAACTTGAACTTGCTTGGTAGCCCAAATTGAGTAACACCATGGTGTAGGTACTCGTATTCACGGGGCATGAAGCTTTCAACCCATACTTTGTCAAGCACACTACTCATATTTGCTTTCACTTTTAAACTTTAACCATTCAAGATGTTACGATGGGGGTAATGAGAGCTTGACACCAATGAATACCACATTGCAAACATTAACATAAGTAGAAGCATTTGGAAGTTAGATGAAACTTATTCATGTTTTACCTCTACTCATTTATATATCTTTCCAAAGTGTCCACCTTTTATATTCAGATTTACAAGAGTACTCTATGACCATCATAGGATGTTTTTACTTTTCATTATGCATACATTTGGTCCATAGTACTTTCTTCTATGTTGTACTTTGTGAATTATCATTGAACATCCTTACATTGAATATTTAATATCACTTCATAATCTATCTTGCATATTGCTACTCCTTTGAAGAATGAATCATTTGACTTTATGTAGCAATAGTAATCATCTTTGATATCCATTGATAGTATTCAAATGCAAAATCCATGTTGGTTTTATCACCTTCATACTCGAGGAAGAGTATAGGTTAAGCTTGGGGATGCTGATGCATGTAAAATGCATACATGAACTTTGTATTATAATACTCATATTTCAATCATATTTGCATCATATAAGGGTTATATCATTGTTTTATAAGGATTTTGGGAAGATTTCATAGTTTTCCTATTTTTCTGGAATTAACCCTGCACTGGCAGAAAACCCTATTTTCTATATTATGATGTTTCAGGGACCCAAACGACATCCAAATGACCTAATAATTTGCGGGGATCACTTTTTTTGGAAGGAACGAAGCGTAGGAGCGAAGGAAGCGAACAAACGGAGACCCGAGGGCCAAAAGAGGTGGGCCCACGCGGCCAGATTCCTTGGCCGCGTGGGACCCCCATCTTGGGCCTCGTGGCTCTGATACCGTCCGTTTTCGTCTCCATGGCTTCGTCTTGACCTAAAATCGACTATAAAAATAGTCCCCCGACGGCTTTCGGAAAGACGCGGCGGAGAAACACAAAACCAAGAAACAGGAGACAGAAGGCTACTGCCGGAGAAGATCGGAGGGGGAAACACCACCGGAATCAGAGAAGATCGGAGGGGGGAAATGCCGCCAGAATCACCTCCGGAAGGCTCCTCCACCCCCCTCCGAAGTCTCCATCAACACCACCGTCAAGACCAGCACCATCTCCATCACCATCTTCGTGATCCACTTCATCCCCCTCATAGTTTGAGATAGTTCGAACCCTAGCTATTGTCTAAGTACTATTCTACATGTTTGTGAATTGCTACTTGTCATTGTTTTGTGGGGAGATTATATTTTCAGATTGTGTTGTATCACTTATACCATTGAATCATATCATGTCTTCGCGTTGTGAGTAGTTCTCTCATGTTCCTGGGGGCATAGGATGGATTGGCAATAATTTTCACTTAACTTGTGTGGAGTATTTGGTCAAGTTTTTATCTTTTATGATTGTCTTGATGTACAATGTATGAAGTGTACCATATATTGAGTAATGCATGAAGGTGCTATCACACTAGTGTGATGGAATGGGTAGGACCTAGGAGGACACGTAAACCTTGGTCTAATACATGAAGTTACATTAGGAGGGGATTTATATCGGGGACCTTAGAGTGTAATGCTATGGTGGGACTTTATGTCTTAATAATTCTTGTACAGTCATTTACTTGGCCACATGATCCATCATAAGGGGTTTAGTTTATTTATTTAACTACACCTAATTATGGCTCCGTCCAAAGAAGATTAAAACTTTACAAAATGTTTACCTTGTTGTTCTAGAAATATTTATGCCATTAAATCCATGTAGCCCTTGGGAACGTTTTCCACCTATAAGAAACACACCACTCAAGCTTATCCTCTTGCTGCATAGAGGATTGGGCTTTCTCTCTTTGAGAGCTTTCACTTGTCATATTTTATTTTCAGCGTTTTACTTTATTGCAAACTCAACACCAAAAACCCAAAAACACTTGCATCATTTAATCATTTTAGTTTGTCTAGTGCATAGATAATAAGAGAAGTGACACTCTTATTTGAGAGAATAAATACTTATACCTTCTACTCCTCGTGGGATCGATACTAATACTTACGCATCGAAGATTTCAACGATCCCCTATACTTGTGGGTATCAGTTGCACATGAGCATGATAATATTTTTCAAAGAAGATTTTAACTAATTCATCGAAGCTTTTTATGGATCCACTAGCTAAATTGTTAAACCAAATTTTAGCTTCATTTTTCAATGAAAAGGGAAAAAGCTTTGTTATGTAATAACCTTTTTTCTTCTTGTCGTCAGAAAACAACCTACTCAAAGTAGTGAGTTTGCTCATGTGTTCTATAGCATTATCATTTTCTTTTCCATAAAAAGGTTCATTTTCAACAATAGATATGAGTGACAGATCAACAGAAAAATCATAATCCTTTTCCTTACTGCTAATAGGAGACGTGGCAAACTCAGGATCTTGAGCAGTTTTATAATTCATAGCATGTTTTTCAAGAAGTTTCTTCCGTATCTCAGGATCGGAAGTGTCAATATCCATGCTTGCTCTAATAAATTCATCATCAATTTCAACATAAGCATCATCAGGATAACTACTACCATAATTCCCTCTCTCAGGAGAGACAGTAGGTGTAATGACATTTTCATTAGGAATTTCACTAGATTCAATTTCTTTAGATTTAGCAACCATAGAATCCAAAAAATGACCTAAAGAGCCAGACTCGTCTAGTACAGTAGAAGCATCATCAAATTCATCAGACACAGTATCAGAACTAGCAGAAGCAACATGTGAAGTGTGTGGTGGTGGTGTAACAAGTTGACTTAAAACAGAAGGTGAATCAAGAGTAGATTTAGTACAGAGATCCGTACCTCGCCTTGTCCTGGAAGGCATGATGGTGGGTTTAGGGTCTTGGTTTTTCTTCATGATGAATAATAAATCGCAGCAGATGGAACAACTCCCCGGTGAACTTATAGATAGATCTATGCTCCCCGGCAATGGCGCCATAAAATAGTGTTGATGACCCACAAGTATAGGGCATCGCAACAGTCTTCGAGGGAAGTAAAACCCAAATTTATTGATTCGACACAAGGAGAGCCAAAGAATATTTATAAGCCTTAGCAGCGGATTTGTCAGATCAGCTACACCTAGAAAGTAACTCACTTGGTGCAATTTATCAGTAGGAACAGTAGTATAACAACAGCAGTAATAAAGTAACATCAGTAATAATGTAAAGACAACAATAGTAGCAATTGTAATGACAACAAGATTAAAACACCGTAGGAATAGGGATGTAAATACGGGCGCTGCATGGATGAGATAGTTCATGAAATAATTACTAAAGGCAACATGCAGATAAACAAATAAACAATATCAAGGTGCTAATAAACATAGGCATGTATTCCGTAGGTAGTCGTGCGTGCTTGCAATAAGATACTTGCACGACATATTTTGTCCAACCATCCCTTGTCAGCAGGGCCTTTATGAGGAACCGAAAGATAATTAAGGTACTCCTTTTTACAAAGTACCGGAGCAAAGCATTAAGATTCAATGAATACATGTAACCCTCAAGTTAAAACCATCCCCTTCGGTTGTCCCAAAAGCTGTAACTTTGGGGCCTCGGGTTCCGGACAATAACAGGTGCAAACAACTTATAGATATGATCCAAAACAACATTTATCATAATATGTTCAGATCTGAAAACATGGCACTCGGGCCCTAAGTGTTAAGCATTATGCACACCAAGTTGCAACAACGATAAAAATCACTCACAGATACTAGGCATCATGCGCTAACAATCTGACATCTTATTACATGAACAATCTCATTCAATCCCTAACATCCCCTCAGCCTACAGCAGGGAATTACTCACACATGGATGGGGGAAACATGGATGGTCGTTGTAGAGGCCGTGGTGATGGCGATGTTCTCCCCTTCAATCCTAGTCCCGGCAGGGTGCCGGAACAGGAACTTCTGGTCCCCTAATTAGGTTTCGAGGAGGCGGCGGCGCTCTGTATCTTTTCTGGAAAAGCGATCATGGGTTCTGCATTTTTAGGTCGAAGGAAGTAAATAGACGAAAGGAGCATCGTCAACCGAGCCTCCAGGTGGCCCCTGGGAGCTGTGGGCACCACCCGCAGCTCCCCTTCTGGCTCCGTGGGTCTTCTGCCAAAATAGATTTTCTGGAATTTTTCCAGATTTTTTCGAGAACTTTTATTTCCGCCAAGGAAATTCTGCTGAAAACTGCGTTAGTCCGTGTTAGTTCCATTCAAATCATGCAAATTAGAGGAGAAACAACAGCAAACGTGTTTAGAAAAGTAGATACGTCTTGGACATATCACCCCCCCCCCCCCCGGCCCCACTCCTATCACCGAAGTGGCAGACGAGGGGTCGAGGACCCACACCGTGACCAATAGGAGGGGGTAAGCTGCTATCGCGTAAACACATGTAGGAGAGAGGGGAAGCGAAACCATACTATTAATATGGGACCTTAGCCTTAGATGAGAGAGACCTGCTGATTCTGCTAGCCGTATGGATTTTAGGCAAGCACAAATACTCCCATTTCGTGGGACAATACTTGTTTGATTGACAACCGATTCGCCGGTAGAGCCCTATTTTTATTTTATTACGAAAACGGAAATCCGTTAGTGAGAAATTTTTATTCTCAGCCCGGAGGTTTTGCCAAATACCTGCACCAACGCGACACTTTAACAACAAATCTATCAATCAGACATCCACATTGACAGAAAATGAACAAGGCAAAACTGATGAACACATCTCTGTATGTCCATTTGTCATGTCTTGGATCACGGACACCGGGAGTAAAGGATACCCTCTTTTTAGGTTCGGCACGGGGCGCGAAGGAGGTTGGGAGACGTCGACCGCCGGCAGAACCTCGTCGAGACCTCCAATCTACGTACTAGCAAGCAACATAGGGACACAGGGAGTTTACCCGGGTTCAGGCCGCCCGGAGGCTAAAATCCCTACTCCTGCATGTCTGGATTGAGTGGTTTATCATGGTGTAGCTTACAGAGGTGGTTGTGGGTGAGAACCCGGGAGGTGTTGGCTAGAGGTTGAAGATGAGCAGATCATGTCCCGGAGGAGATCACCTCTCGCTCATGCTACTCTCGTCTGGTGCGCTACTTAGCCTAGCATTCGACTCTCTAGAATCCCGTCCCTTTCCTCAGGTGCCTTGGTCCTCCTTTTATAGGCTAAGGGGATCCCACAAGAGCACCTTTGGGGGCGGAGGGGTTTTAGGCAGGAAAACCCCTCCGGGTTCTACTCATGGGTCGACGTGGCCTCTTCTCGTCCAAGTATTCTTCTGAGGGGGGTTAGGTGCGGTCGTCCACCTTTTGCAGGGCGGACGGACAAAGGCTGACACCTTTACCGACCGTGTCCCACCGCGGCGCCTCCATCTTATTGGCGCCCAAGTCTTCTAGGAGCTTCCAGCCGGAGCTGGCAAGCTTATCCTCTTCGCTTGTACGGAGGCTGGGTCCTGGGGGTGAGCCTGGCCTCCTGCCGGGCATCCGGGTTCCCGGGACCTCCGCGTCATCTTCCGGGTTGGGGGCGACTCCAGAAGGTTCCCCAGCCCTTTGTCGTGGTTGTCGATGCCGTCCTTGCCTGGTTGCCGTGGGGCAGATGGGGGGCCCATCTACCAGTCTTGAACCTTTGCCTTGTTCGTCATCTTGGTGGGCCCACTAGCGGTGGACCCACTTTCACCGCATTAGAGGAACCCCGTGATGGTAGATATTGATAAGTTGGGTGGTGCCCCAAGCGAAGGCGGCATTGTAGCTAGTAGCAGTTTTCCCTCGTTTAACAAACCGAGGTTTATCGAACCAGTAGGACTTTGAAATCAACAACGAGGTGAATGTTGAAGATCTCTGGCTCTTGACCTTCAAAATACGTGGACCTGCACACACTCAACCAAAATACTTTGCCCCCAACGGCGGAAAGGTTGTCAATCTTTCCGGTCTCGCAGAAAACAAAGCGGTTAATTGTATGATGAAATAGATAAAATATGAAAAGTGACCAGAGGAGTAATGATGATTAAAAGCAAGTAAATGAGGTTGTAAACAATGTAAAAGGATGGACCGGGGGCCATGGGTTCACTAGTGGAGTCTCTCAAGTAAATAAAATATGCATGTGATGGGTGAACGAATTACTACTAGGCAATTGACAAGATCATGACACAAACCCACAAAAAGGACATGATAATATTTATGGAGGCATCACGACAAGGAACAAAGACCGTTGAGTCCCACTGTATCTTTGTCTAAAAAGTCCACCATGGGATCGCTATCTAGCCTGTCACCCAACAGTATTAAGTTGCAAGCAACAGACAATTGCACTAAGCAAAGTGCATGAAGTAAGCAATACTAATATCAAAATAGACATTAACACCGCTGTTTTACCCTTAGTAGCAATAGCACACCCTCGCCCTTAGACATTTCTGTCACTCGTGCCCAGGAACAAAAGGGGGCATGAACCCACTATCTAGCATAAATACCATCTCTTGGAGATACACACAATCACTTGGCCAAAGTAACTACGCACATCGGAGATCATGCAAGAACATAAATTACTCATATAAGAATCATGCACAATCTGAACATAACTTCATAATCCATCGGATCCCAGCAAACACATCACATAGCATTACAATAATCGATCTTGATAATGTTAGGCAGCTCACAAGATCATAAGACATGAAGCACAAGGGAGAGAGAGACTACCAACTAGCTACTGCCATGGACCCGTAGTCCAAGGTGAGACTACTCACAAATCATCCCGGAGGAAGGCATGACGATGAAGAGCCCTCCGGGATCGATCTCCCCTACGGCAGAGTGCCGGGATCAGCTTCAGATTGGACCCCGAACTAGGGTTTTTGGTGACGGCGCGTCGGGGTGGAGTTTCTGGAAAATAATCACCGCCTTCACGTTTTTAGGTTAAAAGGGATTTTATAGGCGTCGGTGGGGGCCAAGGGGACGCCCTAGGAGCAGGGGCGGGTCCAGGTGGGGCCACGGTAGCAGGCCGCCCCTGCCCTGTGTGTGGCCCCCCAGGCTGCCCTTTCGTCCACAGGTGTCTTCCGTCGCAGAAAAAATCTCCGAAAATTTTCGTCCAATTCCGAGAATATTTCCAGAAGTAAATTTTCTGAAATACAAAATCAGCAAAAACAGGGAACTGGCACTGGGCATCTTGTCAATAGGTTAGTCCGACAAAATGCATAAAAATGATATAAATGACAGTAAAAACATGTGACAATATCACAAAACTAGCATGGATCACTCAAAAATTATAGATACATTTGAGACGTATCACCCCGTGTTCCACTGTTGCGACAGTAGCCCCCGGGCATAGTCCCGGCGGCCACATCCTTCTGCTGCCGGGGCTATGACCAAAAAAGTCAAAGTGGGTCCCCGGTGTCATGTCTTGACTGTCTTGCCCCATCTATCAGGGACTGGATGCTTGGAGTTATCCGCTTGGGGGATTAACTGCGCCTGCCTCCTCGATTCACGGAAGCGGAGAAGGCAAGGCGACGGCCGTTGAAGGCGCAGCCGGGCCTTCTTAAAGGCGGGGTGCCCTTCCCGAATCTTCAATCTCCATCGTTCTTCTTCCAGCTCCACCCCCCAGCAGAGCCGAGTGTGTTGATGGCAAGAGCGGTGGCGGAGGTGGCCACCAGCAGCCGCGGGAGGGATGCTTCCCGAGGTCGAGCGGGGCGCGGTCGCGGCGGCGGCCGCGGTAGTGGTCGTGGACGCCATGGGGCTGGAGGCTTTCCAGACCCTCCTCCTCGGAGTATGACCCACTCCGGCTTTCCTCCGTTCGAGTTCGTCGTGGATCTGGACAGCAGGCTGTGCAGCCGGCTCCATCTGCCGGATTACTTCGCGGCGGCGGTGGATTCGGTCGGCGGCCGGCCCACCAGCTTCTGGTTGCAGGTGGATGGCTGTCCCAACGGCCCCTCCTAGGTCGAAGTGGAGTACATCGTCGACGACTTCATGCTCCTGGGCCGGGGATGGAAGGCATTTGCACGCTCCCGTCAACTAACCCGGAGGCAGTACTTGGCGTTCGAGTACGACGGAGATGCGACGCTCTCTCTGAATATCTTCCGCGCCGAGGGAGGACACGTCGACTCCTGTGCGGAGAGCGATAGCAGCAGCCGTAGCAGCGGCTATGACGACGAGGACGAGGATGAAGATGAAGAAAACTCCATCCATGTCAAGGTCGAGAGGAGCCCACCTTGCTGAGGACGCGTGGGTCGGCGCCGAGGCAGCGGTCTCGAAGATGTCCGTGACCTCTTTCTTGGCGGCCTCGTCGACATACTTCTGGAAGTAGCGCCTTCCGCTAGGCGGTGGTGCTCCCTGTTCGTGTAGGAGCCAACCTTTTCTTGTAATAAGTAGTTCCTTTTGTAGCTCTTGAGATGACGGAGAACTTGTATCCTTAATGTCACTTGGCCTTCGGGTTGAATTGGTGTGAATGAGAATGAGTTTTTTTGCAAAATGCGCCCCGATTACTGCACCAGTCGTACCGCCGAGGGGCAAGTGGGGAGTGAGAGGCCTATAAAAGCCTCTCCAGCCCCCAAGCTCCTCAGCATCCCCTGACTCCTTTTCTCCTTCTTGCTTCTTGCTCTCTCCGCCCCTACATAGATCGTAGAGCAATGTCTAGGGAGGCAGAGATGTCCTTCTCCGGGATGTCGATGGCGGCGTCCGTGTGTCTGGGCGCGGTGGAGGCACCCAGGGGAGCTAGGGCCCGTGTCGCTGGAGAGGAAGACGAGGTGGTGTCGCGCTTTGCCCTTGCCAAGGGCATTTCGCGCCTGGCGACCATTTCTGGTCCCGTGGCCCAGGAGGAGGCCCGGGTGCGCGCCCTTCGGAGGGCTCAACTTCTGGCGGCCTTGAAGGAGAAGACTGCGGGGATCCCGGGGGCACCCGCACTTGGGACCGAGCTCGAAGCCATCGAGTAGGTAAGCGCCGCGGCTCCCTTGACCCCTTGCACCCCTGGGGTCTGGTCTCGATCCTGACCGAGCTCGTTCCTTGCCACAAGCGGACGAGGATGCCATGAGGGAGGTGGCAGCCGAAATGCTCTCTCTGTTTCGCTGCTTGGCGCCTGGGCGCGCGGGGAGGCCGTAAGGCGCCTGAAAGTCCTTCCGGGTTCCCTCCCTTTCCCCAGGCATCCCCGGGAATCGAGAGTTCTCCCATCGGGCATGAAGAAAACAAGGACGCGTAGCTAGGAGATCTAGCTCTGAGCTGGCCTTAGCAGCATAGGCTTAAGTAGTTGCAGAACCGAATGTAAATTCAGAATTGTAATTCAGAATGTAAATTCGGATGAATGCAACCCTAGACTCAACTCCCGGGGTCATCTCCCAAATCATCCTTTGCACTAACGCGCCGTCGAGTTTTCAGAGGAGGCCTCTTAGGTGATAAGCACTCGACATGCGTGCATCCCAAATGTGTTGCTAAGATGTTAACGCGGCAGACGTACCCCTAAGGACTACTATACCTTCCGGGAGTCCTTCTCCACTGTCCTCGGGTACTAGGACAGAGGGAAACGGACCGTTTGCCGGGGTGGACGCATACCCCCGCAAAGGCTCTCATCAACTGTCAAGCATGCACAAGTCGATGGTATATTGACTCCGAGCGAGATATTATGCCTAAGTGCAGGATGCAGATGCAAGGACTTAGTTGATTTTCTGCCACGTCCTCGATCCATCCTGTCCTTCCTGGGTGCCCAACTCTTTAGCTGAGTTCTGCCGCCTGATCCTGTCCCGGGAAGGAGCTGCACACAACAAACTTTCAGTAGGAAAAGAATGGACCCTCTCTTCTACCATGTTAGCACATTATCCGAAGCAAACCGCAAGCACAGTTGATAGTGCATTTCTGTGATGAAGTTCATCTTACCACAACACTGCCCGATTCCTCCTTTCAGCGGCAGTACTGCATGATCGGGCGGCAGTGCCTATCCACGAGGCCACTCGTGGCGCTTCAACCCGTCAACCATCAGCACATACCAGCCCCCTGCTTACGGGTTGCTAAGGATAACATGCTTGCATGCAAGAATTGAGGCTCACGGAATTGAAATTACTTATCTTTTATTCCCTTGGCGACGATTCTTACACCCTATTACAAAACACTAGCCCCCAGGACGTGCTTTAACGGATTCAACGTTGGGCGATTCATGTTCGTAATTAGGGGCAGAACTTGCGAAGATTCTCGATGTTCCAGGCGTTACCCTCCGGCCTGCCTTTCTCGTCCTCCAGGTATACCGCTCCGGGTTTCAGGGTGTGAGTGACCCGGTAGGGTCCTTCCCACTTGGACGACATTTTGTTCATGCCTTCCATTTTTTGCTTCTTGCGGAGTACCAGATCTCCGGGTTGCAGTTCCCGTGAGCGAACATGATGACTGTGGTATCGACGGAGTCCTTGCTGGTAACGAGCTGACCGTAAGGAAGCTCAACACCTACTCTCTTCCAGCAGGTTTATGTCATCGATCCTTCGCTCTTCTTGCGTGTTTTCATCATAGGCGAGCACCCGGGGGGATCCATGGTTTAGCTCCGTTGGTAGGACAGCTTCAGCTCCATAGACGAGGAAGAAAGGTGTTTCTCCCATGGCTCTGCTTGGTGTTGTTCTTAGGGACCACAGTACACTTGGCAGGTGATCAATGCATTTTTCCCTTTGTTCTCTAGCTTGTCAAAGGCTTTTGTCTTCAACCCCTTGAGAACTTCTGCATTGGCTCGCTCTACTTGCCCGTTGCTTCTTGGATAGGATACCGAGGCGAAACACACCTTGATACCCATTTCTTGGCAGAAGTTGAGGAAGGCTCGACTGGTGAACTGAGTGCCGTTGTCGGTGATGATTCTGTTTGGAACTCCGAAGCGATAGACGACCCCCTCGTTGAACTTGATGGTGGCCTGAGCCGTCTGGCGTGGTACTGGCATTACCTCTACCCATTTTGTGAACTTGTCGATGGCCACGAACAGGTACTCGTGTCCTATAGACTTTGGCACCTTGCCAACGATGTCCAGCCCCCAGACCGTGAACGGCCAGGAGATTGGTATTGACTGCAGCGCTTGAGCCGGCTGGTGCGTGTTCTTCGCATAGTACTGGCAGGCTTCGCAGGTCTTGACTAGCTGTTCCGCGTCATGAAGTACTGTTGGCCAGTAAAACCCTTGGCGGAAGACCTTCCCCGCCAGTGATCTTGATGCCACGTGACTCGAGCACGTGCCCACGTGTATGTCCTTCAGCAGTTCTTGGCCTTATTCTTGTGCTATGCATCGCAGCTTGACTCCGTTGTCGCATCGTCGGTAGAGCTCAATTTCAATTAAGACGTAGAGCTTAGCCTGGCGAGCCACCCACTCGGCCTCGTGGTCGTCTTCCGGGAGGACGTGCTATACCATGTACTTGACGATGTCCTGGGCCCAGGGTGGGTGGGTTCGTTCCACCAGCAGTACCGCCTGGGTAGGAGGAAGCAAAGATTCTTCTGCCGCGGGCACTGCCGGGTCTTGAGCTTCTGGGCTGGCCACCCGTGTTGTCGGTGTAGAAGGGTTGCCAGCCCCCGGTGTCGATGCGGACCTTGACTTGAGCCTCTCGGGAGAGATTGAAGGCTGCCAGAGCACCTTGATGTACATCCCAGGAGGCACTGGCTCCCGCTTGGACGCCAGTTGTGACAGCTCATCCGTGGACGTGTTCTCCTCCCGCGGGACATAAACAGCTCTGAAGCTGCTGAAGCGCCACTGGAGTTTCCACACTTCCTCGACGTATGGCACCATCTGAGGACAAGCATACTCCTTGTTGACTTGCTTGATGACTAGCTGAGAGTCGCCCTTGACGACGAGCTTGCCGATGCCGAGACCGATGACAGCACAAAGTCCCGCGAGTAGGCCTTCGTACTCCATCGTGTTGTTTGATATGTTTCCTTTGTAGTGCATCTGAACGACGTACTTCAAGCGGTCGCCGGTTGGCGAGTTGAGGACAAATTGAGCACCTCCCTGCCTCTTGGCGTAGGAGCCGTCGAAGAGCATGGTCTAGGTGTCTAGATCCTCCTTCCCGGGGAGGCTCGTTTCCTCTTCCGGGTCATCGAATGCCGTCTCGGTCCACTCGGCTGTGAAGTCAGCCAGTGCTTGGCTCTTGATGTTGTCCATGTGCTCGAACTTGAGTCCGAAGCCTTGAAGTTCCATGGCCCACGCCGAGATGCGTCCAGTGGCCAGCGGGTTCTCCAGGGTTCTTCTCAGATTGTACTTGGACACCACCGTGATTGGGTGCCCCTCGAAGTATGGCCTCATCTTGCGGGAAGCAATGAGGATTGCCAGCAAAAGCTTCTGCATCATGGGACATCGCTCCCGGGCGTCGCGCAGCACCGAGCTGATGAAGTAGACCGGATGCTGCACCTTGCGGGTTGCTGAACCCTTGGCGGGTTCGGCGTCCTCCACGTCCTCGGCGCCCCGTGGTGTTGTCAGAGTAGCCCCCACAGGGCTGCCTCGGAGTGGATCCCTTCGTCTCCCTCGATGTCGGGTTCGATGATGACGGGAGGGGTTAGGGTGCTGGGAACTTCGAACCCCTGGTCACCCGGCCGCCTCTTCTTGCTTGATTGCCCCGGGAACGGATCCCCGGGACGCTTGCCCTTGCTCGACTTCTTCGGAGGTGCGTCGCGCTCTGCTACCAGCACAACGCTAACCACCTGGTTGGTGGCTGCGATGTACAACAGTAAAGGCTCCTTTTCCGCTGGGGCCATGAGGACTGGCTATGAGGCGAGGTAGCGCTTGAGGGACTGGAGAGCTTCCTCGGCCTCGGGTGTCCACTCCACGGGGCCTGATTTCATGAGCAACATGAAGAACGCTAAGGCCCGCTCTCCAAGCCTTGAGATGAAGCGCCCGAGTGCAGTGATGCACCCGTTGAGGCGCTGCACGTCCTTGACCCGCCAGGGTGCCTCCATTCATTCGATGGCCTTGATTTTGTTGGGGTTCACCTCAATCCCCCGGTGGGAGATTAGGAAACCCAGCAGCTTGCCGGATGGGACTCCGAACACGCACTTGTCAGGGTTGAGCTTGAAGTTGACCTGGTGGAGGTTGTCGAAGGTCTTGTGCAGGTCCTGGATGAGGGAGTCCTTGTACCGGGTCTTGACCACGATGTCGTCGATGTATGCTTCAACGTTGCGGCCCAGCTAAGGCCCAAGGCACGCCTACATCGCGCGCTAGAAGGTGGCGCCGGCGTTCCGGAGGCCGAAAGGCATCCGGGTGTAGCAGTAGCAGCCCATGGGGGTGATGAAGGCCGTCTTCTCCTGGTCCTCGATCGCCATCATGATCTAGTGATACCCGGAGAAGGCATCCAGCAACACAACGACTCACAGCCGGCCATGGAATCCACGATCTGGTCGATGCGCAGCAGAGGGAACGGGTCCTTGGGGCAGGCCTTGTTCAGGTCTGTGAAGTCGATGCAGAGTCGCAGCTTGGAGGTCATCGGTTTTGGCACCACCACAGGGTTGGCTACCCAAGTGGGGTGACGAACCACCTTGATGACGCCGGCTTCCAGTAGCTTGTTGGTCTCAGTGACGATGAACTCCAACTTCTCCTTGCTCTGCTTTCGCTGAACTTGCTTCACGGGGCGGGCATCCGCGTTCACCGCCAGCTTGTGCTCGATCACCTCCCTTGGTACGCCGGGTAAACCTGACGCCTCCCTCACGAAGATGTCAGAGTTCTCTCGAATGAAGGTGACGAGCGCGCTTTCCTATTTGTCAGCGAGGTGGGCACCGATGGTGATGGTGTGGGAACCGTCGCTCGTTAGTGCCACCTTCTTGTTCATCTGCGGGTCGTCGTAGAATGGCAAATTCTTGGAGGAAATGGATGCCGAGCCCCCGGGTTACCCTCCGTCCCCGGAGAATGCGCCGGCATCATGATGTCTACTATATGCTTCTATTCTTGTAGACTTGTTGGGCCTCCAAGCGCAGAGGTTTGTAGGACAGCGGCAATTTTCCCTTAAGTGAGTAACCCAAGGTTTATCGAACTCAGGGAGGTAGAGGTCAAAGATATCCCTCTCATGGAACCCTGCAATTTAGATACAAGAAGTCTCTTGTGTCCCCAACACACCTAATACAATTGTCAGTTGTATAGGTGCACTAGTTGAAAGAACAAGCTATGCCCGGATGTCGCCTAGAGGGGGGGTGAATAGGCGATTAACATTTTTTCTAATTAGGGGCTTGGTAATTGCGGAATAAAACTATGTGTTTAAATTAACAAGCCAACAACCTAATTACTAGGCTCACCTATGTGCACCAACAACTTATGCTAAGCAATTTAAGCGACAAGGTGATAGCAAGATATGAACTTCAAGCACGAAGGCTATCACAATGTAAATTGCATAAGTAAAAGCTCGGGTATAGAAATAACCGAGGCACGCGGAGACAAAGATGTATTCCCAAGTTCCTCCTTGTTAAGGGAGTACGTCTCGTTGGAGGGGTGTGAGCTCGCCACAAGAGGCCTACTCAAGATGCCACAAAGGCCTCACCCTATTCTCCGATGAACCTCACCCAAGGGATTGGTTCACGTTCCACTATCGGAATCCTTCGAGGCGGATTCTGGAGCCCTTTACAACTTCTCTTGGGGCACACACCCACAACTCAATTGGGGGCTCCCAAACTCGTGCCGAAGCTTCACAACTCGAAGTCTTCATGGCACCTCCAAACCGTCTAGGGTACACAATGCACCCAAGAGGCACAAAGCTCTTGGGAACACAATGCACCCAAGAGTAACAAGCTTCTCAACGTCGATCTTCACGTATCACCATAGGGAGAGCAACCCGATGCAACAAATGCAAGAGGCAAGAACACACAAAATGGTCAATTCCTTCACTCCCAAATTCCAACCAAGTAACAAATGCTTTGGGGGGATAAGAGAGGTAGAACAAAGGGGATGAACACAAAGCAACCCCAAATCTAGATCCACTAGGTTCCCCTCACTTAGAGGAGAATTTGATTGGTGGAATGGTAGATCTAGATCTCCTCTCTTGAATCCCTAAGTTTGGGCAAGAATCATCGGAGGGATTGAGAGGAATCAAGCTCACAAGGATGTGCAACAATGGAGGAGTGAGAGCTTGAAGAGATTCAAAAGACTGGAAGAAGTGTTGAAACCAAAAGGGGGAAGAAGGGGCACTTAAAAAGATGCCCTGGGAATCTGGCCGTTGGGCTCAGACTCCCGCAGGGCCGGTAGTACCGGCCCAAGGGGCGGTACTACCGCCCCATGTAAAAACAGCCCCAACGGCTCTCTTTGGAAGAGAAAACCCGTAGGACCAGTAGAGGAGAACACCCGCAGGGCCCACACACAAAAAGCCTACCAACGGCTAGAGGAGAACACCCGCAAGGCCGGTAGTACCGGAAAAAGGACCGGTAGTTCTGGTTTAGCGATAGTACCGGTACTACTTCCGGTGCTACTTTCGTTGAACTCCAGAACCGAACTTTCGTAAGCGGTACTGGGTTCCGGAAGTAGCTCCGGAAGTTCCGAGCGGTAGTACCGCTGGGAGGACCGGTACTTCCGGTTTAGCGGAAGTTTCGGTACTACTTCCGGTGCTACTTCCGTTTGAGTCCAGAACCGAACTTTCGTAAGCGGTACTGGGCTCCGGAAGTAGCTCCGGAAGTTCCGAGCGGTAGTACCAATACTTAATTAGTTAAACACTTATAAAATAAAGACATGCTAAAATATCCAATACTTAATGATGAGATTTGTTTTAGTTGTGCTATAGTGTTGATGAGTATTCTGATGCGCATCACCAAGTAGCATAATTAAAAATGCCATTTTCTGAAAATGCCATGAGTAACTGGAGAATAAACACAAGTGTTGGTGGAATTTTTTTTCAGTTAATAAGAGACATCATTATTTTATGTTTTTCATCATGAATAAGTAAATATGAGTATTTATTCATGTCATGATGAGACCTTGGAATTAAAGGATATTGAGTTAACAAGATAATTGAGTCTTTTCGATTTGATCAAAAGAGACAAAATATTTGAGTTATTGTTTAGTATGGAGACTTGTGACAAGTGTTATCACATATTACAATATTTAGAGATTATACAAAAGTATTTTGATAAACCTAAAATGTTGTAGTCACATTATATTTGATATTATGTGGTCACAAAGAAGGGTTTTTGATTTTAAGGTTTTATTTGTATCATTTAGATTTATTTTGATAACACTCTGTTTTAAATAAAGGATCTATTTAATGATTTGCGTTTCGCATATGAGTTATGTGAAATAGTGGTTTCAATAATTATGAGATAATTAAAAGCCAAAGCAAATGGAGTTTTGTAGAATATTCATATGAGATTATGAATAGAGATTCCACAATGTGAGGCTAAAAGGGACAAACCAATGTGTTTGGTTGTGTTGTGTATTTTAGTGGTTTTATCATGAAATGGTTTCATGGATAAAAGAATTGTTGGAATAAATTTAGAAAGCTTAAACCTTGCATGTTTATGTATCAAGTGGCACATATGTAAAGTGCTATGTTGGTTAAAACTTGACACATAAAAGATTTTAATGATGGTGATCATTGAATTTTGGTTTGGCTTGTCTAAAGAGCAGTGGGATTCAAGAATATGAATTTTGTCAAAAGTTGCAAAATAATATTCATTATTTACTTGTCATGTTTGGGAAACAAGACATACCTACAAAAACTACAAAAGAAGAAATAGAAACTTTAAATACGAAAGTGACTAAGAGTCATCCTGTGTTAAGTTTAAATCACAAAGTAACTGTTACTTGATTTTGTGAAAAGAATGTTTCACATATTTATTTTGCAAAAGAGTTTGTGTGGAATAAATAAAACTTAGAGCTGGCAAGGTGCTGGTGTTTCGTATATGCATGAGTTCTCGAATCTTAAGAGTTAAGAATTTTGGAGGAGTCCAAATTGTCGAGAAAGTGCATAAGAAACTGAGTGAGATCTAATTAAGATATGTGGTGACATATATTAAGTTAGAGCAGAAACTAATTTCCATAATCAAATATGTGTGACATATGTTTGAGTGGGAACTAGTTAATCATGGTCAAATATAAAGATAACATATTTCTGAGTGGGAGCCATAGTGGCTTCACAATTTAATATGTGTATGGTGTATATTTGAGTGGGAGTTTAAAACATCGTGTTTGAATGAAATGGAGATTTCGTAAATGTTGTAAATGTTGTCATGGACCAATGCATAGCTTATCAAGTTAGTTTGAACGTCAAATATTCATGTAGATGAATGTATCTATGAAGGATAGATAAGTTTGATAAATATTAAAGTCAGGATGTTTAACCTAAACAAGCTTTGAAGGAGTTCAAAATAAAACAAGAGAAGAACAGTTCATCTCATTGTAACATATAGGTGAAACATTGAGTTGAGAACTCAGTACAAATTGATGGTTGGAGGATATGTTGGAATTCGCTGTGAATTGTTCATAGGTCTCAACATATAGGAACCATGTATTTGTATATGACGATATGTGACCCAAATTCTTAATTGAAAGAACATGTTGAATGAGGAGTCATTTTTCATGAAATTGAGATAAATTTAGAAAATGGTAGACTTGGTTGAAGTCATAAAGCCAGACTAAATTGGAGATCTTTTAGAGTCAGAGCAGCGCAGCGAAAGCATGATCGAAAATATCGAAGTGCAAAGTTACACTGTCAATTTGTTAAGTCTACAACATATAGGAGTATATGATTAATTCAAGGATTGAAATAAGATATAATATTTTGGTTTGAGAAAGTTGTTTCAAGATCGAGTGAGTTACGGATGCGTATGTCATGAGAAAGTCCATTTGACTGATCATACATCATATAGCATAAATGGACATGAATATCTCACTCTATAACCAAACATATTATATACATTATATGATAATGAGTTTTATCATGGGATGCTAGGAAGTTTATCATGTGATGATAAAGTAATGTCAAATTACGTGACAGTTACAAATTTTTGCAAAGGACATAAAGAGTTGTAAAGTACAGAGCACGGACAGAACCTCTTCCACGAGCAAACATGATCAGCACTGAGACTTCATGAGTGAGACTCCATGGGTGTTGGATCGCGGAAATGTAAACAAGATTATTGACTCTAGTGCAAGTGGGAGACTGTTGGGAATATGCCCTAGAGGCAATAATAAAATGGTTTATTAAGCATATTCACGTTTATGATAATAGTTTATTATCCATGCTATAATTGTATTAAATGGAAACATAATACATGTGTGGAATATAAACACCCGGAGTCCCTAGTGAGCCTCTACAGGACTAGTTCGTTGATCAAGAGATAGTTAGAGTTTCCTAACTATGGACTTGTTATAGTCACTTGATAACGGAGTCATATCATTAAGAGTAATGACGTGATGGACATGACCCAAATAAAGAGTTGCAATTAATCGTGTCACAAAAGTTTTGTTGTCAACACTTTCATATGCCAAATATAGTTTCCTTAGACCATGAGATTATATCACTCCCGTTCACCGGAGGAATACTTTGTGGACATCAAACGTCACTTCGTAACTGGGTGATTATAAAGATGGCTTTCATGTATCTCCGATGGTGGGTTGTTGGGTGATATGAATCAAGAGTGGGATTTGTCCCTCCATGTGACGGAGAAGATATCTCCAGGCCTTCTCGGTAATATAGCATCAAAAGTCTGCAGACAGGTGATTAGGTGGTAATCACGAGGATCCTATATTATGAACGAGTAAAGAGAACTTGCCAGTAACGAGATAAAACTGGACATGGGGATGTCAACGATTATATCTCGGGCAAGTAAAATATCGTGAGACAAAGGGAATCGTATATGAGATTAATTGAATCTCCGGCATCGTGGTTCAATCGAGAAAAAGGTTTTCATTGAGTGTATAGGAATTAATATGGGCATCCCAGTCCCGCTATTAATTATTGATATAATCATGTCTATGCATTCTCGAACCCGTAGGGTCACACACTTAATGTTCCGATGAAATTTAGGTTTTGCGATGAATGAAATGATGAATTGAACGAATGGTGATTCGGAGTCTCGGATGGGATCCCGGACGTCACGAGAGGTTCTGGAGGAGTCCGGAGAATAAGATTCATATATGGAAAGTTGTTTCCGGAGGTTTCGGAAAAGTTCCGGAAATTATTTATAGGGCACCGGAAGGTTCCGGAATGTTCTAGAAGGTCCTAGAAGTGGGACCACATATTGTATGGGGCCCACATGGACCAAAGGGGTCCATGCTGCGACCCCATCATATTTTGATATTAGTATTGCTTACTTCATGCACTTTACTTAATGCAATTGTCTGTTGCTTGCAACTTAATACCGTTGGGTGACAGGCTGGATAGCGATCCCATGGTGGACTTTTTAGACAAAGACGCAGTTGGACTCAACGGTATTTGTTCCTTGTCGTGATGCCTCCATAAATATTATCATGTCCTTTTTGTCATAGCTAAATTGGGTTTGTGTCATGATCTTGTCAATTGCCTAGCTGTAATTCGTTCACCCGTCACATGCATATTTTATTTACTTGAGAGACTCCACTAGTGAACCCATGGCCCCCGGTCCATCTTTTTACATCGTTTACAACCTCATTTACTTTCTTTTAATTATCATGATTCCTCTGGTCACTTTTCATATTTTATCTATTTCATCATACAATTAACCGCTTTGTTTTCTGCGATACCGGAAAGATTGACAACCTTTCCGCCGTTGGGGGCAAAGTATTTTGGTTGAGTGTGTGCAGGTCCACGTCTGTTGAAGGTCAAGCGCCAGATATCTTCAACATTCACCTCGTTGTTGATTACAAAGTCCTACTGGTTCGATAAATCTCGGTTCGTTAAACGAGGGAAAACTGCTACTAGCTGCAATTCCGGCTTCGCTTGGGGCACCACCCAACATATTTTAATACAGCAGCACCCCCCCCCCTTTTTTAAAGTATGAACTTCAACTTTAGGAGACGGAGAAAAAGGATTAGAACTAGTCATGATAACAAGGTAAAACCGAATTAAACAAGGTGCTGGAATTTTTAATTTTTTGTGCTTTTCAGTTTTAGAGCAAACAAAAGGCAGAACAAGACTAACAAAAAATATACTAGGCAAGACAATAACAAAGTAAAGTGAAAGGGTGTGTGAAGCTCCCCTAGCTGAAGCTTCCAAGTCCCCGGCAACGGCGCCAGAAAAAGAGGTGTTGATGGAAGACTTGGTAGTTCGAGAAGCCTTCTTCAAATCCCCGGCAACAGCGCCAGAAAAAGAGCTTGATGACGTGGATCACACGTTTGCTGGGGAACCCCAAGAGGAAGGTACGATGCAGTAAAGCAGCAGTTTCCTTTGATTACAAAACCAAGGTTATCGAACCAGTAGGACTTGGAGAAGGCCTTGTTAGGTGTCAACGGTGCCAGAAAAAGAGCTGTTGGCCTGTTAACTTGGACCTGCACACAAACAAAAACAAACTACTTTGACCCAATGAAACAGAGAGGTTTTTAATCTCTCCGGCTTGCCGAACACAAAGGATTAATTGTGCTGATGTAAAATATGATGAGAGTGAAATATGACCAGCGAGCAAATGACGATGAAAAGCTATTAAAACGTTTGTAAACAATGTAGGAAAATAGGACCGGGGTCCACAGTTCACTAGTTATGTCTCTCCAAAAGATATACATGATGGGTTAACAAATTACAGCATGGAAATTGACAGAATTGAGAGCGCACAACAATGCTATCATAAAACAATATAGTTCACTGTTTCATCTAATATGGGCATTACGTCAAAATACATAGACCGTCATCCACCCGCATCTATGACTAATAATCCACCACGGGATCGCTATCCAGCATGTCACCCAGAAGTATTAAGTTGCAAGCAATAGATCATTGCAATAAGCAAAGTGCATCAAGTAAGCAGTGTAAATAACACAAGGAAATCACACCGCTATTTTCTCCCTAGTGGCAACAGCACATCTTTAGTGTTGATCATTTCTGTCAACCCAAGCTCAGGCAAAAAGAGGCATGAACCCACTATCTAGCATAAATACTCCCTCATACAACACTAATAATTACTTGGCCAAAACATCCACTAGCATCGGAGAGCATGCAAGATCATAGATAAAACATAACACATAGATGAACAAAAGTAATGACTTCCACAATTCATCGGATCCATGCAACCACAATCATGTAGCACTTACAGAAAATATGATCTTGATCATGATAGGCAGCTCACATGATCTAAACAATGGCGTACAAGGAGGAGAGACAACCATCTAGCTACTGCTATGGACCCGTAGTCCCGTGGTGGACTACTCACGCATCACTCCGGAGGCATGCATGGTGATGTAGATGCCTCCGGTGTCGATTCCCCTCACCGGCAGGGTGCCGGGAAGAGCGACAGAACCCTCCCGAACTAGGTTTGGCGATGGCGGCGACCTCGGACGTCTTATGGAAAATACGATCGGGTACTTAGGGTTTTCGGGTCGAAGACGATTTTATAGGTGAAGGGGTGACACGAGACGATGCCGGAGGGCACTAGGTGGGCCCCAGCCGCGGCCAGCACTTGGGCCGCACCTGGGTGGCGCCTGGTGGCTGTGAGCCCCCCTGCAGGCGACCTTCCAGCTCCAGACTTGTTTCTACTAGGAAATAATTCCCATAAATTTTCAGCGCATTCCGAGAAACTTCCCAGAATAACTTTTCTGAAACAAAAAGACAGCAGAAGATAGGAACTGGCACTGGGCATCTTGTTAATAGGTTAGTTTCATAAATCATGCCAAAATGATATAAAAAATTATAAAAACATGTGGCACTGATATATAATCAAGCATGGCACATCAAAAATTATAGATACGTCGGAGACATATCACTTACTCAGGGCCCGGCCTAGACACATGATACCTAAAAATGAGCTCATGGATATCTTTTATAATGGACTAATAGATGAATCTAGAACATATCTGGATAGTTGTGCTAGTTGTGTTTTCAGGAAAAGGACTCCGAATGAAGCTGAAGAATTATTGGCTAAAATAAGCCGGAATCATGATTATTGGTCTACACCTGAGCCGCCACCAACACCTTCACCGAAGCTGACTTAGACATCAAAGAAAAGGGGCATTCATGTGCTAAATTCTGAAACTATGCAGGAAGCAAAGAAATGTCTTAAGAAGAAAGGTATTAAAACTGAAGAAGTTAAAAATCTACCACCTATTGAAGCATTATGTGAGCCTATAAATCATCCTCCAATGGCAGAGGTACATTCTCTTCAGAATTTCGGTGGGGGAGACATTCCTCACCGAAAGCCTCCTGATCAATGCTTAGATGAATTTGACAACTTTATTGTGAAACAAAATAATTTCAATACGAAAGTTCAAAATCAACTACAAAGAAAATTATATCATAAAAAAATTGCATGATCTTTTAGAAAGAACTGCTTATGATGTTAAAGGACTTACCAAGCATTTTGTCATGGTTCAAACTCAACTTGAACAAATTACTAATGTACAAAAAGATTTGCTTGCTGAAACCTTTAAAAAGGATGATAACCCAACTTGTGGTGTAATAACTAGACGTGGTACTGCAACTCAGGATCCTTTATTTCCTGAGGGACATCCTAAAAGAATTGAACAAGAGTCTCAATTAGCTAAAAATAACATTGCTAGTCCTCCTAAAAAGAAAAAGAAAAAGAAGAAGCATAAAGAAGTTGGAGAGACTAATGAGTTGGAAATTGATAAAGAACATGTCTTAGAGAATCCTAATAACATTTCTATCTCTGATGCCAAAACTGAAGATTATAATGAACCTGTTCATGATATTGACAAAGGAAATGATCCTAATAAAGAAGAAAGTGATGAAGAACCTTAAAAACCTCCTAAAAATAGGAAGTATAATAAGGAAGAACTTGTTGCTAGGAAGCATGGTAGTGAAAGGGAACCTTGGGGGCAAAAGCCTATGCCTTTCCCTAACAAGAAATATAAATCAAATGAAGAAGAGCATTATAATAAATTTTGTGAGTGGATGAAACCTCTCTTTTTGCAAATTTCCTTTGACTGATGCTATTAAACTGCCTCCTTATTCCAAATACATGAAGGATATTGTTTCTAAAAAAAGGAAAATTCCTAATGAGGAAATTTCCACTATGCTTGCTATTTATTCTTTTAATAGCAAAATCCCAAAGAAGCTTGGAGACCCAGGTATCCCAACTATTCCTTGCTCAATTAAGAATAATTATGTTAGAACTGCTTTATGTGATCTTGGTGAAGGAGTAAGTGTTATGCCCTTCTCTCTTTATAAGAGACTCTAGTTGGAAAAATTAATACCCACTGATATTTCTTTACAAATGGCTGATAAATCAACTGTTGTCTCTATTGGCATTTGTGAGGATGTTCCCATTCAAGTGACTAATAATTGTCTTATCTTAACTGATTTTGTTGTGCTTGATATGCCTGAAGATGACAATATGTCTATCATTTTGGGGAGACCTTTCTTAAATACTGTAGGGGTTGTTATTGACTGCAATAAAGGGAAGGTTACTTTTAATGTTAATGATAAAGAGCACACGGTTTATTTTCCAAAAAAGGTTGACAAGGTTTATGGTTTAAATTCCATTTCAAATGTTAAAACCATCAAGATTGGAGAAATTTATTGTCCCATATATGATCATCACAAGGAATATTAATTTCTTATGGTTAGGACAATAGCCATCAAGTTTGAGGTAACATAATTGTTTGGTAGAATTCAAAAAATTTGTGTTATATAAACTAAGCTTGAAGTAAAACTTGATCAACCTTGCTCTCAAATTTATTTTATATACATGAAACAATGATTTCCATGTTACTTCTGGTCTGATAATTTGTTTTTGCACTTCTGTGAATTTAGTATTCGGTTAGTTTTGCATCTTTTAAAAATTCATTTTTGAGGTTTCAATTCATTTTATAATTCTGAAAAGGTCCAAAAATCAAAGTTGTCAAAAATTTCTGGAAAAATTCTGTAAATTTTTATGCATAAAATGGGGCCCTGCAGCACCAGAGGCTGCCCAAGGGGACCCACCATGTGGGCAGACGACCCCTAGGCGCGACCTAGTCTTGGTCGCGCTTGGGTGGCGCCTGGGGCCCACCAGGCCCCCCACATGGTGAGTTTCCTCCCATCCTTTCTCTCTCCTGACATTTCACTCCACCATTGTCCAAACTCGTGTTCATGCTGTTCTTGCTCGAGATTTTCGATCTACTTGGTCAGCCCATCTTTTCTGCTCAGATTTGGATCATTTGCTCTCCGGTATGTGACTCCTCCGATTATCCAATCAAAATTTTGAATGGTTTAATATATCTTTAGTATTTTGCTGCTATAGATGGCTTGTTTAGTGATCTTGCATGCTTGTTAATGAACTTGTTAATTAGTTTTGATGCATGGTTTAGCTCTCTTATAGTTCCTATAGTGTTACCCATGAATTTTGCGCTCTAAAATCAAGTTTTATGAGGTTTGTTAAAAAAATCAGAATTAGAAGATAGATTGGTATGACTATGGAAACCCTCCATTTGTGCCAACAAGCTTAGTGGAACCTCAGGTTATGGAGGTTGAACATGAAGAACCTGTTTATCCTTCAATTTTCCCTTGCAAAGATTTTCTGAGAGCTGCAGGTATTTTAGAGGATTTCAATGAGCTAATCTCTAATGCAGGTTTGGAGCACTTTGTAGCTAATGAGCTTCCACAATATGCAAAACTCACTATGTCATTTGTGCAAAGTTTTAAATTCCACAATTCAAGAAATAATCCCACTGTGTCATTTAACATTTACCACAAAGCTGTGGATATGAAACTTTCTGAGTTTTGCAGGGAGATTAAGGTTCCAAGTTGGGGAACCTCTAGGAGGATTAGGGAGGATTCTAGGAAGTTCAAGTCCCTCTTCCTAGGATTTTGCCAATGGAAGAACCGCATCGCCGATAAGGGGAGGATTCGGAATATTCAATTTCCAGCCGTGAGGTATCTTGCTCACTATATTTCTTGAGGTATATTAGCAAGAGGCAATGCGAGCAAAATTTCAACTCCTGACTTGGTCATTCTTGATGCCGCACTCACTGGTAATGGAACCTACAATATTGGTGCTTTGATTGCTCAGCGTCTTTCCACGAATGGTGTGAAAGGACCATTTTAAGGAGGCATCATTGCCTCGCGTCTGCATTCATACTCTGGTTTAAGCCTTGATCCAACTGATATTAAGTTTCCAGATTCTAGACTTGATTTACATTCCATGAAGTCTCATCATTTTATTACCCGTTCCTCCACCATCGATAACATGTTTTATGAATTGTTGTTTGCTTCTAACTCTGAGCGAATAGTTCGTCTTCCAGCACCTCTTTTGTTTAATCATGATGCTGGGGGAGAATGGGCATTTGAGGAAAAGGAGCTAGATGCCTATTAGAGTCCCAAGAGGGCCACGAGGAGCACACAATTGTACAAGATCTTGCACCAACTGGAGAGGAATACACCCCAAATTATTTTGGGGAACGCTCCTCACACTACTACCAGGGTGCAGGGACTTCCTCGTCGCAGCCACCGGAGCCGACCTATCCCACCTACGATGCACCAGGGTGGAACCCATGGCGTGGCTACCACTGAGTCCCAACTTAGGCCAAAAGCCTAAGCTTGGGGGAGTACGTATTCTCACCGACACTTCACTCATTTTCATATTCTAGTCTGTTTATGCGTTCTTTCTTTGTATATCCATTTTTCATCTTCTTGATTTAGTCTCTGGCTGTAGTTCTTTTCTTTCAAATTCGAAAACCTAAAATCATTTTCTTTATTTGGTTTTTGGTTTGTTTTTGTTTTTCTCTCTTCTTCCTTCTTCGGTTTCTTATTTTTGTTCTTTTCTTGCTAATTTGAAAATCCAAAAAGATTTCCTTTAGTTATTTGTTTGCTTCCCTTTGTTCTTGAAATTCGAAAACCCAAAAATATTTTCCCTTTTCTCTTTTATTTTGTATAGTGGATCCAGGGTTCGACTAGTTCTCACAGTGTCGCTTGGGATCGATCTTTATTTCCATATCATTCGGTCATGCAAGTGAAAGAGCAATAATGACGATATTTGGTGAAGTGGACATGGCAAATGGGGTGGTATGAACTCTATTTGTTTTCTATTTTGTACCTATACTTGTACGGATGATCATGCTTTGACTCGTCCAGATAATTAGTTATATCGGTAAGGTACACTTGGTAGTTCATATTTTCTTAGGATTAGTTTCAACCGTCTAGGAGTGAATAATTGCCATGCAGAAATTAACATGTATTGCTTCATTCATAATTTAGTATGGTATTATGGTATCCTCCTCCAAATAATTCATATTGGATTGACTTGGCACATGTTTACAAATGATTGACTAAAAAAAGTCTCATGCCTTATTGAACTTTTTGCCTCAAAGTATTGATATCAGTTTTATGCCTTGTTTAATATTGTTTTGTCGCAAAGCATGATTATGACAAGTATTGCTCTCCTATTTGTCGCTTCCCAGTCTTTTGCTAGCCTTCACCTGCACCGAGCGGGAATGCTGCTCGTGCATCCAAAATCCTTGAAACCAGTCTTTCCAAAGCGTCCACTATAAATTCCTATATGTGGTATTCCCTTGCCATTCCAAGTAAATTTGTCATGTGCTACCTCTAAAATATTCAAAATGCTCCTTTTTCTGCCTCTGTTTTTAGCTCATGAGGAAGCAGTAGCGAAGCTAGATATAACCTATGACAAGCAAGGTCATTTCCCCCCTTTCACCCGGTGAGGATGGATTACGTCCTCACTTGAATTTGCCGAGTGAGGCTTAAGAAAAATATAAATACAACCCACCATTCTCCTCCGCACAATGCAAACCTGAGAAATCAGTCAAACATTGGTTAGTGATGAAACAAAGGATAACGAGGAGTGACCTGATTCCTCTAAGTACCAGCCGCTCTCAAGAGTCTAAAATCCTTGCTTGAAACAGGGGACTAGCTAGTTTCTTTACTGTTGAGTCATTGACGAAAGCATGCATATCTCAACACTATTTCACTTATGTTTCATAAAAAAAAAAGCTCTAGCCATGACTAATCCCTGCTTCCCTCTGCGAAGGGCCTGTCTTTTATTTTCATGTTGACTCACCATATCCTTCCTTGAGCACTTCTTCGAGAGCATAGTTGTCATTCTTAGTATAATGTGCTTTGTTGCAAAATACTATTAACTGGGTTATAGCTGTGATGTTTGTATCTTTGATATCTTTGTTCTAGTCTCCACTTGAACTTCGGAGGTGCTCTGCATTTAAGTTTTGTGGTACCAGAAAAGGCTAGCGAGATACCAGCGTACCATACTTTATTTTGAGCATTGCAATCTTGTTAATAGTTGTATGCCATATTATTAATTCTTAGTATGTTGCAGTCTTTTCATATGTCTATATGGTTGCTAAGTTGCATTTCTATTATGACCTTTGTCATGTACTTGTTAAAGTTTTGATCATAAGCACAAGTATGTTTACATCACGTGAAGCAAATGTATATGTAAAAGATTCTTTTGTAGTGTTCAGTTTACCAACTGAATTGCTTGAGGACAAGCAATATGGAACTAACTCGGACTAACGCTGTTTTGAGCAGAATTGCCTTGGTGTCCTATTTTTGTGCAGAAATCAAATTTTTCGGAAAAATCTGGAAAAATTCCAGAAAATCTATTTTGGCAGAAGACCCACGAATCCAGAAGGGGAGCTGCGGGGGGGGGGGGGGGGTGCCCACAGCTCCCAAGTGGCACCTGGCCGCGGCCCAGGCTGGGCCGTGCCTGGGGCCCACCTAGCCACCTGGAAGCTCGGTCGACGACGTTGCTTTCGTCTATTTACTTCCTTCGACCTAAAAACGCAGAACCCCCGATCGTTTTTCCAGAAAAGATACAGAGCGCTGCCGCCTCCTCGAAACCTTATTTGGGGACCAGAAGTTCCTGTTCCGGCAACCTGCCGGGACGGGGATTGAAGGGGAGAACGTCGCCATCACCACCGCCTCTACATCGACCATCCATGTTTCCCCCATCCATGTGTGAGTAATTCCCCGCTGTAGGCTGAGGGGATGTTAGGGATTGGATGAGATTGTTCATGTAATTAGATGACAGATTGTTATGGCATGATGCCTAGTATCTGTGAGAGTGTTTTTTATCATTGTTGCAACTTGGTGTGCTTAATGCTTGACACTTAGGGCCCGAGTGCCATGTTTTCAGATCTGAACATATTATGATAAATGTTGTTTTGGATCATATCTACAAGTTGTTTGCACCTGTTATTATCCGGAACCCGAGGCCCCAAAGTGACAGCTTTTGGGACAACCGGAGGGGATGGTTTTGACTTGAGGGTTACATGTATTCATTGAATGTTAATGCTTTGCTCCGGTACTTTGTAAAAAGGAGTACCTTAATTTCCTTTTGGTTCCTCATAAAGGCCCCGCTGACACGGGATGGTTGGACAAACGATGTCGTGCAAGTATCTTATTACAAGCATGCACGACTACCTACGGAATACATGCCTATGTTTATTAGCACCTCGATACAGTTTATTTATTTATCTGCATGTTGCCTTTAGTAATTATTTCATGAACTATCTTATCCATGCAGCGCCCGTATTTACATCCCTATGCCTACGGTGTTTTAATCCTGTTGTCACTACAATTGCTACTATTGCTATTTTTACATTATTACTGCTATTACTTTATTACTGGTGCTATTATACTACTATTGGTACTGATAAATTGCACCAAGTGAGTTACTTTCCAGGTGTAGCTGATCTGACAAATCCGCTGCTAAGGCTTATAAATATTCTTTGACTCCCCTTGTATCTAATCAATAAATTTGGGTTTTACTTCCCTCGAAAACTGTTGCGATCTCCTATACTTGTGGGTCATCAGGGGTCACCGGTGTTTCGACTTCAGGGTGTACATAGTGTCGGTTTTGTGTTTTCCTCGGGTGTCACATTCGTGTGGTGCCGTCTTGTTAGAATAAGTTACCCTTATTTTTCCCACCTTAGAGGTGCTCTAATCCACGGTTGCTGAGAAGGATATGGTCTAGTGATCTTGTCGGAGTCAGGTTTCGTCGACTTTAGGGTTTGATGTTCGCCTTCCGGTGACGACCTTCTTGCATTTTGGGGGTATTTTGAAGCGGCATGTGTATACGACGGCAAATAGTGACATTCTTCATCTCCGACCGGCATAACATAACACACCGGGATCTGGCGTACATGGGGAAGATCTGGCATACAAGTATTATCCCACGGAATGGGAGTATTTGTGCTTCCCTAAAAACCTGACGGCTAGCAGAATCAGCAGGTGCCTCTCTCTCATCTCTTCCAACATCATACGTGGTTCATCCACGATATGGTCCCACAAATCAGTGACTCAATTTGTTTGAGCCCACGAAATATGTGTACGGCCATGTGCGTACGTTTTTTGTTTAAGAAATGTGTACGCTCTTCTCTTTTGTTATCTCAAAACACGTACACGCTCGGATGCGTAGCGGCCGAATAAAAGTGCATACAGTGCATACAACACTATCAGTTGGATAAGACAAATATGATTCATACTACCTCCGTTTCTAAAGTAAGACGTATATTTTTTTTCAAATTCAAACAACGTAAAGTTTAACTAATTTTTTTATAAAAAATAATCAACAAATATAATATTATATAGCATCTAATGATATTGACTTGGTATTGTAAATGTTAATGATATTTCCTAAAAACTTGGACAAACTTTACATTCTTTGATTTTTGAAAAAAAATACGCCTTATTTTCAGGAAGAGAGGGATTATATGATTTGAAGCTCACTCTTTGATGTATGTGTGTGCATATGAGAATCTGTACCTTGAGCTAGAGCAAATTTATTAATGCATTAAGAAATGAGGTAATCCCAACTTTTTCCTTTTTTAGGTTTCTGATAAATCAATATGTAATTTTTTTCTGCCCGTGCTAACGTAAGGAAATCAATATGTAATCTAATTGGATATTGACAATACGAGTTAATTAATTATTCGATTACAATAATACATTTTGACCTTTTGATTACGTTTCAAACTATTTTATAAATTGAAAACATATGTGAAGGGCCAAAACTCCCATCTCAACATGTTCCCACTATATATATATATATATATATATATATATATATATATATATATATATATATATATATATATATATATATATATATATATATATATATAACTCAGCTTAAAAGGAACCTATTCCTGTTTAAGCTAAACAGTAACTTTCTAAATCTTCTCGGATAGGCTAAGTGAACCTTAACGCTACTTCATGTGAACCTTCAGACGGAACATGAATTGAACTTTTTTTAGGTGAACTTTTTTCGCAATTGCACATGAACTTTTTTCTATACCAAGTGAACCTTCTCGCGTATGACATGTGAACCTTTAGACGGAAAATGAAGTGAACTTTTTTTAGGTGAACTTTTTTTTCGCAATTGCACATGAACTTTTTTTCTATACCAAGTGAATTTTTTTTATGAATGAAGTGAACTTTTTTTAACGGAGTGAACTTTTTTTCTAAACTTTTTTTAGGAATGTGGCTTTCTGAACTGTCTCGGCAATGATATGTGAACCTTCTCGCGCATGACATATGAACCTTCGGACGTATCGTGAAGTGAACTTTTTCTAGGTGAACTTTTTTTTCGCAATTCCACATGAACTTTTTTCTGTACCAAGTCACCATAGCAAACCAGAGAGAGAGGGAGCGCCCTTGGAATCAATCAGCTCAGGAGGAAGAATCGGGGACGGGACAGTCCACTCGCGAGATGGCGGCAGTCCAATCGCGAGCTCAAGTCATCGGTGACCGACTTGGGAGCTCGCCCGAGGGAAGGCCATGGCGGAGCGCGAGCTGCAGCCGCGGCCGCGACCAGAGTTAGAATCGAGGGGGCGATCAGCGCGGAAGCTGGGGGAGGGCGGTGCCAACGCTGAACGTGGGGGAGGGTGGTGCCGGCACGGTAGGTGGTGGAGGACGGCCGCCGGCGCGGAAGGTGAGGCGCGCGGCGCGGAAGGTGGGGAGGACGGTCTCCGGCACCGAAGGTGGGGAGGACGGTCACCGGCGGTGGGGAAGGCCGAGCAGCGCGGGGGCCTCCCGCGGTGGAGAAATCAGGTCAGCGGCGGCCGACGGTGCAGGAGATTCCGAGTCAGCGCTGGTCGGAGGCGGGATGGGTGGCGCACGGAGGCGCTCCATGTCCGGGTGGGTGGCGCACGGCGGTGCATTAGGTCAGGGATGGTATCGCGGAGGCGATGGATGTCGGAGTGGGACGCGCGCAGCAGCTCAGGAGGTCATGGATGGGTTCGCGGCGGCGCAGGAAGTCGGGGTGGGTGGTGCGCGGCGGCGCTGTAGGTCGGGGATGGCCCGCTCGTGGCCGGCGCTGGAGGTCGGGATGGGCGGGAATAGGACGCCGTTGATGCGATGGAGAAGAAGGTGGGGGCCGAGGTCGTGGGTGGGGTAGGTGGCGGGGTGCGGGTCGGGGTGTTGGGGTGGGTGCGGGTCGGGTTGGTTCCCACAATTAAGGAGTAGTTCCTGTTTAAGCTAAATAGGAATCTCTTAAGGGAGGTTCCTGTTTAGTCCTTCCTATATATATATATATAGAGAGAGAGAGAGCTTCCTATATATATGCACCAGGGAGCACCAGTTAATTTACCTATATAGGAAGCTCAGATGGGGCACCATGGTGCCTGGGCATAGAATAGCTTTTCTAGAACCACTTGTGAACTTCATCTCTTTCCTTTATGAACTTCTTTATTTTTTTACCAGATTGAACAATTTTTGTACTTTTCTTGGTGTACGAGTTTTGAAAAAGGTGGGGGGGGGTTGGGGGGTCCCCCCCCCCCCCATATTTTTTTATTTCTGTTAATACACCGGAACTAATTTTTTTATTTTTGGTGTACTGTAATTACATGCAGTTAGTCATTAACCCACGATCCCCTCCCGACACATTAATTTTTTCCAACCCACCGCGCGCTCCCGGTTCTGTCAAACCGCTCCACTCCTCTCTCTCCCCTCTTCGGCGACGACGGCGACGAACCGCCGCTGCACCCATCGCGCGCCGCCCCGCTGCTCTCCATCGCCCGCCGCCCCGCCGCTTTTCTTCCACCTCCCGAGCCCGCTGCTGTTCTCCGCTGTGCGCCCGCCGATCTCCTTTGTTCCGCCGCGTCCACTGCTCTGCTTCGTCCTCCGTCCCGCCAGTCTCCTTCGCCCGCCGCTCCGCCGCTCTTCTTCGCCTGCGGGACCGCTTCTCCTCCATCTATACCCACCGAAGAAGCTTGGCGGTGGACATTGGAGTTCATCCCACCTCGGCGTCGCTTCTCCGGGTTAGGGTTTCCGCCGTGGAACTGCTCCCGTCGGCTGCGGTGATCTGTCGGCGCGTGGAACTGCTCCCGTCAGCCGTGGTGGTTGGGGTAGGGGAGGTGAGCGTCCTCGCATTCGACAATCTCCATAGTTTCCCCCTTTTTTTCATCTGTTCGTCATATTTTTTTATTGTTTTTTGTCACTCTTTTTTTACGCATTTTTTTGCAGGATTTTTTGCGTGGGTGATTGTTACAGTTTCTATTCATGAAGGACTCCCCGCGGTCAGGTATTATCTTTAATGTTTCAGTTTTTCATTGAATCAGTATGTGAACTACACTCTATAAAGTATGTGAACTTCATTTTTTTTCAGTAGTTATCAGATTTTTCATCCTAGTAGGTTTGTGAACTTAAAATATGCTTTATGTGAACTGTATGTTAGTGGTTTTCAATATTCTTTTCCTGCTATAATCTATGTGTTTACTGTTATGCTTTTTATCTCTTATGATATGTGAACTTCATTTGTGTTTTTCAGATGTTATCCTTTTTTTTTACGCTCCAGTAGTTGTTCAAAATATGCATTATGTGAACTGCAAGTTAGTGGTTACAAATGTACTGATGAGCAAACTGAATTTAGCATATTGCATTATTTTTGTCTTTTTGTTTTTTTTTTAGCATGTTTTGCATTTTTGCTGATGCTTTTTTTGCGTATATGCATACTAGTGGACTTCATGTTTTTCTAATTACTTTTTTGTAGACTGTGTTTTTCAATTGGGTTTATTGCATTCATTTTTTTGCTGATATTGTTAACAGTATTAACCTTTTATAGGCCCCTAAGTGGACTTCTTTGTTTTTATTTTTTCTTGGGTTGTTATGTTAGATTTTTCTTTGAATTTATGCAAATTAACTAATTTTTCTCTTTTGTTTTTGTTTTTTTATAGCTGATGATTCCATCAATATCACTATAGATATGATTAATAAGGAATTTTCTGCAACAGAGTCTCCTGCAAACACTGTTAATCCACTATTTGATGATACGCCAGGCGTGGCACGTGGTTCTCCTGTGTTTGATGATACGCCATTGCCAGTGCGGTCTGCTGTGGTTGCTGGTATTCTTGATAGTGGTGAACGGACAGCTGGCCCTGTTTTTGACTCCACGCCTTTGCAGCAGGATAATGTTGAGACAGATGCGGTTCCAGAATCCACTCCTGTGTGGCAGGACACTCAGTCGCAAACCGTGGATGGCACGGAAGAAGTTACCCAAGCTCATCAGGTTGAGGAGCAGATTTCCAAATACAATGAACAACATGCTGCTAGGGTTTCTAGGTTCAATGAGGATTTGAAATTGTATTACAAAAAGTATCCTCACAAGAAACCAAATGTTGAAGCTCAAGCAGCTACTGCAGATGAAACCCTCGAAGAAATTTCTGAACCACAACCTGTCTGCAAGAAAGATAGGGTTGATGTTCGCAAGACAACTGTGAAGTTTGCCGGTGTCTCACCGTCTCGTCGCAGTCCACGTTTTGCTTTGGACGCTGATGCAGTCCATGTTGAATCAAGGGGTACCAAACGCAGTTTGCCTGCTGCAACTGATGCTGTTTCCCCTTCTCGTCGCAGTCCGCGTCTCTCTGTGGACAAATGTGACAGGCATGATCAGTCATTATATACTGTTAAATCAAGGGGCGTGAAACGCAGTCGTGCAACTGACAAAACATATGTTCCTGATCAAATTTCTGAGGATGATTCATCAGATTTTGAGGATAAGGTGAGGTCTTTCTCCTCATGTTTTATATATATATTTTTTTGCAAGCGTTATCATGTTTTAATATGAACTTCATCTAGTTTTACATTCAAAACTACATGTTATTTGTTAGTGAACTTCCTTGATCTCTTATGTTTTTATCCTTCTTTTTTTAGGAGGTTGGAAAAAAGAAAACTAGAGGTGGTGCCCCACCTACTGGTAATTCCATGAAAACCAGTATCCATGTCAAGATACCAAGAGCTATCAACAAGACTCAAGCTCGGAAGAAGAAAGGAGCTGTTTCAGAAAAAATTGTTGAAAAGAAGCGTTTCCAGCAAACAGTCCGTTGTTCTCTTGGTGAAGTTCTTTCCGCGGTGAAGTTACTGAAGGATATCCATATTGAAAAGGTGCGGGAAGCTGGTTTTGGGTGTGTTTTTGAATGGGTTTTGGAGGGCAATATCAGTCGACAGCTGATGTGTCATTTGATGATGATCATTGATACATCATCAATGAATATAGATTGTGGGGCAGGAAACGTTCTTCATGTCAATAGAGATGATGTTCATCAGGTTTTTGGTTTCCCGATTGGAGATGACACAGCCCCACGCCCTGCTGATTCCGGTCATGATGAATCGTTGGCAATTCTGAAGGCAGAACTTGGTTTCAGCAGCAAAGATAGCATTGAAACCAAGCATCTGCGTAATCTTCTAGCTCGTTTAGTGGATGTCCCTAAAAAGGCTGATGTAGCTGTTAAGGTGTTCTTTGCCATTTTGTTTAACAAGCTTTTATGTCCTGGTTCAGCAGTTCGTATTGGACGGGAGGCCACCATGCTTGTTGGTATGAACTATGAAAAGATGGCCACTATGGATTTTTGCCAGGTAGTTGTAGATGAGATTAAACGAGCTGCTATTAAGTATCAGAACAGATCAATTCCGCAGGCTGGGCCTGAAGGTTGCTGTCTTGTGCCTACTGTCATGTATCTTGACAGCTGCTATATCCCGAAGTTTTCTGTCATGCATACTGAGACACCGCGAGCAAAATATCTTCATGACAAACCTTTGAGAGATATTTTCTATCTTGACATGATAGTCAATGGTGGTTGGGATCTTTCCAAGTACAAGTTTGGGAAAGTTGGGGTTAGTACTTGAACTTTTTCTTTTTTTTCAAGTTAATGAACTTCTAAATACATATATAGTTGACCTGTATGTAATAGTTTTTTGGAAACCACCCAGATGTTTGGCCCCTCATAGTGAACTTCAATCACTTTTTAAGTGAACTTCTTTTTTTAATTTAATTCATAATAATGAACTTCTAAATACATGTATAGTTTAACCTGCATGTAACAAGTATTGAAAAACTACCTAATATGCTTATGTGGTGCCTCACAATGAACTTCATTTTTGTGTTTTATGTAAGTGAATTTCAATTACTCTTTAAGTGAACTTCTTGTTTTTAATTACATTTTTTCTTATTTTCAGTGTGCATCTTCTTTTTCATGTTTAATATAATCTTTTTGTCTCTTTTATTTTTTGTTGGCAGTGGAAAGGCCGCAAACAGATTGCTTATTCTTATATTCTGCCTATTGAAGAGCTTCATTACGAGGCCCCAGCCACTGCTCATCATGATGTTGATCTTTCACAATAGCTTCCAACAAAATCTGCAGATAGGCACCAGCCGGCTTCAGACTGCGGAGCATCTTCTGCTATCCCTGTCATTGATCAGATTGTACAGTTTTTGGAGAAAGTTGAGAATCTCTCTCACAATATCCCTACAACTTCTGATAGCATTAGGAGATTCTCCGGGCTGTACTATGATGATGCATTGTCTGAACATATTGTTCAAGAGCATGCACAAGATGAAACAGTAATTATTGATAGCTTGATGCAAGCTGCATCTTCTTTGCTCTCAGGTTTTCGTAGTCTTGATTTGAAGCAGGATACAGCTTGTAAAATGTATGAAAAGATAGCATCTGCTAAAGAAAGGGTGTCTACTGATCAAGTTACGGGTGCTGATACCGTGTTGCCTGCTGACAATGTTGCTTTCCATCCTGACATAGGTCTAGGTCAATCAGCAGTAGAAGCCGAGGTAACACATGGCCCTTTTGTTCTTAATTTTCTTTTGTTTTCTTTTTTTGCAGTTATATGATTGTTTTTGTCTTCTATCTCATGCAGGAAGATGCTAGACTAGCTGAAGAGGCTGCTTCTTAGCATTCTGAAGAAGAAACTGATGTAGATGCTTACTGTATTAAGCAGCGTGCTTCGACCCCAGTGTCTCCGCCTCACGATGAAAGTGGTGGGGATTGTGATGAAGATGCTGGCAGTGACATTTATGAGAACCTTGATAATATCCATGGTGGTCTCAATGATGGACCTGATATTGGTGGCTTGGAACAGAATTTTGATACAACAAATTCAGATATTGAACCAGCTGACATATCAGTTCTTGTCGCTGCTGCAGATGCTACAGCTGTTGAGGAACATGACCCATCTGACGATCAAGCATCTGTTCCTGCGTTGGCCACTGATGCAAGCAAAAATGACGCAGCAGTTCAGCCCTCACACACCCAAGCTGATGTGCCTGTCGGTGCAACTGTTGGAGATCCCGATGTCGTGGATGATCATGTTGTTTTAGTGGACCAGAAGGAAGACAGCAATGATACTACATATGATGGATCTTCTCACTCTTCTAGAGAACTGTTCACTTGGCCACAAGATTCTGTTGAAGAAATAGGCAAGAACCTTTGATTAGAAACCATTATCCTTTTTACCACCCCATTCTATCTACCTTTTTTTTGTTCATATAACTCCTTCATGTTTCTTTTATTATCTATTTCATTTTTGTTGTTTGATATGCACACGACTGTTTGTGTTTCTGGAAGAGCCAAACTATGTGGCTATGTAACATACAATGTTTTTTAAACTAGGGAACAGTCTTTATATTTATATGTTCCTGATGTTGGGCATCTTTTTTATTGTACGTATCATGTTCCACGACGCGATCCCTGTTCATACCTTTCTTTATATTCACACCGGTGCTAGAATGAACCTTCACAATTTTTACTCATGTTACTTACTTTATCTTTTTTCACTGAGAGTGAACTTCTTTTCTGTTATGAAGTGCACTTCTTTTGTTACTGTAAGTGAACTTCATTGTTTTCTGTTTTACCATTGTTCATGTTGTGTATTCCTTTTTTTTAGTTTCTAGCGCATTATCAACTCCTCCACTGTCTTCTTACCCAGCAATGAAGATAATAAAAGATGTCTATAACAAGATGTGCATGTTGAGAAAGGACCGTACAAAAAGGTATAATGAATCTTTCCTTTGTTTTTTATTATGTCTATCCATTTTTTTTGTTGGCAAGAAGTGAACTTCATGTATTTTCTTTTGTGAACTGTGTACTAAAACATTAGTGAACTTCATTGCATGTTGTTAAAGTCTAGTTAACTTTTCATGCATTACTACTTTCTTCTTATGCACCAAAATAAAATAGTAGTACTGCATGAACTTCATCAGCAGTGAACTTTGTTCCAAACACTAATGAACTTCATGGTATGTTTTCAAAATCTAAAAAACTTCTTTGTATCTTCTCTTTTATATATATCATTTTGTATGTTTTCAGGGATCAGATACTATTCAGCAATGCTGAATGTGAATGCACGGTTGGCCAAGTGGCAGATGCTTTCAGTCCAAGAGGTTTCCTTTGCTCGTTAACTGCGCCAGTGGGAACTTATTTGCTCCGTCAAAAGTTCAGGAATTCTGATAAGTTGGTTGTACCATTTTTCATTAGTGTAAGTTTTCAGGAACTGTTTTTGTGTTTCTTATTCTTTTGCATCCTTATTTTCTCTATATGTTTTCTTCATGTATATTAACTTTACTTCCTGTTTTTTTATGGGAATACCTTTTTCTATCAGAGGCTGATATTTGAAGGAAATCTAACGTCTCGTTCAGTGAAGAATTTATTTAGTTTAGATGCAGAAGAACGACTGGACAAGAAGAAAATTGTAAGCAGACATCTATCTTTTATATGTTGTCTACTTTCATTTTGTCATCTTTTTTTCTCTCAATTTTCTGTCTTTTTTCATACTGTGTTCCTTATCTTTTTTCCCCAGGTTCTCTTTGGCACGCTTGATCCTCCTGATCCCCCGGTCCTAGGCGTCCCTGGTCATTTCTGCGTAGTTGCTGTCAACCTTGCTTCTAATCATTTCGAGCTTCTAGATTCACTGCGTGGACCTGACGACCCAGATGCCAAAAGGGTTTTACATACAATGGCTACCAATATCAAGAAATTATGGAGGGGAGCTTCAGATGCAAAATGTGTTCCATTTCAGCCCAAGTCTATTGACAATTGGGAGTATGATTATGTTCGAGTGCCGCGTTAGTTGAATACGTAAGTTCATTTTTCTTTTTTTTGTTGTTGTGCATGGACTGAACCTTTTTCTGTTATTATGGTGAACTTCTTCATGTACAGTATGTGAACTTCTTTTTTCTTATGTGCTTTTTTATCATTCTTATGCGCAGGCGCGATTGTGGGTTCTTTATGCTACAGATTTTGCTAACATATGATGGCAAAAGAATGGTAGTTTTCAGCCAGAATGATATCCTTAACATAAGGATGACTCTTCTGTATGGTTGGCTTACCAGAGGTGATTTCAACATTGATCTACGCGGCCTGTTAGGCGTTGATGCAGGTATGCTATGTGTTTATGCAGGGATCATTTTTTAGTTCACATTGATGCTGGTATATATTTTTTGTTTTTTTCTCATTTCTTTTTTGTTTTATCTGTGAACGCAGGAGTAAGCCTTTATATAGAGGAGGATGATTTCTCCATATTTGAGACCCAGAATTTCACTCCAGAGGTTGAAATCATTCCTCGTGAAGAGTTTGAGAAACTTGAAAGCAAAATGAACAAGGTTATCAAGAAGATTAATCCTTCTGCTAAACCAAAATCTGTTAAGAAGGGATCGTTAGATGGAGGCAAGAATGTGGTAGACGCCATTCCTATAGATGCCGATGACGATGATGATTTTGTTACCAACTTAGCCCGGAAGCTTACTGCTGATGTGGAGGTTTGTTCAGCAGGCAGCAGTGATGATTTTATGTCTCCTATTCTACCTCGTGCGAAAACTCCTGTTCTTTCAAACAAGAGGCCTTCCAAAGTTGCCATTAAATTAAGGCCTGATGTACCAAAGTTTGTGCCACCCACCTTCCCATACTTGAATGAAGCGAAGCAACTGAAGGAGCTCATCTTAAGTAAGGAATTTGTCGGCGAACATGGGAAGTGAGTTATCAACCTCTTTTTTTCTTTTTTTTTTGATATGTGTCTGATTTTCATTATGTTAAATCTATATTCATTCTATTATAATTTCTGTAGGACACCGCTCGTGCAGTTTACAAACCAGTATGACGATCCTGTCATTATCGACAGCAACTACATGTACAGACTGTTTGGGCGTGCTGAAATGATGGAATCTGAGATAATGGACTACATTATTTCTTACTGGAAGGATGATCCTATTATGAAGAAAATGTTTGAGTCGGGTGATCGCGTTTTGCTAGGCCCTTATGTTATACCGGTATGTCTTTTGTGAATTTTTATCATAGTATTTTCCTTCTTCTTTTTATCTGACATATTCATCCGTTTTTCTTTCCTACAGTACCTTCTTGACTTTGTGCCATTCGAACTGAAAGATTCCAAGTGTAATGTGCTGCAGAGGACACCTTTTGATGTAAAAGCATCTGCCAAGATGTTTCACCATTATGTCAGGCCAAGTGAAAACTTGCTTAAGTCAAATCTAGTTAGTATTATCTCTTTTTTATGTTTTTCATTTAAGTAAACTTCATCATTTCATACATGTGGACTTCCTTTATTTTGCTTTTTCATTATGAACTCCTTTTCTGTTTTTATATGAACTTCTTCATCATATACATGTGGACTTCATTTTGAGTTACATCATGCGAGCTTCTTTTTTGTACTGATTTTTTCCTTTTTCAGTAATTCAATGTTTTAAAAATTCCAGAACTTACTCATGTATTTAGATGTGGACTTCTTTTGTAGTTTCCAGGAGGTTGTTTTATGCATGCTCCTCTTTATGCATGTGGACTTCTTTTTATGTTTTCTGAAGTTCATTTTTTCATGATCCACAGATTATGATCCCTCATTTCAATCAAGGACATCACACGTTGTATGTTATTAACAAATACACTGGCACGTTGGATGTTTTTGACTCGAGGAGGTATTCCCAACTTAAGCACACAACCAGAAGCAAGCACCACCAGCATCGTGTTGAAATTGTAAGTATATGTTTGTTTTCCTCTTAACTTTTGAGTACATCTTTTTCTGTTTTGTCTTTTTGGTTTTTAACCATCTGTGACCACCTTTTTGTTTTTCATCAGATTTCTAGGATGGTTGCTGTACTGAAGGAAGTTTATGGCACTTCATCTTACAATAAGCATTTTGTTCACAACTGGGTAACTGCTGCAGATAGGTGCAACTTTGTGGCTGTACTGGAGCAGGGGGCAAATGAATGCGGTTTCTATACATTGAAAATGGCCTGCACATTTGACGGTGTTAAGATTGTTGAGAAGTTGAAGAAGAAAGATGTAAACCCTGAACTATAACTTCCTTTTTCCTTTTTCTTTTCTTGCAGCCATATATTTTGGTTACTAATTCTTGTTGCTGTTCATTGTTTTTATTTTTTCTTACCTGACCAGAGATGTGTTGAAGATTGGAAGGCCGAGTACATGTACCAGCTTTTGTTCCACCCAAAGAACGAGATATCTCCTGCGGACTGGCCGAGTCAAATCAAAGATCTTGTTCTTCTTCTGAGTTTGGGCTCCGATTCAACTCAGCAATTGTTGACTCAACAAGTTCAATAATCCCCGTGGACTTCTCTCATGGAAGTAGTTGACTTTAACAAATGTAGTTTTCAGCTAGTTATCCATTGTATGAACTTTTTTTTAGTGGGGTGTCAACCTGATTGTAATGTTGCTCAAGTGATGTTTAGGTGAAAAATAGTTTACCTTTTGAGTTTTGTTTATACTTTTTTTGTATGTGTGTGATGACATGTTTGCAACAGAACCTTACCAGTCTGATGTATCATGTGAAATACGATTTATCAATCATGTGAACTTCTCATGATCTCTTCTTGAAACTTACCACAATATTATTGTTGTCATCTTTTTTTACAAGTTTGTTCTGTGATATTTTTTGTCGTAACATGTTGTAATATCTGCACATTGATATGAACTCCTTTTCGTCAACACTAGTGAACTACATCACCCCTTTTTTTCAATTATACTTATTGATTTTATCATCCTTTTTTTTCGAAATGTGAACAACATTTTTTTTGGGAAAAGTGAACTTCCATATATTCACATGTGAACTAGTTTCTCCATGTGAGTAATATACTTTTTTTTACTAAATTTTATAACTTGTGAACTTCCAGTATATTTCATATCTGCAACCCCAATCATCTTTTTATACTAATCTGATATCATTACACATAAAGGACTGAACTCCCTGTTCATATACAAGTGAACTTCAGCTCAGTTTTCTATATATATTTTTGGCAACACGAAAAGGTCTTACATGTCCATGGATGTTCCAACAGCAGACATTTATGTTTTTCTGTTTACATCATTTCTACATCATAGCTATATATAGTAATATGAATATGTAAAGGAATATGTAATCTGAACTTCTTTTTCACAGGTTTGGCTGTGTGAATCTTTGTCTTTTTTCCGACTACTTGTTTAACCTGCTGCTTCGTCGTGTTTGCGGTTGCTGTTGTTGTGCTAGTGGTTGAGGATCAGCTTTGTACATCTCTTATTGTTCAGTTAGATTGCCACCTTTAGTAGCATCCGTCTTCATTTGTTGTCATAGTTCATCCTCGAGTCTCAACCTCTCGCATGTTCTCGCATTGTGCCCACTGATTTTACCACATTTACCACAGGTCCTTATACCCTGGGGCATCATTTTCTTCCCATCTTGCTGCTTACATCCTTGTTGATCAGAAATTTGCTGTTGTATTATCTCGTCCCGGTGCGGGCAAGTCCTTGCGTTGTGCCCAGCTTTCTGGTTGCATATGCTGCAAATCCTTAGCCCTCGTGGGAGTTCTGGTACTTGTTCCGACTCTGTTTCTGTGTTTTTTGGTTGACTTTGATCTGTTTCTTCTTCTGCACATTTTTCATCATCCCCATCTTCTTCCCCATCTTCATAATCATCCTCATCATCAGAGTCTTCTTCCTCGTCAGTATCAACTGTCTCTTCTTCATCTACACTGTCATTGTACTTCTGCTGTGCAAGCAAGTTCTTGATGCAGACTTTTACATTTTTCTTGGAGCCGGTGGCGCCATACACAGCCTGATGTGCATCCATTAGCTTTGCAGCTAGCTGCCTCTTTTTGCATGTCCTCGAATTATGCCCAGCAATCTTATTGCAGTTGCTGCAGAGTCTCTGGCCTAATGGTTTGCCATTTTCATCCAGCTCTGGGGGTGGTCGCGAAGGGGCAGAAGATTTTCCTTTGTCAGCTTTATGAGCAGCATCGTCGGCCTTACTTCCTTTTGTTTTTGCCATTGGTGGTGGACGGATATCGCCATATGGACAAGCATCTGCATTAACAGGTATTTCATCCGAACCACCTGAGCCCAGGGGGGCTTCTCCGTGTGATGATCCCTCATTTGTATTATTATTGTCATTTTCCATTGCGTCCATTCGGGAATTCCCATCCCTCAAACACCCCAGAGCCATATCGAACATTTTGTCTGAGCATACTCCCCTGTTGACCATCTTCATCGCCTCGTTGTACAGGATTGATCGCCTGTATTGGAGCGATGTTCCACCGATGGCTTTGCTTTTGTAGTCTTTGCGGTTGAATTCTCGATCTGTAACTGGATCTTTTGAATGTCTTTGTAATATGTATTTCTCTGGTATCACAGGCAGCCTTATGTGCATGAAGACGGCTAAGACGTGCTGACAGAACAGTCCTGTGAAGAAAAGTTTTCAACTATAAGCTTTTGTTACGGACATTTTTAAGTTTAATTCAGAGAAACGACAACAGACATTTATGCAAATATTATTATTATTATTATTATTCCTTTTTCATGTGGGTACCTGTGTGTTCCCAGAGCTTGCACTCGCACTCATAACGGCCTTCTTTTTCATCAGCAAGTACACGGAACTCGTGCCTTGACCAAGCGAACTCCTTACTTTGATTGTAGTGGTGCACGAGGTAATTTCTTGGATCATCATGAGATTCTTTTATACGGAAGGCCGTGCTGTGATACAGACGTTCTCGGACCACTGAGTACACTGCCCTTGTGTACTTTTCAATTAACTGTTGCTCGAAACCTAGCCTTGTTAGCCCCTGCCTGCACCCCTGCATTTTTTGTTTTTCAACAACGTAAATAAGTAAGGCCTTAACTTTTTTTAGGTATAACATTTTACCCAACTTCCAAGAGTAAATAATATGAACTTCCTTCTGCATGTTTTACACCGGAAAAAATTCATCCAGAAACGAAATGAACTTCTACAAAAACTAAATGTGAACTTCCAACTTTTCAAGCATAGATTCATATAAGATTTTTTGTTCCTGTGCAACTTTATTTTAAACTGTGTACAAATGAACTCCTTCATAAAACAGTAATGAACTTCATAGAAAAATGGATCAGCAAGGGACAAAAAGATAGCAGAGGAGTTTGTACCATGGAAGCAATTGCTTCAGCATTCTCTGCCTCACGCCTCGTCTGTATGCAATTGTTCACTAGTTGCGCAAAGATATGGAGATCATGTTCTTCTCTCACAAAGCCCTTCTTTAGGACGTAGTTCATGCTTTCGCTTCTTTGTGTTGATGTCATTCGCGCACAGAAAATCGTTTTCCAGTAAGCTGAAACCCATGTCTTCCTTTCAGCCCACATGTTGACCATCACATTTAGTTCATGCAGATTGTACTTGTCCATGAGCGCATTCCATGCATCCTCGAATTCTGATGGCATTAGTGGATGGTTTAGTACTGCTGCCAGTTCATCCTTCAGACCGGGAAAAAGTTTGTAAAGTTTCCTCAATGGGTGTTTATGCTTCCCCATAATGTGCCATCTGCAAAGCTTATGCAGGGAGCGCGTGAAAATTTTTGGTATAGCTTTTGCCATCGAAGCGCACTGGTCTGCACAAGGAACAAAACATTTTTTTATCAGCTATTTCTAAGCAAAAAACGTTGTCCATGCTAAGTGAACTTCCTATTTTTCAGCGAAGGGGTCTAACCTGTTAGGATGGTTATGGGCTGTTTTCCTCCCATGCACTGCAGAAAAGCGCTAAATACCCAAGTGAATGAGTCCACTGTCTCGTCACCCATAAGCGCAACACCAAAGATAGTGGACTGTAAATGGTTATTCACCCCGACAAACACCGCAAGCGGTAAGTGGTACTTGTTTGATTTGTATGTTGTATCAAACGTGACACAATCACCGAAATCCTGGTATGCTGCTCTACAGCTTGCGTTTGCCCAGAAGATGTTCTTGATCCAGTTTTCCTCGTCGACTTGGACGTCAAAATAGAAGTTTTCGTTCTCAGCCTGCATGCTCTCAAAGAATTTGAACAACTTCTGGACAGCGCCGTCCGAAGCCTCTCGAGCAAATTCTGCTTTCCTGCAAAATTAGTTTCAGAGTATCTTAGTAAGCATCTTATCTGAAAAATTAATTGGTTGGTACAATGTACCTATACTTATTAGTACATACATGTTGAGAACATCCTTATCATGGAACGGTAGGTTGCCCCTCCCATTGAACATACTCGTCAGTAAATTCATGACGTTAGCATGTTTCACATTGCTGGCATGGAGGTCTTTTATATACTCCTTCAGTGTAGGATCAACTTTCTTGTGTGATCGCAGAAAAACGAGCATTGATGGAGTTAATATGAGTTTGTGGTTGTGATCAACTTTGATGTCCTTCACAACACAGCTCCCATCAGGCCTTTCTTTCAACCTCATGAATGCCTTGCACCCAGTTCGTTTGCTTAGCTTGTCACGTTGTCGGTCGCAATCGGCAACAGTATGCCTATGTTTACCTTCATTCACGCATCGCAGATAACGCCTGCCGTTGTTGTTCTGCCCTTTTCTGATACCAAAACCTATGTGATTTGCATAAGCGTTGTAAAAATCTTGGGCTTCTTTGAATGACCTGAATTCCTGACCAATGAATGGTATGACGTTTGCTGGTAGATCTGGCACCTGCATTTTTTTGTGTTTTTATTAACTCACTCATGTTAGCTACCAGGATAACATAAGTGAACTTCCAGCAACACACAGTAATGAACCTTATTTTTTTGGTCAGTCAGAATACTTACATGTGTGAATGTTTGCTCTAGTGCAGGTGTTTGCGTCTGTCCAGTTTTGATGGGGCATGGTGGTGTGACATTTGATGTATGGCACAAAGGATCCCTAGTAGGCATATGGTTCGACACGATGCGAGTTGCGTTGTCTGCATCTTGTGTGGCTGCACCTTCCACTTGAACTTCATCTCTTCCTGAGCTGGACTGCCTCATAGTTGTGCTCTTATGCTGTTTTCCACGACGTGTATGATCCCCACATCTTGATCTCTTCTGCCCTATCATGCCATCATGTTGTGGTTTCTGCCCAGCTGCTCCAGATGCCGATGTGGACTTCGTATGTGTTCTTCTCCGTGGTTCATGGTACTCTGGTTCAGTAACATTTAAATTCCCACTGTACGTCATTGGAGAGCGGGGAGTTTTCGGTGGACCTGACCAAAACAGTATATCCTCCTCGTCATGATAGTCTTGTGGCATGACTTGCCTTATGGGAACTGCATCTGTGACTGTATATAACTTCTGTTTGTCGTGGTGAGAATCGGTGTGCCCACCAATGTGAACCTCCCCTTCATTATCACTGAACTCCATTTGTTCTGGCCTTTCAGATGAAGTTGTCTCATAGCCTTCCTGCATAATACAACCTCTCTGTGTGTTAGTAATTAGAACATCCAAATGTGGAGTTTTCAGCAAACTGAACTTCATTTTGTTTTTTGTAACAGTGAAGTGCATCCAAATGTGGAGTTCTTCTACCACACGTTTAAATAGTGAACTACACCGTTATTACTAGGTGTACTACATGTTTACATTAAAATGAACTTCATCTCAGCACACACCACTGTTCATGAAGCTCCAGAACAGTTTTTGCACCACAAAGTTTGAACTACATAATTTTGAACTTTGGACCTAACCTTTTTTGTGCATATAAGTGAACTTCATGAACATCAACTAACAGAAAAAAATTAGAGTAGTGTTGATTTTTCTGGAGTTTCAAACCTGCATGATTGAATCTGAGGAAGTTGTCCTTCTTCGAATTGGACCCATGGCGCAGACGCACTCGATGCAATTGCTTCGATGAACTCGCTGGTTCCGAGGTCGCTGCGGTGTTGCCTTCGTCGCTGGATCCGCCCTCTGTGCGGTCTCGCCTTCGTCGCCGGTAACGAGCTCGATGAAATCGCGAATCCGGTCTCGCCTACGCCGCCTGCACGGGCTCGATGAAGTTGCATCCAACGTCGCCGGCTCCCCTCGCGTCGGGTACTGTGCCGCTCACTTGCCGACGTCGATCAGGGGAGGCGTCGAGGGCAGGGGCCGTGAATTCGCCGTCGTCGTCGCCGGCTCCCTCGCGTCGGCTACCGCCGCCGCTCACTCGCCGGCGCCGACCAGGTGGAGGAACGAGGTGCAGGGAGCAACGAATTCGCCGCCCACGTCGCCGGCTCCCTCGCGTCGGCTACCACCGCCGCTCACTCGCCGGCGCCGATCAGCGGAGGAACGAGGTGCGGGGGTCGCGATTTCGCCGCCCACGTCGCCGGCTCCCTCGCGTCGGCTACCGCCGCCGCTCACTCGCTGGCGCCGACCAGGGGGAGGAACGAGGGTCCCGACAGCGTCCGGCTCGATGCAGGGGTAGGGGAATTAAATTGCACGTCCCGACAGAGCCCGGGTCGGGTACGTGGGGTGGACGTGGAGGTGGGCCGGGTCGGTGGTGGGTTTTAGTTGGTTTCTTTTTTAGTTGGTTTCTTAAGGTGGTGGGCAGGGTTCTAGAATAGCTATTCTAGAACCTCTTAAGGGGGGTTCGAGAATAGTCCTGCTCTATATATATATATATATATATATATATATATATATATATATATATATATATATATATATAGGTCTGCTATTCTGGAACCGGTTCTAGAATAGCTATTCTGGAACCACTTCTAAACTTCCAGCTTCACAACACTGAATTTCTTCATAATACTATGTGAACTTCTTCACGGAGCACCAGATGCTCGGGTTACGTCATTTTTTTTGACTTGTTTGATTTTTTACCTGTTAGATTTTTCGTACTCGGACCATTTCTGAACTTCCCTCGTCACGAAAGTGAACTTTTACGGGAGACGTAAGTGAACTTCCTTGCGGAGAATTAGACGCACGTACTATGCCACGGTTTTGACTTTATTTGATTTTCATAATGTTTTCCAAAGTGCATTTCACATCCTTATACGTCCTTTATATGTTAGGGATGAACTGAACTTCACGGAAGAGGAAACCGAACCGATCAAAATAAATAAAGTGAACTTTTGACAAAAATGAACTTCTGTTTTTTCCTTACTGTTGTTCGGTGAACTTCAACGGATTTGGTAGGTGAACTTCTAAATTTTGAAGAGCGAACTTCGACGTCATGCACGTGACAGTTTGAACAAATAGATGAACTTCGCACGTCATTCAAATTGAACTTCTTCGAGCAACAAAATTGAACTTCATAGCGATGTTCAGAGCGAACTTCATAGCAATTTTTTTATGTGAACTACACAATTTCAGAACATGCTGACATAGGAACACAAGGAGAGAGACGGTCAGCGGGGCGCATCGACCGAGGGGAGTGGTGCCAGAGCTCGAGCGGGGTTGCAATGGCCATGCCGGCTCTTTTCAGGAGGCCCTTGCGGCGAGCAACGGAGTCTTAGTGCCGTGCCGGAGGCGAGCAGGGTGAGGCGCGGTTGCCCCCCGTGGGTACCCGATGTGGACTCCTGGCGATGTGGCCTCGCGTCGGTAGGGTCAGCGCGGTGACCTCGCATCTATGGATATGGAGCTTGGGCGGCGCATCGGCGGCTGTGGATCCGGGGCGGCGCGGCGTGGGGACCTCGCGTCGGTGAGGGTGGAGCCGCAGCGGCGCGCCAGTGGGGATGGATCCAGGGCGGCGCGGCGACCTCGCGCCGGTGGGGGTGGAGCTGGGGCGGTGTGTCGGTGGGAGTTGAGCCGGGGCGGCGCGTCGGTGGGGAGAAGGAGGCGTCGGTGTGCGGGAGTTGGGGCATCTCGGGTGGCTGGGAGACGTGCCTAAGCGGGAGAGGAGCTCGGGGCGCGTGGCAGCCAGGATGGGAAGTGCGCGACGCCCGCCGATGGAAGGTGGGTAGGCGCACGCCACCGGTGGGAAGTGGTTGGTAGGAGTGTCGGGCAGAAGAAAGAAGGTGGGGCATGGGGGTGTCGGGCAGGAGGACGAAGGTGTGATTGTTGTTTTTTTCCAGTTCGGTCGGGTTCGGTTTAGAAGGTCTTTATTCGGGGTGGTTCTACAAGTGGTTCTAGAATAGTTACATAGAGCAGGACTATTCTACAACCCCTCTTAAGAGGTTCTAGAATAGCTATTCTAGAACGCACCCATCCTAAAGACCTTCTGAACCTAAACCGGACCGAACCACCCTCAAAAAAAAAGTCAACGACCCACCACGTCGCCCGCACTCCACCTGCTCTGCCTCCCACCTGCGCGCTGCCCCGCCTCCCATCGCGCGCCGCCCCGCCTCCACACCAGCGCGCCGCCCACACCTCGCCCCACCACCGGAGATCCCGCCACCCGGCCTTCGCTCCACCTGCTCTGCCTCCCACCAACGCGCTTTCCCGCCTCCCATCGCACGCTGCCCCGCCTCCACACCAGCGCGCCGCCCACACCATGCCCCACCGCCGGAGATCCCGCCGCCCCGGCCACCCACTATCTCCGGCGACCAGCTGAGCTCCTCCCCGTCAGTGCAGGACCGGTGGTGACCCGCTCCTTCCCTGCCAGGCGATGGACCCGCGGCAGCCCACCCTTCCACTGCCTCTGGATCGGCCGCCCCTGCCCTGCATCTTGTGCTTCTCCAGCGCCACACTAGCTCCTGCATCGGTGGATCCAGCGGCGCCGCCCCCCGCTCCCATTGCTTCGCCAGCTACCTCGACCGCCCTCCTTCCTACCTCGACCGCCCTCCTTCCCCCCGCTCCCATTGCACTGTTTTTTAGAAGAAAAAACAGTGTAACTATCCATCCATCAAAAACTCTATAATTTCTTTTGACTTTGAGATATAAACAATCTAAATTCATCTTTAGTTTCCATCACGAAGTTCACTCTTCGAAATTTAGAAGTTAACCTTACAAATCCGGCGAAGTCCACCAATAAACATTACGAGAAAAAGGAGAAGTTCAGATTCGTCGAGAAGTTCAATCTAAATGCCCACAGAAGTTCACATAAGGATGTGAAGCGCACTTTGGAAAACATTACGAAAATCAAATAAAGTCAAAACGGTGGCATAGTACGTGCGTCTAATTCTCCGTGAGGAAGTTCACTTACGTCTCCCGTAGAAGTTCATTTTCGTTACGAGGGAAGTTCAGAAATGGTCTGAGTACGAAAATCAAACGGGTAAAATAAAAAATCAAACAAGTCAAAAAACATGATGTAACACGTGCATCTGGTGCTCCGTGAAGAAGTTCACATACATGTTAGGAAGAAGTCCAGTGTTGTGAAGTGGGAAGTTTAGAAGTGGTTTACGCGCTATTTGACTCCCAGGGAGTAGAATAGTTATTCTACACCCACCCTCTATCTTTACAACTGCATATGATTTTTACGTGTAAATTTTGCCTTATGTATTAAATCAAGAAGAACGTAATATTATTTACGTGACGTTGTAAAAATACGACAAAAATACACGTATTTATGTTATTTTATGAGTTTTACATCATTTTAACTCATATTTTACATTTTTATGTCGAATTTTTCTATTATGGGTCAACATGACGTAAATATTAACATATGTAACATAATTTATTGATATAACAACGTAAAAAAATGGTGGGTGCGAAATAAGTTATTCTGCACCCTGGGTGTCGAATAGGATTTCTATATATATATATATATATAGGGTGTAGCTACACCCACATGCGTTTCTCACGATTTAGGAGGTATTTATCATACTGAAGAGTATGTATATGTAGTATGAAGTATGTATGATTATTTAGAAAATATAGATACTACTTTATAGGTAGTATGTATAATTTTTGCACATACTTCTTTTTTCCGTACAAATATGATAGTATATTTAATATAGTGCAAACTACATACCCACTTTCAATTTTTTCACGTAACTTTATATGAAGTATCTTACATATAGTATATGAACATATTCAAACCGATAAAGTATCACATATACTTCCGTACGATGGTATTTAGACATGGATGTAGCTACACCCGGTAGTAGGAAGCATTTTTATATATATGGATGCGCTATTTGACACCCAGAGAGCTTATTCCGCACCCGGGTCGAATCGCTAGTCGAGCCAGCCAAGCCAGCCGCCCGCGGGACGTAAGAATACGTTGCATGCACGTAATCTCTGCCAACGCATCATCCCGCGCAGCGGTGTGCCCGTAAAAAATAACCTAACCAATTTAAGTAATGTGAAGTTCCTCTTGAGCCGGCGTAAACATGCATGCGATGTAAAAAATTAAACGCCAACGTAAAAAAACAACTAGAAGCGGCTGAATTGACGTAAGAAACCTGCTGCTAGCTCCATCGATCACCAATCGTCATAAAAAATTATTAATCAATCTTTATAGAATTGGCGTAAGAGTTCAGATTGCCTATGCACATAGCTAATGAACTGCTAGGACAGACGTAAAATGACAATGTCAAATCATCGTAGTCAACCAGAAATACATAGGGATAAAAAAACCAGAAATACATAGAACTAACGTAAACTCATATCAGCTACACACACTCCACAATCTTCTAGTGAGATTACACTCAATGTAAGAAGCTGAAAACTGCAATCCATTATTTGCTCATATATAAGTGTCCCATAAGTTCTCAAAAGCGCATAAAGCTTCAATATATAATTCGACATGGCTTGATGCATCAGTAAAAAATCAACCAAATTTATTGGCATAATACTGTCACATAAAAGAATGACAATATGGTGAATTATTCTATTCATGGTTTATACTACAAAGCTACACAGTTTTACATTTACATCGAGATGTATACTGTCGCAGTGGCGGAGCCAGCATACAACAGTTGGGTTCACATGACACTAGTGGGGACTGGCCCTATTGTCCCAGGCCATGAGGGTCATTTGTCCCGGTTGGCCAACCGGGACAGGCCAGGCAGGACTAAAGGTCCAACCTTTAATCGCGGACCTGTCACCAGCCGGGACAAATGGCCCTCAACCTGGCCGTGTTGGGGGCACAACCTTTAGTCGCGGTTCGTGTAACGGGCACTTTCTGTGCCGCGGCAGAGAATTCATTTTGGTTAGGGTTTAGGGTTACTAATGATTCTCTGCCGCGGCACAAATTTGGGCACTTTCTGTGCCGCGGCAGAGAATTCATTTTGTTTTCTTTTATTTATTTCTTTTCTTCATTTTAAAATAGTTTTCGTATATTTCTACGCTACCACATACCGTACACATTCGAGCAATGTTGTCTTACGATCGAGCATACAAATATATACAACGTTGATAGTTACATGGAGATCACAATTACCGGGACTAAGCCCGTCTATTCGATTACACGGCCGGGAATCATCGGTTGCGCCTATTATTCACACTAAATTCTCTGGCATCGTCTACCATCTCGGTCATCAAAAATCCCGCCAGTTCCTCTCCAATTCCTATTACGCGTTGCTCTGGTAGGAGCCGTTCCCGCATTCTGTCGAACTATATAAGAAAAGGAGATCAATATGAAAATCAATCATGATAACAAAAAGTGATGGTAATAAAATAATGTTATGAATGTATTTCTTACGTCGACTCTATAATCTTTGTGCTCAGTGGTAAACGTGCGAATAAACTCGCAAACGTAGTATCCACATAGATGCGTCCCCGGTGGCTGCCTCGCGCACTTTACGAGAATAGAATTCAATCAAAATAATAATCTAGCATCATAACTATATTGAAACTAGAAGTAAAGAGATGCGCAGACATATCTCGTACTACTTACTGAGATCGGAGTAAACGTCAGCTCCTTAGTAAAGGAACCCTTCACCAGACTCTTGAACCGGTTCCAAACCCTACTCGGCAAAGAAAATGAATTAATGAATGAGTTATTCATTACCTGATATCTCATGAAATCAACGAAAGAGACCGATATAGTGCGAATATTACCTCTGGAGCATATCCTGCATGTTGCGGAACTCTTCCAGGTTTCTCTTTAATGGGTCCATGACTTCAACTATTCCCTTATCAACTCGAATGTTTAGCAGAATCCAGTGGAAGCTGCACACGTTTATATATATGTCAGTAACTCATCAATTACACTTAACATCGAGTAAGCAAAAGTGAATGTGTACAACAGAGTAAGACCCTCACTTAAAGTTGTAAGGAAACAGTATGTGGTCACAGAAATTTTGCTCCGTTAGAAACCTTTGAAGGTTTTTCGTCATCTCGTTGGGTTTCGTCATTAGCGTTTCTATATTACTTTATCTGGGTCAATGAACCCAACATTATAGATCATTCTTTTACAAGCCTTCATCTTCATTCTGCATAATAGAGTACAAAAGGATATAATGAGAATAATTACACATGCAATGAACTGAACAACTTATATGTAGACAATAAATTCAACAACTTACTGACAATAGCAACTCATGAGAGATTTGTCGAGAGCGTGGAAATTGTATAACTGGAAGAGTTCTGAAAAGTCAACATGGACCTCTTCGGCTCGGAAGAAGTAGTCTTGTGGGACTTTCGCCACGATCATTATTCTGTCCCGCTTTACCTCTCTCAAGTACCATTCATGCAAACACCGCATGTGTGTTGACAGTTGTTTCAACTTCTCTTTGCTGACCAAAGGCTTCCCTGGGACATATATAGGGACTACATCAGCCGTGGGTAACTTGTCGTCTTGGGAACTTAGCAGTTCAGCAACACTCACACCCATAGCGGCCGCCAACTTTGCAGCTTCTCTCATATCCTGCTGCAGCACCTGGGGAACGTCTTTGGATAACACCTTGAGGGGTGGGATCAATTGTTTGGCATGTTCTCCGAGCTGGGGAATGTCCCTTCTTTTCCCGCTTGCACTTTTACTTGATTTGTTCTTCTCTGCTTCCTTCTGAAGTGTGCGTAGATAGTCATCTGGCTTATGGTGCAACTCATATTGCGATTTTGTGTTCAGAAAACTAACACCCCACTCTTTTTGCTTCTCGGTGTATACCGGGGCGGGCTCTGTTTTCTTCTTTGCAAAATGCGCATCTTTTTCAGCCTTTGCGATCGATGCGATTTCATCGTCAGTACGATCGTAAGTTCTGACGGGAAGATTCTTATGAGGTACTTTTAGGAGGGGTGACATTTTTCGTTTTGGGCTACTACGTCGTTTAGTACTCAGCGACGAAGCATGCTTCCGCTTATTGTCCTTAGTGGTCAAAGGCGGCGGCAAAGACGGCCGACCCAAGTCCGGCAGCGGAGATCGAGATGGACTCGCGCTGTGGTGGTCATAGTCTTGGGGTGGGCTTCTTGTAGTTGATGGTGACCTGCGACGACTCGGAGGCGGTGTTGGCCTTGGCGCCGAGCATGGACGCTTGATGTTGTTCTTGTCCCATAGAATGATACCACCTAGTACTTCTACGAGTGTCCTCTCACCTTCAGGTCCAGGGATGTCAAGCTCCATTGAGTCAAACCCCATTACGATTTCATCCACCCCGACTTTAGCATAGCCAGCTGGAATCTCACGGCCATGCCAACGTGCCTTAGGTGGACAAGGTAAAGCACATCCGACCGCCACCTTCAGGGATATGTTCTTCACCTTCTGATGGAGCTCACAAGATATCTGCTCCTTGATTCCATCCATGGGGTAGCCGGGACCGCCATCTATCATCCGTGCACCGTCAGACGGGACCTCCGATTCAGCCACGCTGCTTCTCCGCAGAGATGGGCCGGCGGTAATATCGAGTGCAGGATATTGCAGGCGCTCTCCTCTAAGTTCATCAATCTGATGCTGCCTGCTGCTGCTTGTCAATTCTTGCTAGCAACTGGTTGAACATGTCTCCCTCCTCCTCCTCCCGTCGCTTCTTTGCTCTCGATCGGCTTCTATAAGTATCTTTGTATTTGGGAAACCCAATCTCCCAGGGATAACTAGGGCCAAGGCCTCGTGTTCGTCCTCTGTGTTCGTCATTCCCGAGAACCTTTGTCAGCAAGTCTTTCTCTCTATCGGGACGGAACTTTGTTTTCCCCTCTTTAATTTCTTTCACCACTTTCAGCCATGTCTCGCTGGGTACCTTAATCCCGTCACTGCAAACAAGGTCCCCTGTCTCATCGTCATACTCACTCCCATGCGCAAGGAAAAAATTTCTTGCCCTCAATTCCCATTCGTCGCGAATTGGTTCTGGAATGGTCCCTTTAGCAAGCAGCGCTTCCTCTATTTTATCCCACTTTGGCATGGCTATCACGTAGCCCATGTCCCGAGGCGATGGTGATATTTCTTTTTCGCAGCATTTGTCTTGTTTCATGTTGACTTTTCCGTAGCATCTGCTGACTGCTTGTACTTCACAAATGCATCCCAGTAAGCCTTCTGCTTCGCTAGATAGCCTTCGAATTTTGGAGCAATATTGTTCCTCTAATACTCTTGCCATAATGTTTTCTTCCACTACCGGAATAGTTCGGCCATCTTCTTAAGAGTAAACAACTTGACTTTGTCCCTCAATGCAGTTGTGTCGCCCTCTTCCTCACATTCTGGGAGGGTGAAATGTGCCATGAGGTCATTCCAAATACCATCTTTGTACCTTTCGGCGACATACTCATTATCTTCCACCCCTTTGGGCTTATGCCACTCTCGAACGGTGATCGGGACGCGATCCCTAACCATAACTCCGCATTGTTTTACAAATTTCTTTGCAACCTTTATGGGTTCCAACGGTTCGCCCAGTGGTGATATCTTTGTAATTGTATAATGCGCAGATGGGGCCAACTTTTTGGCCGGGCCTCGTTTGGAACATTTGCTCGATGTGGAGGCCTAAGAGAAGAAACATTCGTCAATTCATATATATACAACTCAATTAATGCATCTACTGATCATCAGACTTCATATATATACCTCGCCGGACTTCGTTAAGGGTCCATCATCGGAGCCGTCGCCTTCTCCATCATCAGAGGCGTCGGCTTCCCCCTCATTTTGGTCGACCTCTTCACCCTCACCGGATGGGTTCAGATACATCGAGGGAGATTCGGGTGGATCAGCACTGGGGGCGTTGTGGATTATGTCCTTGAGAATTTCTTCTTGTGTTAGGTCTTTGCGGATTGGACTAGGTGGATCCATAGTTTTTGAAAAATGCACACAATATCATTATCGCATACAATATTGCTACTAGTACATAAAAATACTACTAAAATAATACTACATACAAATAGTACATAAAAATACACCACGAATAATATCACAAATACATCTAGAATAATCCAGTTACATAGCTCGGGTCCATTATTTTTTAAACCTAATACATCATGAATTATATCACTAATACATCTCCCATGCATTAACCTCTCAAACTAACTTCGGATGGTTCCTGAGCCGCGGGGTGCTGAGCCGCCGGTGTTGCGCATCCAAAGAGAAGGAACCCTCACAGGGTCATAGCTCACATGATAAGGAACCCTCCGAACAAACGACAAGCTATTGCTATAATGCCTATCCAATAGATACATGTAGCGACGGACGTGCTCATCCTCCTCTCTCATACGGCGACGGACCACCTCCTCGGGGGCCGGCTCCCTCTGCACCGAGCGTGGCCCACGCGACTACCACCAAAGAAGATCCGGGTCGACGACATCACCCGGATTCCTCACCAAGCTGCGCGTCCCGGAAGGTAGCACCTCCCAGTGCCAGCCCGGCGGAGCCCAGTCCCGCACATCGCCCCTCTGATCCAACAGGGACATCATCGCCGAGAACAATAAACTAAAAACAACTAAGTCAAAATTTCTATTTCTACACTAAAAAAGTAATACCAATTTAACTTAGCAAAATTTCTAAAGTACCAATTTAACTTAGCAAATTTTCTATTTCTACACTAAAAAGTAATACCAATTTAACTTAGCAAAATTTCTAAAGTACCTATTTAACTTAGCAATTTTCTATTGCTACACTAAAAAAGTAAATTAACTAGCAAATTTAAGTAATAACTTAGCAAAATATTTCTAACTAAAAGTAATACCAATTTAACTTAGCAAAATTTATATTTCTACACTAAAAAAGTAATACCAATTTAACTTAGCAAAATNATATGGCTATCTGTAACCACTTTTCATCCATTCAATCAAACATAAACTTAGTTCAACCAACTAACTCAAGCAAAAAAATGTTTATCATCAAAGAGGTGGTTGGGCTGCCCGCAAGCAGCTTTTCATAGCCAGACAAGTTTTTTTGTCAAATCTGGCCCTTTACCTTAACTAATGTCACATCTGGCTCCTCAGTAAAACTATTTGTAAATCTGGCATATGAGGTCAGGTCCAATGAGGATGGAGCCGACCTAATGAATGTCGGCGAGGTTGGAGCCGACCTACCTTCAGCGCCAATTTCGATTGACGCCGACCTCTCGGAGCATCTAAGTGCAGAAACGTCTTGGCGCCGACCTGTACAAATTCGGCTCCATCCTCTTTGACTCCGACCTCAGGGGTCAGATTTACAATTAGTTTCGTCCAGAGGCCAGACCTGACGTTACACTAGTGGGGACTGGCCCTATTGTCCCGGGCCGTGAGGGTCATTTGTCCCGGTTGGCCAACCGGGACAGGCCAGGCGGGACTAAAGGTCCAACCTTTAGTCGCGGACCTGTCACCAGCCGAGACAAATGGCCCTCAACCTGGCCGTGCTGGGGGCACAACCTTTAGTCGCGGTTCGTGTAAAGGGCCGCGACTAATGATTAAACTTCAGTCGCGGTTCGTATAACGGGCCGCGACTAATGATTCTCTGCCGCGGCAGAAATTTGGGCACTTTCTGTGCCGCGGCAGAGAATTCATTTTGGTTAGGGTTTAGGGTTTACTAATGATTCTCTGCCGCGGCAGAAATTTGGGCACTTTCTATGCCGCGGCAGAGAATTCATTTTGTTTTCTTTTATTTATTTCTTTTCTTCATTTCAAAATAGTTTTCGTATATTTCTACGCTACCACATACCGTACACGTTCGAGCAACGTTGTCTTACGATCGAGCATACAAATATATACAACTTTGATAGTTACATGGAGATCACAATTACCGGGACTAAGCCCGTCTATTCGATTACACGGCCGGGGATCATCGGTTGCGCCTATTATTCACACTAAATTCTCCGGCATCGTCTAACATCTCGGTCATAAAAAATCCCGCCAGTTCCTCTCCAATTCCTATTACGCGTTGCTCTGGTAGGAGCCGTTCCCGCATTCTGTCGAACTATATAAGAAAAGGAGATCAATATGAAAATCAATCATGATAACAAAAAGTGATGGTAATAAAATAATGTTGTGAATGTATTGCTTACGTCGACTCTATAATCTTTGTGCTCAGTGGTAAACGCGCGAATAAAATCGCAAACGTAGTATCCACATAGATGCATCCCCAGTGGCTGCCTCGCGCACTTTACGAGGATAGAATTCAATCAAAATAATAATCTAGCATCATAACTATATTGAAACTAGAAGTAAAGAGATGCGTAGACATATCTCGTACTACTTACTGAGATTAGAGTAAACGTCAGCTCCTTAGCAAAGGAACCCTTCACCAGACTCTTGAACCGGTTCCAAACCCTGCCCGGCAAAGAAAATAAATTAATGAATGAGTTATTCATTACCTGATATCTCATGAAATCAATTAAAGAGACCGATATAGCACGAATATTACCTCTGGAGCATATCCTGCATATTGCGGAACTCTTCCAGGTTTATCTTTAATGGGTCCATAACTTCAACTATTCNAGAAGTAAAGAGATGCGCAGACATATCTCGTACTACTTATTGAGATCGGAGTAAAGGTCAGCTCCTTAGAAAAGGAACCCTTCACCAGACTCCTGAACCGGTTCCAAACCCTGCCCGGCAAAGAAAATGAATTAATGAATGAGTTATTCATTACCTGATATCTCATAAAATCAACGAAAGAGACCGATATAGCGCGAAAATAACCTCTGGAGCATGTCCTGCATGTTGCGGAACTCTTCCAGGTGTCTCTTTAATGGGTTCAGGACTTCAACTATTCCCTTATCAACTCGAATGTTTAGCAGAATCCAGTGGAAGCTGCACACGTTTATATATACGTCAGTAACTCATCAATTATACTTAACATCGAGTTAGCAAAAGTGAATGTGTACAACAGAGTAAGACCCTCACTTAAAGTTGTAAGGGAATAGTATGTGGTCACAGAAATTTTGCTCCGTTAGAAACCTTAGAAGGTTTTCCGCCGTCTCGTCGGGTTTCGTCATTAGCGTTTCTATATGTACTTTATCTGGGTCAATGAACCCAACATTATAGATCTTTCTTTTACAAGCCTGCATCTTCATTCTGCATAATAGAATACAAAAGGATATAATGAGAATAATTACACATGCAATGAACTGAACAACTTATATGTAGACAATGAATTCAACAACTTACAGACAATAGCAACTCATGAGAGATTTGTCGAGAGCGTCGAAATTGTATAACTGGAAGAGTTCTGAAAAGTCAACATGGACCTCTTCGGCTCGGAAGAAGTAGTCTTGTGGGACTTTCGCCACGATCATTATTCTGTCCCGCTTTACCTCTCTCAAGTACCATTCATGCAAATTCCGCATGTGTGTTGGTAGTTGTTTCAACTTCTCTTTGCTGACCAAAGGCTTCCCTGGGACATATGTAGGGACTACATCAGCCTTGGGTAACTTGTCGTCTTGGGAACCTAGCAGTTCAGCAACACTCACACCCATAGCGGCCGCCAACTTTGCAGCTTCTCCCATATCCTGCTGCAGCACCTAGGGAACGTCTTTGGATAACACCTTGAGGGGTGGGATCGATTGTTTGGCCTGTTCTCCGAGCTGGGGAACGTCCCTTCTTTTCCCGCTTGCACTTTTACTTGATTTGCTCCCGCTTGCACTTTTACTTGATTTGCTCTTCTCCACTTCCTTCTGAAGTGTGCGTAGATAGTCATCTGGCTTATGGTGCAACTCATATTGTGATTTTGTGTTCAGAAAATCACATGCCCACGCTTTTTGCTTCTCGGTGTATACCGGGGCAGGCTTTGTTTTCTTCTTTGCAAAATGCGCATCTTTTTCGGCCTTTGCGATCGCTGTGATTTTCTCGTCAGTACGATCGTAAGTTCTGATGGGAAGATTCTTATGAGGTACTCTTGTGAGGGGCGACATTTTTCGTTTTGGGCTGCTGCGTCGTTTAGTACTCAGCGACGAAGCACGCTTCCGCTTATTGTCCTTAGCGGGCAAAGGCGGCGGCGAAGACGGCCGACCCAAGTCCGACGGCGGATCTGAGGTGTGTTTCTTTTGAGTGCTTGTGAGCTGTTGGATCGTGTGCACATGGATCATGTGTTTCCTTCGAGCGCTTGTGAGCCGTTGGATCAGAGGTGTGTTTCCTTCTAGCGCTTGTGAGCCGTTGGATCAGAGGTGTGTTTGTTTCGACGCTCCTTTAGTCCCGGTTACAGCTACCAACCGGGACTAAAAAGGTGAAGAGTTGCCCTATATAAGTACCCACCATGAGGAGGAAGAGGAAGAACAAGAGCACGGCAACAGCAGAAAGAGAAGACAGAGGACTCCTCTATGCACGAGCTTCTCGAAGATGTCGTTGGGCAGTGACCTATGACATCTTCGAGGGGCTCGGCATAGAAGCGTTCTCTCAGTGCTAAGAGGGTTCTATCTAGAAATCCTTCAGTTCATCGACCGAATACAAATCATTCAGATTCACCTGCATACGTCCTACGGTGCATTTGATATGCGGGCACTCTCTAGCCACAATAGGACTGTATGCAGGTGAAACCGTGTGCTTTGTTCTATCTAGAAATCTTTCTGTTCATCGACCGAATACAAATCATTCGGATTCCCTGCATATATCCCGACGGTGCATATAGTCAAAACATACGGTTTGTATTCGCATATAGCCATTATTACACATCACCAACATCCCTATCTAGTGTTGTGGTTTTCTTCTGCGCCGTAGCCATGGAGAATCTTCATCATTTAACAGGATGCATGGGTCAGTTTTCACTGTGAAGGGCGGAATTTCATGAAACTTATTATAATCTTCTGACATGTCTGTCTTGTCATCCACTCCCACGATGTTTCTTTTTCCTGAAAAAACTATGTGGCGCTTTGGCTCATCGGACGATGTATTCTTTTGCTGATTTCTTTTTCTCAATTTGGTAGACATGTCCTTCACATAGAAAACCTGAGCCACATCGTTGGCTAGGACGAATGGTTCATCCATGTATGCAAGATTTTTGAGATCCACTGTTGTCATGCCATACTTTTGGTCTACATGTACCCCGCCTCCTGTCAGCTTGACCCATTTGCACCGAAACAAAGGGACCTTAAAAGTAGGTACATAGTCAAGTTCCCATATCTCCTCTATATACCCATAATATGTGTCCTTCTGCCCATTGTCGTCCGTTGCATCAAAACGGACACCACTGTTCTGGTTGGTGCTCTTTTTATCTTGGGAGATCGTGTAAAATATATTCCCATTTATCTCGTACCCTTGGAAAGTACATATAGTCGAAGATGGTAACCTGGCCAACAAGTACAGCTGATCTCCAACAGTTGTGTTATTCATGAGATGTGTCTGCAACCAACTGCCGAAAGTCGCCTCGTGTTCCCCTTTAATCCAGGAGTCAGGCTCCCCCGGGTTTTCGACGCGTAGAATATTCTTGTGTTTCTTGATATACGGAGCAACCACGGTGGAATTGTGTAGAACTGTGTAGTGTGCTTGAGTGAAAGAAAGCGCGTCCCTACATACCGTTGTTTTCCTTCCTAGTGTGTCTTTTCCAGTCAGCCTCCCCTCATACCGAGATTCAGGAACACCAATCGGCTTAAGGTCAGGAAGAAAGTCAACACAAAACTCAATGACCTCCTCTGTTCCATAGCCCTTGGAGATGCTTCCTTCTGGCCTAGCACGGTTATGAACATATTTCTTTAAGACTCCCATGAACCTCTCGAAGGGGAACATATTGTGTAGAAACACAGGACCGAGAATTCTAATCTCTTCGACTAGGTGAACTAGGAGGTGCGTCATAATATTGAAGAATGATGGCGGGAACAACAACTCGAAGCTGACCAGACATTGGACCACATCAATCTGTAACCCTGATAGACTTTCTGGATCGATTACCTTCTGAGAAATTGCATTGAGGAATGCACATACCTTCACAATGGTGCATTTGGCAAATGGCACTGTAGCTCTCTTATATAGAGCTAGCAGGGGAGATGAGGAGGCCGTGGTAATTAATCCAACCGTGTTGATCAACTTCCCAAATACATTAAGATTTGATCAACCTCTTCGTTTCCCCGTGTGATCAACGACCAGCGCGGGAACTCAAAGGCCTTCAAACCACGAACCGTCGCGGGAAGGCGCAGACTTCTTGTCCCGGTTCGAGACACGAACCAGGACAAAAGGGGGGGCACCTGCTCGCAGCGGGCCGTAGACCCATTTGTCCCGGTTTGTATCTCAAGCCGGGACAAAAGGGTCCTAACGAACCGGGACAAATGGGCCGCCGATTTCGGGGCGACGTGGCCGGACCTTTAGTCGCGGGTTGAGACACGTCCGCGACTAAAGGCCCGGGCGAAAGGCCTGTTTTCTACTAGTGACTCTAGTATAACAAGCCTCCATTAATGATTGAATTATTTATATTAAATATTTTTACTTGTTTACAACTTATTTTCCAAATATACAATCATACTCACAAAAAACAGGCATACAACTAGAAGTCATTTATTGTATTACAACACCCCTAAATTAAGATATTTAAAATCACATTATCGGTTAAATGTATTGCCAGAAATTATAAAGGACAAATCGTATATCTTCATGGCTTGATCCGTTTCACTTACATGCTTTGTAGGTATATGTGTTCATGTCTATTATAGAAGCCTCAGATATCTTGTTAGACAGCTCTAAAACAAACATTTTATGAAATATCTCGATAGAGCTTTTCAAACTAAGCATAAATTAAAATAATACACTAGATTATTTATGTTGTCTGACAGCCTTGAATAATTGGCATCAAATGTTTTAATTGTTCTTTTATTGTTGGGTATATTAATCATGTTTCTAGGTTAAACGGTTAGCTAGCATCACATGGTTTTATTCTACTTCGTGTTGTAAACTTGTAATATTACTAGCAAACATGCCCGTGCGTTGCAACGGGAGAAAAAAATCAACTTAGACACAAAACTGATATATTGGTCGGATCAGTTAATTTTTTGATCGACAGTAGAAAACTTGTTTGATTTTCCTTTTAGTATTTATTCTTGCATGATTTTTTCTTAGAAAAATATGAATCCCCCTATCTGGGATTGTTTGAGTGACTCGGCTCCTATTTTTATAGGTGCCTTTGGCTTATCAACCGGGCAATAGGAATCCATGTCGAACACTTCAGTTGGATCGAAGGAAACGACGGACGAAGAAAACCGCGACATACGAAACCAAACAATGAAAACCTTGCTCCCTTTATTATTAGATATAAATATGGAAAAATACCCATCGGTTGCTACTGGCTAATTTTATTTTGACATGGCGTCATCTCATGTAGTAATTGCCATGTAGAATACTCGATTCTAAAATCCGCATAAGCTTAGTCTCGGTTTGCCCTTTCTCCGTTCTCTCCTTCAACAGAGCACGAGCGGCGACTTGTCTCCTTATAGCAAGTCCAAGTAAAACGGCAAAATCATCTCTCTATATGTTCATTTGGAGAACTCTCCATGAAAATAGTCACTTTTGGTTTGCATCGAAATTTCATTGGAATCTCTAATTTTCACTCCCTATATTTGACGTATCTATATTTAATTAATTTCTTGTAACTACCAAATCGACATAATAGACTGACCTAAAACTTTTTTTAAATTATCTCTATATTGGTATTGTACAAGTTTGCAAAATGGAAGTAACTACAATATATAAGTAATGAATTTGAAATTTCTCAACAATCTGGAATATATTGCTTGGTAAAATAACATGACTTGTTATACATTTGTGGGAACAATCGTAGGGCTTGTGCACGTACTCGCTCGGTATATTTACAGTTAGGATCGCTAGCGGTACATTAATAGACTACATAATGTATATGTGCATCGATTCATGTATATATATTACTAATAAGTCCGTAATAGGTGCCGAGTGTATTTTTATTCCGAATCTCACGACGAAGACCAATCTTCTTCCGTTACCCCCCGGTCTAACATCGACCCCCGTCCGGTTTCGTGAAGAAAGGCATGGACGGTCGCGAGTACCTCGTCCCTACAACCTAGCTAATCTAGGGCCGGATTTTTCTTCACTTCAAACGAGCACTCTGGTTATGATGGTATTGCTTGCAGGATGCAAGTATTGCTTGTCAGGGCGACAAGGTGGAGATTGTAGTCATCAACAAAGCTGGGACGAGGCGGGAGGAGTACATCGAGTTGCTGCACCACCAGCCATGTGCTTCCCTAGATATAGGGAATTATTATTGCCAAAAGCTGTTACTTCATAGAAACCCTCATTCCGTGATAAACAAGAGATCGATAGAATTATATCCCCCAGCCCCCGTGGGCGAAATGACCAAAAATAACCGTGAGGCGAAAGAAATTCACAAAATAAATGTGCGGCGAAACTATTTCATAAAATAACACTTTCGAGTAGCGCCCAACAGCAAGGCGCTACACTCTACAGTGTAGCGCCTAAGTGTCAGGCGCTATATATGTAGTTAAGTAGCGCCCGTGTTTAAAGCACTACACGCAGGGTTGTTTTCAAACTTTATAAGACCCAGTACTACCATACACACATATGAATCGCGCAGCCCAGCTGGTCACACTCATGTGTGTGGTCGGGTTGGTCAATGGTTCGAATCCCCCATTGCACAATTTTTCGTTTTTTCGTTAAATTATTGGTATTTATTACTCCCTCCTCTAAAAGCGCAGTTAAAGCTAGTGTCGCTCATTCTGAGCAGCTAATTACATCACCCACTAAAAACGTTGTCTGATTGGGTGTGCATGCCATGCATGTGGCAGGGTCATTATGTGGTGCATGCATGCGGGGCAGGTATCTATAAACGAGGAGACCTGGCCAACAAATCGAAGAGAGATAAAAGGGGAAGGAGAGATTTTCTAGGGGTAAGATTAGAAAGTATTTTCGTTGCAAAATCTCTCCTTAATCAGCGTGCCAGAAAATAAAATGGAGAGAGTAGGTAATTTCCATTTTGTTTATATTAGGTAAATATTAAAACATGCTAAGTATCATTAACTCTGAGTTAGTCTGTTGGTTTTGATGTCTTACAGCAAACAGTAGGTCCTTTGTTCGAATTCTGTTGGTCACTCTTTTTTTTAGTTGCAAACAGTAAAAAACGAAAAATTGTGCAATGGGGGACTCGAACCCATGAACAACCAGACTGCAGACATGAGTGTGACCAGCTGGGCTGCGCAATTCATATGTGTACACGGTAGTACTGGGTCTTATAAAGTTTGAAAACAGCCCTGCGTGTAGCACCTTAAACGTGAGCGAAATAGTTTCCCCTCACATTTATTTTATGAATTTCTTTTGCCTCACGGTTATTTTTGGTCATTTCGCCGCCCCCGCGTCGCCCTCCTCTGTCGACACGGGGAGCCCTAGCCGCCACCGGAAAAAGCACCCCCGTCCCTCCCTGATGGTGGATATTGATAAGTTGGGTAGTGCCCCAAGCGAAGGCGGAATTGTAGCTAGTAGCAGTTTTCCCTCGGTTAACGAACCAAGGTTTATCGAACCAGTAGGACTTTGAAATCAACAACGAGGTGAATGTTGAAAATCTCTGGCGCTTAGGGATACCTTCAATAGACGTGGACCTGCTGAAAGAACAAACGATGTCCCGATGTCGCCTAGAGGGGGGGTGAATAGGCGATTAAAACTTTTTCTATTTAGGGCTTGATAATTGCGTAATAAAACTATGTGTTTAAATTAACAAGCTAACACCCTAAAATACTAGGTTTGCCTAAGTGCACCAATAACTTATGCTAAGCAATATGACAACAAGGTGAAAGCAAGATATGAACTTCAAGCACGAAGGCTATCACAATGTAAATTGCATAAGTAAAAGGCTCGGGTATAGAAATAACCGAGGCACGCGGAGACGAGGATTTATTCCCGAGTTCCTCCTTGTTAAGGGAGTACGTCTCGTTGGAGGGGTGTGAGCTCGCCACAAAAGGCCTACTCAAGATGCCACAAAGGCCTCACCCTATTCTCCGATGAACCGCACCCAAAGGTTTGGTTCACCTTCCACTATCGGAATCCTTCGGGGCGGATTCCGGAGCCCTTTTACAACTTCCTTGGGGCACACACCCACAACTCAATTGGGGGCTCCCAAACTCGTGCCGAAGCTTCACAACTCGAAGTCTTCGCGGCACCTCTGTCTAGGGTCCAATGACCCAAGAGTAACAAGCTCCCAACCTTCAATCCCACGAATCACCGTGGGGAGCACAACCCGATGCAACAAATGCAAAAGGGGAAGATCACACCAAGTGGTCAAATCCTTCACCCCAAAATCTAACCAAAGCAACTAATGCTATGGAGGGATTTAGGAGGAAGAACGAAGGAGAAACACCAAGAACTCCAAAATCTAGATCCAACGAGTTCCCCTCACTTAGAGGAGATTTTGTTTGGTGGAGTAGTGGATCTAGATCTTCTCTCTTGTTTCCCTAAATTTGGGCAAGAATCATCGGAGGGATAGGAGGAATCGAGCTCTCAAGTTTTGCAACAATGGAGGAGAGAGAGGGGAAAAAACTAGTTGAAACAATGGGGAAGAAGCCCCTTTTATATGGGGCCTCAAAATGTGGCCGTTGGGGGCTGAAAATGCTCCCAGCCCCGACAGCCCGGCCTGGGGCCGGCCTAGGCCCAGCCTGGCCGGCCAGGAGCCAGAAGCGGCCGGCCTGGGCCCGGCCTGAGCCCGGCCTGGGCTGGCCAAACTGCAGAAAAACATCCAACACGAAAACGAACATATCTTTTTCATCCGAACTCCGTTTTCGATGTTCTTAGGCTCGTTGGAATCGCAACAAAAGGCTCTACACGAATATGCAGAGAAACATCATAGTCCAAGAATATATTATACAAATAAATGGGGAAAGGTAAAAGCTCCCATTTGCAAATCGGAAATGCAATAACTTTCACCCACGAACTCCGTTTTCGATAATCTTGGACTCGTTGGAATTGTCACAACGAGCACAACAAGATTATGCAGAGAAACATCATAGTCCAAGAAAATGTTATAAAAACAAATGGGGAAAGTTTAAACCTCTATTTTAAAAACCGGAAATGCCGAATCTTTTGCAAATGAAGTCCGAATGAAATAAAACCAATTTTGTTGGAAATAGGACGACAAATGCTACCTTTGAAAATGGCAAACAAGCAATGGAGATTTTGAAAAGAAATGGAAGAGATAAATCTCCCGCACGGATGAACCGGCAAAATCTCCAATACCAAAACCGCAAAAGAAGAAGCATATGAAAACAATTTTCGGTGAACCTGGCTTTGTCATGCCAAGCACGACAAGCACCAAGATCACACCACGATAAGAGACAAATAAGAACCAATAAAGATGATTGCATGGATGCAAAGGTTTGTGCTCTCTACGGCGATACGATCACGATATTCGGTCGAGAGCCCCTCTTGATAGTACGGTTATCTATCCTATAATCCGGTCTCTCACTAAACAATATGAGACCGGTAAAATAGAAACCCTATCAAGATCATACCTTTGCCTTGCGCATAAATCCACTTGAGGTCGATGAAGACGATCTTCATCTCCTCAAGACGCACCACCTTCCTCGATTGCACTTCGGTGAAGATTCACTTGATGCTCCCCCATACACCAAGATGGGAGACGCTCTCTTCGGCATATCTTCACTTGGCCTTGAGTGATGATCAACCCGCACAAAGCCTTGATCAACACAAACTTTTCTTCTTCCCTTAACCTTGACTCCAACAAATGGAGAACAAGCAAGCTAATGGACATCCTACAAAAATAGCTCAATACAAATATTAGTCCATAGAGATTGTCATTAATTACCAAAACCATGCACGGGAGCGACCATGGACTTTCAATCTCCCCCATTTTGGTAATTGATGACAATCCCTTATTAAGAGGGTTTATATAATGAATAAAGCAACCTTGCAAGACAAACAAGCAAGGATGCAAGCGCATTAAAGGCAAATGCAACAAAAGCATAAAACCCAAATTCCCTTAAACCCTCTAAACTTCTCCCCCATTGGCATCGATTGCCGAAATGGGAAGAAAAATTTAGAGAGCCAATATAATATGAGTTCCTCTAAAAAGGTGATGACAATCCCTTTTAACGAACACTTAGAGGAAATCAAACTATATTGTGGATCCAAAGATTGCAAAAAGATGAAATCTTTTTTAAAAATCTCCACAAAGGAGATAGGCAATCAAAACGATCCAAAGCGAGAGTTCTAAATAAAAACGGAGAAGCTCCCCAATGTTCATGCACAATGGAGAAGTGCACAAAAATGGCATCCTCGCTCCCCCAAAATCATCTAGAACCCGCAACAAGTGCAAGAGTGCATAATGCAAAAGCAAATCATAGCACTTGCACCAAAGATATGGTTGAGCCATAAGGAGATACCAATTTTCAAAAATTCAACATAAGATAGGCCCAACCAAGACAAAAGGAAGATCTTAACGGTATGTTCACAAGCTTAGGGATACCAATTGGAAACTAAAACCAATTGAAAATGCCAAAAGCTAGTGAGAGCATTTAGTCAAATAAATTCAACATGCTCACCATGGTAGGCATGAGGTCAAAGATCTTCAAGAAAAACATGAGTGTGTAAAGATACCAATAAACAATAAGACAAGCACTAATGAGACAAAATTGGAGCCACCAAAGAATTATAGAAGAAAACACGGTGGCTCAAAAGAATTAGGATACCAACTAAAAGGTGACTTCTCTCATATGTATAGGTTTCTAAGTAGACAAACCAAAGATGATATACATCCACAAAGCAACTTGCACATATGAGATGGTTCGGGAAAAAGAGAACAAGATATCCAAAAGGAAGTCATAACTATACAAACGAGATTGTTGCTTAAAAGCATAGCACATAGCTCAAATTTATCTCATTGTATATAAATGAACTTCAAAGATATCAATGCATCACACATATCACTAAGGGAACAAGAGATAGTGAAGATGCCTTGAGATAGGCAACAAGTATCACAAGGAAATAATATCAATTGAAGAAAAGGTTTTTGCAAATTCAACACACATATCACAAAGATATATGAAGTGAAGGAAATAGACCAAAACCACAACAATTGCATATAAAAACTTTCATGCCAAGAGGCAACCTACACAAGGTTGGATACTAAAAAGGTATGCATGGGATAGATACTTGTTACCGAGATGCATTGACGATGAAGATGATGAGAGTTGGTTTGTCATCAAAGCTTGACTCCGACAATCACACGGTGAGAACACCTTCTTATGAATGAGGCAAGCATCCAATGCATCTCCATTGTACCTAAAACAAAATTAGAGTACAAAATGGTTCCCAAACTCATTGGGTCCCATAGTAGTTAGATAAACTACAATATATAGGAAACACTCCACATAAATATGTGCATATAGATATGAAATTGAATTTCATGCACATCTTAGCCGATTTAGGATTCGGTGGAGTATCCCCTATATATTGGATCAAGAAAGGCTAGCATGCCATATAAAATATATATTAGTAAATATGCATACATAGACTTACAAGAACCAAACAAGATACAATTTGGACAAAACACCAAGTAAACCAAGAAGAGAGCACACCAAAGTGTGACACAAAAGGTTGTCCAAATTATATCAAAATCCAAACCAACACATGGTTGAGGAAAAATCAAACCAACATATGATTGATTCCAAAACACATCAACACATGAAGTGTGATATCAAAAGGAATCAAATCAACACAACAAATGATCGATAAGACACCAATTGAAAATAAGATACCAATTAAAAACAAAAATACAAACTAGGAGAAAAGATACCAAGAAGAGGGTAATACTTGACCGGAATCAAGTAAAGTAAAATAAGGAAAAAAGGTATCAAGAATCGCACAATAAATATCAATTGGAACAAATATCTATGGAGGAGATATTAAATTCCAATTAATACCAATTGAAGGTACCAACACATAAGATAGAGAATCAAATGCTAATTGAAAGGATCAAATATTGATAGATAGGATAGTGTTCTAAATAAAAAGGAATGCTCCCCCAAGATTGATGCATTATCTTAGATATTTGCATTTGAATACAAAATGCACACACAAGGAATCATTACTCTCCATATTTTATCTAAAACACTAAACACTACCGATTGAAAGATAGGATCCTTGCAAGAGGCAAAGAGGGCAATAAATAGGGCAATTTAATGCAAGAGCCAATGTGAAGATGATCTACAAAATCCACCACAATTACTAGAATCACTTGTCATGGACAAGGAGTATATGGAGATATTTCTCGGTGGTATATAGGAATGATGTTCAAGACCAACTTCACAACAAATAAGCATATGGCAAGAGATAAGAATTAAAACGTGAGAAATGAGAAATAGGGCGTTTTATTTCGAAAAAGGTTAACTATTCGAACCAACGGGCAAAGCCATGGTTAAAATAAGATGAAACAAATGGTTTCTCACACAATATATGGAAATGGATATTGGAGAAAAACCACACCAAGCAAACTCACACAAACAAGAGCCAAATGATAACCAAAAGAAAAATGGAACTTGTTCGAGCAAACATGCCACATAGGAATAAGATAATTTACAATATCAACTCTAAGTGGCAAACCTCAAATGTTCACATTTTTATGAGATTGTAATATGCACATAGCTTATTACTCCCCCATAATGTGATAATTCATTTATTTTTAAACAAGAGGCAAATAAAACCAACTAGAGAAATTAATGGACATTGTAGAATTTGAATTTCTCATGGATATGACATACCACATAGTAGCTAGATAATATTGAAATATCAATACTAGGTGGTGTGCCCCATGTCCACACATTTTTAGGTTTGTGAAGTGCACAAAGCACATCACTCCCCCAAAATGGGATAGTCCATTAATATCTCAAACGAGCCAAATGAAATCCACACAAGATTCAATAAAGCTCAACACACAAATTACACATACATGATACACAACCTTGAATAACAAGACAAGTAGGAAAGGAGCATATCATATACAAACACATGCTAGGAACAAAACTAACACATGCAAGGGAGCAAGCAACTTTCAATGTATATATGAGTTAAATACAAGTTACCGCAAGGAGGAAGCGTTGGATATGAGATAGGTAAGTGATAATCCAATTGACTTGGCTTGATGAAATAAAACCATGAAGATCCCTTAATTCTTCAAAAATAGCCAAGTCACCAATGTCCTCCACAAACACCTATTGATCAAGTTGAAGCTTGTTGGTCCCCAAACAAGTTGGGTCCTAAGAGGTTACTCACAATAGGCTTGGGAACCCAAATGGTGCGTTTCTTGACACCACTTTGAGCTCCCACATAGTTGGCAAACACATTGCCAACTCTATCCTTCCTAAGAGAATATACATCATCAATTATGATAGGAGAGGAAGAGGTGCCGTTAGTGCATGAAGAAGCAATATGACCTTTGCCACGGCAAAGGTAGCAACACCGACTCTTCTTCTTCTTAGTAGGCTCCTCAACTTGAGGAGCAATAACTTGAGTCATCTTAGGAGGTGGCCTTTGTTCAACTCGCGGTTGAGCATGAGATTGAACAAGAGGCCGCTTCCCTAGTTGCTTCTCACTAAGAGGCTTCTTCTTCATAGGGCAATCCCGAACATGGTGCCCTTCAACCTTGCACTTGAAGCAAGTGATCTTGGCCGGATTCTTGACTTGAACTTGGCCCTTTTTCTTCTCAACCTTGGACTTGTTCTTGATGTTGGAGTTGAATCCAAGTCCACTCTTGTCATTTGGGGATTGTTGCACACTCAACATGTTGTCAAGTGCCCTCTTCCCCTCATGACGCTTTTCCAAGCCTTTCTTCAAAGAAGTGGCTTGGGCCTTGAGCTCTCCTCTCTTCTCTACATGGTTAGTGACAACACAAGTACTAGAGGAGGTAGATGCATCATTGTTAGAGCAACAAGGCAAAGCAAGTAATTCATCACATGATGTACCAACAATTTTTGTGGAGGAACTACTAGGACTAGCACATGGCAATATAGCATTTTTAGTTACGGTTGTGCTATTATCCACATGAGGCTCACTAGATGTTACCTTTGTAGTGATGGCCTCATGAGCTAACTTAAGACAAGCATAGGATCAAGAAGTTCATCATTAGAGCTAGATAGCTTTTCATGATTCTCTTCCAACTTCTCATACTTGCTAGTTAGCAACTCAAGTTGAGCCCTTAGCTCAACATTCTCCTTCGACGTAGATGCTTCACAAGAAATTGAGTTAGTAGCACAATCATCATTGATATTAGGGATGGAAAAAGAAATATTAGCAAGCTCTTCATTTAATTTAGCATTTTCATTTTTCATGACCTTATATTTAGCAATGGCATGGTCACGTTCTTTAATGATTTTAGCAATTATTTCATTATGAGACTCCTCGATAGAATCTAGTTTCTCCTCAAGAGAAGCACGAGTCTCTTGCTCTTCCTCAAGAGCATCTTCTAACGATGCTTTCTCCATAGCATCATCTCTTTCGATCTTACCCTTTTCTTCAAGACTTGCTTCCAAGGCCTTAATAGTTTCCCCACGCTCAATAAGGGTGCTCATGATTTCAAAGAGGTTAGCTTGGGCACTTTTATTGCTAGGAAGAGCTTTAAGAATCATTAGACCTTTATTTTGAAGCTTAGCATTAACCTTTTCCATATCATCTTCTTCATCATTATTATTATCATCATCATTATCATCATTATTATTATCATTGCTAGAAGAAGATTTAGCCATAAGGCAATGAGTGATGGATGAAGAAGAATAATTAATTTTAGAACTACTTAAGTTCACATCTTGTTCCACAATTAGTTGGTTTTCCTCTACATTAATATTCATGCAAGAGTTAGAGGGAACACAAGCATTTTTATCATTGGAACAAGATAAAGCAAGCATATCATAGAGAGAATTATCCAAGGAAGTTTTAGATGATATGCAAGGACTATCAACACTAGCATGTGAATCATTTATAGTGCTATGAGTGTTTAAGTCCAAAGATGAATCATTGCAACTAGATAGAGATGGAAGATCATTGATAATGAGCTCACGATCCAAAATGCAAAACCCATCACTACTCACCATCACATTAGTTTGTGGCTTACCACATTTTGGTGAAGTAGATGAAGACGAGAGCTCGTCACGGCCGGAGGTGGAGGGAGAGCAATCATCCTTAATAGAGTTGGACACTCCATATTTTTCTTGAAGCTTGGTCCATAATTCATGAGTATCCCGGAGAGGCATGATTGACTCAAAAACTACAACACTCACAAATTTGCATAACTCATTAGATGATAGAGCATCTAGATATAAGTTTTCTCATCCTCTAAAGTCGTACTTTCGTAGTCCTTTGGAGGAGAAAAACCTATATCTAAGATCCGCTCAATATCGGGGTCCAAGACCCGTAAGTGACTAAGCATATGAGTTTTCCAAACATTAAAATTTGTGCCATTAAATCTAAACAAGGAATTGTGCACTAAATCCCTAGACGACATCTTTACTCTCTAGGCGGTAAAGCCAAACAAGAGAGACGAGGCTCTGATACCAATTGAAAGAACAAACGATGTCCCGATGTCGCCTAGAGGGGGGGGGGGGTGAATAGGCGATTAAAACTTTTTCTATTTAGGGACTTGATAATTGCGGAATAAAACTATGTGTTTAAATTAACAAGCTAACACCCTAAAATACTAGGTTTGCCTAAGTGAACCAACAACTTATGCTAAGCAATATGACAACAAGGTGAAAGCAAGATATGAACTTCAAGCACGAAGGCTATCACAATGTAAATTGCATAAGTAAAAGGCTCGGGTATAGAAATAACCGAGGCACGCGGAGACGAGGATTTATTCCCGAGTTCCTCCTTGTTAAGGGAGTACGTATCGTTGGAGGGGTGTGAGCTCGCCACAAAAGGCCTACTCAAGATGCCACAAAGGCCTCACCCTATTCTCCGATGAACCGCACCCAAAGGTTTGGTTCACCTTCCACTATCGGAATCCTTCGGGGCGGATTCCAGAGCCCTTTTACAACTTCCTTGGGGCACACACCCACAACTCAATTGGGGGCTCCCAAACTCGTGCCGAAGCTTCACAACTCGAAGTCTTCGCGGCACCTCCGTCTAGGGTCCAATGACCCAAGAGTAACAAGCTCCCAACCTTCAATCCCACGAATCACCGTGGGGAGCACAACCCGATGCAACAAATGCAAAAGGGGAAGATCACACCAAGTGGTCAAATCCTTCACCCCAAAATCCAACCAAAGCAACTAATGCTATGGAGGGATTTAGGAGGAAGAACGAAGGAGAAACACCAAGAACTCCAAAATCAAGATCCAACGAGTTCCCCTCACTTAGAGGAGATTTCGTTTGGTGGAGTAGTGGATCTAGATCTCCTCTCTTGTTTCCCTAAATTTGGGCAAGAATCATCGGAGGGATTAGCAGGAATCGAGCTCTCAAGTTTTGCAACAATGGAGGAGAGAGAGGGAAAAAAACTAGTTGAAACAATGGGGAAGAAGCCCCTTTTATATGGGGCCTCAAAATGTGGCCGTTGGGGGCTGAAAATGCTCCCAGCCCCGACAGCCCGGCCTGGGGCCGGCCTAGGCCCAGGCTGGCCGGCTAGGAGCCAGAAGCGGCCTGCCTGGGCCCGGCCTGAGCCCGGCCTGGGCTGGCCAAACTGTAGAAAAACATCCAACACGAAAACGAACATATCTTTTTCATCCGAACTCCGTTTTCGATGTTCTTAGGCTTGTTGGAATCGCAACAAAAGGCTCTACATGAATATGCAGAGAAACATCATAGTCCAAGAATATATTATACAAATAAATGGGGAAAGTTAAAGCTCCCATTTGCAAATCGGAAATGCAATAACTTTCACCCACGAACTCCGTTTTCGATAATCTTGGACTCGTTGGAATCGTCACAACGAGCACAACAAGATTATGCAGAGAAACATCATAGTCCAAGAAAATGTTATAAAAACAAATGGGGAAAGTTTAAACCTCTATTTTAAAAACCGGAAATGCCGAATCTTTTGCAAATGAAGTCCGAATGAAATAAAACCAATTTTGTTGGAAATAGGACGACAAATGCTACCTTTGAAAATGGCAAACAAGCAATGGAGATTTTGCAAAGAAATGGAAGAGATAAATCTCCCGCACGGATGAACCGGCAAAATCTCCAATACCGAAACCGCAAAAGAAGAAGCATATGAAAACCGTTTTCGGTGAACTTGGCTTTGTCATGACAAGCACGACAAGCACCAAGACCACACCACGATAAGAGACAAATAAGAACCAATAAAGATGATTGCATGGATGCAAAGGTTTGTGCTCTCTACGGCGATACGATCACGATATTCGGTCGAGAGCCCCTCTTGATAGTACGGTTATCTATCCTATAATCCGGTCTCTCACTAAACAATATGAGACCGGTAAAATAGAAACCCTATCAAGATCATACCTTTGCCTTGCGCATAAATCCACTTGAGGTCGATGAAGACGATCTTCATCTCCTCAAGACGCACCACCTTCCTCGATTGCACTTCGGTGAAGATTCACTTGATGCTCCCCCATACACCAAGATGGGAGACGCTCTCTTCGGCATATCTTCACTTGGCCTTGAGTGATGATCAACCCGCACAAAGCCTTGATCAACACAAACTTTTCTTCTTCCCTTAACCTTGACTCCAACAAATGGAGAACAATCAAGCTAATGGACATCCTACAAATATAGCTCAATACAAATATTAGTCCATAGAGATTGTCATTAATTACCAAAACCATGCACGGGGGCGACCATGCACTTTCACCTGCACACACTCAATCAAATACTTTGCCCCCAACGGCGGAGAGGTTGTCAATCTCTCCGGTCTCACAGAACACAAAGCGGTTAATTGTATGATGAAATAGATAAAATATGAAAAGTGACCAGAGGAGTAATGATGATTAAAAGCAAGTAAATGAGGTTGTAAACAATGTAAAAAGATGGACCGGGGGCCATGGGTTCACTAGTGGAGTCTCTCAAGTAAATAAAATATGCATGTGATGGGTGAACAAATTACAGCTAGGCAATTGACAAGATCATGACACAAACCCAATTTAGCTATAACAAAAAGGACATGATAATATTTATGGAGGCATCACAACAAGGAACAAAGACCGTTGAGTCCAACTGCGTCTTTGTCTAAAAAGTCCACCATGGAATCGCTATCCAGCCTGTCACCCAACGGTATTAAATTGCAAGCAACAGACAATTGCATTAAGTAAAGTGCATGAAGTAAGCAATACTAATATCAAAATAGACATTAACACCGCTGTTTTACCCTTAGTAGCAACAGAACACCCTCGCCCTTAGACGTTTCTGTCACTCGTGCCCAGGAACAAAAGCGGGCATGGACCCCTATGTAGCATAAATACCCTCTCTTGGAGATACACACAATCACTTGGCCAAAGTAACTACGCACATCGGAGAGCATGCAAGAACATAAATTACTCATATAAGAATCATGCACAATCTGAACATAACTTCATAATCCATCGGATCCCAGCAAACACATCACATAGCATTACAATAATCGATCTTGATCATGTTAGGCAGCTCACAAGATCATAAGACATCAAGCACAAGAGAGAGAGACTACCAACTAGCTACTACAATGGACCCGTAGTCAAAGGTGAGACTACTCACAAATCATCCCGGAGGATGGCATGGCGATGAAGAGCCCTCCGGGATCGATCTCCCCTCCGGCAGAGTGCCGGGATCAGCTTCAGATTGGACCCCGAACTAGGGTTTTCGGTGACGGTGCGTCAGGGTCGAGTTTCTGGAAAATAATGGCCGCCTCCACATTTTTAGGTTTTTAGGGATTTTATAGGCGTCGGAGGGGGCCGAGGAGGTGACCACAGGGCAGGGGCGGGCCCCACCTGCGGGCCCACTAGCAGTTTCAATGTTCCACAAATGGTTAGAGACACCCCGAGAGGGATCGTGGCGGCGACACAAGTGCCCCGTTGGCTTCCCCGACCGTTGCAGTAACTACCCACTAGGAACTTATTTTCAACTTAGTAGAATTCATGATACATTAGCATTGTTGACTTAGGTTGTTTAGTTCAGAAAAGTACGGCTCCATGCTTTAATAACACCTCTCCACTAATCAGCTCTAACACCATTAACCAACATATTTTAACCATTAGTTATTTTAGTGCCTCAAAACAATTGAAGGGTATCAAATTATCCACATAGTGATCTACAAGACTATGCAGGTTTTTCTACTTCATACCACTGCCACATGCATAGCATTTTTCCGATCTAACATATTAACCAAGCAACCAAAACAACTCTCCAACAAATATAAATGAAGAACAAGAGAGTTTAACTTAACAACTAGCAGCTCTAAACAAGATAAAAGCTAAAAGCGAGAGCTTACTAGAAAACAGACAGTAGCTAAGAATACTCAAAAAGATATAAGCGAAGCAAAGGAGTATTCAAACGAAAAAGCGGAGCGTGTCTCTCTCCCACACAAATAAAGCTAGGACCCCATAAAGATATGACCAGCAAACAAACAAACAAAACTGAAAGTAAAAAGACGCTCCAATCATAGCACATAATATGTAAAGTGATAAAAACAAAGTTCAACGAAGACGACCTTATGATAGTCGATGAAGATGAGGGGATGCCTTGGGCATCCCCAAGCTTTGACTCTTGATAGTTCTTGATATTCAGAGGGGGTGCCATGGGGGCATCCCCAAGCTTGAGCTTTGATCCATCATCGATTTCTTCATATTCCTCTCCTTTCGAACTTAAAAACTCTCTTCACACAAAACTTCTCATAATTCGATTAGAGGGTTAGTTCTCATAAATTAAAATGCACATATGTTCAACTCATGACAAATTGCAAACCAACTTCATTTAACCTTAGATACTGTTTACTAAGACTCAATGTGGCACTCTACCCCAAGAGTATCACATATGACGATGGTAAAGAGACAATGCAAAATAAAAGTAGAATCTGTCAAAATCTGAACAGTCTGTAAAGATCGAATTTTTCGAGGCACTTCTTCAGCTCAAATAAAAAAACTTAAAACTAACGAAAGATAGATAAAAGCATCAGGCTTGCTGTAAAAAATGATCAGAAAAATATAAAATTCTGGCGATTTTAGAATTTTTGTGCATCAGGCGCACAAAATCTGTTTTTGGACAACAACACAATACCTCACACTTTCAATGCATTAGAGGCTAAACTTGGCACAAAAAACCAAAGAAAAAAGATACAATGAAGTTGCTACAGAGGTAATAACTTCATGACTCAAGAAAAACAAAAAACAAACTGAAAGTAAAAGATGAGTTGCCTCCCAACAAGCGCTTTTCTTTAACGCCTTTTGGCTAGGCCCAATAATTTCAATGATGCTCACATAAGAATAAGTATTGAAATGCAAGGAAGAGCATTATCAAGAAAGTATAAAATACTTTTAAGTCTAACCCACTTCCTATGCATAGGCATCTTGTAAGCAAATAAATCAATTAAGCACAAAGTATTGAGCTTAGGAAGGTAAAATAAGAGCAACTTCACAACTTTTAGCATAAAGAGAGGTGGTTTAGTAACATGAGAACTCCGAAAACCCGGCCACCCAGGTTCAAGTCCTCACGGACGCGAATTTGGGTTCTCATTATTTAAAAAAAAACTCGCTGTGGGAGCCTCTCCTACCGCTTTCCTTTCAAAAAAAAAAGAGAACTCCGACAACCATATTTCCCTCTCTCATAATAATTTTCAGTAGCATCATGAACAAACTCAACAATATAATTATCACTTAAAACAGGCTTTTCATGATCTACAAGCACATAATTTCGGTCCATCTCAAAAATAGTGGGATTAAACCCACTTTCAATAGCATTATAATTTTTATCATCAAGTAATCTAGGACCATCATCAAGAACTTTATCATAAGAAATTTCTAAACACAACTCCTCATTATCATGCATCTCATTGGTTGTAGCAAATAAAGGATTATCATAAGATTTATCAATATAGCACGGATTATGATATATAACAAGATCATTTTTATCAAAAAAGGGATGTTTCAAATGAATCAATAGGATCATAACATTCATTCTCCTTTTGTAAGGAAGGAGGACGATCAAATAATGTATTAGTTAGAGAGTTACTCTCATTAGAAGGTAGAGATGGGTAGCTACTCCATTCTTCCTCCTCTTGTTCGTCACTCTCCTCCTCATTTTCATCCAATGAGCTTCCAGTTTCAACAATTTCTTCTTCCACAGGCTCCTGCACGGCATTAGTCTCTTCTTCTGGGGGAGATAAACCCTTAAGATATTCAGTAATATAGCAATTTTCATCTTTGTAATTATCCATGCAATAATTAAGTATAGCAAAACTTTCAGATTTATAAGGAGTATCATCATCATTTTCAATCAAAAAAGAAATTTCATAAGCACCCTTCCACGCAATAAATTCTTCAATAGGTTCCACATCATAAAAATCATAGTTTTATTTAGCATAGGATGCTAAGGTTTCATTATCATTGCAAGCACATTGGAAAGGAAGATGTTCAAAATTCAAGCAGCATGAAGATTCATCACAACAATAAGATATGTCATATTTAAAGCACAAGTCTCTAGCATAATTGTTCAGTTGATTTATTATTTTCCATAAGTGTATCCCTTTTTGAGACAAGCGGTATTCCTTATAATATTCTTGTTGATCTTCTGTGAATCCGCCTTGCCAATAAGATCTAGTTTCAAAGAAGTTAACCATTGAGAACAAGTAAATAACTAAGCATACTAACAAAACGAAAATAAAGACTATACTAATTTTTTGGGTTTTAAATTTTTGAAACAGGAAAATAAACTAAACGAGATATAAAGCAAGCAAGACAAAAACAAAGTAAAGAGGTTGAGAGTATGAGACTCACCTTGCTGTAGCTCCAAAGTCCCCGACAACGGCGCCAGAAAACTGCTTGATGGTGGATATTGATAAGTTGGGTAGTGTCCCAAGCGAAGGCAGAATTGTAGCTAGTAGCAGTTTTCCCTCGGTTAACGAACCAAGGTTTATCGAACCAGTAGGACTTTGAAATCAACAACGAGGTGAATGTTGAAGTTCTCTGGCGCTTAGGGATACCTTCAACAGACGTGGACCTGCACACACTCAACCAAATACTTTGCCCCCAACGGCGGAGAGGTTGTCAATCTCTCCGGTCTCACAGAACAGAAAGCGGTTAATTGTATGATGAAATAGATAAAATATGAAAAGTGACCAGAGGAGTAATGATGATTAAAAGCAAGTAAATGAGGTTGTAAACAATGTAAAAAGATGGACCGGGGGCCATGGGTTCACTAGTGGAGTCTCTCAAGTAAGTAAAATATGCATGTGATGGGTGAACAAATTACAGCTAGGCAATTGACAAGATCATGACACAAACCCAATTTAGCAATGACAAAAAGGACATGATAATATTTATGGAGGCATCACGACAAGGAACAAAGACCGTTGAGTCCAACTGCGTCTTTGTCTAAAAAGTCCACCGTGGGATCGCTATCCAGCCTGTCACCCAACGGTATTAAAGTGCAACCAACAGACAATTGCATTAAGTAAAGTGCATGAAGTAAGCAATACTAATATCAAAATAGACATTAACACCGCTGTTTTACCCTTAGTAGCAACAGAACACCCTCGCCCTTAGACGTTTCTGTCACTCGCGCCCAGGAATAAAAGGGGGCATGAACCCACTATCTAGCATAAATACCCTCTCTTGGAGATACACACAATCACTTGGCCAAAGTAACTACGCACATCGGAGAGCATGCAAGAACATAAATTACTCATATAAGAATCATGCACAATCTAAACATAACTTCATAATCCATCGGATCCTAGCAAACACATCACATAGCATTACAATAATTGATCTTGATCATGTTAGGCAGCTCACAAGATCATAAGACATGAAGCACAAGAGAGAGAGACTACCAACTAGCTACTGCCATGGACCCGTAGTCCAAGGTGAGACTACTCACAAATCATCCCGGAGGAAGGCATGGCGATGAAGAGCCCTCCGGGATCGATCTCCCCTCCGGCAGAGTGTCGGGATCAGCTTCAGATTGGACCCCGAACTAGGGTTTTCGGTGACGGCGCATCGGGGTCGAGTTACTGGAAAATAATGGCCTCCTCCACGTTTTTAGGTTTTTAGTGATTTTATAGGCGTCGGAGGGGGCCGAGGAGGTGCCCACAGGGCAGGGGCAGGCCCCACCCGCGGGTCCCCCCCAGGCCGCGGCAGCTACCCGCGTGTGCCCTGTGGGTTGCCTCCGAGGCTGCCCTTCGGACTCCATCTTCGTCTTGGCGTAAAAATAATCCCCGTAAATTTTCGTCCAATTCCGAGAATATTTCCAGAAGTAAATTTCTGAAACAAAACGACAGCAAAAATAGGGAACTGGCACTGGGCATCTTGTCAACAGGTTAGTCCGACAAAATGCATAAAAATGATATAATGACAGTAAAAACATGTGACAATATCACAAAACTAGCATGGATCACTCAAAAATTATAGATACGTTTGAGACGTATCACTCCCTCCCCCGCATCGCCGCCGCCGGAGGGGATGCCGGCTAAGCCGCGCACGACCCAGGGAAGGTGGCGGCAGAGCGGTTTCTCTCATGGCTCTCTCTCTCGCGGGACTGAGAGCGCGAGGGCCGTTCGATTTGGCCGCCCTGCGTGCCGGCGCGATGGTGGACCGCATGCTCGCCGGCGGCGCGAGCTGTCCAGGAAGGGACGGTGGCGGGTGGAGGCGCAGGAGGTGCGGGTGGCTGCTGCGTGGGGTCCGCATCGGGCACGCCCGATCTGGGTCTGCAGCGGGCTGGCCGGGCATGCTGGTCGCGGCTCGGGATCATTGTGGCAGGAGCTGCTGGCGAGGATGGCGTTCCTCCGGCGCGTGGGCAATGGTCTAGGAAGCCGGGGCGGCGGCCCTGGTGCGGCAGTTTGGGCAGGGCAGGGGTCGCGGCTTGAGGTGCCGGGACTGCTGTGACTTGCAGAAGAGCTGGATGGTTGGCAGCAGAGCCTCGCTGTCCGGCTTGTCGCTCCTCCCACACTTCATGGTCGGATCGATCTCCGGGCGAAAGCCTTGCTCTGACTTGGCCGGAGCCAACAACGGCGACGCTTTTCTAAGTGTCGTCCCCCTTCTTGTTGGCGTTGTTGTGGAGGCTCGTCCCCAACCGATGTGAGTGGTCCTAAAATCTTCGAGTGAAAACCTAAGCTCCATCGGGAGCGGGCGGCGACGACGGACGCGTCGTCACCTTGTTAGAGGCGTCGTCTTGGAGGTTCTTAGCCCTCACAGTGCGGTTGGTTCGCGGCGGACGGGAAGGGTGGCTCTACTACCAGGGAGGTGGATCCCGGGGCGGCGGTTCTGGACGGTGGTGGACGTCGAGGCTGCGGCCTCGATCTCCCATGCTGCGACGGTTCTATGAGGCAGGACCGTTGGTTTGCATGGGTCTGGGGGTCGACCTGGATGAAGACTGCATGGGCAGGAGGTTCGTCGACCCTACTGGACCGCCTTCGGTCAATGCGAAGGTCGATCTGGTTGCTACGCCGGCACGGCGGTCCCGAAAAAGGTGGGATTTGGTGTCAACCTGGATGAAGACTGCGCGGGCAGAGGGTTCGTCGACCATGACTGGATCGCATTCGGGCAATGCGAAGGTCGATATGGTTGTTATGCCGGGGCGGCGGCCCCGGAGCAGGTGGTGTGTGTTGTGGCGTTTGGCCGACTTGCGTCGTGTGGGCGGCGGGTCGTCTCGTCTATGTGGCTTTTCGGCCCTGTTTTCCTCATAAACAGAGCATTGTATAGATTGTATGGTCTTTGGACCCGGTTTTCCTCATAAACTGGCTCGAGTCTATTCTATCTATACGGACTGCAGGAATGCCTTACCCTTTTCGAGAGATTTCTCGAAAAAAAATAGAAACCCTCGTGCTTGCTAATTTGCTTCTGTGATGTGCCAGGACAGGATTCACCTATTCCCTTGTCAAACTAATTTGCTGGTTTATGCACATGAGATTTATTTTATTCCTAATCGCTGGACAGTAACTCACTTGGTAATAAACTTGCCACTTGTGATAACCATTCGACAACAAACACTAACCTATCTGGGAGTAACTGTTGACTTGGAAAGTTGGGATTACTTAGTCCTCAGTCAATATTCATTGCCCAATGATGAAATCTTCTCGTTTATATTTACACCAACCTCAATGTTAAGATCTTATCTAGACTAAGTTACTCTCCAATCGTCTGAAAAATATACTACAATAAACGTTGATTTGAGTGACCTTGACCAACGGTGAGAAGCCACCTCAAAATGAGATTCGACTATTTCTCCTTATCCATGCTTGCTTCTCCTTGAGGTCTGCGTTTAAATGAGACGTCGGTTTTCCGAAATCTCACGTCAAATTGTTAGTTTCAGAAGAACTATATGAGTAATATAATTTGTTATTGAGTGCATAGTTTTTTTTAAGGATCTCGAGTGCATAGTTGCTTCTGTTTCTATCTCTCGTGTTGATAAACCGCAAAATCCTTGAGCTTATTATATGTGTCGGATCAATCCTCTCCACCGGATGAGCTTTTGACGTCGGATAGAGGGGTCAAGTTGCGTATTTTTGCCAATTCTGGCCCCTGGCCGAAACTAATTTGAAATCTAGCCTCCATTGAAACTAATTCAGAATCTGGTCCATGGGCCCGATGCTACGAACAAGAGGAAATTACACATAACACCAAGGTTTGGTGTCACACAAAACCCAAAATCAAAACTCATTTTAAACCCTAACTTTTTTGTCTAAAACGTTGCAGCTAGCCCAAATTACTGATTTTAGAGTATTATAAACGTGTATGTGGCATGTGAGCTATATTTCTATATAGTATACCAGTAAGTATTAAATAATGGGCAGCATAATAGTAGAAAAAATAGTTATTATACATGTCAAAATGTATAAGAATATACAGTCGGATAATGAAAACGGAGACAATTTCCTAACAAAATTGAATTTGCATTGTTCCGTTTCAAAAAATTCGACAAAAAAAATCTTATGTGTAAATAATATCGAGATCTACCACCGTGCAAAATTTCAATCAAAAAATCGTTGTTTTGGTGTGGGTGAAAAGACCAATGTGCAAATCTACATCTAGGATTTTTGCTTGAATCTTTTGAAACACAAAAGTGCAGATTAAATTTTCTCTATATATTTCGATGTATGTAATCTCTATATTTTCTACTCTTATGTTGCCATTTTAATTTGTCGTATAATTTCTGATATACGGGTACAAAAATACAAGCCTCACAATCCCGATACATTTTTATGTTTCTAAATCAGTCATTTGGACTAGCTACAACGATTCAGACCGAAAGCTGGGGTTTTCTGCAAAATGGATTTTGATTCAGGATTCTTTACAATAACGACACCAAACATTGATGTTATGTGCAATTTTCTCCACGAACAATGATGCAGAAGCTATGCAGAACGGCGCCGAACCCTCGGTGTAATCATATGTCAAATTTTCAAAATTTTCTTGACGTCAACCTGTACAATGTCGGCGCCCTTCTCAATGGCGCTGAATGCAGGGCGAGATTCTGAAAACGGAGGGGCGAGATTCGAATAAGTTTCGTGGAGAGGGCAGAATCCGAATTAGTTTGGCAAGGGCCAAGGGGCCAGATTTTTGACAAAAAAAGAAAAAGAAAAAAAAAACTCTCAAGTTGCAGCGACTCCCTTCCGGCTTCCAGGCTTCCACTGTCTGTCCCCCACTGCCGGCCGCTCTCCTTCTCCACTCCGACGAAACCCTCCCGCTTCAAAGCTCAAGCCCTACCGACTCGCTCCCGCTCTGCCGCCATGACGCGCCCGAGCCACGAATTCGCCTACGGTAAGCGCTCTCCCTACTCCGCCGCCCAAAGCCCTAACCGTAGCTCACTCCGCTGGTCGTCTCCTCTCCTCTACCTGCAGCTGACGGGACGCCGCAACTGCAGCTCCTCGGCGCGGCCACCTCGGGCGACATCGCCCTCCTTGAGCGTACTCTTCTGCCCCTCTCCTCGTTCTGGCCGTGGTATGCGCCGGCCCTGATTTTGTTTTAATATTTGATTTGGGGGTCCGTACGCGCAGGGATGGCGAGGCAGCTGGACGGTGGTCGCGGCCGCCTCGCGGAGGCGGTGGAAGCCGTTAAAGATCGCGGCGCTGGGGCCCTGCACCTCGCCGCCGCGGGCCACAGGGCGGAAGTCTGCGAGTACCTGGTCGAGGATGTCCGGGTGGATGTCGATGCCGTTGACATATGCGGTCTGTCTGCTGTGCTCTCTTTTTTTCTTCTTTTAACAACATGCTACCGTCATATAAAAAGTCTGCATTTCTGTTGTAACTTGTAAATGCCATAAGCTTCCTTCTGTCGCCTTCTTGACAGGTAGAACACCTCTGGTTTGGGCAATTACTTGTCAAGGTGGGCACGTGAATATCGTCAGGTATCTTCTTGATCACGGTGCCAATCCAGATAATGCCGACATTGAAGGGCTTACTCCTCTCCATGAGGCCGCCAAAATAGGTAATTCTCTACTATCTCTCTCTCGCTCTTGGTTATTCCTATGCATTGCGCTGTCGCCATTACTTTCATGGGCAACAAGCAACATGTCTTCAAGTGATGAATGCTCTGATTTTTTATTTACTGCGGGGTCTCCATTTAGTGGATGAAGAGAGACGAATTGGGATTGCAATTGTGGGAGATAGATCTATGTACTTGTGCTAATAGAGTTGAAAATACGAATGAACATATATACTTTTTTTTGGCACAGAACAATGCCACAAATTGTTCTCTGTGCACAGTCCATTTTGTGCGTAGTGCGCACCCTTTTCTTGCACGTAGGGGTTTATGGCTTTGTAGAATCGGTTTGTGTCACAACTCAATTGATACCAGTCAAAAAAACTAAAGTGAAGCATAGAAGAATTGCTAAAAAAAAGAATTGTCATGTATTATATTTACATTCTAACCATCTGATTCAGGGCACTGTGAAGTAGTAGAACTCTTGCTCTCTAGAGGCGCTCATGTCGATCCATTTTCTACTGATCATGGAACACCGTTGCATGTTGCTGCTAAACATAAGCAAGACGGGGCCATGAAGATTTTGTTGGATCACCATGCAGATGTAAGTTCCATTATATGTTTCTTTATAGTGTTCGAACAGCTGTATTTCATAATCTTGGTGGTCTGCTTTCTCCATTTCTCACAGTTGTATTTTGCTGTTTTGTCTCTGGAATCTGGACACGTACACAGAGTTGTGAACATTTGTAAATTAGATTAAAATTTTCCTTTTACTCATTAATTGGTTGTACAATCATGCCCCTTTGAATTTCTAAGTGATGTTGAAAAACTAGTTGTACTGTACATACTATTCTGCAGTAAGCAGAAACTCGTGGGCTCCTTTTGTGAACTATATGCTTCATTGCTTCTAGTGTACACATAGTTTCACCTTCTAAGGTTGAAAATGATTATCATATAGCACATTCAGACCTCCACTAAATTTTCATTTCCATTAAAGATTCCTGTCTCCACCTTTATTATCTGTTAGTATGTCAAACTTTCAAAATTGAAGTTTGCATGTGCTAAATTGCTGATATTCTTGCGCAGTTAGTATCTATGTGATTTACTTGCTCTGACAAGAATTAGCTTAATTGGTTAATAATTTCCTAGGGCCTATTCGATAGTTTTTCCTTTTGAAAATTAATATAAAATTGTTAACACAAGAATCAGTTCATGTACACCTTAATGAAGATAGACCTTATGCATTTTTTCATGAATGTGATATTTCAGGCATGTCAACTAATCAATATCCCACCCTTACTGCCACACTTACTGCCGTCAACTATGTCCAGAAATTCATACATGAGATAAAATCTACTTGTAGAAGCTTCCTTGCTTGTGGGTGTTGCTACATTCATGCTAAATGTCAACTAAAAAAATATTTACCCAAATAGCCACACTTACTGCCGCCAACTATATCCGGAAATAGAGGAGTAAGTCTGACAAACTGACAATGGTGGTTTAAAAGAATGATCAGCACTTGGTGTCCTATCATATTGTAGATAAAATCTACTTGCAGAAGCTTCCTTGCTTGTGGGTGTTGCTACAGTCATGCTAAAAGGATGAAATGTTAGAGATGATTATATTCAGCACAAAGATCCCTGGGAAAGAGCTCTGATGAGGAGCATCAAGGGAACTAGAGAGCAAGGAGGGCAACATGTGCGAGCATCAATACAGAAGGGGAATATAGGCAGTACATGCTATGAGAATGGTGGGGCTGAGACACATTGAGTAGTAGAGGTTGAACTTGTATGGGTCGGGAGACGGGCGCAAAGTTGGTTGTAAATAAGAGCACCTCAGTGGATCAAACTCTTCTACACTTAAAGGACAGCCCACATTACCCGGATTCTAAATTGTTTGGTGTATGGCGTGCCCAAGCACAACTGTCAAGGTCACCATGTATTTATTTCTTCTTGGGCCTGTTTTCAGATGTAATAACCTAAAATATGGAATGATGGCGATCCAAACAAGGCATACATCTTAGTTGTTATCTTTCTATCTAAAAAAAGTTATTGGTTGTCATACGGATTTAAAGACTAATAGTGAAGAACTGACCAGTGATTCACTCAATGCTCCACTACCAAAATATTCTCATGTTGAATTGTTGATGATGTGCATTTTCCTCGCCTCTTCTTTGCAATGCTGCACCAACTTCCTTTTTCTTCTTCTTTAAGTCACTAAGGTTCATTGTCACAGTGACATGGTTCCATCTTTTTGTGAATATATGTATCAGTTTTTTATTTATGTATCTGATATTTGTCATTAATCTGTTGAGCTAATTACTTGCTTCTCTTGTTTAGTGCAACAAGATTCTGAAAAATTTCGCTTCACCTCTCGTGACTGCTATCTATAGTCGCTCAGTGAAATGTGTGAACCTACTGCTAGAGGTACTGCTCCATTTTGTGCATTATTTAACGAAGATGTGGACAGATAAATTGTGGCAAATATTACTCAGAGGAACCATGTATGATCCTCTTATATGTTAGGCTGGTGCTGACGTGAAGGGTATGAGTGGTTCGACCCCCTTGGAAGTTGCTATAGTATATGGCCTAACTGACGTCTTGAAGCCCCTATTGGATGCTGGTGCAGATCCCAATGTTCGGAATGAAGTAAGTTTTATGTTCTACTGTTGTATATTTTAGTCACATCACATCGTGGTTGGTTGTTTAAACATGTAGCATTAAATAGCTAATCATTGTCCATCCTTAAACTTTGGTAATACGAGTCCCATAGTCAGTCATACCTAACTAATATTTGACTCAGCTTAGGTGCACTAAATAAACTCAGTGATGAAAACTCGGAATAGTGACATGTAAATTTTACTACAATTCCATGCCTTCTGATATTTTTTGTCAGGTGTAACCTACTAACCATTTGCATTTCTTGAAGATAAATCTTGTGGAACAACAGCATATCGAAATTCTTTAAATTACTAATTTTTTCAAAGAAATAATTTTGGTTGATTTATCCTTCCATTTTTAAATGGCTTTTCTTCCCGTGTAATTTGAATTTTTGACATGTGAAGGTGTGTTAGTTTCCAGTCTCCAAATAGCATATCTTCTACATAGTACCTAGGTATTTGCAACAGCAACCAAAAGACGTAAAAAGGTAAAAACTAAACAACACCAACAACTTTAGTCCCAAGCAAGTTTGTGTAGGGTAGAGATGAAAACCAACAAAAACCACAGGAACCAAAAGACTTACAAATGTAAAAATAGAAGGTAATATATCACCAGTTATAAAAAATACTAAACTTTCTAGTGATGAAAAGTTATTTAGAACATGCTGCCTGTTTTTTAGATAATGGATGAGTTAATCCCCTGACCTCTGCATCTAGGATGCACACAGCCCCCATAGTTAACGACAAAATGGAGTTGATGGATTGTTTGGATACATGCGCACTGCCTTAGGGACAAGGACGAACTCATTTTATGACCTACTTTTTGGCTCGAATGGAGCACTATTGGTCAAATTCTTGTCTATACACCTTGCATGTTGCTGAATTTCTGTTACTTTATGTTTTCTGTCAAATACATTGGTGAGATTCAATTGTGTCTTTTTCATAACAGTATGGTCAGTTTCCAATACAATTCGCGGCCTATCTTGGTAAACGCAAAGATGTCGAGATCCTGTTTGAAGTTACTTCTCCTATTCCAGCTATACAAGATTGGAGCATTGATGGAATATTTAGTTACATAAAGTCACAACCAAAGTTGGAGGTATGATCAAGAACGTCATTGACATATCACGATATATTTACTGATGTGCCATAGTGGCATAGTCCCCAGCCATTTTTCAAATGAAACTGTTTAGGCAAGAAACTCTATATTCATCTCTTATACTGTAATGATTGTTCATCTTGTATTTTTCGTGAATTCTCGTTTTGACACTTTTGAACTATAAAACTTCTATTTTGACACTAGATGACATTCCCTGGTTTTGGTGATTCATTCAAAATTGTGATGCACCATAAAACTTTCATGAAGAGAAAAAGAAGAAGCAGAGATCGATACAATGAGATCCTGTGGGCCGTGTAGTATGACAAATTGTAACCGTGCAACTGAGCTTGGGGTGGGGTGGGGGGGGGGGGGGGGGTTGGGGTTAATGTGGTACCTGAATTTCTGCTTGTTTACGGGAAGTCGGTAACATGCAACGCGTACCAAATAAGTGAAATTATAACACGCTTAAATATGAAAATATTTCTATACCTTTTAAGCTCTTTGCACATAAACGTCAGCAATCTTCAGGTCATTTAATTTCGATTTAAAATTTCAGGATCTCCCTTTGTTTAAAATGTCAGGAGCTAAGTTGAAACAAGAAGGACACAAAGCTTTGCAGAAAGAGGATTACAATGCTGCATTAGAATTCTATACCATGGTATGCTATTGCACTTTTTGTGGTCCTGAAATTAATCTCTTTTCCCCTATTATTTTTGTCTCATTTGTATCCATTGCACCGGCTTATATCACAATCTGATGTTTTTATGGATACTGCTGCAAACTATACATGGATTTATTTTTGTTCGCTCGTATTTTCCTACTCTTTTTAATGTTGTTTCTCGATGTAAGGATAGGACATAGGAGTGCAAGTGTGAATGGCTAATTGTATTATCTCAAGGCTCATGGACACTCAAAACCATGGCCGAAACTGTATAGGCACTTGTACCTTTACAGTATTCACGCTTGTGAGTTATGGCTTCACGGCGCCCTTGTTAGTGCCAGCACAGATAAACCTGCGGGCCTGCACAACGGAGTTGCTTTTGAGCGTGTCATCGCTGGAGTGATAGCCCGCCTTGTAAGACTTAAATCACCGAGCAGTGTCACCTTCACAGTGGCCCTGATAGCACAACGGTAGAATCATTGAGCATTTGGGTCCCTGGCACATTGTCATTTCTTATATTTGTTGGGTTTATTTATAAATCATTTGCTTGTATGTTCGGATAGGTTGTCAAATATTTTAGCATGGGAACAGGGAAACTCTTCTCACTTCTTGACATACACATCAACAGCTTTGTTTAATTAGCTGCTTGTGGGAGCAGTTTTGACTGAAAACTGTTTCCACTTTTCGAAGAGACACTTGCGTATGTGATTTATCTTGTAATTCATGATATACGTTGTTCTTTGTTTGGTACTAAGTATTTGTCATTCATTTACTTACCGAGTCGTTGTCATAGAAATGTGGTGATTATATGCAGATTTGTCAGAAAATATGCAGCTGATCATTTGATTTATTGGCTGTAGGCTATGGTTGTTGACCCTGGGAACATGGATCCAAACTTGATCGGCCGTATGGGTTATTGCCGGCTTCGACTGGGAAATGGAGAGAGTGCTTTAAGCGACGCCCATCATTGCAGGACAGTGGAACCTGACAATCCATATGCATGCTGGCTGCAGGGCTACTCATATGTGCTACTAAAGGTGATGCAGAGTCAAGATCTGGCACTTGTTTAAATATGTTGTGGCTAAACCCTTTTGGCGATTCCGCTCAACTCTTATCTCTTCATTAATTTTTAGGAGTATGAAAAGGCATGCGATGCATTTCTTGACGGTCTCAAATTGTGGCCAGGATTTGTTGGAATCGAGAAGGCGTTAAGGTAAATCTACTTTAGCTGCATGCTTTATTTAACAGTCCAGTTTGTATAGACATTCACGTCTTGCGTCGGAACTGTACATAGGCAAACAAATAAATAGACTTGTATTACCAAAAAAACACGAGCACAGTATTTTGTCTTTGTACAGTACGCATATGAATACAGTCATATCTTTAGATGAATTTCTGTTTACTACATCAATAATATGGCTAGTCTTTGTGTCTCATTTGCCAGTTTGGCCCATTTCCACAAGAATTACTGGTGGCAAGGCATTCAGATGGTCTGCTGATCGCTTTTTCTGGAACATGCAGGGAAGGTCTGAGATTGTTGAAAGAATCTCATGCCGACAAGAAGAACGGCACAGAAGGACGGTGTCTTGACCCGCGTCTTTTCCTTTGAAGAGAGCAATTCGACTAACAAGTCTGACGCCTCGACTCTTTTGACCAATCGCGTGCTGCCTGTGCCGAAGAACGTGGTGCTTGATGCCCCGTTGAACTGTAGGTGTTTGCGGCTGCAACCCTGAACATTTGGACGGTCATGCATACTGCAGTGCTAGTGAGTAGAAACTGTTACGTAGTATCTATCTTCAACCATGTCGATGATGTGTCGCTCTGAGGTGACATGGTGATGATTAAGCTGGGCATCGGTAGAGTTGAACATGATCTATATCATACTCTGGTGATGCTTGCATGTTTTATTATCTTCAAAAAAAGATCTGTGCGCTTCTACTTTTTTTGGCGGGATGGTCCGTGGTCTACATTTTGTTTCAATCGATGATCCCCTGGAAACAGGACCTTCGAGAAATAGAAAGAAGCTGATGAGTCCGCGTAGGTGACTTCGGTGGCGGATGCTGCTAGCTACGAGGAGTCGAGGGCTCTAATACAAAACGGCAAATTTTACCCGAATTTGAAAATTGTTAACACAAAATGAACCGGGTTTGAATTCTTTTTAATTTATGATAGCAATGTGACTAGCTGGAACCTTTCCTTCAAACGAGCACTCTGGTAAAGATGGTATTGTTTGCAGGACGCAGCATGAAGGAAACTTCGCTGAAAGATGGATGGATCGAGCGGGGATTCGACGACGAAAACGCATCGATCGTGCTCTCGCTGTTGCACTCTCGCTAGCTTTTCAATCGAATTCTCGTTGCGTGCTCTCGGGTCTGGAGGTGTTAGAATATGAGTCGGTTAGGATTTGTTTTAGAGTTTGCTTGTAATTCAAGTAAGGGTTAGCCGCCGGCCCCTCATATATACTCCTTGTAATCTCCAAACAAAAATCGATTATGAGACAAATATTGTTTTACATGGTATCAGATTAAAATCGATCTAGGGCATGTCGCCGCCCACCCCACCCCCGCCGCCGCCACGCGCTGCTCTCGCCGCCTCCAAGCTCGCCGCCGCCGCGGCGCACTACTCCTCCTCCTCCACCCAAACCCTAGTCCCTTCTACCCCACCCACCATTCAATATGCCGATACAATTTCAGATGTTAGTCCCTTTATTCCTGTTACTTTAGATCTTCCCAAGCACAACTACTACCATTGGCGCCACCTCTTTGAAGTTCATCTAGGCCGCTGCAATCTTCTCGGCCACGTCGACGCCAACTCCGTCCCCCAGCCCTCGGATCCTCACTGGGTGAAGGACGACCTCGCCATCATCCCAATGGATCTACCAACGGGTGCCCACCGAGATCTTCAATCTCGTCTTCCGCGACGCCTCCAACGCCGCCACGCTCTGGGCAGCCCTTCGTCAGCTGTTTCAAGACAACGTCGACGCTCGCGTCAACACCCTCCACACCGAGCTCCGCAACACCGTCCAAGGCGACTCCCAAGTGGGGGTTTATTGTCAACAGCTCAAGTTTCTCGCCGACGAGCTCCGTGAACTCGGCGACCCCATCGGCGACCGTCAACTCATCAATATTCTTCTCGTCGGGCTCGGTGAACATTTTGAGAAGCAAGCCTCCTTCATCCCCATGATGCGGCCGCGACCCTCCTTCGCCGAGGTACGCTCCATGCTTCAATGGGCAGATCGCGCCATCACCAACAAGGAGGCTCGTCCCCAAGGTTTTGCGGCCATCCAACGTCCGCCCGCTCCAGCTCCACCGCCGCCACCTCCTCCAACATCGGTGCAACCACCCCCAGGATGGCGCCCCAGCCCGAACTACCGTGGCACAAGGCCGATCTACCAACCTCCATGGCCTTCAGCACCATCTGCTCCAGTCCTTTAGGCGGCGCACCATCGGCTCCGGCTCCACCACCGGCTCCTGCACCTCCAGCATCGCCGATCTAACGCCCCCCCACATGACCCATGGACCGGCCTTGTGCAGGCTTGGTCCATGCCCTGGGCGGCTCCCTCTCCAATCGGTGCACCACCCGCCTACACCGGCTCTTGGATGTCGGGCATGCGCCCTCACACCGGCTCCCCTGGACTACTCGGCATGCGCCCTCCATCGCAGGCCTACGTCGCTGCACCATCTTACTACTCCTACAGCGCACCGTCACCAATGAACTACAACACCTCAACAGGCGGCCACTATCCGATGTACCAGCTGAAAGAACAAGCTATGCCCGGATGTCGCCTAGAGGGGGGGGGGGGGGGGTGTGAATAGGCGATTAAAACTTTTTCTATTTAGGGGCTTGATAATTGCGGAATAAAACTAGATGTTTAAATTAACAAGCCAACAACCTAAAATTCTAGGTTTACCTAAAGTGCACCAACAACTTATGCTAAACAAGGCAAGCAACAAGGTGATAGCAAGATAAATAACTTCAAGCTCGAAGGCTATCACAATATAAATTGCATAAGTAAAAGCTCGGGTATAGAAATAACCGAAGCACGCGGAGACGAGGATGTATTCCCGAGTTCCTCCTTGTTAAGGGAGTACGTCTCGTTGGAGGGGTGTGAGCTCGCCACAAGAGGCCTACTCAAGATGCCACAAAGGCCTCACCCTATTCTCCGATGAACCTCACCCAAGGGATTGGTTCACCTTCCACTATCGGAATCCTTCAAGGCAGATTCGGAGCCCTTTTACAACTTGCTTGGGGCACACACCCACAACTCAATTGGGGGCTCCCAAAATGTGCCGAAACTTCACAACCGAAGACTTCGCGGCACCTCCAACCGTCTAGGGTACACGATGCACCCAAGAGGCAACAAGCTCTTGGGAACACAATGCACCCAAGAGTAACAAGCTTCTCAACATCGATCTTCACGTATCACCGTCGGGAGAGCAACCCGATCCAACAAATGCGAGAGGAAAGAACACACAAAGTGGTCAAGTCCTTCACTCTCAAATTCCAACCAAGCAACAAATGCTTTGGGGGGAATAAGAGAGGAAGAACAAAGGGGATGAACACAAAGCAACTCCAAATTTAGATCCACTAGGTTCCCCTCACTTAGAGGAGAATTTGATTGGTGGAATGGTAGATCTAGATCTCCTCTCTTGAATCCCTAAGTTTGGGCAAGAATCATTGGAGGGATTGAGAGGAATCAAGCTCACAAGTTTGCAAAAATGGAGGAGAGAGAAAGAGAGCTGAGCAAAGAGTGAGCAACCAGCACTTGGGGGAAGAAGGGGGCTATTTATAGCCTCCCCCACAAACTAGCCGTTGGAAAAACGAGGGGCCGGAAATTCCGGGTTAAAGGGCCGGAACTTCTGGCCGGGGGCCGGATATTCCGGGGCTTACACCGGAATTTCCGGTGCCCCGGAAATTTCCGGAGCAAACCTCCGGTGCAAAGTTCCGGACCCCCACCCGAGAGAAAACACGAAAATGACTTAGCCAAATTTTCCTTGGGCCGGATATTCTGGACCAAATACCGGAAATTCCGGACCCCCGGAAATTTCCGAGGAAACTTCCGAGGCAAAATTCCGGACCCCCTCCAGAGAGAAAAGCCAAAAAGACTTAGCCAAAAAAGCTCGAAATCAATGAAATATTAAAAAAAAGCTAAAGCATGAAAATATGGGCCGGATATTCCGGTGCAACGGCCGGAACTTCCGGGGGCCGGAATTTCCGCCCCACAGAAAACAGCAGAAATTGTAATATGAAAATGGGCATATCTTTTGCATCCGGACTCCGTTTTCGATGATCTTGGGCTCGTTGGACTCGCAACGAAAAGCACTATAAGGTCATGCAGAGAAACCTCATTGTCCATCATGTGAGTAAGAGGTCACAAGGAGAGAGAGTTTGACCTCTCTAAAAAGGACACGCCGGGAAAACCTCCTTTTTGAAAACCGGAAATGCCGTATCTTTTGCAATTGAAGTCCAAAAGACATGAAACCAATTTTGTTGGAAAGAGGACGACAAAAGCAACCTTTGTAAATGGCAAACAAGCAATGGAGATTTTGCAAAGAAATGGAAGAGATAAATCTTCCGCACGGATGAACCGGTAAAATCTCCAATACCGAAAACGCAATAGAAGACGCATATGAAAACCGTTTTCGGTGAACTTGGCTTTGTCATGACAAGCACGACAAGCACCAAGAGCACACCACGATAAGAGACAAATAAGAACCAATAAATATGATAGCATGGATGCAAAGGTTTGTGCTCCCTACGACGATACGATCACGATATTCGGTTGAGAGCCCCTCTTGATAGTACGGTTATCTATCCTATAATCCGGGCTCTCACTAAACAACATGAGACCGGTAAAATAGAAACTCTATCAAGATCATACCTTTGCCTTGCGCATTAATCCACTTGAGGTCGATGAAGACGATCTTCATCTCCTCAAGATGCACCACCTTCCTCGATTGCGCTTCGGTGAAGATTCACATGACGCTCCCCCATACACCAAGATGGGAGACGCACTCTTCGGCATAACTTCACTTGGCCTTGATCAACCCGCACAAAGCCTTGATCAACACAAACTTTTCTTCCCTTAGCTTTGACTCCAACAAATGGAGATCAAGCAACTCAAATGGACACACCTATGAATATAGCTCAATGCAAACATTAGTCCATAGAGATTGTCATTAATTACCAAAACCATGCACTTTCACCAGCTTCCGCCGCCACCGATCGCCCCAGCACCGCCATCTGCACCAAACTCGTTCCCTGCAGCAACGCCAAGCTGGGACCAAGCCGCTTTCCTCCAGGCCAAATTCCCTTAAACCCTCTAAACTTCTCCCCCATTGGCATCGATTGCCGAAATGGGAAGAAAAATTTAGAGAGCCAATATAATATGAGTTCCTCTAACAAGGTGATGACAATCCCTTTCAACGAATAATTAGACGAAATCAAACTATATTGAGGATCCAAAGATTGCAAAAAGATGAAATCATTTTAAACATCTCCACAAAGGAGAAAAGCAATCAAAAAATCCAAAGCGAGAGTTCTAAATAAAACCGGAGATGCTCCCCAATGTTCATGCACTATAGAGAAGTGCACAAAAATGGCATCCTCGCTCCCCAAGATTATCTAGAACACGCAACAAGTGCAATAGTGCATAATGCAAAAGCAAATCATAGCACTTGCACCAAAGATGTGGTTGAGCCATAAAGGAGATACCAATTTTCAAAAAAAAACATCATAAGATAGGCCCAACCGAAATAAAAAGATCTTTTAATGAAATATGTTCACACGCTTAGGGATACCAATTGGAAACTAAAACCAATTGAAAATGCCAAAAGCTAGTGAGATCATTTAGACAATAAAATTCAACATGCTCACCATGGTAGGCATGAGGTCAAAGATCTTCAAGAAATACATGAGTGTGCAAAGATACCAAGAAACAATAAGACAAGCACTCATGAGACAAATTTGGAGCCACCAAAGAATTATAGACGAAACACAAGGTGGCTCAAAAAGAAATAGGATACCGACTAAAAGGTGACCTCTCTCATATGTATAGGTTTCTAATTAGACAAACTATAAAGATATACATCCTCAAAGAAACATATACATACGAAATGGTTTGGGAAAAGAAGAACAAGGTATCCAAAAGGAAGTCATAAATATACAAACGAGATTATTGCATACAAGCATAGCACATAGCTCAAATTTATCTCATTGTATATAAATGAACTTCAAATATATCAAATGCATCACACATATCACTAAGGGAACAAGAGATAGTGGAGATGCTTTGAGTTAGGCAACAAGTATCACAAGGAAATAATATCAATTGAAGAAAAGGTTTTTGCAAATTCATCACACATATCACAAAGATATATTAAGTGAAGGAAATAGGCCAAAACCACAACAATTGCATATAAAAACTTTCATGCCAAGAGGCAACCTACACAAGGTTGAATACTAGAAAGGTATGCATGAGATGGATACTTGTTACCGAGATGCATTGACGATGAAGATGATGAGAGTTGGTTTGTCATCAAAGCTTGACTCTGACAATCACACGGTGAGAACACCTTCCTTATGAATGAGGCAAGCATTCAATGCATCTCCATTGTACCTAAAACACAATTAGAGTACAAAATGGTTCCTAAACTCATTGGTTCCCATAGTAGTTAGATCAACTATAATATTTAGGAAACACTCCACATAAATATGTGCATATAGATATGAAATTGAATTTCACGCACATCTTAGCCGATTTAGGATTCGGTGGAGTATCCCCTATATATTGGAACTAAAAGGACTAGCATGCCATATAATATATATGTTAAAGGATATACATACAAAGCCTTTCAAGATCCAAACGAGATACAATTTGGACAAAAACACCAAGTAAACCAAGAAGAGAGCACACAAGAGTGTGACACTAAAGGTTGTCCAAATTATATCAAACTCCAAATCAACACATGATTGAGGAAAAATCAAATCAACAAATGATTGATTCCAAAACACATCAACACATGAAGTGTGATATCAAAAGGAATCAAATCAACACAACAAATGATCGATAAGACACCAATTGAAAATAAGATACCAATTAAAACAAAAAATATCAACTAGGAGAAAAGATACCAAGAAGAGGGTGATACTTGACCGAAATCAAGTAAAGTAAAATAAGGCAAAAGGTATCAAGACTCCCACAATAAATATCAATTGAAACAAATATCTATGAGGAGATATTAAATTCCAATTAATACCAATTGAAGGTACCAAAACAAGATAAAGAATCAAATGGCAATTGCAAGGATCAAAAATTGATAGATAGGTTAGTGTTCTAAATAAAAAGGAATGCTCCCCCAAGATTAATGCATTATCATATATATTTGCGTTTGAATACAAAATGCACACACAAGGGATCATTACTCTCCGTATTTTATCTACAACACTAAACACTACCAATTGAAAAAATAGGATACATTCAAAAGGCAAGGAAGGCAATAGATAAAGCAAATCAACGCAAGAGCCAATGTGAAGATGGTCTACAAAATCCACCACAATTACTAGTATCACTTGTCATGGACAAGGAGTATATAGAGATATTTCTCGGTGGTATAAAGGAATGATGTACAAAACCAACTTCACCACAAACTAGCAAATGGCAAAAGATAGGAATTAAAACACCATTTTTGAAAGAGGTTTGTTGGTAGTTTCAATTATTCGAACCAACCGGCAAACCCATGGTTAGAATAAAAGGAAACAAATGGTTTCTCACATAATATATGGAAATGCATATTAGAGAAAAACCACACCAAGCAAGCCAATGAAACAAGAGCCAAAAGATAACCAAAAGGAAATTGGAACTTGTTCGAGCAAACATGCCACATAGGAGAAAGATAATTTGCAATATCAACTCTAAGTGGCAAACCTCAAATGTTCACATTTTTATGGGATTGTAATATGCACATACCTTATTACTCCCCCATAATGTGATACTTCATTAAACAAGAGGCAAATAAAACCAACTAGAGAAATTAATGGACATGTAGAATTTGAATTTCTCATGAATGTGACATACCACATAGTAGCTAGATAATATTGAAATATCAATACTAGGTGGTGTCCTTCATGTACACACATTTTTAGGTTTGTGAAGTGCACAAAGCATTTCACTCCCCCAAAATGGGATGGTCCACTAATATCTCAAAAAGCCAAATTAAATCCACACAGGATCTAAAAAGCTCAACACAAAGTTACACTTACATGATACACAACCTTGAGTAACAAGACTAGTAGGAAAGAAGCATATCACATACAAGCACATATTAGGAACAAAACTAACACATGCAAGGGAGCAAGCAACTTTCAATGAATATATGAGTTAAATACAAGTTACCGCAAGGAGGAAGCATTGGATATGAGATAGAGCAATATATTCCAATTGACTTGGCTTGAGAAATAAACCATGAAGATCCCTCAATTCTTCAAAAGTAGCCAAGTCACCAATGTCCTCCACTAACACCTATTGATCAAGTTGAAGCTTGTTGGTCTCCAACCAAGTTGGGTCCTAAGAGGTTAGTCACAATAGGTTTGGGAACCCAAATGGTGCTTTTCTTGACACCACTTTGAGCTCCCACATACTTGGCAAACACATTGCCAACTCTATCCTTCCCAAGAGAATAATCATCATTAATTATGATAGGGTTGGATAAGGTACCGTTAGTGCATGAAGAAGCAAGATGACCTTTGCCGCGACAAAGGTAGCAACACCGACTCTTCTTCTTCTTAATGGGCTCCTCAACTTGAGGAGCATTGGCTTGAGTCTTCTTGGGAGGTGGCCTTTGTTCAACTCATGGTTGAGCACGAGATTGACCAAGAGGCCGCTTCCCTAGTTGCTTCTCACTAAGAGGCTTCTTCTTCTTCATTGGGCAATCCCGAACGTGGTGCCCTTCAACCTTGCACTTGAAGCAAGTGATCTTTGCCGGATTCTTGACTTGAACTTGACCCTTTTTCTTCTCAACCTTGGACTTGTTCTTGATGTTGGAGTTGAATCCAAGTCCACTCTTGTCATTGGGGGATTGTTGCACACTCAACATGTTGTCAAGTGCACGCTTCCCTTCATGACGCTTCTCCAAGTCATTCTTCAAAGAAGTGACTTGGGCCTTGAGGTCTTTTATTTCCTCTACATGGTTAGTGGCAACAAATGCACTAGAGGAAGTAGAAGCTTCATTGTTATGACAACAAGGCAAAGCGAGTAATTCATCACATGATGTACCAATATTTTTAGTGGATGAATTACTAGGACTAGCACATGGCATTTTAGCATTTTTAGTTGAATTTGTGCTATTATCCACATAAGGCTCACACGATGTTACCTTGGTAGTGATTGCCTCATGAGCTAACTTTAGACTAGCATAGGATGCTAGAAGATCATCATTAGAGCTAGATAGCTTTTTATGATTTTCTTCCAACTTCCTATACTTGCTAGTTAGCAACTCAAGTTGAGCCCTTAGCTCAACATTCTCCTTCAAAGTAGATGCTTCACAAGAAGTAGAGTTAGTAGTACAAGCATCATTAACATTAGGAATAGAAGAAGAAATCTTGGCAAGCTCATCATTTAATCTAGCATTTTCATTTTTCGTGACTTTATATTTAGCATGAGCATGGTCACGTTCTTTAACAATTTTAGCAATTATTTCATTATGAGACTCCTCGATAGATTCTAATTTCTCCTCTAGAGAAGCACGAGTCTCATGCTCTTCCTCAAGAGCATCTTCTAACGATGCTTTCTCCATAGCATCATCTCTCTCGATCTTACCCTTTTCTTCAAGGGTTGCTTCCAAGGCCTCAATAGTTTCCCCGCGCTCAATAAGCGTTTTCATAATTTCAAAGAGCATAGTTTGAGCATTTTTATTTTTAGGAAGGGCTTTAAGAATCATAAGACCGTTATTTTGAAGCCTAGCATTAACCTTTTCCACATCATCTTCTTCATCATTTTTATCATCATCATCATCATTATCATCATTATTATTATCATTGCTAGAAGAAGATTTACCCATAAGGCAATGAGAGGTGGATGAAGATGAGCAATTAGTTTTTGAGCTACTTAAGTTCACATCTTGTTCCACAATTAATTGGGTTTCCTCTACATTGACATTCATGCAAGAGTTAGAGGGAACACAAGCATTTTTATCATTGGAACAAGATAAAGCAAGCATATCATAGAGAGATTTATCCAAGCAACTTTTAGATGATATGCAAGGACTATCAACACTAGCATGAGAATCATTTATAGTGCTATGTGTGTTTAGGTCCAAAGATGAATCATTGCAAGTAGATAGAGGTGGAGAATCATCAAAAATGAGCTCACTATCCAAATTGCAAAAACCATCACTACTAACCATCACATTGGATTGTGGCTTACCACATTTTGGTGAAGTAGACGAAGACGAGAGCTCGTCACGGCCGGAGGTGGAGGGAGAACAATCATCCTCAATAGAGTTGGACACTCCATATTTTTCTTGAAGCTTGGTCCAAAGCTCATGAGCATCCCGTAGAGGCAAGATTGACTCAAACACTACAACACTCATAAATTTGCAAAACTCGTTAGATGCTAGAGCATCTAGATATAAGTTTTTCTCATCCTCTAAAGTCGTACTTTCGTAGTCCTTTGGAGGAGAAAAACCTATATCTAAGATCCGCTCAATATCGGGGTCCAAGACCCGTAAGTGACTAAGCATATGAGTTTTCCAAACATTAAAATTTGTGCCATTAAATCTAAACACGGAATTGTGCGCTAAATCCCTAGATGACATCTTTACTCTCTCGGCGGTAAAGCCAAATAAGAGAGACGAGGCTCTGATACCAATTGAAAGAACAAGCTATGTCCGGATGTCGCCAAGAGGGGGGGGGGGGTGAATAGGCGATTAAAACTTTTTCTATTTAGGGGCTTGATAATTGCGGAATAAAACTAGGTGTTTAAATTAACAAGCCAACAACCTAAAATTCTAGGTTTACCTAAAGTGCACCAACAACTTATGCTAAACAAGGCAAGCAACAAGGTGATAGCAAGACAAATAACTTCAAGCTCGAAGGCTATCACAATGTAAATTGCATAAGTAAAAGCTCGGGTATAGAAATAACCGAGGCACGCGGAGACGAGGATGTATTCCCGAGTTCCTCCTTGTTAAGGGAGTACGTCTCGTTGGAGGGGTGTGAGCTCGCCACAAGAGGCCTACTCAAGATGCCACAAAGGCCTCACCCTATTCTCCGATGAACCTCACCCAAGGGATTGGTTCACCTTCCACTATCGGAATCCTTCGAGGTGGATTTTGGGGCCCTTTTACAACTTGCTTGGGGCACACACCCACAACTCAATTGGGGGCTCCCGAAATGTGCCGAAGCTTCACAACCGAAGACTTCGTGGCACCTCCAACCGTCTAGGGTACACGATGCACCCAAGAGGCAACAAGCTCTTGGGAACACAATGCACCCGTCGATCTTCACGTATCACCGTCGGGAGAGCAACCCGATGCAACAAATGCAAGAGGCAAGAACACACAAAGTGGTTGACGAGGTGTGGACTCGGCAAATCCCTGGGTCGAGTACCCCGGGTTGATTGAGGGGGAGAGAGTAGGAACGTTGGTGATCACGACGGCTAACAGGGGGCGAGTTTACCCAGGTTCGGCCCCTCGAGGTGAGGTAAAGACCTACTCCTGCTTGTCTGGTATTATCGAGGTGGCTACAATGGCGAGATGGAAGTCTCGCTAGGGTTTGCGTGTGTGTTTCTTGACCTAGCTGGCGCACCCTCCTGGCCTTTATATCACAGGCCAGGTCTCGGGTGGACGGTGCGGATTGCACATTACAGGATAAGGAAAGCCATCACTGGCCTAACCAGCTACTTGGGCCACACGGTACACTTCATGGGCTTCAATGGGCTTCCCTTGGCGTGACCCAGGTACCACCACCGTGGGGTACCCGAAAGGTATCCCCACGACAGTAGCCCCCGAGTGCTTAGTCGAATCGCAGAGTCGAGTAAAGGACTCCTTCCTCCGGGCACGCCACCTGGTTCCTTTACAAGTCAACCTTCGGCTGCAATCGTCTTGAATAATCGGGTGCGCCTCATGATCTTCTTGATTCGCCAATTTTCGACTGCCGTTGTCCTTAGTCATCGGGTCACTACTGGGAAATACCCTATCAGTGGCGCACCAAATTATGATTCTGTGGCGCACCCCCAAAATTGCTGGGTGCGCCACAGAATCGTCGCCACAAAAATATATATTCTGTGGCGCACCAGCAAGATGCGCCACAGAAACATGAAGATTCTGTGGCGCACCCCACTGCATGCGCCACAAAAATTGTTTTTTAGGTTTAAAAAAAAATTAAACTACGACGTCATATACGTCGTACGCCGCCACCACAGCCGGGATGCGTCGCTGCCGTGCCGTCGCGGTCGAGAGCATCCTCCGGACGACGGCGACCTGTGCCGCGCGCAGCCAGACAGCACGGCGTTCCAGGTGGCCAGCGTAGGCTCCGTCGCCGGGTTCCTCGCCATGCGCTCCGCGAGCTCCACGCGACGGCGGAGGCGCCGTCCGCCCGGTGCAGCACCGTGGTCGCCGCCGCCACGTCCGCCCGGAGCAGCACCGCGGTCGCCGCCGCCACGTCCACGGCCTCGGCGTACATGCCCGCGAGGAACCCGGGCACGAGCGGGTGCGCGTCGACGAGCCCGGCCTTGAGCGCGTGCGCGTGCTCGGCGCGGCCCTCCCGCCGGCGGAGGGCGCGGCCGCAGGCGTGGAGCACAGCAGGAGCTCCTCCTCGACCGTCGTGGCCAGACGCCACGACCTCCTCGCCGTCCTCTGCACGTCCCTGTTCCCCACCTCGCCGTTCCCCAGCCGGAACCCCTCCTCGCCGACCCCTGCACGTCGCCGTTCGCCACCATGGCGCACGCCGCCGCGGCCATCCGGGCCACCCTGCTCCTTGTCCTCCTGGCCGTCTCCGGCGAGCAGCAGCAGCATCCGTGAAGCAGCGACGAGACCAGTCCTTGACGATGCGGTGCGCCCATCTTGCATCTCCTCGTCCTCCTGGCCGTCTCCGGCGAGCAGTCCTTGGTGAAGGTTTTGGATCGGGTGAGAGAGAGGCGGCGGCGTGGTGGGAGTTTGGTGGCCGGGCGGCGAGGAGCCCCTCGCGGCGGCAGAAGAGAGGTAGGTGGGGTCGTGGGGAGCATCGATCTGGCTGCTCAAGTGGTGAGCTCAACCAAGTGCAAAGCATCGAATGCGTGGTGCAGAGAGAGAGAGAGAGCAGGGACCTGCGTGCGTGTGTGGCATGCTGTGAGTGGTACGTGGTGCGTGGCGTGCTGTGTGTGGTGTGTTGTGTTTGACCAGATCCAGATCTAAAAAAAAATCTGTGGCGCACGGGCACGGGTGCGCCACAGAAATCAGCATTTCTGTGGCGCACGTGACTCGGTGCGCCACAGAAATGCTAATTTCTGTGGCGCACGAGTTTGGGTGCGCCACAGAAAGCAGAATTTCTGTGGCGCACGGGGCTGGGTGCGCCACAGAAATGCTGATTTTTGTGGCGCATTTGGTTTTCGTGCGCCACAGAATTACAAATTTCTGTGGCGCATTGTTTTGCATGCGCCACAGAAATAATTTCTGTGGCGCACCGATTAAGGGTGCGCCACAGAATGTCAACCTACCTATAAGCCTTTTCCTAGTAGTGGGTGCGCGAACAGCGCTCCCGATGGGAGTAGCCCCCGAGATTAAGCTGAATTGCTTGCAATTGAGGTTAAACTCAATTTTTCTTTAGTCGAAAAGTCCGCTCCCGATGGGAGTAAAAAGATGACTCGAAATGCCCGAGTCAAAACTGGCCTTGCTCGACTTGCTTTGTACTCAGCCTTGATGGCCTACTAAATTGACTTAAACTCAGCTCTGAAAGCTTACTGGTTGTTCATCCACTCGAATGATGAATTCGGGTGTCATCGGCTTTGTAAAGCTTACTATGTACTTGTCTCACTCGAATGGATTGTCGAGTGCTTTGCCAGATCGTTGGCTTACTTGATACGAATCCATAGTGACGTCAGGGATGACATCAGTGATGACGCTTCCTGGCACACTCTGCGTCCGACGGGACGTGACGAAGTGGGCCCACTGTCGCAGCGGCCGCCGTTGAATTTGGACCATTGGGCGCGAAACTTTCGCGAAGTGATGATGACGCCTTGGTTCCCGTGCGTAGTGGAGGGTGACAGTTGCCCTCTTCGCGCGACACGTGGACGGTCGGATGGTTGATTCGGGCTACGGTTCCGTGGATGACGGCGAGGATGAACTGCACCCGCGGTATATAATTTTCACCGCGGCGTGGGAACAGTTCACCAAGCCTTCATTCCCGTCTTCTCCGCTGCCTCATCTCCATTGCCATTTGCACCCAGATCTTCAGAAGCTCTCCCCTCCTCCGCTAGCACCATGGGCCAGAAGAGGGGAAAGGGAGCAGAAAGCTCCGCTGCCGGCGACGACGCCGGCATGAAGAAGTTGGAGGGCGATTGGGGGAAGTCGTCCGTGAAGGCGGCGGAGCTGGACAACCTCCGAGAACAGGGATTGCTGCCGCCGACGAGCACGGCGACGACGCGCGCCCCCGGTAAGGATGTGATCCCCTCTCCTCGCGATGGGGAGCGCGTGTGCTTCGTGGAGTTCCTTCCACGGGGCTTCGGGTTCCCCATCCACGATTTTGTTCGTGGTCTTCTTTTCGCCTATGGGATTCAGATCCATGATCTGAATCCCAACAGCGTTTTGAGCATCGCGAGTTTTATTGTGTTATGCGAGTGCTTTCTGGGGGTCGCACCCAACTGGAACCTCTGGAAGTCGCTCTTCATGGTGCGACGGATGGTGGGGCGGTCGAAGCAGACGTTCCCTGTAGGCGGCTTCGGAATCCAGCTGCGCGGCGACACGTCCTTCTTCCAGCTAAAGAAGTCTGATTCCGTCCAGAACTGGCGGAAGAAATGGTTCTACATCAAGTGGGACCAAGAAGGCCTTCCCGAGTTCGCCGCTGATCGACCTCTGCGAAGGACCAATGCCTGGTCGCACTCTTTGTCAAAGGAGGACAAGGAGTCGACCAAGCCACTGCTGGCGCTGCTCCGCGGGTTGCTGACGACACTCGGACGCGAGACAGGTGGCATTCACCTTATCGCGACTTTCCACAAGCTGAAGGTGCAGCCGCTGCATCGACGCGAACAACCAATGTGGGAGCTCGCAGTCGATACCTCGGTCGATGATGCACATATCGCGACTAAGGTGAGGAACATCACCAGCCTCCGGGTCGCCGATCCGTGCAACGTTAACTGCCCGGTCGAACCATACGGGCCAAACAACCCCGTACCTGAGGTAAGCACCTTGAACTCTCTTTGCTTTGCTTTAGTCGAATGTTTTTCCTGACTCGCCTTTCTCCTCGCTGCTCGTCAGGATCGAAGGGCTTATGTGAGCCTTCCTCCGCTGATGGAGAACGGCCCTCACGACGAGGCCATGGTCGTCGAGCAGGACGACGATGAAGATGAACTCCCTTCTGCCCACTCGCCGAGTGAGGAAGTGGAGGAAAACGATGAAGACAATGAGCCGCTGCGGAAGCGGCGAAGACGGAAGAATGTCGACTCCACCTCGGGGTCGTCACCTTTGAAGGAAGTGGTTGTGGAGGACAAGGAAGCCAGCGAATCGTCCTCTGATGCGAGTGAGCCGGAGGATCCTCTGTCCGTGCATCCACTAAATTCGGCGCCACCCACTGCATTTGGGAAGATGGCATCTCCTCCCATGAGCAGCGAGGATGAAGATGTCAACAGGTAAGCCTTTGCGAGTACGCTTTTTTGTCTTTGTTCTTCTTTCGACTCCTTGGACGCTTTTCTGAATTTCTGCTTCTTTGTATAGCCATCACACTGGTGGTGCCGACTCTCCACCTCGCGATGAGGAACATCAGTCCGCGGCTGTCCTGGAGCGGACCTCTGGGGCACCCGAAGAGGCGCCTGAGGCCAATAATCCCTTGACGTTGAAGACGTCAACCTCCACGAGGCCAGAAAGGGCTGCTGATGCGACTGCCGTGGATGCTGAGCTGCTTGGGCACGTAAGTATATTCTGTCTTAACCCTGCAAATTCTTGCGTCGGGTGCGCGAACAGCGCTCCCGATGGGAGTAGCCCCCAAAGATGTGCGTGACTAGGATAGTCGGGCACAGATTGACACTTTTGCTCCTCTGCAGCCGTATTACCGCCAACAGGTGGAAGCGGCCACTCGCTTCGTTCACCTGGAGAAAGAGGCCGGCCAGCTCCGTATTGCTCTGCAGCAGGCGAAGAGTAAGTGTAGATTTTTCGACTTTGTAGATTGTTCTTCGACTGCTTTCATTGCTGATTTTGCTCGGGTGTTCTGCAGACGACAACGAAGGTTTGGCGAAACGAGTCGCCCAGCTGGAAACGTCGTTGGGTGAAGCCCAAAAGCGCGAGGAGATGCGGGCTGAGATGGAAAAGACCCAAGTCGAGCGCTTACTCGGACTCGCCGAACTCGTAGGGAGTAAGTACTCAGCTTAACAAGCTTACTTTTGAATTTAGTCGCCTGCAGGTAACCTTACTGTTGTGTGTCTTCTTTGACGCAGGCATTGGTGGTGGTGCCCCTCCTGAAGGAACTTCCAGCACCAACACCAAGTTGCCAGCTGCGGTCGACTTCTTCGACCGGGGATGTGCATACGCTGTGGCGGCCCTGAAGAGGTCCTCCAGTGCCTTGGCTAACGTCTACCAAGGTGTCTTCCCCGGCCAGCCTGCACCGACGGATGCCGGGGCGCTTGCGGCTCCCTTTGAAGGCGGGGCGACCACGATGACGGACTTCACGCGTGCACAGACGGTACGCGGCTCCGAGCTCACCTTCCGGCTTTTGCTTGGCCATGAGGTCGCAGGCGACTTCGAGGCAGTTGTCAGCGACTTTCCTCGAAAACCCGATGGCAAGACCAAGTCGCTAAACAGCGTCAAGGAAAAAGCGAGTCAGTTAGCTGTGAAGCTAATTGATACCTTTGAGAGGAAGCTTGCCAGGGCTGCAGAGTTAGCCTCCAAGAAAAGTCGCTCGCAGTCGGAGTCTGCAGTGTAGTCTTTGTAGTAGGGTTCCCCTTTGATTCGCCTTTTGTAGTGAACTTGATGAAGTCTTTTTATCAATGCACTTTCTGATTCCTTCATGTGAATGTACCTCTTCGAGTCTTTTGCTAGAATGAATATGGCTTCTGTTTGACACCACATAACTTGGCAGCCTGATGAAATGCTGCTCCTGAAGTCGCCGAGGCCACCTGTGTAAATGAGGGTGAGGGTACCTCTTCTGCTGTGCCCGCTCGCCAACAGCACCCAGCTGGTCCAAATTCCACACGAAGCGTGAACGACCAGCGGGTGTTCAACTATATGAGGAACAAGATCGTTGAACTTGAGTCGAAGCTGCGGATAGCTGAAGTGGAGCTTGAACGCCTCAGGGCGCGTTCCGCTGGGCCGTTCAATCAGCGCGAACGGTTCCTTCTTGACCAAATTGATCTGATATGTCGACAGCTACAAGGTTGGACTCTAGCTGCTTCGCTTTGATTTCTTCATGCTTGTGTTGTTCTGCGTCTTGACCTGTTAATTGCAGTTGTTAACCCCGACTGGCAAGCCGAGAACACTCGAGTGAACGAGCGCGTGGAGATGGAAGCCACCGGTGACTCGGTCGAAGCTCGTCAATTCTGGGTACATAAGGGAGAGGGCCGTGTACTCGCGCGGATGCTGGATCGCACCTGGCGAGCTGCGTTCATTCTTGAAGGTTGCAGGAAAGCACTCTGGCAAATCAACAAAGTGTTCTTCCCCCTTGGTGAGCAGCCGACTGGGTTGCCCGCGCTGTTGGAGAGGTTCCGCAGTAGCAGGGCGTTGAAGGAGGTCGTCTTCGGTCAGCTTGTTGCCGGGGCCAACACGGCGTTTGCTTATGTTCGACTGCATCGACCTCATGTTCCCTTGGACAGGATACTTGATGGCTTGCCTAGAGATGCTGATTATGCTGAATCCCTTGCGGCTGCACGTCAGGCGATGCAACAGGTCCTGACCCATACAGAGCGACTTGTAGGGCCACTGGATGCGCCAAAGGAAGAGCCTGTCGACTAAGAATAGCAGTTTGTTGTATGATGTTAGCTTGTAACATAAATATGCATAGTATGTATGCCCATGTGATGTTATTCACTGAATGTATAACGTGTGATTTTGCACTCGTAGACCTGTATGGCGCGAGCCCCCGAGTGAATCGAGTAGCGGCCTAGGTTTTTGAGTTATGCCTGTGTGGCGCAGCCCCCGAGTGATTCGAGTGGCGGCCTAGGCTGGACTTAGACCTGTATGGCGCGAGCCCCCGAGTGGTTCGAGTGGCGGCCTAGGATTTTCGAGTTATGCCTGTGTGGCGCAGCCCCCGAGTGATTCGAGTGGCGGCCTAGGCTGGACTTAGACCTGTATGGCGCGAGCCCCCGAGTGGTTCGAGTGGCGGCCTAGGATTTTCGGGTTATGCCTGTGCGGCGCAGCCCCCGAGTGATTCGAGTGGCGGCCTAGGCTAGACTTAGACCTGTATGGCGCGAGCCCCCGAGTGGTTCGAGTGGCGGCCTAGGATTTTCGGGTTATGCCTGTGCGGCGCAGCCCCCGAGTGATTCGAGTGGCGGCCAAGGCTGGACTTAGACCTGTATGGCGCGAGCCCCCGAGTGGTTCGAGTGGCGGCCTAGGATTTTCGGGTTATGCCTGTGCGGCGCAGCCCCCGAGTGATTCGAGTGGCGGCCAAGGCTGTACTTAGACCTGTATGGCGCGAGCCCCCGAGTGGTTCGAGTGACGGCCTAGGATTTTCGAGTTATGCCTGTGTGGCGCAGCCCCCGAGTGATTCGAGTGGCGGCCTAGGCTGGACTTAGACCTGTATGGCGCGAGCCCCCGAGTGGTTCGAGTGACGGCCTAGGATTTTCGAGTTATGCCTGTGTGGCGCAGCCCCCGAGTAATTCGAGTGGCGGCCTAGGCTGGACTTAGACCTGTATGGCGCGAGCCCCCGAGTGGTTCGAGTGGCGGCCTAGGATTTTCGGGTTATGCCTGTGTGGCGTAGCCCCCGAGTGATTCGAGTGGCGGCCTAGGCTGGACTTAGACCTGTATGGCGCGAGCCCCCGAGTGGTTCGAGTGGCGGCCTAGGATTTTCGAGTTATGCCTGTGTGGCGCAGCCCCCGAGTGATTCGAGTGGCGGCCTAGGCTGGACTTAGACCTGTATGGCGCGAGCCCCCGAGTGGTTCGAGTGGCGGCCTAGGATTTAAGTTGATTGCTCGCAAAGGAAGAAATGACAAGTCTTTTTCTTCAAATATCTTTATTGATTCTCGCAAACAGGCCGCCTCGTTAAAACCCTTCCAGTCCCCTTAGGTACCCTGGCGAGGGAAAGAGTGCGTAAGAAACCTGCTGCTACTTAACAAGGTGAAGTTTACAAGCTGGGGTCGTTCAGGCGTAGAAGCGGCGTAACTGTGCCACGTTCCACGGATTGCTGCAGACTTGTCCCCGTCTTCGAGTCCTTCAGGCGGTAAGCTCCGTTGCCGATTGCCTCTGTCACAATGTATGGCCCCTCCCATGGGGAGGCGAGTTTGTGTACCTTCTTCTGCTTGAGCCGGAGAACCAGGTCCCCTGGGACGAATGCTCGAGGCCGCAGTCGCCGACCGTGGTAGTTGCGCAGGTCTTGCTGGTAAACGGCTGTGCGGCTGAGGGCGATGTCGCGTGCTTCATCCAAGACATCCACATCATCTTCAAGTGCTTCTTCCGCATCAGACTCGTCGTATGCCACCACTCGTGGAGCATCAAATTTGATGTCGCAGGGCAGGACTGCTTCGGCACCGTACACCATGAAGAATGGTGTATACTGGGTAGATCTGTTTGGCGTGGTGCGTAGGCTCCACAGCACACTTGGTAAATCCTCCACCCAGGCTCCTACGGCTCGCTTCAATGGTACTCGCAGACGCTTCTTGATGCCTTTGCTGACTAGGCCGTTGGCCTTCTCGACTTGCCCATTGGACTGCGGGTGCGAGATGGATGCATAACTGAGCTTGATACCTTGTTCAGAGCAAAAATCCCTGAATTCTTCGGCTATGAAGTTCGTCCCGTTGTCGGTGATGATGCCGTGCGGTACGCCGAACCTGAAGATGATCGACCTGATAAAGTTGACCGCTGAGGTTGCGGTTGAGCTTGTGATTGGGACCGCCTCGATCCACTTCGTGAACTTGTCGACTGCCACCAGGAGGTGAGTGTGCCCGCCTGGGGAGGATTTCTTGAAGGGACCTACCATGTCGAGCCCCCATTGCGCGAAGGGCCATGCGAGTGGTATTGTCTTCAGTGCCGACGCTGGTGCATGCGGCTTGTTGGCGAACTCCTGACAGCCAACGCACTTTTTTACCAGTTCTTCTGCGTCTTGCATTGCGGTGGGCCAGTAGAACCCTGCTCGCAAGGCCTTGGCCACCAGTGCTCGACTGCTTGCGTGGTGCCCGCATATGCCGGCGTGGATGTCGAGTAAGATAGCTTGGCCGTCGGCTGGATCGATGCACCTTTGGAGGACTCCTGAGATGCTTCTCTTGTAGAGCTCGCCATTGATGATGGTGAAGCCTTTGGAACGGCGGACGATGCGCTTGGCTTCGACTGGGTTCTCCGGCAGCCGCTGGTGCAGCATGTAAGCCAGATACGGGCTTGTCCAGGTGGGCTCGACCAGCATTATCTCCATGACCTCCTTCTCCGTGCTTGGCGGGTTGGCGGTGCTTGTTGTCGATGTAGAGGGTCCTGGCTGGGGCCGGACCTTGATTGAGCGCTGTGTGATGCACTCGAGGAAGACTCCGGGTGGCACCGGAGCTCGATCCGAACCTAGGTTGGCCAGGACGTCAGCTTCTTCGTTGCTTTCGCGGCCGATGTGCCGCAGTTCGCAGCCGTCGAAGAGGCCTTCCAGTTGATTGTACAGCTCCCTGTAGGCTATCATGTTGTCAGCGATGGCGTCGCACTGCTTCATGGTTTGCTGCACAACCAGGTAGGAGTCGCCGTAGATCATGAGGCGAGTGGCGCCGCAGTTCTTGGCCATCCGCATGCCGTGGATCAAGGCTTCGTACTCTGCTTCGTTGTTGGAGGGTGTTGAGAATTTCATCTGCAGCACGTACTTCAGCTTGTCGCCTTTGGGTGAGATGAGCACAACTCCTGCTCCGGCTGAGTTGAATTTTTTGGATCCATCGAAATACATTGTCCAAGCGTTGGACAAGTCGGGCTCATCAGGTAGCTGCGCTTCTATCCACTCTGTGGTAAACTCTGGGAGGACCTGGGCCTTGATTGCCTTCGGGTGTACATACTTCAACCCCCATGGCCCTAACTCGACAACCCACTTGGCGACTCTTCCTGTCGCGGCTGGGTTGGTGAGGATGTCGGATAGGGCAGAGGAGCTTACCACCGTGATCGGGTGCTCAGAGAAATAGTGGACCACCTTCCTGGACGTCATGAAGACTCCGTATGCTAACTTCTGATAGTGCGGGTACCGCTGCTTGGAATCAGTTAGCACCTCGCTGAGGTAATACACGGGTCGCTGAACAGGGTGGCTCTTTCCTTCTTCCTCCCGCTCGACTACGAGTACGGTACTAACCACTCTGTTCGTGGCCGCCACATACAGGTACAGTGGCTCGTTCTCATGTGGTGCCACCAGCACTGGAGGTGTTGTGAGGGTCTGTTTCAGTTTGTCGAATGCATCTTGTGCCTCCTCTGTCCACTCGAACTTGTCTGCCTTTTTCATCAGTTGGTAGAAGGGCAGGGCCTTTTCTCCCAACTTACTAATAAATCGACTGAGCGCTGCGACTCTGCCGGCCAGGCGTTGTACTTCATGGAGCTTGGTCGGTGCAGGCATGTCGAGTATGTTCTGCACCTTCTCAGGGTTGGCTTCGATTCCTCTCGCAGAAACAAGATACCCCAGTAATTCTCCGGCTGGGACGCCGAAGACGCACTTTTCTGGGTTTAACTTGATCTGGTACTTGTTGAGCGCGTCGAAGACCTTGCGGAGGTCGTCGATGAGGCTGTCCTCTGTGCGGGTGGTAACGACTATGTCGTCGACGTAGACCTGGACAATCTGTCCTATGAGCTTCTTCAGGCAGGCCTGCATCGTGCGCTGGTACGTAGCTCCAGCGTTCTTCAACCCGAAGGGCATCATCTGGTAACAGAATACACCATGTGGTGTGATGAACGCCGTCTTCTCCTGATCCTCGACTTTCATCCTGATCTGCTGGTACCCGGAGTAGGCATCCAGGAAGGATAGGCGTGCGCAACCTGCAGTCGAATCGACGATCTGATCAATCCGCGGGAGCGGAAAGTGATCTTTGGGGCAGCACTTGTTGATGGCGGTGAAGTCGACGCACATGCGGAGTTTCTTCGTCTTCTTCTTTTCCACCAGTACCGGGTTTGCTACCCACTCTGAATCCTTTATTTCTCGAATAAATCCGGCGTGAAGCAGCCGGTCGATCTCCTTGCTGATGGCATCTCTCTTGGGACCCGCGAAGCGCCTCATGGTCTGCTTGACTGGTCTGGCGTCTTTGCGGACGCGTAAGGAGTGCTCGGCGAGTTCCCTTGGTATACCTGGCATGTCAGAAGGTTGCCAGGCGAATATCTTCCAGTTCTCGCGCAGGAACTCGACGAGCGCGCTTTCCTATGCGCTAGTCAGGCTTGATGACACCCTGACCGTCTTGTCGGCGTCCGTCGGGTGTACCTGATGGGCCCTTGTGTCGTCGCTTGTGTTGAATGCAGAGTCCTTGGATGATTTCTTCCGTGGTGGAAACAGAGTTTTGTCGTTGTCGACTGCCATCATCTCCAGGTGCTCGTCCATCCCGAAGAACTCAGAAATCCTGCTGAACTCGCGGTCGCAGCTATCAGACCGGTCGAAGTCGCCTTTCACCGTGATGACGCCCTTAGGTCCTGGCATCTTGAGCATGAGGTAGCGTAGTGGGGTACTGCCATGAATCTGGCAAAGGCCGGACGACCCAGTATGGCGTGATATTGCGACTTCCAGTCGACTACCTCGAAGTCGATCGCCTCTCGCTGGAAGTTTTCGGGTGTGCCGAATATAACCTCGAGTGTAATTGTTCCCATGGGCGTGACTGCTTGCCCTGGTACTATACCGTGGAAGGTAGTTTGCTGATGGCGTTAGGTTGGATGTTGACCTGTTCATCCTTCTTAGGGTGTCGGCGAAGATGATATTGATACCGCTGCCTCCATCCATGAACACCTTCTTCAAGGTGTACTCCCCGATCTGAGCTTCGACTACCAGAGCAGCGTGCCCGGGTCGTGGTATCGCCGGCGGGTGGTCCGCTCTGGAGAAAGTGATCGCTGTTTCTGAGCCTCTCAGGTAATCGGGTACTGCAGGTGGGTTGGTGAGTGCTTGGTAGACCTGGCGGGTGATGATTTTCTGGGTCCTGTTGGAAGGACGTCCCTTCTGTATCATGTTAATCTGCCCACGTGCTGCCGGGAACACGTTAGCAGGATCCTGCGGCTGTGGCTGTGGTTGCTGTTGCTGCTGCGGGTAGAAGGCCAGCGCTGCCTGCGCTGGGTTGGCGACTGCAGGAGCAGGTGGCGCCTGGAGAGCCAGCTGTGCGGCTGGCTGTGCCACGGGTGCCGCTTGGTTATCATGCTGTCCGTTCTGAGGGACTATTCGCGCAAACGCCCTGTATATCTTACGCGCCTTTCTGCAATCCTTCAATAGGTGGCGGGATCCCCACTTGCCTGTTTCTGGGTCCCTAAACATATGATGCTTGCAGGGTTGCTCTAACTCTTCTTCTTCAGTCAGTGGGCGTCTCCGCCACTCGCGCTTGCGACTTCCATCTCCATGGTAGCCGCTGCCACCGCCCTGGTTGTACTGTCTTTCACTCTCACGGGGGGTTTCGAATCCCGCCGCTACTAACTCGATCGAGTCGTTGCCGACGTAACGCGGCTTCTTCTTCAGGCGCCCTTCTCGCCAGTTGCTAGGTCCTGCTTCTTGCCTCGGAGATCGTGGTGCATCACGGACAGAGTCTTCTCCATCTGCCCACTGGTTGGCTATCTGCATGAGCTCGATCATGTTCCTCGGCCTAAGCCTACCAAACTCCTCACGGAGGTCGCGGCGGTAAACGCCGTGCATGAATGCGTCCATTACCCTGTCTTCTGAGGTGGCTCCGTCCATGGTGTTGCGAAGCAGAGTCCACCGCTGGATGTACGAACGGAGTGGCTCGTCTCGACCTTGCTTGCACGCCTGGAGCTCAATGAGGGTTGTTGGCCTCGCGTATGTCCCCAGAAAGCTCTTCACGAAGGCGTTCCTGAACTCGTCCCAGGTGCTGAAAGCGTCCCTGGGCTGAGTGTTGAGCCACCCGCGTGCAGATCCTGTGAGCATCAACTGGATGTACTGCATGGCAGTAGTCGAAGTACCACCCTGACAGCTGCACGCGATGAGGTAGTCTTCCAGCCAGTCCCTTGGGTCTTGCTTCCCGTCATACTTGGGTGTCTCCGCTGTTAGCTTGAAGCCTTTGGGCATCTTCGTGTCACGGATGTTGAAGCTGAAGCATGCAGCTCCGCGTGGCTCGAAGTCGTCGTTGTCGTCGTCGTTGGCCTGTGCACTTGCCGCTCGCATCCGTCGACTGCGATCCACCCTTCTCTGTGTGACGACGTTACGGACATCTTCGCCTGGCTGCGGCTGTCGCAGTCGAATTGGGGCTGGGTCTGCAAGTGGTGCGGGTTCACGATCGCGGCGGCCTCGATTCTCGTGCACCCTTTCTGCTGGTGCTGTACTTTGCCAGGACTTCCTCGACTTCCCTGAGGGATTGAATTTGTCGCCTATGAAGGCGAGCGTGGGCGTCACCCTCCGGTGGCTGTGTTAGTCGCAGGTAGGTTTCGACTGCCATGAGGGCCGAAGCGGGTGTCTTGGGGACGGGGATTCCGTCCGCATCCTCCGTCATGAATGACGACTCCAGATTGCGGGCAAGGTGGACGCGATCAGCCTCTGGCACCCGTGGCATGCGAGCCCTGTAACGTCCTCCTTGTGTGACTTCTTCCGATCCGGCCATGAACGAGTGTGCTGCCCTCCTGGCACTCGACGCGTCGGCTAATTCTTTGCGCCGAATCAGATCGGCCTTCTCTTGGCGGACTCGCTCGGACTCCTTCCAAAGCAAGTATTGGACCGCCAGTTGGTCTTCTCGGGGTTCATCTGGTGAAGGGAACGTGCCTTCGTCCACGTGCTTCATGGCCTTGATCGCCATCTCCCGAGTGATGGTGAGTCTTGTCACCCTGTCCGGCATGGTCACCTCCAGCGGGTATAGGGGTTCCCCGCCGTTGGATCGTGCTGGGCTGGCCATATAAACTTGCGCGGGGTAAACCCGTCGAGTGGGGCTGATGCTCCCAGTCCTGCTTCCTTCGTCCGAGCTATGCTCAGAGTCGAAGATCACAGCAACGTGGCGGGTGCCACGGTCACTGCTACTGGCGACTCCGCGATGCGGAGGCGCGGTTGGCGTAGTCGAAATCGGCGTAGATTTTGGCTTCGTCCGGGGCGCGGACAAGAAGGTCGGAGTAGACTTGTTTCGCGCCGGGGTTGCAGTAGATGCGATTTTTCTGGTAACCGCGGGTGTGGTCACCGCAGTCGCCGTTGACGCAGTCGAAGTGGACGCGATCTTCACGGCAGTCGATGACGCGATCGCCGTGGCCGCAGTAGATGCGATCTTCGCGGTGAGTGAAGCCGCGGTCGGCGCAGTCGATGTAGATGCAGGCGCATCCGTCGCGCGCAACGTGGCCAGCGTGGGCCGGAGCGTTCCACGACTGTCCACCAGATAGCGTAGACTACCGAAGGTAATCCACGTGCTCTGCTGCAGCTCAGCGTACGCCGGAGAGATCCGTCGGCGAGTGCTGGACAAACTCGAGGAAGCCGGTGTAGATCGACTCCCTGGCGCTGATGCCGTTCTTCATTGCAGATGAGGCCGGCGCAACCATGACTCCAACGATCTGTTCTTCCCACAGACGGCGCCAATTGACGAGGAGTGGGACTCGGCAAATCCCAAGGTTGTGTATCCCGGGTTGATTGAGGGGAGAGAGTAGGAACGTTGGTGATCACGACGGCTAACAGGGGGCGAGTTTACCCAGGTTCGGCCCCTCGAGGTGAGGTAAAGACCTACTCCTGCTTGTCTGGTATTATCGAGGTGGCTACAATGGCGAGATGGCAATCTCGCTAGGGTTTGCGTGTGTCTTTTTCTTCTAGGTGGCGCACCCTCCTGGCCTTTATATCACAGGCCAGGTCTCGGGTGGACGGTGCGGATTGCACATTACAGGATAAGGAAAGCTATCACCGGCCTAACCAGCTACTTGGGCCACACGGTACACTTCATGGGCTTCAATGGGCTTCCCTTGGCGTGACCCAGGTACCACCACCGTGGGGTACCCGAAAGGTAGCCCCACGACAAACCATTTTCAAAATGGAACCATTTTAAAATTTGGAACCCTTTTTAAATTTTGAACCAATTTTAAATTTGGAACCTTTTTTAAATTTTGATTTTCAAAATGGAACCATTTTTTTAACCATTTTCATAATGAAACTATTTTTAATTTTGAACCATTTGGAACCATTTTTAAATTTTGAACCACTTTTTAATTTGGAATTTTAAATTTTTATTTTCAAAATGGAACCATTTTGAAGTTGGAACCATTTTCAAAATGGAACATTTTTTAATTTGAAACCATTTTTAAATTTTGAACCATTTTTAGAATTGGAACCTTTAAAATTTGGAACCATTTTAATTTGGAATAATTTTAAATTTGGTACCATTTTCAAAATTGAACCAATTTGAAAGTTGGAACCAATTTCAAAATGGAACCATTTTCAAAAAAGAACGGAAATTCGAAACCATTTAAAATTTGGAACCATTTTCAAAAATTGAACCAATTTTAAATTTGGGACACTATTTTTAGTTTGAAGACTTAATAATTTATGTTGAAATTCGGAACAGGTTTAGATTTGGTAATCCATCAAAATGCATCAATTGTCAAGTGATGAAGCAAAGGTTGCTAAATACATCTGATACTACACCGTATACTGTACACTACTCACAATTAGAGGGTGTTTCGTTAGGCTTTTTTCTTGTCTTCTGGGTTTGGCTTATAAGCCATAAAAACACCTAATTAGGTGTTTTTGGCTTTTGACTTTTGGCTTATACCATAATAACACATAAGTCAAAAGCCAAAAGCCAAAAGCACCTATTTAGGTGCTTTTTGGACTTATAAGCCAAAGCCAAAAGCCAAGTAGAAAGCCTAACCAAACACAAGTGTGTGGGGTGGGTCGATCTCTGGCCCGCAGTTCGTGCGGGGAGAGGAGAGAGAGAGCAGGAGAGGTGGTGGTCGTGTCCTAGACTTATAGGTGGGAGATGGGAGGAGACGAGGCGAATCTTGGTGGGGAGCGCGCGGCGTGGTGATGTTGGTGGTGTTGGTAGGGGCGGGCGAGCCACCCACATGGATTTCCTATGTCGTACACGCTTGTCAAGCTTTTCTTTTCTTTTCTTTCCACTGTTTTAAAGCAATGAGTTAACTGCTGGCTATATGTCATTATGTCATTGTCATATTAGCAAGTCTAACCGACATGTATAATAATCAGTGATAAAAATATGATACTTTCTCCGTTCACTCTTATAAGACATTCTAACTATTTCAATATGGACTAGATACGGATCAAAATGAGTCCACATATACGCCAAATATGTCTAGATACGTGTATTTTTAAAAAAGAGTTAAAATGCATTATAGAAGTGAACGGAGGGAGTACTTAATAATATATAATCCACATTATAGCTGCAACTAATTGTATTTTTATATTGGCTTTATATTCAGAACGGGAGGGAGTAACTATTACTACCTCCGATCGGATTTAACTGTCGCAGGTTTAAGCAAAGTTTTGCCTAAGCCTTCCCTAAAGTTGCGACAATTAAATCGTATCGGAGGGAGTACAAACATTGTTCATCAATCAAACACAAGGTTAACGAAACAAATCATGAAGTTCATCGAAACCAAATAGGAAACATACAAACTGAAATAACAAATCAGTGAGAGTGTTCATCATTCAACTTTTAACACTCCTCCATGAGATCTTATTTAAGCTTTTGATGACTTTGAGAGTCTCAAATTTCATGGCGAACTTGAAGGAAGTGCATGCGGTCACCTTACCTACGAGGATGTGTCGCCCTTCCTATAAGGTCATAGTGATGGCCGAAATTAATCATGGTCACACTCATACTCGATGATCTTAAGATCACATAAATAATCAACATCATCGACAATTCACAATTTATGCAGAGGTGACTGGTCCAACGACTTTGGAGACTATGGCGTGCAGCGAGCCGAGGCACTATCGTTTGCATAGAATCGACACCTAGATTGGATATAGGGGTTCAGTCTGCCTTAGAGTAGAGAACAATATCAACCAACACTCTTATGTGTGAGTATATTGCAATCTTAAAAGAAATCAAAGCAAAGCATACTATTTCCGTCGGAGTTGAGTTCGGGCATGAATGAAAGGAATATGATTCTGAAGCGCACTCAGCTGACGAACACAGCGGCGAATTTGGTCATGTGTGAAGGGAATCAAATTTGAAACACACTTAGTTAGAAAAGGCAACGCCTTCTCTTGATACAAAGCCTTATGATGTGTTTATGACAGATCTTGACATTGTTTGTATTCGAATAAACATTCTTGATGGGTAAGAGACCCATAATTCTAAAAAAAACATGACTAAAATTAGTTACCATAAAAGCAATAATTGAAAGGTTAATAAGTACTCCACTTCGGTTGCGATGTCTCTCTGTGCTAGAAGCATTTCAAGAGTATCCTTTTTATGGAGATTATAATACGGGCATCCTAGATGATTTGTATTATTTGAAACAATAAATTCTTTAAAGATCATAGACCTAGTTTTATGAACTGAATTGAGTTGGTTAAAGGAAAGAATCAAATCCAAGCACGCTCAACAATTTAACACTTGGCTACAAAATCCAATAAAGAATTTTTTTTCCCTCTAAATTCTTATACCTATGTAAATATCTTTTATTATCAATAAAATTTGCAGTGGGAATCTCTCCAATGGTTCAGATTAAAAATTAAAATTGAAAATCATAGACTGAAATGTTCACAAACTATTTTTTTTCTTGAGGAGATGATGTCACTCGGTAATCCACGTATACAAATTTTAGATAAGTTAGGATATATATAGCTCATGGATTGCAGTTCATTCTCTCTATTGCCAACATTTATTGATTTTGGTTACCACTCTATTACCAAATTTGATTCTAGACCACAAAAGTTTCAAACAAACATGACAAAATTATGTTACTATGACCCATGCGTCGATATAAACAATGGTAATAAAAAGGGGTCGGAAGGAAAGACGATGGTGTACTTGTGTATCTTGGAGTACACCCAAGTTGTATTATTTTTGTTCGCGTGCATGTAGGTCATGCTACTGTACTAGGATAGTAGGATGTTTAATTCCTTTCATTTTTTTAATTATTGGTACCTGATTAAATTAAAAAATATAGGAAATCCAATTCTCTATTGCACGATTCAATTGCCGAGGACGCTGATGGCCTCAGAGGGCTAGGAAGATGCCCGGTTCTAGTGTCCAAAATTGACAACATTTTTAAGGTTTTCAAAATATAAATTAAATAGTTACAACCAATATTAAAGATATGCAACATTTAGTCCTTAATAGTTTTGTAAGTATCCGAACATGCTGTTTAATTATCCAATATATTTCTTCAAGATTTCTACTAAATTATATCCTGTAATTTAAATGTTAAATAATAAAATTGTGCTCCAGAAAATACGAATTCATAAAAATATCAACTAATAGGTATGAATAGAAAATATCTTAGAGTAAAGATTAATATAAATATTGTATGGCCGGCCTGACAAAATGATAAACTATATTTTCCTTTTTTTGATAAATGTTATAATGTACAATGGAATTGGTGACTCAAAAAGATGACATGTGTGTATTCTCACTAGAAGAAAACGGGTCTACAATCCCGGTTGGCAAGGGGCTTTAGTCCCGGTTGGCCAACCGGGACTACTCAACTAGGACTAAAGCCCCCCTCCCCCCCCCTAGTCCCGGTTTGCCACAAACCGGGACTAAAAGCACTCCACGTGGCCACGGGCGAGCTCGCGGGGTGGAGGACCTTTAGTCCCAGTTCGTATTCATACACATAATTTGGTATATATATCTATTTAGTTACATGGAGATCACTAAATTATATGGAGGCATATTATCGGACATGGTGTTCTCCTCTATCAGGTATGACCTCCGCAAGCAAAAATCCCGCCAATTCCTCCGCAATTGCTTTTACGCGGTCCTCTGGTAGGAGCGTGTTCCGCATCTTTGCCATCTTTAAAAGAAGGAGATCAATATGAATATATGAGTTGTGTGTATATATATCAAATCATCTTTAAAAAAATTATGACCAGTATTTACATACTTCAATTTGTCTTCGATTTCTGCGGTTCTCACTGGTCATCATGTGAATGTACTCGCAAACGTAGTATGCACATAAATTAGTCCCATGTGGCTGCCTCAGGCACCACTGTACGAGAATAAAATTCAATCAAATAATAATCAAGCATGATAATGGTATTTGATGTGGGCCTACCCTCCGGATACCCCACTATGAGGATACCTGGTGCACGTACAGGGCAAGGACTCGAGTAAAGGCCCAGCAAGGGATCAAGACCGACGTCTATCTCGAGAGCCCACGAAGGAAGGAGTGCCCTCCAAGTCAAGCGTAGCATAGGTCAGTTTAGACTTTCCATACATGTAATCCTAGTCGGTCACGATTTCTCGAGACCCAGCCTCCCATATAAAGGCTGGGAGGGTCGCCGATCAAGGACACGCAATACCTTAGCCATCAAACCCTAGCGAGATTGACATCTCGCCGGGAACCTTGTAGCTCCATTGTTCACATCCATCAATAAACAGACAAGCAGGACGTAGGGGTGTTACCTCCACACGAGGGCCCTGAACCTGGGTAAACCTTGCTTGTCAGCCGTAGGAACTACTAGCTCCACCAAATCTCTCTCTCGAAACAACCCTAGGTGCCTAACCATGGGATTTGCCGAGGCCGACCCTCGACAATTGGCGCCGTCTGTGGGAAAGAGTGGTGCTGGATCCACGGTTTCTCCAGCTTCATCTGCATCTGCAACCGGCAGCCCGCCGGTGACCATCACGGGAGCGATCCGCTTCGGCTCCTTCGACTTCAACCCGAACTCGCCGGTTCTGCAACCGGTGGACTCGAATCCGCAATCAGGTGAAAACATGAATCTCAGTTCTTCAGATCTTAATGCTAACCAATCTGGGATGTTTTGCTCGACGGGATCGCCTCAACCTGCGGCACCGGCGGCTCCTGCGTCTCCATCGACTGGGTCCGCACCAATGGCGATATCGTCATCCTCAAGATCGTCGTCCGCACTTTCGTCTACACCCGCATCTCCAACGACTGAGCGTCTCACGCTCGCCCTACTCGCGGGTGACGGATCTGCATCGGCGGAACTTCCAGGTGTGTCGACAACACGCCTTGGCTCCTCAGACGAGGCTGAGATGGACGTCGAGTCCGCCCGCACCGAAAACAACAGCGATAACTCCATGATCGATTACTACCTCAACCCCGCCGCCACCTTCATTGGCGACAACGACGGCGGCGAAAAAAGCAAAATTTCGCGCGATGATCCGCTCCAGGTCTGCATGGTGCTCCTGTCAAGCAATGATGGCAGAGTACCCGAAGCTTCGGCGAGTGGCGAAGCCCGTCCCGACACGAGAAACTATCCGATGACGGTCACCATGCCAGACGACAGCACGATCGACATCACAAAGGAGCAAGCGATCAAGGCAATCAAAGCTATACACGCATGTACAGTGATGCCAGATAACTCAACACCCGAAGAACTCGCGGCGCACAAGTACATCTTCTGGCAGGAGACATTAAGGCTGAAAAGCCTAAGGGCAGCTCTCGACGAACGCAAGAAGGCAGCTAGCACGTCGAGTGCACAGCGAGCTGTGTTGTCAAACGCCCAATCAACAGGGAGAACAGAACACCACTCGCGGTCTAGGCTGACACGCCTGACAGAAGCTGACAGAGCAGCACTGACCAAGAACCTGGACGTATCGTTCATGACGCATGACGAAAACGGAATCCCCATCCCCAAAACAGCTCAGGGAGCTCTCACATCGGTAGCCGCGTACTTGAAGGCAACACAACCGCCAAAGGGCAACCCTAACGCGACACTACACCGACAACAAATCAGATCGCTCAACCTGGCGGGTGGAGCCTTGCTCGTAGTCGACGATCGCCCTGAAGGAAGCAGATCCCGCGAGCGCTTGGTGACCATCCACGAAGGCCGAGACCGGTCACGGCGCGATCGACACGGCACTCGACAGTACGATTCAAGCGGTGGCCTTCGCAACACACAATGTCAAGCCAGCAAAAGCAGGAGCAGGCGGTCCACGCGATCCCAAGCAGTGACTCGTACTCCGACGAGGAGTGGGAGCCTGTCGGGTCACTTTGCTTCACCCGACGGATCCGCGAGTCCAAGATGCCCAAAAGATTCACACTGACATCTGAAACACCCAAGTTCGACGGCAGCCAGGAGCCATCGTCCTGGCTGGAGGATTACAAAATAGTAGTCTCTTGTCAGCGAGGCTCCACGATAACGGCAATGCAGTACATCCAGCTCATGCTATCAGGGACTGCGCGAGACTGGCTGAAAAGCTTACCCGAAGGCTCGTACGACTCCTGGGAAAGATTCCAAGAGGACTTCATCAAAAATTTCCTCGCAACATGTGACCGCCCGGCGACGTTCACAGAGCTGCAAGCCTGCAAACAGCGATCAGACGAGTCGCTACGAGATTACATCAGACGATGGACAACTATGCGAAACTCCGTGGGTGTAGTATCGGAGGACAGAGCAATCGACGCGTTCACTCGCGGAGTCGCCAGGCGCGACCTATGGGAAGCATTAGGTCGCGAGAAACCAAAATTTATCGCGCAGCTCATGAAGATAGCCAATGAATGGGCGGATGGAGAAGACCTAGTGCGAGAACACCACGAGTCACCGCGTGGCAATGGCGACCACGTCAGCTGGAACTGGAGAGATGGCCGCGATAGAAGACGCAAACACAAATCTCACCACTACGACGACCAAGACGGGGTGGATCTTGTGGCGGCTGGCTATGCTGGCACCCGCGATCGTGACGGGGGCAGCCGCAGCTCAGGTCGCCAGGACGATCGCGGCAGGGGCCCCCAGGATGATCGCCGCGACTTCCGATAGCGCAGAGAAGGATATCGCAAACAGGAGTGGCGCAAGCGCCGTGATGACTCACCCGAAGGTTCGGGTGACCAAGATTTGGAGGAGGAGTGCAGATTTCACATGTTCAAAGGCCAAGATGGTAAGCTCCACTCCAGCCACCTCGTCAAAGACTGTAGAAAATTCACAAGGATGACAAACGCATACATAAAATGCATGCAACTGAGTAAGGGGATGGCCGCAAATGGAGGAGCTCATCAGCAACCACTGCCTGCGCCTCCCCAGCCCGCTCCACCAGCAGGCCCAACCATGGCGGGTGCGATACATCACCAAGCAAGCTTAGAAGCTCCGGCGAGCCCATAAGGTCGGTACCCCCAGCCTCACGGACAAATGCACATGATACAGAAGGGACGTCCGGCCAACAGAGAGCAAAAACTGATCACGCGGCAAGTAAACATGGCCGTCATGGCACCCCCGGCTGTACCCGAATATCTCAAAGGGTCAGAAACCAGCATCACGTTTTCCCGTGCAGATCATCCTCCAGCGGTGGTCCGTCCGGGGCACGCCGCCCTCGTACTCGAAGCTCAAATCAGTGGCTACGCTATGACCAAGGTCTTCATGGATGGTGGAAGCGGAATCAACATCATATTCGCCGATACGCTGCGCAAAATGAACCGCTCAGTCGAAAACCTACCCGTATCAGACACAACCTTCCATGGAATCGTCCCAGGCAAAGCAGTTTTACCTCTTGGCACAGTGCAACTTCCAGTTATCTTCGGCGAGCCAAGCAACTTTCGAACGGAGAAGATCGATTTCGAGGTCTTGGACTGGAAGTCGCAGTATACGCCATCCTTGGGCGCCCGACATTTGCTCGGTTCATGGCGGTCCCCGCACTACGCCTACCTCATGCTGAAGATGCTAGGCCCCAGGGGAGTCATCGCGGTGAAAGGCATCCGACAGCTGCGATCGTGACTTCAGCAAAATCTCAGAGATGTTCGGGATGAGCGAGCAACTGCAGGAACTCTCCATCAACAATGATCGCACCCTGTTCCCTAAAGCCAAGAAGCAGGCACCCGACGCCGCTTTCAGTGCCACAAATGACACAAGGTCGCACCCAGTGCACACAACTGACCCGTCCAAGACGGTCAACGTGTCATCAAGCCTGACTCACCCATAGGAAGGCGTGCTCGTCGAATTCCTCCGTGAGAACTGGGAGATCTTCGCCTGGTGTCCATCTGACATGCTAGGTATTCCCAGGGAATTCGCCGAGCACTCTCTTCAACTCTTTCCAGATGCAAAACCTGTTAAGCAAACAATGCGCCATTTCTCGGAACCGAAACGCGCGGCAATCGGAGAAGAAGTCGACAGACTACTAGACGCAAAATTCATATGAGAAATCAAAAAATCAGAATGGGTGGCTAATCCCGTACTGGTTCCAAAGAAGAACTCAAAGATCCTTCGGATGTGCGTCGACTTCACGACAATCAACAAATGCTGTCCCAAGGACCACTTCCCCCTGCCGAGAATCGATCAGATCATCGACTCAACGGCGGGATGCGGACGCTTATCCTTTTTGGATGCCTACTCAGGCTACAACCAAATAAGGATGAGAGAAGAAGACGAAGACAAAACTGCTTTCATCACACCTTATGGTGTCTACTGCTACACAACTATGCCCTTCGGGCTCAAGAACGCGGGTGCTACGTACCAGCGTATGATGCAAAATTGTCTTAAAAAGCAAATCGGACGCAACGTCCAAGTGTACGTAGACGACATCGTCATCAAAACCAAAAAGGAGAGCACACTCTTCGACGACCTACGCGAAACATTCGCTAACCTCAACAAATACAAGATCAAGCTCAACCCTAAGAAGTGTGTCTTCGGCGTGCCAGCCGGACAACTTTTGGGATACCTTGTCTCAGCTCGAGGCATAGAGGCAGACTCGGAGAAAATACAAGCGATCTTGACCATGCAGCCTCTGACAAAACTTTGAGAGATCCAACGACTGGCGGGTCGAGTCGCAGCACTCATCCGCTTTATTAGCAAACTCGGAGAGAAGGCACTCCCGTTCTATCAACTGATGAAGAAATCAGACACCTTCGAGTGGACGCCAGAAGCGCAAGCAGCCTTCGAAGACCTCAAACGCGTGCTAACAAACCCGCCGATCTTGGTGGCACCACAAGAGCGCGAGCTGTTGTACTTATACGTCGCCGCCACCAATCGGGTCGTCAGCACCGTCCTCGTCGTCGAGCGCATGAAAGAAGGGCATGCTCATCTTGTGCAGAGGCCAGTATACTACCTCAGCGAGGTGCTCTCCATATCAAAACAGCGGTACCCACACTATCAAAAACTGGCTTACGCCGTGTTCATGTCTTCACGCAAAGTCGCCCACTATTTTGTAGAACACCCAATAACGGTGGTAAGCGTAGCCGGGCTAAGTGACATTCTCACTAACCCGGATGCAACCGGAAGAGTCGCCAAGTGGGTCATCGAGCTGGGACCTCGAGATATCAGGTATGAACACCCAAAAGCAATCAAAGCACAAGTCCTACCTGGCTTCACAACAAAGTGGACCGAGGCTCAACTGCCTACTGTCCCAGGCACATCCAACTCATGGACCATGTACTTCGACGGCTCGAAGAAGAACGAGGCTGCGGGTGCAGGAGTCATCCTCATCTCGCCTAAAGGTGACAAACTCAAGTACGTCCTGCAGATGGACTTCCCCACGCCCTCCAACAATGAGGCAGAGTACGAAGCTTTGTTGCATGGCATGCGGATGGCAAAAGCATGTGGCTGCAAGCGGCTCATGATCTACGGTGACTCGAACTTGGTGGTGCAGCAAACTATGAAAGCTTGCGACGCTACGGCGGACAACATGATTGCATATCACGAGCTGTATAACACCATGGAAGGCAACTTCGACGGGTGCGAGCTGCGCCACATCAGGCGCGAAAGCAATGAAGAAGCAGACGCACTCGCCAACCTTGGCTCCACAAAAGCACAGGTGCCATCTGGTGTCTTCCTGGAGAAAATCGAGCACCGATCCATCAAAACCAAGCAAAAGGCTACGCCCTCAACTTCGACTGCTCCAGACGAAGCAAAGAACCTCGCACCCAGCACAGAGGATCCGTCAGTCGAAGTTCTCCTCATCGAGCCAACATGGACACATCGCTTCCTAGCCTACTTAAAGCACGGCGAGCTCCCAGAGGACGTGGCAGAAGCACGTCGAGTCACGCGACGTGCCAAGGCATACACCATAATCAACGGTGAGTTATACAAACGCAGCATATCAGGGATCCTTCAGAGGTGCATAGCACCCGAAGATGGCAAGGCTATACTTCGGGACATCCATGCAGAAACATGTGGACACCATGCAAGCAGCCGAGCCCTCGTTGCCAAAGCTTTTCGAGCAGGGTTCTATTGGCCTACGGCCCTAAGAGACGCAGAGGACATAGTGAAAAAGTGCATCGGCTGCCAAAAATTCGCAACAAAGCCGCACGCACCAGCATCTGAACTGAAGACAATCCCCCTAGCTTGGCCCTTTGCCCAACGGGGACTCGACATGGTGGGGCCACTCAAGAAATCCTCTAAGGGAGGATACACTCACCTCTTGGTAGCGGTCGACAAATTCACCAAGTGGATTGAAGCAGTACCCATCACAAGCTCGACTGCCTCGACGGCAGTCAATTTCATCAGGTCGATCATCTACCGCTTCGGGGTCCCTCATAGCATCATCACCGACAACGGGACAAACTTCACAACGGAGGAGTTCCGCGACTACTGCAAAGACCAGGGCATCAAGCTCAACTATGCGTCGGTTGCGCACCCGCAGTCCAACGGTCAAGTCGAGAAGGCAAACGGGCTCGTATGCAGCAGGCTCAAGAAACGACTCTTGGTCCCGGTCAAGAGAGCAGCAGGAGCGTGGGTCGAAGAATTGCCATCCGTCCTCTGGAGCCTGCGTACTACTCCTAACAGGTCAACTCAATACACACTGTTCTTCATGGTGTACGGTGCAGAAGCAGTCCTTCCGTTCGACATCCAGTTCGACGCACCCAGGGTCACTGCCTATGAAGAAGACGAAGCAGATGAGGCACTCGCAGACGACGTCGACACGCTGGACGAAGCACGCGACATCGCGCTCGCTCGAACAGCTGTCTATCAACAGAACCTCCGCAACTACCACAACCGTCGACTGCACACCAGATCCTTTGTGGTAGGAGACCTGGTCCTTCGACTGAAGCAGAAGAAGGTGCACAAGCTCGCCTCCCCTGGGAGGGACCCTTCATCATCACCGAGGTGATCGACGGAGGCGCCTATCGGCTGAAGCACGCGAAGACAGGAGAACTCTCACATAACCCTTGGATGTCGCGCAGCTGCGACGTTTCTATGCATAGACTAGAAAGTAAACATGTAATAGCGCTCAAATGTCAAAAAAGCAACAGGTTTCAGACGCGCTCTTTTCCTTACCAGGGTACCTAAGGGGATTGGAAGGTTTTTAATGAGGCGGCCTGTTGTCTTACAAAATAGTTGGAATATAAGCAAAGTTCCCCTACTTTTTTGCCTCGTCTTTATTCGTAACATCCTAGGACGCACCCGAAACTCGGGGGCTGGGTGGCATAAAGTTAAAACAACTCCAAAAACTCACAACTTCAGCCGCGCCCGAACACTCGGGGGCTGCGCTGCACAAGTTAAATAAAAAACAAAAATCTTCGTCGCACTCGAAGACTCGGGGGTTGCGCTATGTCAAAAATTTCAGAGCATTTGAACGCTCGGGGGCTCGCCCCCGTGCAAACAAAGAAAATTTTACAAACATACACATGCTGCGGATGGTAATACACTACAACTCCACTTTATACAAACGCCGTGCTCTAACCTACTCATCTGTTTCCTCCTTCGGCTCCACCCAGTTTTCTTCTTCTTTCAAAACTCGATGGATCATAACGAGCGCGTCCGCCCGGTCGCGTCATAGTGTTCCTGCATTGGCACGGGTCCGCCACCAGGCACTGGTGGCGGGCCTAGCATAATTTTCTTCAAGTCCAGGTGTGGGCGATGGGACCGAACAAATCCGAGTGCAATATTGGCCCCGCCAATAAGTTGCTCTCGCACAAATTTCTGGATAGCCTTGCCCACGCGGAACCTCTTCAACAGCTCCGACAGGCTCTGGGGTTGCTCGTTCAATGGGAACAAATAACGATGCACTCGAGCCAGGGCTGACCTGCAAGTCTCTAGCAAAATAGCCGCGTGCCAGGAACGGTCCAGGAGCTTGGCCAGCACGTGACCTTTCACCCTATCTGACCAGAAGGGGTGGGTGGAATACTGTGGGCTGGCAGCATAACCATCCAGACGATCGCGCAAACGTATTTCGTCCGCTGGCTCATCAAAACAGGCACCTACACAAATGCAGGCAAAATTGCCGGAACAAGCAAAGCACAGCAAGCCTGTGAATCACTTCGGGTGAACTTACATTCCAGCTGATGGTTCACACTCTCCAACTCCGCAAGTAAAAAGGTCTCCCGCTCGGTAGCAGGTGAAGGCCTCGACTGAAGACCCGCCAGCGTGAAAGTGCATGGTTGCCCCCATGCGTAGTTTTAGTAATTAATGACAATCTCTATGGACTAATGTTTGCATTGAGCTATATTTGTAGGTGTCCATTAGCTTTCTTGTTCTCCATTTGTTGGAGTCAAGGTTAAGGGAAGAAGAACATTTGTTGATCAAGGCCAAGGTGTTCGTCATCAAGATAAAGGCCAAGTGAAGATATGCCGAAGAGGTGCTTCTCCCATCTTGGTGTATGGGGGAGCCACATGTGAATCTTCACCAAGCGAAGCGCAATGAAGAAAGGTGGTGCGTCTTGAGGAGTTGAAGATCGTCTTCATCGACCTCAAGTGGTTTAAGCGCAAGGCAAAGGTATGATCTTGATAGGGTTTCTATTTTACCGGTCTCATGATGTTTAGTGAGAGACCGGGTTATAGGATAGATAGCCGTACTATCAAGAGGGGCTCTCGACCGAATATCGTGATCGTATCATCGTAGAGAGCACAAACCTTTGCATCCATGCAATCATCTTTATTGGTTCTTATTTGGCTCTTATCGTGGTGTGGTCTTGGTGCTTGTCATGCTTGTCATGACAAAGCCAAGTTCACCGAAAACGGTTTGCATATGCGTCTTCTATTGCGTTTTCGGTTTTGGAGATTTTGCCGGTTCATCCGTTTGGAAGGTTTCACCTTTCCAACCCTTTGCACAATCTCCCTTGCTTGTTTCAATATTTTGACTTTTGTTGTGTAAGCTCTTGTCGTCCTCTTTCCAACAAAATTGGATTCACTCGATTCGGAGTTTCCACGCAAAAGTTATTCAGTTTCAGGGTTCTGCTGTTTCTCAGTTACCGGAAGTACCGGCCAATCGGACGGTACTACCGCTCGGAACTTCCGGAGGTACTTCCGGAGCCCAGTACCGCTTACGAAAGTTGGGTACTGGACTCAAACGGAAGTAGCACCGGAAGTTGTACCGGAACTACCGCTAAACCGGAACTACCGGTGCTCCCAGCGGTACTACCGCCCGGAACTTCCGGTGATACTTCCGGAGCCCAGTGCTGCATATGAAAGTTGGGTACTGGACTCAAACGGAAGTTGCACCGAAATTAGTACCGGTACTACCGCTAAACCGGAACTACCGGTCCTTTTGCCGGTACTACCGGCCTCGCGGGTCTTCTCTCTAGCGGTTGGTAGGCCTTTTCTGGGTGGGCCGGAAGTACCGCCCCCTGGGCCGGTACTACCGGTCCTGCGGGTTTTCGTCTCTGAAGAGAGCCGTTGGGGCTGTTTTTACATGGGGCGGTAGTACCGCCCCTTGGGCCGGTACTACCGGTCCTGCGGGAATCTGAGCCCAACGGCCAGATTTCCCAGGGCACCTATTTAAATGTGCTTTCTTCCCCAACGGTTCTAAGGATCTTGGTGAACCTTTTGCTCTCTCTCTCCTCCATTGTTGCACATCTTTGAGAGCTTGATTCCTCCACTTCCCTCCAATGATTCTTGCCCATCTTTAGGGAAACAAGAGAGGAGATCTAGATCTACCATTCCACCAATCAAATTCTCCTCTAAGTGAGGGGAACCTAGTGGATCTAGATTTAGGGTTGCTTTGTGTTCATCCCCTTTGTTCTTCCTCTCTTATTCCCCCCAAAGCATTTGTTGCTTGGTTGGAATTTGGGAGTGAAGGACTTGACCACTTTGTGTGTTCTTGCCTCTTGCATTTGTTGCATCGGGTTGCTCTCCCTACGGTGATACGTGAAGATCGACGTTGAGAAGCTTGTTACTCTTGGGTGCATTGTGTTCCCAAGAGCTTGTGCCTCTTGGGTGCATCGTGTACCCTAGACGGTTTGGAGGTGCCGCGAAGACTTCGAGTTGTGAAGCTTCGGCACGTTTGGGAGCCCCCAATTGAGTTGTGGGTGTGTGCCCCAAGGAAGTTGTAAAAGGGCTCCGGAATCCGCCTCGAAGGATTCCGATAGTGGAAGGTGAACCAATCTCTTGGGTGAGGTTCATCGGAGAATAGGGTGAGGCCTTTGTGGCATCTTGAGTAGGCCTCTTGTGGCGAGCTCACACCCCTCCAACGAGACGTACTCCCTTAACAAGGAGGAACTCGGGTATACATTCTCGTCTCCGCGTGCCTCGGTTATTTCTATACCCGAGCTTTACCTATGCAATTTACATTGTGATAGCCTTCGTGCTTGAAGTTCATATCTTGCTATCTCCTTGTTGCTTGAATTGCTTAGCATAAGTTGTTGGTGCACATAGGTAACCCTAGCATATTAGGTTGTTGGCTTGTTAATTTAAACACATAGTTTTTTTCCGCAATTATTAAGCCCCTAATTAGAAAAGGTGTTAATCGCCTATTCACCCCCCCCCTCTAGGCGACATCTCGGGCATAGTTGTTCTTTCAATTGGTATCAGAGCCTCATCTCTCTTGTTTGGCTTTACCGCCTAGAGAGTAAAGATGTCGTCTAGTGATTTAGTGCACAATTCCTTGTTTAGATTTAATGGCACATATTTTAATGTTTGGAAAACTCATATGCTTAGTCACTTACGGGTCTTGGACCCCGATATTGAGCGGATCTTAGATATAGGTTTTTCTCCTCCAAAGGACTACGAAAGTACGACTTTATAGGATGAGAAAAACTTATATCTAGATGCTCTAGCATCTAACGAGTTTTGCAAATTTGTTAGTGTTGTAGTGTTTGAGTCAATCTTGCCTCTACGGGACGCTCATGATCTTTGGATCAAGCTTCAAGAAATATATGGAGTGTCCAACTCTATTGAGGATGATTGCTCTCCCTCCACCTCCGGCCGTGACGAGCTCTCGTCTTCATCTACTTCACCAAAATGTGGTAAGCCACAATCCAATGTGATGGTGAGTAGTGATGGTTTTTGCAATTTGGATAGTGAGCTCATTATTGATGATTCTCCACCTCTATCTAGTTGCAATGATTCATCTTTGGACCTAAACACACATAGCACTATAAATGATTCACATGCTAGTGTTGATAGTCCTTGCATATCATCTAAAAGTTGCTTGGATAAATCTCTCTATGATATGCTTGCTTTATCTTGTTATAATGATAAAAATGCTTGTGTTCCCTCTAACTCTTGCATGAATGTCAATGTAGAGGAAACCCAATTAATTGTGGAACAAGATGTGAACTTAAGTAGTTCAAAAACTAATTGCTCATCTTCATCCACCTCTCATTGCCTTATGGCTAAATCTTCTTCTATCAATGATAATAATAATGATGATAATGATGATGATAAAAATGATGAAGAAGATGATGTGGAAAAGGTTAATGATAGGCTTCAAAATAACGGTCTTATGATTCTTAAGGCCCTTCCTAAAAATAAAAATGCTCAAGCTATGCTCTTTGAAATTATGAAAACGCTTATTGAGCGCGGGGAAACTATTGAGGCTTTGGAAGCAAGCCTTGAAGAAAAAGGTAAGATAGAAAGAGATGATGCTATGGAGAAAGCATCGTTAGAAGATGCTCTTGTGGAAGAGCAAGAGACTCGTGCTTCTCTAGAGGAGAAACTAGAATCTATCGAGGAGTCTCATAATGATATAATTGCTAAAATCATTAAAGAACGTGACCATGCTCATGCTAAATATAAAGTCACGAAAAATGAAAATGCTAGATTAAATGATGATCTTGCCAAGTTATCTTCTTCTATTCCTAAAGTTAATGATGCTTGTGCTACTAACTCAATTTCTTGTGAAGCATCTATGTCGAAGGAGAATGTTGAGCTAAGGGCTCAACTTGAGTTGCTAACTAGCAAGTATGAGAAGTTGGAAGCAATTCATGAAAAGCTATCTAGCTCTAATGATAATCTTCTAGCATCCTATGGGAAGTTGGAAGAAAATCATGAAAAGCTATCTAGCTCTAATGATGAACTTCTAGCATGCTATACTTGTCTCAAGTTAGCTCATGAGGCCATCACTACAAAGGTAACATCAAGTGAGCCTCATGTGGATATTAGCACAACTTTAATTAATAATGCTATATTGCCATGTGCTAGTCCTAGTAGTTCATCCACTAAGAATGTTGGTACATCATGTGATGAATTACTTGCTTTGCCTTGTTGCTCTAACAATGATGCATCTACCTCCTCTAGTACTTGTGTTGTCACTAACCATGTAGAGAAAAGAGGAGAGCTCAAGGCCCAAGCCACTTCTATGAAGAAAGGCTTGGAAAAGCGTCATGATGGGAAGCGTGCACTTGACAACATGTTGAGTGTGCAACAATCCCCCAATGACAAGAGTGGACTTGGATTCAACTCCAACAACAAGAACAAGTCCAAGGTTGAGAAGAAGAAGAAGGGCCAAGTTCAAATCAAGAATCCGGCCAAGATCACTTGCTTCAAGTGCAAGCTAGAAGGGCACCATGTTCGTGATTGCCCTATGAAGAAGAATAAGCCTCTTAGTGAGAAGCAACTAGGGAAGCGTCCTCTTGTTCAACCTCGTGCTCAACCACGAGTTGAACAAAGGCCACCTCCTAAGAAGACTCAAGTTATTGCTCCTCAAGTTGAGGAGCCTATTAAGAAGAAGAAGAGTCGGTGTTGCTACCTTTGCCGTGGCAAAGGTCATTTTGCTTCTTCATGCACTAACGGTACCCCATCCAACCCTATCATAATTGATGATGTTTATTCTCTTGGGAAGGATAGAGTTGGCAATGTGTTTGCCAACTATGTGGGAGCTCAAAGTGGTGGCAAGAAAAGCACCATTTGGGTTCCCAAACCTATTGTGACTAACCTTTTAGGACCCAACTCGGTTGGGGACCAACAAGATCAAACTTGATCAATAGGTGTTTGTGGAGGACATTGGTGACTTGGCTATTTTTGAAGAATTAAGGGATCTTCATGGTTTTATTTCATCAAGCCAAGTCAACTGGATTACCACATATCTATCTCATATCCAATGCTCCTCCTTGCGGTAACTTGTACTTAATTCACATATTCATTGAAAGTTGCTTGCTCCCTAGCATGTGTTAGTTTTGTTCCTAGCATGTGTCTGTATGTGATATGCTCCTTTCTTACTTATCTTGTTATTCAAGGTTGTGTATGTTAGTTGTGTATCATGTATGTGTAATTTGTGTGTTGAGCTTTATTGAATCTTGTGTGGATTTAATTTGGCTTTTTGAGATATTAGTGGACCCTCCCATTTTGGGGGAGTCAAATGCTTTGTGCACTTCACAAACCTAAAAATGTGTATACATGAGGCACACCACCAAGTATTGATATTTCAATATTATCTAGCTACTATGTGGTATGTCATATTCATGAGAAATTCAAATTCTACAATGTCCATTAATTTCTCTAGTTGGTTTTATTTGCCACTTGTTTAAAAAATAAAATGAATTATCACATTATGGGGGAGTAATAAGCTTTGTGCATATTACAATCCCATAAAAATGTGAACATTTGAGGTTTGCCACTTAGAGTTGATATTGTACATTATCCATTTCCTATGTGGCATGTTTGCTCAAAGAAGTTCCAATTTTCTGTTGTGGTTACCCTTTGGTTCTTGTTTTTGTGAGTTTGCTTGGTGTGGTTTTTCTCCAATATGCATTTCCATATATTATGTGAGAAACCATTTGTTTCCTTTTATTCTAACCATGGCTTTGTCGGTTGGTTCGAATAATTGAAACTACCAACAAACCTCTTTAAAAAATGGTGCTTTAATTCCTATCTTTTGCCGTTTGCTAGTTTGTGGTGAAGTTGGTCTTGTACATCATTCCTTTATACCACCGAGAAATATCTCTATATACTCCTTGTCCATGACAAGTGTTTCTAGTAATTGTGGTGGATTTTGTAGATCATCTTCACATTGGCTCTTGCTTTAATTTGCTATATCTATTGCCTTCCTTGCCTTTTGAATGGATCCTATTCTTCAATTGGTAGTGTTTAGTATTGTAAATAAAATATGGAGAGTAATGATCCCTTGTGCATGCATTTTGTATTCAAATGCAAATATCAAAGATAATGCATGAATATTGGGGGAGCATTCCTTTTTATTTAGAACACTAACCTATCTATCAATTTTTGATCCTTTCAATTGGCATTTGATTATTTAACTTGTGTTGGTACCTTCAATTGGTATTAACTGGAATCTAATATCTCCTCCATAGATATTTGTTCCAATTGATATTTATTGTGGGAGTCTTGATACCTTTTTTTTTGCCTTATTTCACTTTACTTGATTTCGGTCAAGTATCGTCCTCTTCTTGGTATTTTTTCTCCTAGTTGATATTTTTTTGTTTTAATTGGTATCTTATTTTCATTTGGTGTCTTATCGATCATTTGTTGTGTTGATTTGATTCCTTTTGATATCACACTTCTTGTGTTGATGTGTCTTGGAATCAATCATTTGTTGATTTGATTTTTCCTCAATCATGTGTTGATTTGGATTTTGATATAATTTGGACAATCTTTTTGTGTCACACCTTGGTGTGCTCACTTCTTGGTTTACTTGGTGTTTTTGTCCAAATTATATCTCGTTTGGTTCTTGTAAGTCTATGCATGCATATTTACTAGTATATATATTTTATGGCATGCTAATCTTTCTAGTTCCAATATATAGGGGATACTCCACCGAATCCTAAATCGGCTAAGATGTGCATGAAATTCAATTTCATATCTATATGCACATATTTATGTGGAGTGTTTCCTATATATTGTAGTTGATCTAACTACTATGGGACCCAATGAGTTTGGGAACCATTTTGTACTCTAATTGTGTTTTAGGTACAATGGAGATGCATTGGATGCTTGCCTCATTCATAAGGAAGGTGTTCTCACCATGTGATTGTCGGAGTCAAGCTTTGATGACAAACAAACTCTCATCATCTTCATCATCAATGCATCCCGGTAACAAGTATCTATCCCATGCATACTTTTCTAGTTCCAACCTTGTGTAGGTTATCTCTTGGCATGAAAGCTCTTATTTGCAATTGTTGTGGTTTTGGCCTTTTCCTTCACTTAATATATCTTTGTGATATGTGTGATGAATTTGCAAAAACCTTTTCTTCAATTGATATTATTTGTTTGTGATACTTGTTGCCTAACTCAAAGCATCTCCACTATCTCTTTATTCCCTTAGTGATATGTGTGATGCATTTGATATATTTGAAGTTCATTTATATACAATGAGATAAATTTGAGCTATGTGCTATGCTTTTAAGCAACAATCTCGTTTATATATGTATGACTTCCTTTTGGATACCTTTGTTCTCCTTTTCCCGGACCATTTCATATATGCAAGTTCCTTGTGGATGTATATCTTCAATGGATTGTCCAATTAGAAACCTATACATATGAGAGAGGTCACCTTTTAGTTGGTATCCTAATTCTTTTGAGCCACCTTGTTTTCATCTATAATTCTTTGGTGGCTCCAAAGTTGTCTCATTAGTGCTTGTCTTATTGGCTATTGGTATCTTTGCACACTCATGTATTTCTTGAAGATCTTTGACTTCATGCCTACCATGGTGAGCATGTTGAATTTTATTGGCTAAATGTTCTCACTAGCTTTTGGCATTTTCAATTGGTTTTAGTTTCCAATTGGTATCCCTAAGCTTGTGAACATATTTCTTTAAAAGATCTTTTTATCTCGGTTGGGCCTATCTTATGGTGTTTTTTTTTGAAAATTGGTATCTTTTTATGGCTCAACCACATCTTTGGTGCAAGTGCTATGATTTGCTATTGCATTATGCACTATTGCACTTGTTGCATGTTCTAGATGATTTTGGGGGGAGTGAGGATACCATATTTGTGCACTCTTCATTTTGTGCATAAACATTGGGGAGCTTCTCTATTTTATTTGGAACTCTTGCTTTGGATCTTTTCGATTGCTTTTCTCCTTTGTGGAGATGTTTAAAATGATTTCATCCTTTTTGCAATCTTTGGATCCTCAATATAGTTTGTTTCCTCTAATTATTCGTCAATGAATAAGTGCATTTGATTTCACTCATATCTTGAGAAATGCACACCTTTATGGAGGAACTCATATTATATTGGCACTCTAAATTTTTCTTCCCATTTCGGCAATCGATGCCAATGGGGGAGAAGTTTAAAGGGTTTAAGGAAATTGGGGTTTTATGCTTTTGTTGCACTTGCCTTTAATGCGCTTTGCATCCTTGCTTGTTTGTCGTGCAAGGTTGCTTTATTCTTTATATAAACCATCTTAAACGGGATTGTCATCAATTACCAAAATGGGGGAGATTGAAAGTGCATGGTTGCCCCCATGCATAGTTTTGGTAATTAATGACAATCTCTATGGACTAATATTTGCATTGAGCTATATTTGTAGGTGTCCATTAGCTTGCTTGTTCTCCATTTGTTGGAGTCAAGGTTAAGGGAAGAAGAACATTTGTTGATCAAGGCCAAGGTGTTCGTCATCAATATAAAGGCCAAGTGAAGATATGCCGAAGAGGTGCTTCTCCCATCTTGGTGTATGGGGGAGCCACATGTGAATCTTCACCAAGCGAAGCGCAATGAAGAAAGGTGGTGCGTCTTGAGGAGTTGAAGATCGTCTTCATCGACCTCAAGTGGTTTAAGCGCAAGGCAAAGGTATGATCTTGATAGGGTTTCTATTTTACCGGTCTCATGATGTTTAGTGAGAGACCGGGTTATAGGATAGATAGCCGTACTATCAAGAGGGGCTCTCGACCGAATATCATGATCGTATCATCGTAGAGAGCACAAACCTTTGCATCCATGCAATCATCTTTATTTGTTGGTTCTTATTTGGCTCTTATCGTGGTGTGGTCTTGGTGCTTGTCATTCTTGTCATGACAAAGCCAAGTTCACCGAAAACGGTTTGCATACGCGTCTTCTATTGCGTTTTCGGTTTTGGAGATTTTGCCGGTTCATCCGTTTGGAAGGTTTCACCTTTCCAACCCTTTGCACAATCTCCCTTGCTTGTTTCAATATTTTGACTTTTTGTTGTGTAAGCTCTTGTCGTCCTCTTTCCAACAAAATTGGATTCACTCGATTTGGAGTTTCCACGCAAAAGTTATTCAGTTTCAGGGTTCTGCTGTTTCTCAGTTGCCGGAAGTACCGGCCAATCGGACGGTACTACCGCTCGGAACTTCCGGAGGTACTTCCGGAGCCCAGTACCGCTTACGAAAGTTGGGTACTGGACTCAAACGGAAGTAGCACCGGAAGTTGTACCGGAACTACCGCTAAACCGGAACTACCGGTGCTCCCAGCGGTACTACCGCCCGGAACTTCCGGTGATACTTCCGGAGCCCAGTGCCGCATATGAAAGTTGGGTACTGGACTCAAACGGAAGTTGCACCGGAATTAGTACCGGTACTACCGCTATACCGGAACTACCGGTCCTTTTGCCGGTACTACCGGCCTCGCGGGTCTTCTCTCTAGCGGTTGGTAGGCCTTTTCTGGGTGGGCCGGAAGTACCGCCCCCTGGGCCGGTACTACCGGTCCTACGGGTTTTCGTCTCTGAAGAGAGCCGTTGGGGCTGTTTTTACATGGGGCGGTAGTACCGTCCCTTGGACCGGTACTACCGGTCCTGCGGGAATCTGAGCCCAACGGCCAGATTTCCCAGGGCACCTATTTAAATGTGCTTTCTTCCCCAATGGTTCTAAGGATCTTGGTGAACCTTTTGCTCTCTCTCTCCTCCATTGTTGCACATCTTTGAGAGCTTGATTCCTCCACTTCCCTCCAATGATTCTTGCCCATCTTTAGGGAAACAAGAGAGGAGATCTAGATCTACCATTCCACCAATCAAATTCTCCTCTAAGTGAGGGGAACCTAGTGGATCTAGATTTAGGGTTGCTTTGTGTTCATCCCCTTTGTTCTTCCTCTCTTATCCCCCCAAAACATTTGTTGCTTGGTTGGAATTTGGGGGTGAAGGACTTGACCACTTTGTGTGTTCTTGCCTCTTGCATTTGTTGCATCGGGTTGCTCTCCCTACGGTGATACGTGAAGATCGACGTTGAGAAGCTTGTTACTCTTGGGTGCATTGTGTTCCCAAGAGCTTGTGCCTCTTGGGTGCATCGTGTACCCTAGACGGTTTGGAGGTGCCGCGAAGACTTCGGCACATTTGGGAGCCCCCAATTGAGTTGTGGGTGTGTGCCCCAAGGAAGTTGTAAAAGGGCTCCGGAATCCGCCTCGAAGGATTCCGATAGTGGAAGGTGAACCAATCCCTTGGGTGAGGTTCATCGGAGAATAGGGTGAGGCCTTTGTGGCATCTTGAGTAGGCCTCTTGTGGCGAGCTCACACCCCTCCAACGAGACGTACTCCCTTAACAAGGAGGAACTCGGGTATACATCCTCGTCTCCGCGTGCCTCGGTTATTTCTATACCCGAGCTTTACTTATGCAATTTACATTGTGATAGCCTTCGTGCTTGAAGTTCATATCTTGCTATCTCCTTGTTGCTTGAATTGCTTAGCATAAGTTGTTGGTGCACATAGGTAACCCTAGCATATTAGGTTGTTGGCTTGGTAATTTAAACACATAGTTTTTTCCGCAATTATCAAGCCCCTAATTAGAAAAAGTGTTAATCGCCTATTCACCCCCCCTCTAGGCGACATCTCGGGCATAGTTGTTCTTTCACAACGCAACCTTCGTATCCTTCAGCTCTTGCTCCATCTTGGAAAGCTTTAGTTGAAGGAAGTCGATGATCTTCTGGTCGTTCGGGCTTCGTCTGTTCGTTCGAAAAGCAGTGCTCCCAGATGAAGGACCGGCTGATGCACCAGGTGCTCCAGACTACAGAAAGTAACACAGACATAAGATCGCCATAGCAGAACACCAACCCCCATTTAAGCAGACTAGGGGGCTGGTCAATTCAAAGAAACACTCACAGCTCAAAGCGTGAAAAAATAAAGGGTAAATATTTGCAAACATCCAGTACTGCATTAGGATTCATTACAACACAAAAGGTGCAAAAGGGAGTCGACCTCACTACCTAAGAGGTCGACTCAGACCTAGACCTAGCAGCACGAGCTGCACGCTCAGCAGTTTCGGCAGCACGCTTCTCCATCATGGCCAGCGAGTTCCTGGCCAGTTGCGCTGCTTGCTCCCTAATGGCACTCAGCGGAACTGTCGGCATCTCAGACTTCTTTGGAAAGCCCGCCACAACCTTCGGGTAGTCGCAAGCTACTCCGTGCATCAGCATCAGCATGAAGACGGACTCCGAGCCACATACCGTTTGTGCGCGGGTGAAGTCCTCCAGAGTTGACGAGCCGGGACCGAAGAGCTTGGCAAATTCTTCGATTGAAGCAGGAGGGGTGCCTCGCGGGAAGATGCTTTTGTGCAAGGCATCAAAGGCAGCCTTGGATTTGTCGTGAGAATCCTTCGCCCGAGCGCACAGCAAGTCGAAAGCGCTGACAGCGTGCTCGAGCGAGTCTTCCCTCCCTTCACCAGCGGGTGGTGGGCATGTTTGCGGTGAAGCCGAGATCGTCGAGCGCCTGAGCGGTGAAGCCGACGAAGATGTTGACGTCACCGATCTTGACTGTAGACCAGCCGGCGGGATCCTCCTTTGCCGGCGTCCAGAAGCCGTCGTTGAGAACGTGGCCGGCTCCAGATTCGTCGAAGTAGCTGACCAAGCCGACGGCGATGGTGTCGCCGACGCCTCCGGTAGATCCCGCCTGGAACGAAACCCAGGTGTCACCTGCCCCACGGTGGGCGCCAACTGTCGTGGTATTGTCGAATCTAGCCGCGATAGGGGTGCCATCGAGCTAGGTAGAGAGGTGGGGAAAATAGACGAGGGGTAAGCCGGCGACGAGGTGGACACGAGTTTACCCAGCTTCGGATCTCGCAACGGTGGCGAAACCCTACGTGCTGCTATAAATCACTATATGGCGATATTCGCCGATTACAGTGGTGGATGGCTCGAGATCGATACGGCGAGTCTCAAGCTAGGGTTTGAGTGTCTCTTGCCCTAAGGCTCCCCGTAGACCGGCTTATATAGTCGTCCGGTCTAGGGCTTACAGGAGGATCCCTACCGACTAAGTTACAGAGTCCTAGTCTAATCCGGCACGGTCTTTCCTTGGACGTTACGTCGGTTTCCCTGTTGGGCCGGCTTCTAGAATCTTCCCTCAGCCGGCGGGCCTCCTGTGCTTCATCATACTGGGCCGCCCGGTAAGCCGGATTAGGCTTACCACCACTTGGGCCACCCTGGTATGCTGGATCTTAGTCGTCCCCTTTGGGTACCCTGTTCGGCATAACCCCAACACCGCCCCGCCGGCCGCCCGCACCTCCGCCCGCACCTCCCAGCCGGCCACCGCCCAGCCGGCCGCCTGCACCTCCCCACCGGCCGCCCGCACCTCCCCACCCGCACCTCCCCGCCGTCCACTGCCCCACCGGCCACCCGCACCTCCCCGCCGGCACCGCCCCGCCCCTCCTCAGTTCCGGCCGGCATCCAAACAAGAATTCCACGATTCCACGATGTTGTGCATCCAAACAAGAATTCAACTGATTTGGAATTGAGGTCAATTCATTTCCAACTCAGATTTGGAATTCAACCCCAATTCAATTCCGAGCCCCAATTCCATGCAACCAAACAGGGGGTAAAGGAAATTCACATGCAAACACCCGCAGCACCGGAACACTAAGTTGCATACGTGTGCTCATTAGATATTCCGTTAATAGATAGGAAAAGTTTTACATTGCTAAAGAAAACACCACCACATACAACACAACCTACTAGCTACTACTACTCGCTGCACAACGAGCATGAGCGAAGTAGGCACTTCACACCCGACTAGTGCGAAGACAGCCACCATCGACAACAGAACTCCAAACAAAAGAGATTGTCCTAAGCTGAGCAACATCGCCGAGTCTCGACCAATGCCGGTCACCTCCGAAGACTGACAGCTCCGGCTGAACTTCTCTTGTCGACGCACCATCCACCCTTAATGCCTGAAGGAGGTGGCAAGTAGATGACGGGACTTGGTTGGCTCCGAGAGAGGCATAATCTTAGACTCGCCGGCAACGGCGTCCATTGCGCCTTTGAATGTCAACTTTGGACAACTACGAGCATCGGAAAAAAGTAACAAGGAACTCCAAGCCGTGTCTCCAAGCGCGATACTCCCTATGGAGGGACGACGTTGAGGATGCCGCCATCACGTCGATCCAACCGAATCTAGGCTTTCACTCGGAGACAACAACCAAACTAAGAGAGCGAGGGAATGTCGACACACCTCGGGGAAGCCTCCAAGGAGGGGAACGACACCCACGGGCGCCATCGCTGCCGGCACCGACTAGACGGGCAATACTTTCGTATGTATTGTCGCCCACCTCCAACCCTACCGAGAGGATTGGAATAGCCATCCTTGTCCTTCGCACCACTGTCTCCAAAACCCATTGCCATTGTAGCAAGATATCGTGGCCCACACCGCCGGGCGCGGCCGAGTGGCACAACTCGGTCTCAAACCAGCGTCCTTCTCCTCTCGGACACCAGACACCCACGCGCGGCCGGCCAAGCCGTACGTAGTGTATCAAGCACCCTCCCAGGTCCACCCACCCTCACCAGCCGCGTCGGTCGCTGAGACTCGACGCCTCTAGCTATGCCAACTCACGTGCATCCTCCGGCCACAAGCGACATCGCTGCCAGAGGAGCAGCACGTTGCCCCGCCCGGGGTTTGGACGCCGCTGCTGCTCAGAGGAGCAGCACGAGCCGCCGCTTAAGGCACATCACATCACGAGCCCTATCAGGCCCTCACCGGCATGGCTGCTGGCCGAGATGCAGCGCAAAGACGAGTCTACGTAAGGGGTCGGTTGCCGTCGCTCAGAGGCGCAGCGCAAGCCCCGTCGCAGCCTCACCACCGTGGCATCCAGATCGGCCACCGCCATCAAGGACGAGGGAGGAGGGGGGATGCCGGAGCAGGAGGAGGAGGAAGCTCGGAACACTCGCCAGGTTGCACCGCCATCCTCACCGAGCCGCATCTGGCCCGCGCCGCCACGCCTCGGGGGAGAGCCCTATGGCCCCCCTCCCGACACCCTCCGACTGTGGCGAGGGGAAGAGTTTCGGGAGGGGAGGGTCAGAGGTAGTGGCTAGGGTTTCCTCCTAGCCTGCGGGAGCCACACAGGAGGGGAGGGGGACAACTGGTCTCCTTCGTCTCCTTCAAAAAGTTTACATTTCGGTTTTTATCCAGTGATAACTAAAACACCCTCAACAACCAAGACTTTGAAGACCCCCAATAACCACTCACTACGAACAACGAGATTGAATAATCGATGATGGAACATCGACCGAGGATGAACCCCAAACAACATAAACTTGCAATCACCACCAATCTAAAGGGTTGGAGAAACTGAACCTTGTAGCAGACCAAACCGAACGAAGAGATCGAAGATGTCGCACCACAGACCTGCAAACAATTTCCCTTAAAGGCTTAAACGACACACCAACTGGCAAGGTTAAAAAAAACCAACATATCCGACAACACATACCCTCACTGGTCCTTTGCTGACGCCAGAAACGTTGACAATGTAGGAAGAGACCGTGGAGACCTTATTTCAAGGCGCCATCGTCGCCACCACCTCGTCAATGCCATAATGAAGACTGAAAGCCAAACTCTAACATTAGGGGTCGTTTGGCTCCCATCATTTCAGAGGAATTCATTTCAGATTCCATACCAAACGTGTTTGGCTGTCATGGAATTGGAATGAAATTGGGATGTCATTTCAATTGGAATTCCAGAGAATACCTTTGCTATGTTAAACCAATTTCTGTCCCTAACCCTGTCATTTTTCTGAAATTCATTTTATTTCATTTTTGTCAAATAAAATGAAATGATAGATGTCAAACGAGCAACACCGAGCAGGTCCGAGGTCTCCCCCCCGCCCCTCCTACTGCTAGAGCGACAACTAGAGTGGGCGGGACCCGTCAATTCACTGACGAAGACGGCGCAAACGGTGCAGGCTGCAGCGGCTAGGCTTGAGCCTAGTCATCGCCTCTTTTCTCTTAGGTTTTCCAATGCTTTTCAATGTTGGCCAATTTATGGGCAAGCAATGACTTGTCGGAAATTTTGGCCTCCCAAGTACCACAATTTCATGTAAAAGTACCACCATTTCATTCAAAATTTCCGTTCTGTACGCAGCGTTGTGTCAGCCGTGACTCCCTTGCGGCTATTGTCGCCGTTCTTTTCCTTGTCGACGAGACACTCCGATCGTCGTGTTTAGTTCGTTCCTTAGAGCAACTCCAGCCGTCCCCCCGAGAGCCCCCCAGGACCCCCTTTTTGATGCCGGCGGCCCATTTTTCCCGTAGTCGCCCCCCAGCGCCCCCCAGGCCTCTTTTTTCGCCGGATTTGGCCCAATTTTTATCCGGCGTCCCAGGCCGAACCCAGCGCGCCGGGTTTGGCCTGGGGACGCCGGCGAAAGGGAAAATGGCGCGAAACGGCGCGGAATCGAGGGAAACCGCGCGAAGCTCCGGCGGGCCCGCCCTGTCAGCGGCACAACCGCTTCGTCGTCCTCACCGCCTCGCCTTCTGCGTCGCATTACTGCTCTGCTCAGCTAGATGGGGTTCCCAGTCCCCCCCACCCCCACCGGCGATGAGCGGCTGGCGGAGATCTACGCCGCCCGCGAGGGGCTGACGGAGGAGGAGCAGGCGGATCCCGTCTGGGATCCGGAGAACAACGTGACCTGGAACACGTTCTTCTCCGACCGCCGCCAGCGCCAGCTCAACGACTACCCCGGCCCGGCGGCCTACGCGCCCAAACGCAACAACAGCGAGGGCCGGAAGAAATGGTGGGGCATGCCCGGCCGCTCGCTGGCGTACGTCCTCGATTACATCGAGGACGGCAACGAGCCGCGCCTTCAGGGCCCGTCGGCGGCGCGTCAAGGATGGTCGCCGCGGAGGATGTCCTTCTCGTCGTCCTCCTCCTCCGACGCCGCCCGCTCCTCTTCGGACGTCGCCCGCTCGACGCCGTTCGCCCGCGTCAAGGAGGAGCCGGCGGACGAGCCGCCGCGAAGGAGCGGCTCCCGCGGCATCGTCATCAGGGAGCCCGGCGCCGGCGCCGGCACCGGCGGGAGCTCCTCCCGCCTGCTGACGCCGAAGAAGGAGCCCGGCACCGGCGGCCGCGCCTTCAAGAAGGCCTTCAAGAAGAAGGCCGTCGTGAAGGAGGAGGCCTACGACGAGGAGGCGGCCGTGCGGGCCGCCATGGCGGCCAGCCTCAACGACGTCCCTCCGGCGCCGGTGGACTTCGCGCTGCAATGGTCGGCCCGCGAGCACGAGCGGGAGGAGGAGAAGCGCCAACGGCGCATTGAGGCCGAGGAGAAAGAGCTCCTCGCGCGCTACGAGCGCCGCCGCCGTCGTCGGGCGCTCCTCCCGCCTGCTGACGCCGGGCCGGCTTACGTCGTGCTGGACGGCAGCGACGAGGACGGCACCGGCACCGGCGGGAGCTCCTCCCGCCTGCTGACGCCGAAGGACGAGCCCGGCACCGGCGGCGACGGCGCTGGGTGCAGTGCTCCTGCTCCTCCTCCGACCGGTGGCGACTCCGACGACTCCGACGGCGGGGACTACACGCGGTTCTACCGCCACTTCGGCATGTAGACGCCGCGTCGCCGTTTTTTAATTTTTTTCCTGTTTTTTTAATCTTGTTCGAACAAATATCGTTAAGTTTGAACAAATATCGTCTATGTTTGAACAAATTTCGCGTAAGTTCGTCGAACACATTTTTGTGTATGGAGTTGCTCTTATTACGTGGCCGAAGGCTGAAATCGACCTGACAGCCACTTCCCCCGTCCCGTGCTTCCACGATCCGTTAGGGCGCCGCCGCCGCCGCGCTTTACCGTCAACCGTCGCTGCCCCCGCGTTCGCGACCCCCTCTCGCCGGCGCCGGAGAGGGCAGCCGCGCCACAACTATCCCCTCGCCCGTCCCGTCCCGTTCCCTCCACGGGGCTGGCGGGGAGTGGGCAGGAGCCGCGCCACACCAGATTTCTCCTGTTGACACGGACAAGCCCCAAGGTAGCCGTCTGGTACCGTTCTACGAGCGTTCCTTTCTTTGCTGCCGCGAGCAATCCAGTCTTTCTCTCTCTCCGTTGTATCCCGATCCGTCCGGTTAGCCCGATTCGTGCTCTGATGGCAGCTTCTTTCCCCGAGATTGTAGGAGGTTCCTTGCTTGCCCCGTGTGTTGCGTTCCAAGGAGTGTGCTTGCGGCTTGCCTAGGTCCCAGGTGCCATGCCCCTGAGAATGCCGGCATCCTTCCGGCGAAGAAAATTTAGAGTAGATAATTTCTTGTTTCATTTTCATTGACAGAGAGGCTATAAAATGCAGCATCATACATACTGCCGATGTACAATTCACATCATACTCCCGAAACACAACCCAGATCTCTTCAATTCGTTGGAACCAGTCAGGCTCTATCGATTACGCTTGTTTGAACAAAACTCATGTACTGATAAATGATCTTTATGTGGGTGGGACAAATTTCTTCTTTATAATGGTATCTTCATTAGGCCAACATGCGCAAGTGTTACATTATGCCATCGCCATGCCTGCAACTTCCCTTTGCTGCTTGGCTACTTTCTTCTTTTTTCTTTTGAGAGTGTGTTGTTATGTATGGGCAGGACGGGTGTGTGAATGGCTCAACCTTCCGTCATTCTAGCAACTGCAAGTTATGATCACACAATCAGATTTTGGGAAGCCAAGAGTGGTCGCTGTTACCGCACTATTCAATATCCAGACTCGGTGAGTGGCTCTGGGTTCTTCATGATCCTTTCTTTTGGCTTGCAACTTACTAGACGAGTACACTAAAAACACAATCATATTAGATATCATGATCTGTTATTGTTCAGGACAATATTCATTGTTTCTTGCTTTACTTGGTTAAGTCGACTACATTTATGTAGACTTGTGTGTTTTCTCGGGATTTTGGCATTAATCTGGTCACAATTCATAGCGTTTAATTTTTTACGACAAAAGTAATCAAGTACATAAGGGTGGCTCGATCATACCCTTCCATGATTCTGTTCAAACAGTCCTATGTGACTACAAACAAATAATATATATTATAGAACAATGCATGGGTTTGATTCGCTTCAAGCCTTCAAGACTTAGCTGGGTACTTGCAATATTATGCACCGTATGCCTGTTGAAAACCTATCTTTTGCAGCAAGTCAATCGCCTTGAAATAACCCCAGACAAGCGATTCTTAGCTGCGGCTGGCAATTCCCATATCCGCCTTTTTGATGTTAACTCAAATAGCCCACAACCGGTATGTTACATGTTCTCTAAAAGCAATCATTCTTGGCCAACATGTTTCCGTTCCTTATTTAATCAAAATAAACCCAACAGGTAGTTAGCTATGATTCACATACTAGTAATGTGATGGCTGTGGGATTCCATTGTGATGGCAACTGGATGTACTCAGGTTCTGAGGACGGCACCGTGAGAATCTGGGATTTACGGTGAGCTTCACATTTTATCATGTTGCTTGGCTACAACTGTTTTTTCTTGAACTGCTATTGTTCTGAAAAGTTCTTCTCAAATATTTGTTTTAATTTGATGGGGAATCTGAAGCAAACCCGTGTCTAGGTTCTATTATGCAGTCTCTCAGTATGTTCGACTCAGTGTGGTTTGGGTGAACTAAATCTAACGGGACTTAAGTGTCAACTGAATGCAACTTTGTAAGAAAATGCTATCAATTCATTTTTCTCTAAGCCTGCTCCATCCAAATCTCATCGTATAGCCCATGTAAGCATCTGCCTGATGCTTAGAGTGTTTTGCGTGTGTGTGAAGGAGTAGTGATTTTGAAGTTGAAACCGTAACTAGATATTCACCCTTGTAGTAATACCCGGTTTTTGCTTACTGATTTTCCAGTCCATGATCCATATTATGCTGTTGATCTGGCTCTTTATTCTTGTGCATTTATGGTTTCAGGACCGCCACTTGCCAACGAGAATATGAAAGTCGTGCAGCTGTCAACACCGTGGTACTACACCCCAATCAGGTTAGAATATGTTCTGGCAGGTCCTAACCTATTGCAATTTTTTATTATCCAAGCACATAATTGGATACTACATTTGATAGCTTGTTGATTTGCTAATGTTTGTGTTGGTTGGATACTTGGGTCATTTCCCAACATTGCAATGCAGATTAGTTAAGAGTAACACCACTGCCTTCTTAGTTGCTTAAATATGTTCTTGTATATTCAGACCGCAAAGAAGGCCTGCCACATTAATGTTAAAATTGCTGGCGCCCAGTTGAATTTTTTGTAATGAGGTTGAATTCGGCATGATTACCTTCAGAATCATAGACTGCAAATCAGGTGACTTGACATTGAATTGCTCAGTCTGCAATATTTTACTGTTGGGGATATAATTTCATTAAGCACATTGTTGGTGGCACACATGCATAGCGATTGCTACCGACATTTGAATGAATTGTTTTGCTCTCCTTTTCAAACTTGCTGCTGAACTTCTTTCGTGTTATTACACTAAATAGCATTGATTAATGCCTTGTGGAATGGATAGCTCTGGCAAGTGTTGATCTTATTTATCACATTTGTCATTTTATTATGTTCATTTCTTTTTCTATATCATTTAGTTCCAACTTTGTCTCCCCAATTTTTCAGAAAGAACTAATATCGGGCGATCAGAACGGAAACATACGTGTGTGGGATTTGGCTGCTAATTCATGCAGCTGTGAATTGGTAAGTTACAATATTTCAGATTTTAGTTACAACTGTATGAACTAAGATGCAAGAGTTCATGTGTTTGTTCCATTCATTCAGGTACCAGAGGTTGATACAGCTGTAAGATCTCTGACAGTCATGTGGGATGGGAGTATGGTTGTCGCTGCAAATAACCGTGGGACATGTTATGTTTGGCGCTTGCTTAAGGGAACTCAGGTCAGTGAGTCGACCTGCTTGCTATTGTACAGACTCTTGCGAAGTTGCGATCTCTGCCTTTTCAAGCTGATGATATCTCTTATTTAGACAATCACCAGCTTTGAGCCCCTCCATAAACTGCAAGCCCATGATGGCTACATTCTGAAGTGCCTGCTTTCACCTGAATTTTGTGACCCTAACAGGTATATAATTGACAAAATTGCTAGCTTTCGGTTTCCTGATTCTTCCAACATAGTATTTTTTTTGCACACTGCCTCCTAGTTCCTACTGCACATGGAAGTCATAGTAGTCAGTAGCATTCAGCCTGTAAAGCTCCAATTACACATTTACATCTTTAAAAAATATCATCTACATAATATAATTTATGTACCACTGGTTCTCATTTTCCGGATTTCATGTGACATGGGATCGTTTGTAGGTATCTTGCAACTGCATCATCAGACCACACTGTAAAGATTTGGAATGTGGATGGGTTCAAGTTGGAACGAACTTTAGTTGGTAATTTCCAGGCTCTTTTTTTTCCAAATTTTCAATTATTGTGAAATCTTCGTTGTTACCATGAAACAATGTGGCGCTCAACTTTTCAGGTCACCAGCGTTGGGTCTGGGACTGTGTATTCTCAGTAGATGGCGCTTATTTGATAACTGGTACGCAATAACTGTTCGCATCATGCTGCCCATCTATGTCTGGTAATCCATGAGTTACCGAGCAAATTTTGTTGTTGTTGTTGTTGTTGTTGTCTTGCAGCATCGTCTGATAGCACTGCACGGTTGTGGACAATGTCAACTGGAGAGGCCATCAGGGTGTACCAGGGGCACCACAAAGCGACCGTTTGCTGTGCTCTCCATGATGGGGCTGAATCGGCGCCCTCATAAGCAACATGGCAACGCGATGTTCTGTACATATCTGTCGACTCGAACGCAACGCGACGCTCTGCTAGAATTTCAGCCACTAGGACATCTGGTTTAAATTTGAATGGTGTAGTGCTCTGCTGTAACAATGTATATGCAGGCAGCCTTTGGGGCTGTGCGCGAATGATTTGTATTGTGACATTGGTGGATATTTCTGCATAACCGAAATAATGTGTTCCTTCCGAGTTCCGTCCCTGGATCTGCTATGCAAGTAGAGATAGATGCTCTGAGTTGTCAAACGCTTTTATGTGACAGTGCATTATTTCCGTTTAGGCCCTTGGGCCACGATGAGGAGTTTGATGTACGTCTTCCGTACAAAACATGTCTGAGATGTAGACGGAGCACAATTCTTTTTTCTGAGCAACCGATGGGTTGCCTTTTCATAAAGAAGAGAGAAAAATGGTACAGGGGTCTTGCATTTTTGTTCCAGTGGAAGCAAGGAAAACCCTAAAAAAACACAAAACACATGGGGGGCGGAAAATTATTTGGCTCGACAACACAAAAAGTCTGACGGCGCAAACTAATGTCGGTGAGCCGCCAGCTGAGCCACCTCAACGGAAGTGAGGCGATGGCCAGTGAAGATGTGTCAATTGCGTTCCTTCCAAATGTTTCAAAGGGTGTAGACCAAGAGTCCACTTCTCTAACGTCGCTGCTGCTTTGGAACCGGCTTAACCATAACCATGGCATTCCACCAGTTGTCAATACGGAGATATGAGGCAGCCGAAGCCGACAGCAGAGCAACATTTCACACGACTCTGCTAGCAGCAACTAGTTTCGGTATAGGACGGTGGCATAAGCTTGTCAGCACTGTGACTAATAACAGCAGCGAGCAGAGTATCTGGGAGGAAAAGATACTGTAACAAAAATGGAGCGAGAGGAAGGGGAAAAATGACTCAACAAATGAGCCAAGGCAACGAATATAAGAGCTGGCAAAAGATGCAGTGAAGAACCGGCGCGAGAGAGTTCTCCGTTTAAAAAATGAAAAAGCAAGGGGGCCTACAGAGGGACCATAATGTTTTCAGTCCAACACCAGGAAGAAGGAAGCACTGGTTCCACCATAACCTATAACATCTGCAGCAGAACAGTACAGCAATTCCTACACGTGAGTGATCCATTTTATTGCTATGGTATTAGCAGCAACCACACACTAAATTAAAGCGGTTTCTTTTATCTCCGTTCTTGATGTTACTCATACAACATGATGAACTGAAATATCTCAACAGAAAGAAAAAGAAATAAAGAAAGAGATTACATCTAGCTCACACGTTTTCTACTTGAACTCTCCCAATTGCGGGTGGCGAACTAGGGGCAAACAATGAAGGATTAATACAAAGGTTACAATGGTCTGATTATTCATTAAAAAAAAGAAGAGGAAAGAGTTGAACAAAGGAAGAAGAGTGTGGTACCATCGCAGGAACCCCATTGGGCATTACGAAGAATCGGCATCTGCTACCACCATCATGTATCGACTTAGCGATCATTGGGAGCTTAGACCCAAGGAACACTGGCCTTGAAATTCCAAGCCATCAAAGATGAGATGAGCGCACCCCAACCAACCGACATTGATGGTGAGTTCACAGGTGCACATGGATGCTTGCGAGATTGTGAGCACCGATTATCTGAGCAAGCATAAACATCTTTTGAAACGATGTTTGCGTACTTATGGATGCTGGTACAAATAAGGTTTACTTGAAATTACTAAAGTAAATGTCCATAAACATTAAAGTTCGATACACAAACAGATTCCATCTTTTTGTGGACTGCCATGACCAAATTAAAACAAAGACTCGGCAGTACAAAAGGTGGCAATGCATCTCGTAGAAATGCTTAAAGAAAATGAAAATCATAAAGGAAGGAGCATAACCAACAGTAATACAGTTTTAACTTACAAGACAAAGAAAAAACAACTTAGGGACACAACCACTAACAAAGAAATGAAGCAGGACGAATATATTACCTAGTTGACCAAAACCATGTCATCTCCAGCAGCCTTGGCAGCAACAGCTTCTAATTGTCTCCATGCTGACTCCCGTTGCTCCTCTAGTTCTTTAGCTTTTGCTAGTTTCTCAATGTACTGCTGCTGGCACTCTTCAAATAGCTCACTATCCATGTCCAAAAACATCTTGCGCACATTTGCGGTGAGGCCATGAACAGCTTGATTCCAATGGCTCTGTATGTTCCTCTCAAGTGCTTCAAATATTATTGGAAATATAACACCACGATTTTGGGCAATCAAGCTTACAATGTGATCGTTGTTCCACAAGAACAAAGCCCGCTCAGCAACCTGCCCCAAGAAATTACCAATCAAGCAAAATATCAGATAAATGAATTGTCCATGCATCACAAAGAAACAATGCTCGTGATTAAACTTTAGTTCTTAAAAGAACAGCAAGAAAATGCAAAGATATAATGTCATGGTGTGAACTGGCATAGCATGAAACAGACCAGCAGTATGATGAGTGAGCAGTTCTTTTTTTCAGTAGGGGTAGCTACACGAGTGTGACCTGTATAGCAAGAAGTATACCCCCCAGCATTAACCATTTAACAGGCCTTAGACACACATCACAGGATACAAGGGTTAATCCGATCAGAGTGACTGGCAGCACATCTAAACAAAAACAAAAAAACCTTATGCTGCGTGCAATTTTAATTTACTTACATAATCGTCCAAAATGAAGCCGATGAATACATTAATGCTCAAAATGCCATGAAAGATGCACATTTCGTAACTTAAAATTTGTAAATGTGACACGACTGTATGTGTGCGGGTGTGGGGGAGTCCACAACATACTGATTTAAATGCAGAGTGAAAAAACCCAGTTACATGCATCGCTATCACGAAGAGGGCATATGACAATCCTAATATCAGTAACTTAACAAAAAAGACTTCTCAATGGGCTTTCTGTATCTCCTCCAACTATAAGAAATCCAAGAGAAACAAGTTCAGAAAAAACCTAGATGGCCGCACATCCGCAACAACATACGGAGAAAACAGATATTTCTGTACGCAGATCAATAAAACGTGAGAAGTGTCAAACAACGGTGACGAGTACAAGAAGGTTAGGGAGTGAAAGAGACACAATGCAGCAACAAAAAGGGAAATGAAAACAGGCAAAGTGGCAAGGAATTGCATTCCACTTTGGCAGCTGCATGGGGTCCTGGCAATGGGAGCATGGACACAATTTAACTTCCCTACCAGACAAAAAATTGTACGTACCTACTATACAAGGTGTGCAAAATATTGCAAGCGGGGTAGGAGAATAACTAGGAGTGTCATGAACTCATGATTACGAAATTATAAGTTCATAGCTTATGAATATAACAAATCTACTTTATCTAGTGTTTAGATTAGGCCTGTGAGGGAAGTGTTTGGGTTCAGACCAATTCCAGACTTGTTGCAACACGAGAAAGGTTTGAAATTTGGACCATTGTTCTTCGATGGAACCCACTAACATTGCGTTATGGTAAAAATTACTGGACAACATAAGATAATGCCCATAATCACAAAATCCTTAGAAATTAAACTGGAATTAGCATGCATCAAAATCTAGCATATAGGACCTAACAATTAGGTTCTTAGACGTTTCATCCACTGGTCCAAGATAGTACACTTCTTATGATGCAGAGCTCACTTCAGAGTTCAAACAATAATCTAAAATGGATATAATTTCAAAAGGCTTTCTTCAAAATCCACCTCAAGAATTCACTTAACATGGTACAGACTGATGCCTAGCAATAGAAAAATGCAAGATGTCTTGCAAGCCTTACAGTAGTTCTTAATTTCTTATAACTAATTCGCCTTTGAATAAAACATACAGGATAAATACAGTTGTATGTAAGACATGGTGCTAAATCACCAACAAAAGGGGGTCAAGTTGTAAAAACATAACTAAGAAACTAATAGGAAGACACATTACATTGATGAAGAACTGTCCTCACATGGACATCTCCAAAACCAAAACTCAAAAAGATGTTCCTCATTCTCTCTATCCACATGTATACTTCCCTCTGAGTAATAACGGCACATACTTCCAATTAACCCTTACATTTAACCCCCCAAAACTGGTTGCGATAAGTTAGATGGTGCAGATTTACATTAAACTTGTCTTACTATCATATATTTATCTATGACAGGAATTTGTTCTGATTAATCTAGATAAGTAATGCAATCATTTGCATGAGAGGCCGACGTGAGACACAGGACTCAGTTTGTATCGACAAATGTGTAGAAAATTTATCTATAATCCAATGTGCAAAATAAACAATCAAATTAAGCAGCAAAAGAAAGACCAAGGGTAGCTTGGTCTAGGAGGAAGTGCTGCGCACATCTGCCTCACATAGCTGAATTGAAAAAATGCAAATCAAATTCTTTTATCATTCTATTCAATCCATAGACAACCCACCGGCATCTCTACTACACTCAAGCTAACTGAAGGTGATAACAGATCTACCCTTGATAATTTCACAACAATGCAGAAAACAGCAGCATGGGGTAGCGTGCCAAAACATTTTCAATATTGTTCAGGCTTATGGGTTAAAAACTCGATGTAGGCATGATACCAACGAGTGATGGTGGTTAAGACTTAACTAAAAAATCAAAGGTACCAAAGACCATCAGTTGCACAACGGGAATAAAACAAGTCAAGGGTGACCACTTTTGGACATGTCAGTAACAGTTCACAGTTAACAAGTTTATCACAAGCATTGGCAACAGACGGTTCGTCCTGCAAATGCCGATTTGTTTTATGTAGCAGCAGGGTTGCTTGTTTATCGTATCCAGTGCAAGCCAAGCAAAACGCCACACCTCCAGAAAAAATTGGTCCATTCTTGGCGCAAATATGCACGTTACAAGATGGCAGCCTTTTCATATCTCACCAGATGATACTCTAGAGTAACTCTACACTAGGAGCTAAAAATATTTTGCAGGAAGCACAAGACAGACATACAAAAAAGGGGGTTTTCCTAGCACCTACACTGTCTGCATTACAGAAGAGTCCATTCAAACCGTGTTCTCGAGTGCGTAAGAGTTTTGATAAACAAACACATTTCTAATTGTATGTGGCCCATTTCTTTACAAAGTTATATCAACAAATATCAGCACATGGAACATATTTGCCTAGATAGCCATATAATCAGGAGCATCCTGAAGAAATGTGACAATAAGTAGAAGATTATCGAACACGAAAACATACCTGAAAGTGGGAACTGTTAAGGCAGCGTCCGATCTGCTTAAACAGCGGCACCATGCACCGCTGGAACTCAGCAGGCTGTGTAGCCTCGAGCACTTCCTCGAGCTCCCCTAAGAACAGCACCTCCTTCTGGCAATTTATGACTGGCCAGTACTTGAGCAGGCCCCTGATGACAGCATCCGCAAGTTTGTAGTCCTTCTCTACGAACTGGACAATACAATAGGACAGCTGCTGGTGGTAGATGGCAACAGACTTGGGCTTGTGCAGTGGGATGAGTGCACGCCCGAGGAACAGCTTGTGCTCCTCCTTCATCGGCAGGGCGAAGCCATTAATTATGCTACCGAGAATCTCAAGGAGCTCGCCAACACCATTGTGGCGCTCGGTCTCAAAGATGAACCGATAGAAGACGTTATTGATAGCCTTGCGGATAAACGGGCGGTGAACCATGAACTTGCCGTAGATGCGGTGGAGCACGGTCTTGAGGTACTCCCGCTCGCGGGGGTCCTCGGAGTCGAAGTGGTCGAGGAGGCGGAGCACGAAGGCATGGTCGACATACCGCTTGGCGACCTTGGTGTCGGTGTCAGGGGACACGACGTACCGGAGCAGGAGCTCGTAGACGAGCTGGAGGTGCGGCCAGGCGGGGTCGAGGTAGGGCTCCTCCTCGTCGTCCGGGGTGGCATTGGGGTCAATCGACGCAGCAGATTCGTGCAGCGCGGGGGGCAGAGGGCGGAATATGTTGGCGGAGATGGCGGCGATTAGGGCCTCCTGGACGTTGTCGGGGAGGCGCGCGGGCGCGTTGGCGTTGGCCGCCGCCGCGGGGGCCTGGACGTAGTCGACGAGCTCGAGCAGGGCCTGGCGCTTGGCCTCCTTCTCCCGCGGGTGCTTGAGAGAGTCGGAGAAGTCGAAGAGGGCCGCGACGAGGCGCAGCTTGCGGAGGAGGAGCCCGGGGCGGTCGGCGGCGGCGACGTCGCGGAGGAGCGGGAGCGGCTCGAGGAGCGACGGCGACGCGCTGGACGCGGGGACGACCGGGAAGGCGGAGGGGGCGACGTGCGGCGAGGTGGGGGAGGACGGCGTCGGCGCGGAGGCGCGGGACGCGTGGTTGACGGTGACGGGCGCGGCCGCCCCGGCGCCGCCGGACGAGGAGGACGGAGCCGCGGGGCGGGCGGCGGCCTCGGCCCCTTCGTGGCGCGTCCCCTTGCGGCCGGTGCGCTTGATGATCTTGTTGAACATGGCGGCGGCGGAGGCGGAGGATTGGGAGATCGGCGGCGGATGGATGGATGGATCGATCGGTCGATCAATTCGCTCCCCTTGTGTTCCCCTCGGGGGATTTGGGGATTTGGTGGGGGTGGGGCCGGGTGGCAGCGGCGGAGGGGGGAGGTGGGGTCAGCCGGTCAGGGGCGGCGAGCGGAGGAGGGGGGGAGGAGGCGCCATGGCTCGTGATTTGGGGGAGGAAGAGACAGGATGACAGAGGAGGATCAAAGGGGAAAGGAGAGAGGAAGGGGAGGCATGTATATTTTTTTCTGTTCTTTTTTGGTATATTTCCCGGAGAGGGATTTATTTGGTCGGTTTTGAAAAAGTGTTTTATTTGGATGGGTAAATGGCAGTAATTATTTTCACATCTTTCAAATTTCCCCTTCCCACTCCAAGTGTTTTCGAAAGAAACGAAACATAAATGTGAATTAAGAATGAACGGTAATATGTGTTTTCTTTCCGTCCTCTATTTACTTGCAATATACTAACATGTTATCTTTCAATTCGAACTTGGTTTTTTTCCTACAAAATTTGCAAGGATGCATCCCAAATCAAATTTCTTCATTTCTTGATGTGCTCAGCAATTCATGCCGTTTTTGTTTGCTGTGGGATTCAACAAGTCATGACAAAACAATCTTCTATTTTTCTTTATGGTCTCTAGATTGATTTGGTTGCTCAACGTGAATGTTAATGGCGACAAATTTAAGGAGCATTACATACAGAATATAAAGGCGGGGTCGGTAATATATTTTTTTATTTAAACGGCAAGTGGAGTTCGATATTGATTTGTTTAGTTCTTGTTGGCAGACCGTGGGAAAAACCAAGACGGCGAACTTTTGGATAAGTCATATGCGAGGACCCACTACAGATATGGAGGACGTTGACAGGTCTCAAAGTCAGTGGCTATGTATGATTGCCGACTGGACTGACTGTACCCGCTTTGCAGCATCCACGGGGAGTTTTTTCTCATCCTCCCACCTTTGAAGCTGTCCTTGTCAATACTTCGAACTACCCAAGTACGATTTGAACAAGCATTTTACAGACACGTCCATCAAGTGAAAAACAAAAACTCATCCTACAATTTCTAGTCTAGTTCAACACATAATGTTGTAGACACACAAAATTCCAAAACAACAGATCTTGCAGATCATACAAGACGCCATCACTCTGCTTCTGGAGAACATCTTCTGCAAGTTCACTCGCCTAGTCTGCTTCTGAAGAACATTCAGTCAAAGGCACTAGAATATAACCTTTGCAAATCAACGATGGCAGCAACCACTGCAGGGCAACTGGATTTCATAATTCAAATCGATAGCAGCATGCAGAAGAACAACAGCAAGTACTCAGCAAAAGGTAACCAACCACCAATAACCAGGGGTAACTCAGCATCAAAACAGTCTGCCAGATAAAACTTAACCAATGGGAGTACCATTTGCAGTACATAACAGAGATGATAACCGTGCCAGAGTACTACTCATTGAGCATTCAGCCATGTCAGACTGAAAACATTAAAATGCAAATACATAACTTCATTCTGACAGATTCACTAGAAGCGATCCTCGTAGCGTCCTCCTCCCCTGCTGGGGCGGTCGTACGGCCCAGGCCTCTCCCTGTAGCTCCCTCCATCATAGCGAGCAGGTCCTCCATTGCCGTAGGTGTCAGCACCCCCTCCACGCGGACCATCCCTGTCATAGCCACCACCAATGCCGCCCCTTGGGCCATCCCTGTCATAGCTTGCACCACCGCCCCTTGGGCCACTCCTGTCATAGGCGGCGCCACTGCCACGCACCGGGTCTCTCTCATAGCTTCTCTCTCGCTCCCTACCATACCCTGCACTTGGCGGATAACGCTCTGGAGCAACATACCTGTCTGCACCAAAGCGATCACCACCAGAGGGGTATCGGTCACTGGCATAACGATCACGGCCCCCATCATACCTGTCTCTGCTGTCAATAGACTCACGGTATCCTGATCCATAACGGCCACTGTCATAGCGGTCATCCACATAACGATCACCAAACCTGTCTGATCCAGAAAAACGGTCTCCCCTGCCGCCACCACCACCACTGAACTTGGAAGGGAAACGCCCAGATCGACCACTACCAGGGTTGGGGCAGTCACGAGCCCAATGCCCAGAACGGCCACACTCAAAGCAGTTGCCAGGGAGTGGACCATCACCCTTGGCACCACGATAATCCCCACGTTCACCACCACCGCCGCCACCACTGGTGTACCGTGTGTCATCTGTATTCATCTTAGGCTCAGCTCTGTTCACTGAAATGGTACGGCCATCCAACTCTTTGTTGTGCATATCACTGATAGCTTCCTCAACTGCCCGTGGATCTGAAAACGTCACGAAGCCAAAACCACGGTGGCGGTTTGTGTGTCTCTCCAGCATGATCTGCAGAAAGAAATAATCAAAGCATCAGGATACATACAAAGCCAGGCAGAATTGTAAGCATCTCCCCATGTTTAAATTCAGGGATGTACCAGATGGGAAAATTTATTGAATTTCAGTAAATAAATAGTAATAGGGATTCAGTACCAAAAAAAGTTACAACAATGTCAAGTCATAGTTCATTGGGAACTGTGGCATACAACTTATAAAAGACTTGGCACACAGAAAATCAGAACTTGTTAAATTGACAAGGTTACCGAAAAAACAATGTGCATGCACAGCTGCAAGTACATAGCAGCTAAGTCTCCTACAAAGAACTATGTTTTTCTCATGCGGGATGAACAACCCTAAGTTAAGAAAATTAAAATATAATGACATCATACATAGATAAGAATCACTTGTGGACAATTTTTGGATGGTAGACAGAAAACAGAATCATTACCTTTGGAGCAGTATAGAGATTAGGTTATTCCAGACTTTCAATAATTCAACAGACGAATCAAAACTGCCACATAGCTGGGTGTAACTGTAGCTATCTTTGTGACTGAACATATACGATGACAGCAAAGCTCATTGTCACTGACAAGCAGATGGGCAAACAAAAATCAAGCAGAACTGACTGCTCCAACCAAACAATCACTGCTGCTACCATTTTTGCTGTTACCCATACTTTCTAGATTCTGCTTTGGAAATTCCCAGTGTTTGGATTACTAAGGCACATATCATACTAAACCAATTGTATAGCACACTAAACGTTGAGAAGCAAGCAACTTCAATTGCCACTAAGACATCACCAACTAGCCATGCCTCAAGGTCGTGATATGCCCCTCACATGATATTACCATGCTACTCTACAAATCTAAACCAGTTTAGTGGTAGATCCATCTATTAATTTTTCACGGCAACTGAGAAGTGAATTACTGTGTTGAAAGAAAAACAAGAACAACCCTCAGGCCCATCGCTGATGTCCAAAACACTGCCGTGCTGGTCTGGTAGATAAGCTCACAAGAGAATCTTCCAAAGTAGCAAAAACAGCACATGTAGACCACAGACAGATATATCCAACAAGTGCCACGAAATGAAGCTGTGGGTTGGTTGGGATAACTGCTAACATCAAATATTTGCTTCATCAGCTATCCTTCAGATGTCGTTCAATGAGAACTAAATGATATACAATGCAGCTATGCACCACAAACAAATCTGGAATTTCAGCTCCCCTCAGTGTTCGTCAAAAAAGGTATCAACTGTTGCTACAAAATTTAGTTGCTGGCTGACATGACGCCGCTTAAGATATTTGGTGCCCGATAAGATGAGATTGCACAGTATAAACATGTTTTAGCACTATCCAAAACAAACACAAAACAACTTTAAAACATGTATCAGATGACTAATATGATGTGCATGCTGATAAATGAACATGTGTGTCAAGAATTGCAGCCAGAACATGATTACAGAACAGAAGGTCCACCATGCTCCAAAAAACTAGCAACAGAAAACAGAACAATTTTTAGCCTAGGTGTACAGAGTACTGACATAAAAGCAAAACAAGGCACTCATCACGAAAAGGAAAAACATGTCAACAAATATGCAGATTTCTAGTTGCATCACTAACATAGTCACTGAATACTGAACACAAACACAAACATATCGACAAATAAGTATTTGGCCAATCAAATCAGATTAACAAGGAAGATGAAAATTGCTGTCATGTTTCCATCGAGCAATTAACTGCCACAGTTGACTGATCTCCACGGCACATTAAAAATAGCAACCACTGAACGTTCTGTTGAGCCTCTTCCCAGCTGCAGACTATCGACTGTGGTGTTGGCATAATAGAATATCAAAATTGCAAGGCATGCAGAGAAGCCCAAAAGCGACAGAGCCGCTGCAGGTATTCCTTGTCAAGTAATATCAAGACTATTGCAACAAACACCCTGTTTACAAACACCCTGTTTCTTCTATCAGACCACAAGCTGAATGAATATGTCAGAACGCAGTCAACAGCAAGATCGATCAAGTGTCTCCAGGTTACTAGATCAAATCTCACGGGTCACAATGTACACTGCTGGCATCTAACTGCAACGAACAGCATCAGAATTTCCTCTTGACAAAGCAATTTCGCCGCTAAGTTTTTCCTCACAGTGCACTAAATAGCTGCTTCCTTCACACAAAACACTCACAAAGGTTCTCGGGAAAGCTGATCTTTCAACAACCAAAAGAATCCCTGCTCTATCCAACTTCACAAATGTGCCAGCTCATTTGGCTTCATAAAACTACGGGTAGCTGATAAAGGGCACTATCAGAACCAGCAATGGAAGCTAGAAGAAAAACAAGAACTGTGAGCATTCCTGCTGTGGCTAAAACTAATGAAAAAAATCTTATTAGCGACAAATTCCACTAATACCTTATGTTTATTCCTTTTTAGACAATATAACCTGTTTCATGGTGTATCTGGGAAATTTTTTTTATCAAGCAAGATTATTTTCTGATAAAGATGAAAACTCTACAACTATTTAGCCCTTGCATAAAATTCCGCCAATGCTAACTACAGGGGAAAAAAGTCTGTCAGACCTTTGTGCCTTGTTCAGATCCACAGAAGGTCATGAAATTAGGATGACCCTATTGCAAAAGAATAAAAAAACACCCCATTTGACCATGTTCAACAGATTCAGCTTTGCTCGCGAGCACCATCTAATAGCACAGATCTAGCAGCTTCGTCGACGAAATAAAAAACAGAAGAACATATGCAGGAGATAATAGGGAGCAACGCGGATACGGTTTCGATACCTGGGCGTCGACGACCTTCCCGAAGCGGCGGAAGGCATCGGAGAGCTTGCGCTCGTCGGTGTGGAACGAGAGGCCGCCCACGAAGATCCGGCTGTCCTCCTTGCCCGCCATTGCCGGCACCTCTGTCTCGCCTCCTCGATCTGTGGGAGATTAGGGTTTGGGTGGGAAGAGGAGACGACGTTACGAGACGACGACGATGAGGCTATGGCGGAACCGGCAGCGGCAACAACAGGAGGAGAAAGGAAAAGAGGCGAGCGCTAGGGTTTGGGTTCCGCTCGGTTTGCCTTGCGTCCGGCTGTACGGGCCATGGGCCACTGGTAGTTGTAGCCTTATCGGGCCTCGGCCGTCAGTGTATTCTCAAATGTAATAAGTTCCGTTCCCCTCAAAAAAAAGTTCCGTATAAGAAGAAGGGTGTTTTTCCCTCAAAAAAAAGGAAGAAGAAAAGGTGAATTCACAAAAAAAAAATAGAGTTTCTTCTCCCCAAGCCTCCTTAGGCCTTCTTTGATTCGTAGGATTTGGAAATGCAGGAATAGAAATAGTCATGGAAATAGGGTAGGAATGCAACCGGAAACCAGAGCGTAAAGGAATGTTTCACACGGGCTCTGGTACCATAAAAGACAATGTACTAGGGTTTGGTAGGGTAGCGCATAGCTCCACACGGGCCGGCCTTGGTATTATATATGGGTAAACACAAGTGTACATGAGTTAGAGTTAGATACGGGTGGTTTATACAATTACCATACCATATGTCCATGTTAAAGTATTACACGGTTTATCACCCCGGTCATGCCCCTATATAAGGCATGGCCTAACATGAGTGGCGAAGGACGGATTTTTTTTAAGGTCGGGCGAACTTTAAAGAAAAAATATAAAAAATCAAAATTTCTATACACATTAATGTTCTATATGATCTCAAGTATAATTATTTAGTACAATGATAATAACAACGTCTTAAATAGAAGTAGAAGTACAAATGTAATAACGATAATGAAGCTTTAATACTGTCTACAATCCTAGGCAAAGCTCTACTTTTTCTAAATATATTTCTTAATTTTATCAAGATAAACACTTTGAATATCTCTCGCTCGATGTATCACACCATCAAATCAGTAAGCCAATCGTCAAACATCTTGTTGTGCAACTTAATCTTGATGATCTTCATAGCTGAGAAGACCCATTAATTTTTTTGCCGTCACTATTAGTAAAGCAATGCCAAGACAAACTCTGAATAATGACTTTGAATAATGGCGTTAAACTGTAGAAAACATTATGTACTTTTCAAGTTCTACCATCCTTTAGATAGGCTTGTAATACCAAGATAAACTCTGAAATATTCAATTCTCTTCGTATGACTAATGACTAGATAAAAGGATCTTGTAGGGCCTCTTTGATTCAACGGATTTTCAAAGGAATAGTATAGGATTCCAGCCCATAAGAATTTTTCCTATAGAGTCCATTTGATTTAAAGAAACGAATCCTTTAAATTTCCTCTGGATTCCTTTCCTACAATACAATCCAATAGGATTTCTAACAAGAGGTGAGACAACTATGCATGTACTAAATGCTACAAAATTTCCGTTCCGTTTTTCCTGCGGTGCATCAAAATCACCTACTACCGATTTCTGTGTTTCTGGTTCTTGTAGGATTCGGAGTGTCATGACATCCTATTCCTACGATATTACTATTCCTATGTTTTCTAAATCCTACGAATGAAAGAGGCCCTATATATTCTCATGCTCATAATCAGATAAATCCTCATAGAAATCTCTAGAAGACAAAGAACTTATTCACACTAAATCTAACATGACACAAAGCTAATAGTTTTCGGTTCGGAAACAATTTTATACGGTGTTCACTAAAACAAGCATAACTTTCCGTTTGGAGTCTATTTTCGATGCACGACCACTCAAAATGTTCAGAAAAGACACATGCATCTAAATTTTCACAAAAACCAAGGTAGGGCGGCCGCCCTACCTTGCCCTAAGGAGAGCTTCGCCCATGTAAACATCCATCTAAGGGAGGCCGCCCTACCTTGCCCTAAGGAGAGCTTCGCCCGTGTAAACATCCATCTAAGGGACACGCACAAAAGGAAGAGGTATTTAGACCGTAAATCGTATGATTTCTGAACTGTAACAATAACAAGTTCCCGGTCAAACTATACACGAGCAACGGAGCAAGATTACGTGCAACACGTATTCCAAAACTCATAGCCACATATTTCTCATTTTTTTAATAGCTCGGAATGTAAAGTAATTTAATTGAGATCTTACACATCCGTACGTTGGATACATCATTGGCAACATTCATGTTTTCCCCCCATGTTTCACAATTCGGAGTACCCCGAGCATCCCAGAGGGCCGAGATAATTCCACCTATTATTGGCTCTGAATAGCTGTGTTACACAACAAGAATAATCAGCTTAAAGGAATTTAAAATGACGATATTCGAGG